>JBBGZY010001199.1:1445000-2045000 GCA_037952925.1 Lithobates clamitans
AGCAGTGGTCAGAGGGCGCAGATACTGTCTCACCTGCTAGACCTCATGACAAGGAAGGGCCCAGAATGGACGCGGCAGTAGCGGAGATACTTTCTGTCACTGGCCAAAAGGTACAGGTTAAGGTACAGGTTAAGGTACCCGGAGACACTGTGGGAGAAAGTGCTGAAGGTATTGGTTGCTGTAGAAATGTAATGTGTACACCAGTTGGCATTATCGCAGTAAGGAATGATTTGTGCTTGGGTCAGTGTTATTTGTTAGGACAGCCGCCCATGGAGCGTTGGACAGCAGGTGAGGTGGAGCTTGGTGATAGTTCCATGGAGCATAGTCACTCACCTGTGTGTGGTCCCTCCTCAGGACGGGTCCTAACAAACTCTGAAAAAAGCACTGATGGTATTGGAAGTTGGGATCTCAAAATTGGTGATCTGCTAATGTTTGGTGCTGTTAATAATGATATGGTTGCCGTGGATAACCAGAGAGAGGTATTAGGACCTATAGTGAAGGTTAAAGCTGAAGTCAGTGAGTTGAAAGGAAGAATCAGGGAAAGCAGAGTTTCCCCAAGAAAAATGAATAAGCCCAGGGACCCAAAAAGAAGAGGGAGAAGGCTGAGAATGGGAAAATATAGGACCCTGTTAAGATCCAGGGTGGAACGTACCTGGAAGCGCACCCGAAAAAAAGGTTGGGCCTACGTGGCTGACAGCCAGCACAGAGGTGTCCCAACCATGACGGGTGCTGGTGTTCCTCCCTCCGGATCGAAACAAAGGGGGGGATATGTAATAGTGAGAGTCCCTGTCACTGTGAAAAGGGATGGAAAATGGACACAGAGTTTGCATGTCAGGTGACTGCAGTGCTACAGAGCAAAGCTTTGAAAGGGAGAAAACTGTGTTGGCAGCTTTCTCCAGGTTTTGCTATGTTCCAATGGGGCTCTGTAGTTTGGAGATCCCACAGAGACTTGGGTGGGATGGGATCTCTAACCCTATGTCCATGTCTTATGGATAGCAAGCAGGGTGTTTGCCCAGGTGTACACAGCCCATATAGTGAGGGGCTAGTGAGAGAAGAGGGTGGAGGAAGGTGGAGTGTGTGCAGCTTGCTGCTGCAAGACAGACTTGTGTCTGAAAAGCTGTCTGCCCTGTGTGTGACTACATCCCTGGTAAGAGGGGACTTGGTGTCTGAAGGACGGGGAAGGTTGGCACGGCTAGAAGGTCCTGTGAGACCAGAGAAGGGTCTGGAAGGCTGGGAGAGCCGAGGCGACTAGCAAGTCCAAGGGGGCTGAAGGAAGTCCTGAAGTCTGGGGGACAGTAAGCAAACCCAGGGGTCTGGAGAGTTCTGTTGAGGCCAGGAGTAGGCTGGTTCAGCGGAGAACAGCAAGGCAAAGTAAGCCTAGGAGCCAGGAGGCTTGTCATTTTTGGTTGTATGAATTTACTGAAGAAGAACCCCTGTGTGGGAAATCTTGTGTAAACTTTTTACTTAGTTCCTGTGAATAAAAATGGGCTGCCATGCCCTCAAACCTGATACTGTAACTAACTGCTGTGGACTCACTACGTGAAGATGCATCTGTCACTGAGCTAAATACCCCAATATTACAATATGTTTATTTCCTGTTTGGAGAGTTTAGACTTTGTTTGCTGTTTTATATAGATTTTGGCAAAGTTCGAGTGTAGAATTACCAGTCTTGTATTCTAATCAAAAAAAAAAAAAAGAAGTAAAAGATTATGGCGGAATACTGATTTGAGCACGCTAGAATTAGAGTAGAAGGAAGGAGAACAAAAGAGAAATGCCAAGCCCAACTGCCCCTAGTGGACAAAGAGGTAGACAAAACGGTCAGCCCCTAACTATGACTGTTTTTAAACCATGGACTGAGAGTGACGTGCAGAAGGCTACCGAGCATATTAAACATCCTAAGTTTGGGGCCCCAGAAATCATTGAAAATATGGAAGGTCTGAGGAACAGTTATAAACTGGGTCGAAGTGGAAAGGGCCTTAAGGAGGGTTTTAGGATCAGAATGGGCATTAGTAAAGGGAAATTGGGACCCCTGTGTAGCCACAGTGCCCCCTCAACAAAGAGGGGAACCACTGGCCCTTGATAGCAAAAATTTGACAGACAGATTGACTGCCTTCTATCAGAGATGCAATCTCCGATGGGTATAACGAACTGACTGGCAAAAGATTAATATGACTGTAAAGGAAGACAAGGAAAGTGTCAGTGATTATCTAAATAAACTACGAGAAGTTTTTAAAGTGTTCTCTGGGCTCCCCAAAGCTGAGGATGTGAATAGTGCATATCAACAACAGCTAAAGATAGCTTTTGTTAATGGATTAAAACAGGATCATAAGGATTACATTGTTAAAAACTTGGTTACTTACTGAACTGCATCAGTTTTAGATGTTTTGCAATATGTTAAGCATTCTGAGAAGTATTTGAAAGTGATGGGAAAAAAAAAGTATTTGAAAGTAAAGTTTTTTTTGTGCAAGGTGATGAAGGAGATACTCCCCTTAAGAAGGAAGCAGAGGGGGGTATAGCCCCTGCAATACCCCTCTTTTTCCTGTTAAGAAGGCTCCGCCTTCCACAGGCTGGAGAATAGTACAGGATTTACAAGCTGTTAACCAGGCAGTTATACCAAGGGCATGAGGAAAATAAAACTAAACTCCTGTTTTGGCAACAGCAGGTCAAATACTAGGGTATAATATCTCAAAAGAAGGTTGACACCTAGATGAGGAGAGAATTTGTGCCCTCCACCAGGTGCCGAAGCCAGAAACAAAGAAACAAATGATGTCTTTTTTGGGCATGACAAATTTTTGTAGAGCTTGGATTTCTGGGTATTCAATACTGACCGCGCCCCGTTGGTCCATACATTTGAGCCCAGCACGACACCTTTACTGTATGACAATACTTTTGACACAACCTCACTTAACAATACAGAGATGTACTACATTAAACCCATCCACACTAATACCACTTCCTACTGATGGTCATAAACATGACTGTACTGCTGCCATCGCTGAAAAGGTACTGCCACGGAGTGATTGGAAAGATGTACCGTTATCTAACCCTGACATGACACTTTTTGTTGATGGCTCCAGTACGAAAAATCCAGATGGCACAAGTGTAACTGGATATGCAGAAGTGACACATGACAGAACAGGAAATCATAGAGATAGATCATAAAGTCCTTACTGATATACAGCAGAATATATCCCCTGGGGAGAAACAATATCAGAAAACAAAAGGTTGCACAATAACAGATAACATCTACACATCACCTGAAGGAAAGCTGGTATTGCCAAAATCCTTATTTAGGTATGCAGCAGTATTGACACATGGAGTAACTCATGTGTCAAACAGGGGGATGACTGAGATGTTAAATAAGGTATGTACAGCCTATGGCTTCACAAACTACTAAAAAAAAACTTTTTGTTCTCAATGCATTATATGTGCAAGAGACAATGCTCAGGGAAGCATAAGACCACGGAAAGAGAAGTTCCCCACACCGCAATATCCATTCCAACACATTTGCATGGATTTTATTAGATTAGACAAATGTGAAAAGGAAGAAATATTGTTTGGAAGTCATTGATGCATTGACCACATGGGTAGAGATATTCCCCACATGAAGTGCTGACGCCTTAACAGTATCCAAAGCCTTACTAAAAGATATCATTTCACAATTTGGGATACCAGAGAAGATTTATAGCGATAATGGTCCACATTTTGTAAATCAGACTATAAAACACCTAACAGAAGTGATGGGTATAGAATGACTGTGCATATCACCCTCAGTCAGCAGGGCTCGTAGAAAGACATAATGGGATATTAAAGAGCAAGCTAAAAAAGGCTATGGAGGAGAAAGGAAAAAATTGGTTGTACTGTCTCCCACTAGCTATTTTAAGCATGCACATCACGCCCACTAAGGAGGGGCTGAGTCCATTTGAAATGATGTATGGTAGACCTTATAAAATACCTTATTACCAAATGAAACCCACACAGAGGAAGGGGAGAGAACCTTAGCAGAATACATGTCAAGGTTATTAAAACAGAAACAAATTAACCAAGAGTGTTCCATTCCAGAAGGAGAGCCCATAGGAGAAGACAAAGTACAAATCAGGTGCTCATCAAGGTGATCAAAAAGAAGCATTGGCACTCCCCTAAGTGGGACGGGCCATATCAAGTACTCCTTATTACTCCCACTGCAGTAAGAATTGCTGAAAGGACTATCTGGATTCACCAATCCCACTGTAAAAAGGTAAACATAGGCAGAGTAGAGACAGAAAGACTGAAGGAGGGGGAAAGTCCAACTACAAAGGGAGGGAGAGAAAAGGCCCTACTTAGGCCCCCCTCACTTCAGGTAGGATGGTAGGGATTTTGTTCCTCGTGGGAGCATTGGTGACTTTAGGAGAGGCCTCTATACGGGGAGGTAGGAGACACGGGAAGAGACAGGAAGAGCATTGAACCTCACCTTTGTTGAAGGAACCACCAGTACTATACAGGTGGATTTCTGCCAGATGACAGATTGTGGAGATAAGGTAGAAGCAAGTAAGCTGACCTGGGCAGATAAATACGTGTGCTACCTGACTGGAACTACCGGGTGTACTATTTGGGATTCAGTCATGTGGATAACTGCAGCCCAGGATTGGGGATATGAGATCCCAGCAGCAGGAGATTTAAAGAATAGATTAACCATAACTAAAGCGGCCCACTCTCCCTGTACAGAATCAAAGAATTGCAATATATTATTGATTTCCCTGAAGGACCCAAAACTAGAAGATCAGAGGTTATACCATATAGGAGCTTGGATATCAGGAACTGACCCTTTGGGAAAATTCTTCCTTGAAGTCAAACCAAAGAATGAGACAAACAAGAAGAAAGAATTAGATAATGAGGACCGACTTAAAGTAGAGGTATTAGGATCCACAGTGAGATTCACCAATCTCACAGTGGAAGAAGCTATAACATTAGAAACAGGATACCAGGATAAGAATGAATGGCTTGAATGGTTATATACTGCTAACACCTTTTAAAAGAGAGAACTGCTTGGTCTGTGCAGGGGCCAGACCCCAGCTGGCTACAGTGCCTTTTCCCTTAAATAACAATACAGATCCAAATGGTTTAGGGTGTATGCTAAAGCTATATAAAAAAACATACAAACCTGACACCAACACTCCCTGTCACACGTTAAGTTTGTTGTTTCCCCAGGTTCAGAGACCTCAGATACCCCCTGCTGTCACGGCATACCCTGACAACTTTACTTGTTTTGCACTTCCAGGGAATGAGAGTGGCAAAGATTTGGGGTCTTTACCGGATGACTACTGCATGGAGAGGATTAACAAAATAGTAAAGGGAGAGGGTGACAACTGGGTTGAGCACGACACCCAGAGGGCGGACGTCTGGTGGTTATGCGGAGACAAGAGGCTCAGAACGAGCATCCCAGCCAATTCCCGAGGGGATTGTGCCCTGGTACAGCTGGCAATGCCTCTGCGCTTACTGTCAGAGTCCCCTTGGAAGACGGGTCACCAGAGGAGCAGAAGGGACACAAAGAATTACAAGTGATATCAGCATTTGCCTTGTTCCTTATATGCTTTTTTCTAGCTAAAATGGCGCTGACTTATTGTTTATGCAATCAGCTTAGTTCCCACCAACACCTACAACAATATTTAAAGAACTAGCAAAAGTTTACCATATTAGGGCATATTGTGAAAGGGCACTGGTTTTTGACAATAAAGCTGACGATGCACCACGAGTCACCAGTGTGCCTTAGCCATTGGCAGCTTGCCAAATACTGCTATAAAATGACATGTGTAAAAGGGTTTCTGTGTGACTCTGCTGAAACTCCTTGCTGTGTACAGAGCTCACCCCTATGTATCAGTACATTTCTAATAAATCTGTCTTCTAATCAACAGGACCGGAGTTGACTGATCAGTGAGAGAATGGAATAAGTAATTTTGTGACATCTGTGGTTGTACGTTGTGTCTGTAGCTCAAGGTTGGTTGGATTATGGCCATTATCCTATCAGAGAGAGGGATGTACCTGCCAATTAGCTTCATACACCTTGAATATTCATTGACATGGGCAGGGTATTGGTTAACCCCCACCTCCTGTCCCAGAGATAAATACTGAATGGCGCGCCGTGGGACCACGCCCTTTGAAAAAGTCGTGATGACGAAACTAGTCAGGGTGTGACCCCACGGTAACCGGAATTACGTCACGACGCTGTGCGTTCCAAGCCCGAAGCCACCGAAACCGTAAGGAGGAAGTATTTGATGCTGTGAGCAGTAAGAACTATTTTTCCAGCCCGTACTTCGCTCCCGTGACTTCGGGGGAAGTTACTATTGGCATCTTGTATCTCCAACCGACTGAGAGCTACAGAGTTACCATTGGAACGGCACTGCGCCAAGAGATCTGTTGATTTTATTTTATTTGTTTTATAAATAAATTATCAAAACGTTATTGGACTATGTGGAGTCTCTTTCCTATATGTGGATACTGCTGGTGGTTTTAACCACTTACCTATGAGGACCCCAGGAGCGACCGGATTGAGGAAGCTTTCTAAGGCCTATTAACCCCTGGGTTCTGGTAAGTTGGAACCACTTGTTGGGGTGTGTGCAGAACGAGGTGACATAAGGTATGGTGAATGGTGCACTCATCCAATCTGCTACACACACTCTATGTATCCAGTTGGAGACCCTATGTTGATTTCCATTACACCTGGCTTTGCTCAAGTTCTTCATTTTGTACTGATAGCAGAGACATTTTTCACTTACCAGTCATTATATTTGACTGAGGAAAGCCCCGCTTTGATGTGATACTGGTTTCTATTTATAGTTATTATTTACACATCTGTCTATATATATATATATATATATATATATATATATATATATATATATATATATATATATATATATACACACACACACAGTATCTCACAAAAGTGAGTACACCCCTCACATTTTTGTAAACATTTTATTCTATCTTTTCATGTGACAACACTGAAGAAATTACACTTTGCTACAATGTAAAATAGTGAGTGTACAGCTTGTGTAACAGTGTAAATTTGCTGTCCCCTCAAAATAACTCAACACACAGCCATTAATGTCTAAACCGCTGGCAACAAAAGTGAGTACACCCCTAAGTGAAAATGTCCAAATTGGCCCCAAAGTGTCAATATTTTGTGTGGCCACCATTATTTTCCAGCACTGCCTTAACCCTCTTGGGCATAGAGTTCACCAAAGCTTCACAGGTTGCCACTGGAGTCCTCTTCCACTCCTCCACAATGACGTCACAGAGCTGGTGGATGTTAGAGACCTTGCGCTCCTCCCCTTTCGTTCGTGGATGCCCCACAGATGCTCAATAGGGTTTAGGTCTGGAGACATGCTTGGCCAGTCCATCACCTTTACCCTCAGTTTCTTTAGCAAGGCAGTGGCCATCTTGGAGGTATGTTTGGGGTCATTATAATGTTGGAATACTGCTCTGCGGCCCAGTCTCCTAAAGGAGGAGATCGTGCGCTGCTTCAGTATGTTACAGCACATGTTAGCATTCATAGTTCCCTGGGGCTGCACTCATGCAGCCCCAGACCATGACACTCCCACCACCATGCTTGACTGTAGGCAAGAACACTTGTCTTTGTACTCCTCACCTGGTTGCCGCCACACACACCTGACACCATCTGAACCAAATAAGTTTATCTTGGTCTCATCAGACCACAGGACATGGTTCCAGTAATCCATGTCCTTAGTCTACTTGTCTTCAGCAAAGTGTTTGGGGGCTTTGTTGTGCATCATCTTTAGAAGAGGCTTCCTTCTGGGACGACAACCATGCAGACCAATTTGTTGCAGTGTGCGGCGTATGGTCTGAGCACTGGCAGGCTGACCCCTCCAACCTCTGCAGCAATGGTGACAGCACTCATACGTCTATTTCCCAAAGACAACCTCTGGATATGACGCTGAGCACCTACACGCAACTTCTTTGATCGACCATGGCAAGGCCTGTTCTGAGTGGAACCTGTCCTGTTAAACCGCTGTATGATCTTGGCCACTGTGCTGCAGCTCAGTTTCTGGGTCTTGGCAATCTTCTTATAGCCTAGGCCATCTTCATGTAGAGCAACAATTCTTTTTTTCAGATTCTCAGAGAGTTCTTTGCCATGAGGTGCCATGTTGAACTTCCAGTGACCAGTATGAGAGTGAGAGCGATAAAACCAAATTTAACACACCTGCTCCCATTCACACCTGAGACCTTGTAACACTAACGAGTCACATGACACCTGTGAGGGAAAATGGCTAATTGGTCCCAATTTGGACATTTTCACTTAGGGGTTTACTCACTTGTGTGTTGAGTTATTTTGAGGGGACAGCAAATTTACACTGTTATACAAGCTGTACACTCACTAATTTACATTGTAGCAAAGTGTCTGTCATGGTTATGCAGTAATCTTTCTCTGTCAGCTTACCTTCTCCTCGTGTTCAGACTAAGAGGCCAGCCACTCACACCTGGCTGGTTTTATAACCTCTCCTCTAAGCATGGCCCCACCCCAGGCCCTATCAGGGAACCCTATATTAACCTGTGCACTGCAAGCCAGCAGTGCTGATCAACCATTGTGTGTTAGCTTTTGCGTGTACTTGCTGTTTTTCCTACGTCTGATTCCAGTTACCGACTTTGGCCTGTTCTCGACTTTCCCTGTCTGTTTGTGACCCTGACCTTTGGCGTGTTCCCGACTATTCCTGTTTGCCTGTGACCCTGAACCTTGGCGTGAACTCTGTTGTCCTTGTCTGCTTGTGGCCCCGGCCTTGGCTTATTCCCTTACTATCCCTATCCTCCTGTTGCCTACTTTGGGTGTGAGCTGGGGGACCCTGGCGGTCGCGACCTGGAGCCAGTTGCAGTCCAGTCCATCCTCACCACTAGAGGCTCTGGTGAACACCTGCTGGCTCTTAGACTCCGCGCCCCAGGGAATCTTGCGCTCTAACCCCGGTGGGATCCGTGTTGGCGTTCCAGCGGCCCTGCCTTCCTTACCACCCTGACTCCCATCCACAGCAGTCAGCCGTAGGGTCCACTACCTTGCGGTGCACTCCTGATCCCAATGGTGTGCATCTGTCACCTAGCCTCAAGGTGACCTGACAGTGTCATTTCTTCAGTGTTGACACATGAAAATATATGATAAAATATTTACAAAAATGTGAGGGGTGTACTCACTTTTGTGAGATACTAACTATATATATATATATATATATATATATATATATATATATATACCGTATTTATCGGCGTATAACACGCGCCGGCGTATAACACGCACCCAAGTTAAGGAGGGAATTTTAAGGAAAAAAACTTTTAGGAGTAAAGTTTAAGGAAGAAAGACTTACATTAAAATGCCCATCAATGCAACGTTATCGGTGTCCATCTGCAGCCTTGTCAGTGTCAGTGCAGCCTTGCCCCAGTGTCCAGTGCAGCCTTGTCAGTGCAGCTTTGCCCCAGTGCAGCCATGTCAGTGCAGCCATGTCAGTGCAGCCATGTCAGTGCAGCTTTTCTCCAGTGCAGCTTTGCCCCAGTGCAGTCTTGCCCCAGTGCAGCCTTGCTCCAGTGCAGCTTTGCCCCAGTGCAGCCTTGCCCCAGTGCAGCCTTGCCCCTGTGCAGCCTTGCCCCAGTGCAGCTTTGCCTCCATGCAGCCTTGCCCCAGTGCAGCTTTGCCTCCATGCAGCCTTGCCCCCCCCCTTGCAGCCTTGCCCCCCTCCCTTGCAGCCTTGCCCCCCCCCCCTTGCAGCCTTGCCCCCCCCCTTGCAGCCTTGCCCCCCCCCCCTTGCAGCCTTGCCCCCGTTCAGCTTTGTGGGATCGCCACGATCCCTGCCGTCATACACAGCCCTGTGTAAATTTAAATATGGCGCCGAGACTGCAGTGTCTCGGCGGAGCGCTGATACACATAGCCGAGAGTCCTCGGGTTTCCTCGGCGCCGCTTACAGTCCCGCCCAGTTCCGCCCTATGGGCGGGACTGTAAGCGGCGCCGAG
Source organism: Lithobates clamitans (assembly GCA_037952925.1). Taxonomy (NCBI): domain Eukaryota; kingdom Metazoa; phylum Chordata; class Amphibia; order Anura; family Ranidae; genus Lithobates; species Lithobates clamitans. Next base: position 1,454,988 of record JBBGZY010001199.1, read on the forward strand.
AAAACCCGAAGACTCTCGGCTATGTGTAGCTCCGCTCCGCCGAGACACTGCAGTCTCGGCGCCGTATTTAAATTTCCACACGGCTGTGTATGACGGCTCCGATCACATACAATTGGGGGGGGGTATCGGCCTATAACACGCACCCACGATTTTCCCCTGATTTTCAGGGGAAAAAAGTGCGTGTTATATGCCGATAAATACGGTATGTGTGTATGTGTGTGTGTGTATATATATATATATATATATATATATATATATATATATATATATATATATATATATATATATATATATATACAGTGCCTTGCAAAAGTATTTACCCCCCTTGGCTTTTTACCTATTTTGTTACATTACAGCCTTAAGTTCAATGTTTTTTTAATCTGGATTATATGTGATGGATCAGAACACAATAGTCTAAGTTGGTGAAGTAAAATTAGAAAAATATACACATAAAACTATTTTTAAGAAATAAAAACTGATAATTGGCATGTGTGTATGTATTCAGCCCCTTTGTTATGAAGCCCATAAAAAGTTCTGGTGCAACCAATTACCTTCAGAAGTCACATAATTAATGAAATGATGTCCACCTGTGTGCAATCTAAGTGTCACATGATCTGTCATTGCATATACCCAGAGGCTGCAACACCTAAGCAAGAGGCACCGCTAACCAAACACTGCCATGAAGACCAAGGAACTCTCCAAACAAGTAAGGGACAATGTTGTTAAGAAGTACAAGTCAGGGTTAGGTTATAAAAAAAATATCCAAATCTTTGAAGGTCTCTAGAAGCACCATCAAATCTATCATAACCAAATGGAAAGAACATGGCACAACAGCAAACCTGCCAAGAGACGGCCGCACACCAAAACTCATGGAACGGGCAAGGAGGGCATTAATCAGAGAGGCAGCACAGAGACGTAAGGTAACCCTGGAGGAGCTGCAGAGTTCCACAGCAGAGACTGGAGTATATGTACATAGGACCACAATAAGCCGTACGCTCCATAGAATTGGGCTTTATGGCAGAGTGGCCAGGAAAAAGCCATTACTTTCAGCAAAAAACAAAATGGCGCATTTTGAGTTTTCGAAAAGGCATGTGGGAGACTCCCAAAATGTATGGAGGAAGGTGCTCTGGTCTGATGAGACTAAAATTAAACTTTTTGCCCATCAAAGAAAACGCTATGTTTGGCGCAAATCCAACACATCACATTACCCAAAGAACACCATCCCCACAGTGAAACATGGTGGTGGCAGTATCATGCTGTGGGGATGTTTTTCAGCAGTCAGGACTGGAAAATTGGTCAAAGTTGAGGGAAAGATGGATGGTGCTAAATACAGGGATATTCTTGCGCAACACCTGTACCACTCTGTGTGCGATTTGAGGCTAGGACGGAGGTTCACCTTCCAGCAGAACAATGACCCCAAACACACTGCTAAAGCAAATCTTGAGTGGTTTAAGGGGAAACATGTAAATGTGTTGGCGTGGCCTAGTCAAAGCCCAGACCTCAATCCAATAGAAAATCTGTGGTCAGACTTAAAGATTGCTGTTCACAAGCGCAAACCATCCAACTTGAAGGAGCTGGAGCAATTTTGCAAGGAGGAATGGGCAAAAATCCCACTGGTAAGATGTAGCAAGCCTATAGAGACTTATCCAAATCAACCTGAAGCTGTGATAGCCGCAAAAGGTGGCTCTACAAAGTATTGACTTCAGGGGGTGAATAGTTATGCACATTGACTTTTTCTGTTATTTTGTCCTATTTGTTGTTTGCTTCACAATAAAAAAAAAAAACATCTTCAAAGTTGTGGGCATGTTCTGTAAATTAAATGATGCAAATCCTCAAACAATCCGTGTTAATTCAAGGTTGTGAGGCAACAAAACACGAAAAATGCCAAGCGGGGTAAATACTTTTGCAAGACACTGTATATATAATATATTATAATAATATATATATATATATATATATATATATATATATATATATATATATATATAATTTATATACTGTATATATAATCTCCAAATAACAGTTCATCCTTATGCCCTGTACACACGATCGGACATTAATCGGACATTCCGGCAACAAAATCCATGGATTTTTTCCAACGGATGTTGGCTCAAACTTGTTTTGCATACACACGGTCGCACAAAGTTGTCGGAATTTCCGATCGACAAGAACGCGGTGACGTACACCACGTAGGACAAGACTAGAAAAGGGAAGTTCTGAACCAAGCGCTGCACCCTTTGGGCTCCTTTTCCTAATCTCGTGTTAGTAAAAGTTTGAGAGACGATTCGGTGTTTTCAGACTCGTGGTTTTCAGATCGTTTTCTGCTGTTCAGTTTGTGCTTGTGGGTTTGTATCTGGTCTTCAGTGCGTGCAGTCAGTTCGTATTGTATTATTCAGTGCGTTCTTGTCCACTCGTTGCTGTTTTTCAGGTCGCTCTTTACAGGCCTTGCTGTTCTTCAGTGCGTTCTGTTACTTCGTTCTGAGCAGCCGACCGTTTTCTAGCCATGTTGCGTATACGTACTCCTCGTAGAGTTCGTGCTGTGCGGGGGCTTGGTGTTGGGGTCCTTACCTTGACACAAGTCCAGTCCATGAACAGAGTGGGGAGGAGTTCATGGACCAAGAATTGTTTGCTTCAGCATGACCAGTTCTGTCACATGCCTTTGCTCCGTGAGATCCGTGGGAATAATCCTGACAATTTCAGGAACTTTCTCCGGATGACGGACCCCGTATTTCACCATTTGTTGGCTTCTCTGACCCCTTATATTAGCAGGCAGGATACCTGCATGAGGCAAGCCATCACTCTGGAGCAGAGGCTAGTCGCCACCCTGCGGTACTTGGCGACGGGGAGAAGCCTGCAGGACCTCAAGTTCTCGACAGGCATCCCCCCCAGGCTCTGGGGATCATTATCCCAGAGACCTGTTCTGCCATCATCCAGGTCCTGCAGAAGGAGTATATTAAGGTAAGATTTTTATCCTTTTATATCACATTTTATTGTATTTAATGTTTGATAATATATTGGATTTCTTTCCTCATTCCCTAATTACCATGATTGTAATATGCTGTGAATGTCCCCTTTGTCCTCATGCATGCTGGATTTTTATGTACCTATTTTTTTTGTCCTTCATGCATATTTGCCTTCACTTACCTCCCCAGCATGCTCTCCTGGCCCTATATTCACCTCATGTAGTCACTTAACAATGTATTTTGTCAGCTCCATAGTAGTGCTTTAACCTAAAAAAAACTTTTAAAATGTTTAAAAATGTGATTTGTGCTTTAAATTCAGGCAGAGTGCCAGAGGCTTTTTTTTTTTTTTGGATCCCCAAATCATTTGGAACCCTCCCTTCCCCCAACTGCTAAGTCAGCTGATACCAATTCTCTATCTATCCTCAATCATCAATCTGCTGACTTTGCCAAACCCATACACACTATACCCATCTCTTTTGTGGTCATATTTATGGATGAATTCCTCAAAGCATGTAGTGCAAGGGCCTGCCTGTATACTTTCAAATGGTACTGTTTAAAGTTTTTGTATACTATTATTATCTTGATAGGTAATAGCAGAATGTCCAATTGTGCTAAAATGTGTACAATGTGTATTTATATCTTTGTATTATGACACTTCTTACCTGTCCAGTGGGCTGTCAATAGTGTAAGTAAGGAGGGGCTGGCCAAAGTAATACCCATTATTTAGGCATTCATCTCTCAATGAAGTGGAGAGGGTTACCTGTCCAAAAGATCCCCCCCCCTAAAATGTTAGAAATGGCCCATGGGGGGGAGGGGGAATCTGATAGGTGGACCTTATACCTTGGTCTTTCTAAACTCCCTAAAATAAATGTTATACTGATGTTGGCCAAGAATGTTTGTGTCTAATCTGCTTTCCATGTTTATGTGCAAAATGATTATTTTTTTTCTTGTTTGATGCCACAGTTTCCTTCCAACCCACAGGAATGGCAGACTGTGGCCTCCCACTTTGCCCAGCGGTGGGACTTTCCTAACTGCGGAGGGGCAATTGATGGGAAACACGTCCACATCGTCCCACCACCCAACTCGGGGTCATACTATTACAACTATAAGGGGTTTAATAGTATTGTGATGTTGGCGGTGGTGTCGGCTACTTATGAGTTCCTGTATGTGGACGTGGGGAAGAATAGCCGGATGTCCGATGGTGGAGTCATCACCCAGACGGAGTTCTACAGGCGTCTCCAGAATGGCAGTTTGGACTTGCCACCTCCAAAAGACAATGTGGAAGGACTCCCATTCGTCTTAGTTACGGATGAAGCATTTGCGCTGGGGGACCATCTTATGCGGCCATTCCCTATGAGGACCCTCACCCCGGACCAGAAGGTTTTTAATTACCAGCTGGCCAGAGCCAGAAGAGTGGTGGAGAACACATTTGGAATCATGGCCAGCCGGTTCTGCCTATTTCTTACACCCATACACATGGCGGAGTACAAACTGAATCATATCATCCTGGCGTGCTGTATTCTACACAACTTTTTAAGGCAAAATTCTGCCAACTATGCGGCCTCAGTTGGGCCTGAGGCCGGAATTCATAATGAACCAACCCTGAGGGTGCTTGAAAGTGGCCGTCCTGGCTTGCCCCCCCTGAGTGCCCATGAGGTCCGTCTTGGATACCTTGATTACCGTATATACTCGAGTATAAGTCGTTCCGAGTATAAGTCGAGGCCCTAATTTACCACAAAAAAATGGGAAAAACTTATTGATCCGAGTATAAGACGAGGGTGAGAAATGCACAGCTACTGTAAGTGGAAAAGAGGGTCAACAATGCCCATTTGCATGCCTCACTGTGCCCATTTGCAGCCATAGGTCCCCTGAACTTCAAACTCGGTAGTTAAGGGTTCCTAGATGCCCCCTAGCTGCAGGCAAAATTTGGGGTCTTTGAACCCAAAGGGTCCCAAAATGACATTGCTGCAGATGGACACAGTTGACCAAATTTGGGGGTTTCGAGCATCAAGTGGCCCCGAGATACAGGGCCCCAAATATCAGTTCAGAAAATGTCAAGCACTTTTCTGCAGCAGAGAATGACATTTTCCGAATCGATTTTGGGGCCCCGTATCTCGGGGCCACTTAGTGCTAGGAACTCCATCTTTGGATATGTTGTGGAACCAGTTCCACTGGGTTTGCACACCAAATTTGGGGTTCCTAGCACCAAGTGGCCCTGAGATACAGGGCCCCAAAGTCGGTTCGGAAAATGAAATTTTTTCCTGCAGAAAAGTGCTTGACTCGAGTATAAGTAGAGGGGGGCACTTTCAGCACAAAAAAATGTGCTGAAAAATTCGACTTATACTCGAATATATATGGTACTTTGCGGGTAGGGGGGCCATCAATATGCCAGACAATGTCTGAAACATTTTTAAAATAAAAAAATCATTTTAACTACTAAAATCTTTGGTGACATTTACTGCTTGTGTTTCTTTTAACTGACCCTGACAGAAATGTGGTGAGTCCTGAAAATGGCGTGATTGTGTAACATTACAAAGCACTGTTGGGTGTTATTTACTAAAGGCAAAGACACTTTGCACTACAACTGCACTTGAAACTGCACTGAAACTGCACTTGTAGTGCAAAGTGGATTTTCCCTTAGGAAATAACCCCCATTGTCACAGAAAACACCAAATTGAGCACAACAAAAGTTTGGGAATGCTGAAACAATAATCCACGCATTCTTGATTATCAATCTTTTTAATACTAGCACAATCACATGTGCATTTATCAAAGGTTTTTAAAACAAACCAACATGTTTGTTGTATAACAATTTTTTGGGTCACATTACTTAAAGTAGAAATGTCCATTTAGGGTAAAACAGGCATGTTTAAAACCAACAACCAACACAAATCTGGAACTTACAAAGTTCAACTTTTAAAGAAATTGAAGGCAATATCAGACCTGAGTATTTATAAACTGTGTTTGATATTGCGTTCAGATGGGGAGAAGTCACCCCTGGAAAAGCCAAATTTTGAAGATGCACAAAAATTGCTGAATGTCAACATGTGCTACCTGCCATCATGGGGGATCAAGGGATGTGTTTTGGGGGTGCAACCCCTTCCTCCCAGCTACTTTATTATTGAGGAAGGGGTTGCACCCCCCAAACGCATACATTGATCTCCCGTGATGGCAGATAGCACATGTTGACACACTGTGTGCATCTTCAAAATTTGGCTTTTCGAGAATATGTAAAAAATGTGAGAATGTTTTAGATTCCAAAAAGCACAAAAAATGGAAGGGATTTGGAGGGGTTTTAAACTCGCCCTAAAACATCAATGATGTTCTTCATTTTTTTTTTTAACATGATTGATGTTTTTCTGGATGTTTTCCAAGTCCCTATTACACCCCATGATCTCCCCAATCGGGATCTGTGCAATTTCAGAGGTGAAATGACCTGGATCCACAACATCACGATCACCTAAAAAGATAGAAACAAACACACCATGTATTATAAATATGCCGGCATCCATCTCTTACCTGAGCCTGTGGTCGCAGACACTCACCTGTTGTGGTGACAATTTCCACCACATTTCCTTCCTCCTCCTCCTCCTCCTCCTGTTGTCTTTGGTGGGTCTCCACTTCTTCCTGAGGTGCGGGGTCTGTGGTCTCCTCGGATGAGGGGTGTCCTCCGAGTCTTTTCTCCCCTAATTAAAAAAAAATAGGTATACTTAGCACACGGGTATTTCATGGCAGAAATAGGAATATGAAACATTGCTTGGAAGTGGGGTACAATTGTCTATTTGGGCAGAGTTCCAAGATGAAGAAATATTTTTTTCCTTTGTCAAGCTTGAATACTTACCTGTTTTGTACAAGCTTCTCCGATGGAGACACCCCTATAGTATACACTGGAGCACCTGTGTGGGACCCCCTAATAAAAAGGGTGCTCTTGTGTCCCACACTAGTGCTCCAGTGTCCAGATGTGAAAACTGCTGCTGAGTGTCCTCTCCTTACACAGAATATAGTTTGCATTACATTCTACTTACAAATAGGGATGAGCTTCGTGTTCGAGTCGAACCCATGTTCGACTCGAACATCGGCTGTTCGACTCGAACATCGGCTGTTCGACCGTCCGTCGAATTGCGAACGATATGGGCCGTTCGCGCCAAATTCGTGTGGCGCGTCACGGCCCATAATTCACTGCGGCATCGCAGTGCATTGCTGGCTGATGATTGGCCAAGCATGCACTATGACCCGCATGCTTGGCCAATCACAGCGCCATCAGTAGAGAGAGCTGTAATTGGCCAAAGCCAGGGTGGCTTTGGCCAATTATGGCTCAGGGGATTTAGTACACACCCCACACTATATAAGGCCGCCTGCACGGCGGCCCTGTGTAGTGTGTGTTCCGGTGTGCTGAGAGATAGAGAGAGAGAGAGAGACAGTGTCATTTGATTTGAGTTAGATAGATTAGGCAGAACAGTCAGTCAGTTAGCTGCACTTACAGTGTATTGTGTATATATATGCATCCCAGGTGTTGCATATATATATATATACACTGTATTCAGTTTAGCTAGATCCGTTCCTGTTATCTTCTATCTAGACTATTTACATTTAGTGCAGTGCGTCCTGCTCACAGTGTTCAGCTAGATCCGTTCCTGCTATTTACATTTAGTGCAGTGCGTCCTGCTCACAGTGTTCAGCTAGATCCGTTCCTGCTATTTACATTTAGTGCAGTGCGTCCAGCTCACAGTGTTCAGCTAGATCCGTTCCTGCTATTTACATTTAGTGCAGTGCGTCCTGCTCACAGTGTTCAGCTAGATCCGTTCCTGTTATCTTCTAGACTATTTACATTTAGTGCAGTGCGTCCTGCTCACAGTGTTCAGCTAGATCCGTTCCTGCTATTTACATTTAGTGCAGTGCGTCCTGCTCACAGTGTTCAGCTAGATCCGTTCCTGCTATTTACATTTAGTGCAGTGCGTCCTGCTCACAGTGTTCAGCTAGATCCGTTCCTGCTATTTACATTTAGTGCAGTGCGTCCTGCTCACAGTGTTCAGCTAGATCCGTTCCTGTTATCTTCTAGACTATTTACATTTAGTGCAGTGCGTCCTGCTCACAGTGTTCAGCTAGATCCGTTCCTGCTATTTACATTTAGTGCAGTGCGTCCTGCTCACAGTGTTCAGCTAGATCCGTTCCTGCTATTTACATTTAGTGCAGTGCGTCCTGCTCACAGTGTTCAGCTAGATCCGTTCCTGCTATTTACATTTAGTGCAGTGCGTCCTGCTCACAGTGTTCAGCTAGATCCGTTCCTGCTATTTACATTTAGTGCAGTGCGTCCTGCTCACAGTGTTCAGCTAGATCCGTTCCTGCTATTTACATTTAGTGCAGTGCGTCCAGCTCACAGTGTTCAGCTAGATCCGTTCCTGCTATTTACATTTAGTGCAGTGCGTCCTGCTTACAGTGTTCAGCTAGATCCGTTCCTGTTATCTTCTAGACTATTTACATTTAGTGCAGTGCGTCCTGCTCACAGTGTTCAGCTAGATCCGTTCCTGCTATTTACATTTAGTGCAGTGCGTCCTGCTCACAGTGTTCAGCTAGATCCGTTCCTGCTATTTACATTTAGTGCAGTGCGTCCTGCTCACAGTGTTCAGCTAGATCCGTTCCTGCTATTTACATTTAGTGCAGTGCGTCCTGCTCACAGTGTTCAGCTAGATCCGTTCCTGCTATTTACATTTAGTGCAGTGCGTCCTGCTCACAGTGTTCAGCTAGATCCGTTCCTGCTATTTACATTTAGTGCAGTGCGTCCTGCTCACAGTGTTCAGCTAGATCCGTTCCTGCTATTTACATTTAGTGCAGTGCGTCCTGCTCACAGTGTTCAGCTAGATCCGTTCCTGCTATTTACATTTAGTGCAGTGCGTCCAGCTCACAGTGTTCAGCTAGATCCGTTCCTGCTATTTACATTTAGTGCAGTGCGTCCTGCTCACAGTGTTCAGCTAGATCCGTTCCTGTTATCTTCTAGACTATTTACATTTAGTGCAGTGCGTCCTGCTCACAGTGTTCAGCTAGATCCGTTCCTGTTATCTTCCTACTGACAGGCAGGCTTGTCTGGTTACAGTATATAAAGCTACCTGAAGAAAATTACAGGTGTTCTATTTGATCCTATTAGTACCACGGTCAGGCAGCTAGACTATTTACATTTAGAACAGTGTGTCCTGCTCACAGTGTTCAGCTAGATCCGTTCCTGTTATCTTCCTACTGACAGGCAGGCTTGTCTGGTTACAGTATATAAAGCTACCTGAAGAAAATTACAGGTGTTCTATTTGATCCTATTAGTACCACGGTCAGGCAGCTAGACTATTTACATTTAGTACAGTGCGTCCTGCTCACAGTGTTCAGCTAGATCCGTTCCTGTTATCTTCCTACTGACAGGCAGGCTTGTCTGGTTACAGTATATAAAGCTACCTGAAGAAAATTACAGGTGTTCTATTTGATCCTATTAGTACCACGGTCAGGCAGCTAGACTATTTACATTTAGTACAGTGCGTCCTGCTCACAGTGTTCAGCTAGATCCGTTCCTGTTATCTTCCTACTGACAGGCAGGCTTGTCTGGTTACAGTATATAAAGCTACCTGAAGAAAATTACAGGTGTTCTATTTGATCCTATTAGTACCACGGTCAGGCAGCTAGACTATTTACATTTAGTACAGTGTGTCCTGCTCACAGTGTTCAGCTAGATCCGTTCCTGTTATCTTCCTACTGACAGGCAGGCTTGTCTGGTTACAGTATATAAAGCTACCTGAAGAAAATTACAGGTGTTCTATCCCAGCTTAGTGCAGCTACAGGCCATTAGTATGTCTGGAAGGCCAAGAAGGAGAGGCAGACAGTCACAAGCCAATAAGAGAGGGCAAGCAGGCTCTGTGTCTAGTGCTGGTCGTGGAGACGGTGCATCCTCATCAGCACGTGGCCATGGGACACGCTTGGCCTTTTTTTCGGCAGCTGGCCGTGTTGAGCCGCAACATGCGGAAGACTTGGTCGAGTGGATGACCAAGCCGTCCTCATCCTCCTCATCCTCTCTCACCCATGCCCAGGGTGCTTTGTCTGGCAAAGCAGCGGCCTCTTCCCTCAGCTCAATGTCATCAGTGACTCCTTCCCTAGCTCCACCATGTCCTCATGAGGATTCCCTCGAACTGTTTGACCACAGTGTTGGGTACATGCTCCAGGAGGATGCCCAGCGTTTGGAAGGCTCTGATGATGATACTGAGCTCGATGAAGGCAGTAACATGAGCACGGACAGAGGGGGTGCCCAAGAAGGACAGCAATCTGGCAGTCATGCTCCCCCTGCTGCAGCATACTGCCAGGTTTGCTCCAGTGATGAGGAGGGAGGGGATGATGAGGTCACTGACTCAACGTGGGTGCCTGATAGGAGAGAGGAGGAGGAGGAGGAGGAGGCGGCACATCACCAACGAGGCAGGATGCCCTCCAGGGGCCAGCCTAAGGGCAGCACATTGACTGCATCACACCCCAAAGCTCCACATGTGCAGGGCGCTGCAGTCTCTGCGCGTTATTCAAAAAGTTCTTTGGTGTGGGCCTTTTTTGAGACGAGTGCATCAGATCGCACCGCTGCTATTTGCAACATATGTCTCAAGCGTATCTCGCGTGGCCAAAACATCTCCCGCTTGGGTACCACATGCTTGACCAGACATATGTTGACCTGCCATGCAGTTCGTTGGCAAGCGTATCTAAAAGACCCACACCAAAGAACAAAGAGGATCTCTCCTTGCTCCTCATCAGCTGAGATTTCCAACCCCACTAGACCTTCAGTCCTCTCTGAGACCTGCAGTGAGAGGAATGAAGGTGAAGAATTAAGTGTGTCACAGCCAAGTACTTGTGGGCAATCTGCTTTTGGTACACCGACGTCAGATTGTACCAGGCAAATTTCCCTGCCCCAGCTGCTGCACCGCCGAAAGAAGTTTGCTCCCAGCCATCCACATGCCCAGCGGTTGAATGCTAGCTTGGCAAAATTGCTAGCACTTCAACTGCTGCCTTTTCAGTTGGTAGACTCTGCCCCCTTCCGTGAGTTTGTGGAATGTGCAGTTCCTCAGTGGCAGGTACCCAAACGCCACTTTTTCTCACGGAAGGCGATTCCGGCTCTCTACCGGCATGTGGAAGGCAATGTCCATGCCTCGCTGGACAGGGCGGTCAGCGGTAAGGTGCATATTACCGCTGACTCATGGTCCAGCAGGCATGGACAGGGACGTTACCTAAGTTTCACGGCGCATTGGGTGACTCTGCTGGCAGCTGGGAAGGATGCAGGACAAGGTGCAGTAGTGTTGGAGGTTGTTCCGCCACCACGCCTCCAAAATGCTGATTGTGACACACCTCTCTCCTCCACCCCCTCCTCTTCTTCTTCCTCCATGGCCTCTTCCTCGGAACCAGCGGTGCTCCGTAGGCGTTCAAGGGGCTACGCAAGTACGCAGGCCAAAAGATGCCATGCGGTGCTTGAGCTGGTGTGCTTGGGGGACAGGAGCCACACTGGGGCAGAGGTTCTGTCAGCTCTGCAGGGGCAGGTTCAGAGGTGGTTGACGCCACGCCAACTTAAGGCAGGAATGGTGGTTTGCGACAATGGCACCAACCTCCTCTCTGCCCTCCGACAGGGACAAATGACCCATGTGCCCTGTTTGGCTCACGTCCTTAACTTGGTGGTGCAGCGGTTCTTGGGCAGGTACCCGGGCTTACAGGATGTCCTGAGGCAGGCCAGGAAAGTCTGTGTGCATTTCCGCCGGTCATATAATGCCAGTGCTCGGCTGACGGACCTCCAAAAGGAGTTTAACCTGCCCAAGAACCGCCTAATCTGTGACATGCCCACCAGGTGGAACTCAACGTTGGCCATGCTGCAGCGGCTGCACACGCAGCAGAGGGCCATCAATGAGTACCTGTGCGACTATGGCACCAGGACAGGGTCAGGGGAGCTTGGTTTTTTTTCCCCACGCCAGTGGGCCATGATCAGGGATGCATGCACTGTCCTGTCACCATTCGAGGAGGCCACGAGGATGGTGAGCAGTGACAGTGCATGCATCAGTGACACTGTCCCCCTTGTCCACCTGTTGGAGCACACGCTGCATGGAATAATGGACAGGGCACTTGAGGCAGAACAGAGGCAGGAAGAGGAGGACTTCCTTAGCTCTCAAGGCCCCCTTTATCCAGACAGTGTTCCTGCGTGCCCGCCGATCACACAGGAAGAGGACGAGGAGGAGGAGGAAGATTGTGTCAGTATGGAGGTGGAGCCTGGCACTCAGCATCAGCAGCAGTCTTTAAGGGATCAGTCCCAAGGAACACATGGACTTGTACGTGGCTGGGAGGAGGTGGCTGCGGACGTTGTTGTCCTTAGTGACCCAGAGGACTCCGGACCGAATGCCTCAGCAAACCTACGCTGCATGGCATCCCTGATCCTGCAAAGCCTGCGTAAGGATCCTCGTATTCGTGGTATCAAGGAGAAGGACCAATACTGGCTGGCAACCCTCCTTGATCCACGTTACAAGGGTAAGGTTGCGGACCTTATCTTGCCATCGCAGAGGGAGCAGAGGATGAAACATCTTCGGGAGGCCTTGCAGAAAGGTCTGTGCAACGCGTTCCCAGAGACTGGGAGGTTACAAACTCCTGTTTCTGGACAACGTGTTGCTGAGGCTTCGGTCAGTCAAAGAAGGAGCGGTGGAGAAGGTGGCCGTCTGACCGATGCGTTCAGACAATTTTTTGGTCCGCAGCCCCAAGGTATGATCGGTTCCAGCAACCATCGCCAGCGTCTGTTTTACATGGTGCAGGAATACCTAGGGGCAAGATCAGACTTGGACACCTTTCCCACCGAAAATCCTCTGGGTTACTGGGTCTTGAGGATGGATCACTGGCCAGAGCTTGCACAGTATGCAATTGAGCTACTGGCCTGTCCTGCATCCAGCGTTCTTTCGGAACGCACATTCAGTTCTGCTGGAGGCGTGGTAACTGATCACAGGGTGCGTCTGTCCACCGACTCGGTCGATCAGCTGACCTTCATAAAAATGAATCAGTCTTGGATCACCACCAGCTACCAAGCACCTGATGCTGATGTAACCGAATAATTTTTTTTGAAATCTCAGATCCCTTCAAAGACTGCCTATGCTGATGCTGAGTGACTATCCCTGAGTAATTATCCTCTTCCTCCTCAATCATCACGCTGATAGCTTGTAAGAACATTTTTGGTTCTGGGCGCCACCACCAGTGCCTAAGGCACAATTTTTCAGCCCCTGTTTAACAGGGGCGTGTAATTACAATTTTTGATGTAACACTTTGCAGCAGGGCTCGTTCCTGCATTCCAACTAGAGTGTCTGTGAGGGGTTGCAGTGTTGTGGCACCAGCACCAGTGCCTAAGGCCCAATTTTTCTGCCCCTGTCTAACAGGGGCGTGTAATTACAATTTTTGATGCAATACTTTGCAGCAGGGCTCGTTCCTGCGTTCCAACTAGAGTGTCTGTGAGGGGTTGCAGTGTTGTGGCACCAGCACCAGTGCCTAATGCCTAATTTTTCAGCTCCTGTTCAACAGGGGCATGTAATTACAATTCTTGATCTAATATTTCACAGCAGGGCCCTGTGAGGGCTTACAGTGTTGTGGCCACAGCAACACCTAAGGCCCAAATTTCTGCTGAGTATATAGGGCAGGACCCTACTTTCAAACATCTAACTTACAAACGACTCCTACTTGCAAACGGAAGGAGACAACAGGAAGTGAGATGAAATCTACCCCTAGGAAGGGAAATTCTCTCCTGTAAGAGTTAATATGGGAAAACAATTTCTCCTTTCCACTGATGCTTTCCAATCCTTGTTCCACAAAAAAACCCAAATTTTCAAAAAACATTTTTCATTGGGACAAAAAAGTGAGGTGAAATCTTCTGAAGAGGAGGAAAGACAGCAAAACAAATGTCACAGGGGTGATAACCCTTCCCTATGTTTTCCAAAAAGCTTAGAAAAGATTTTTTGGCTGGAGCTAAACACGTTAAAAATGTTCAAAATTACAAACAGATTCTACTTAACAACAAACCTAGAGTCCCTGTCTTGTTTGCACCGCCTGTATACTGCTGTTCAGAGTATATAGGGCCTGGTGGCCCCACACCTTTCCTTATTTTAATTTGGGTGCGGGGTTCCCCTTAATATCCATACAAAACCCAAAGGGCCTGGTAATGGACTGGGGGGTACCCATGCCGTTTGTCTCACTGATTTTCATCCATATTGCCATGACCCGACATGACATTAAACCCGCAAGCAGTTTTAAATGAGATTTTTTCCTTTAAAAATGACATTTGGTGCAGGGACTGTTCTAAACATGGGAAACACGTGTCACTTTACAGGCATACTATAGACACCCCCCAGGTACGATATTTAAAGGAATATTTCACTTTTTTTTTTTTTACTTTAAGCATCTTTAAAATCACTGCTCCCGAAAAAACGGCCGTTTTTAAAAGTTTTTTTTGCATTGATACATGTCCCCTGGGGTAGGACCCGGGTCCCCAAACCCTTTTTAGGACAATACCATGCAAATTAGCCTTTAAAATGAGCACTTTTGATTTTGAACGTTCGAGTCCCATAGACGTCAATGGGGTTCTAACGTTCGTGCGAACTTTCGGTCCGTTCGCGGGTTCTGGTGCGAACCGAACCGGGGGGTGTTCGGCTCATCCCTACTTACAAACCCATCTAGACAACAAAATGATTTGATTCGAAGTAGGGGCGAAAAAATTTATTCAAATGCATATGGCCAAAACAATGGTGTTTTCTAGGCCGAAAGAACATCGTTTCATACGAACGAACAATGTGCCCATGAACATGAAAGTTGCCATTTTAAACTGTACAACAGTAAAGAAAAGCACATGGACCAGCACAAACGTAATAAAAAAGAATAGGAAGACAGGACAACTACTTACTTTTTTGCAGCACTCTCCTCATCCTTCTGTACTGCTCATGCTCCCTTAATTTGAGGTCCGACCACCGCTTCCTGAGCTGATCCTTGGATCGTCGTACCCCGAAATTCCGGTGCAGACTCTTGACTACTTTTGCCATGATCTAGGTCTTTCTGACATTGTGGTTGGGGTAAGGTCCATTCTTCCCGTCATAGTTGGTCCTTTTCAGTATGTCAACCACCTCCAACATTTCCCCAAAGGACATATTTGATACCTTAAATCGTCTCTTTCTGGATCTAGACGTTTCAGGCTCCAGGCTTTCCTCCTCCTCCTCGTTGGTGTAATTATCTGACACCTGCTGTGTCTCCTCCATGTGCTCTTCCCCACTGCGCCGAATGAGAAGGGGCGGGGAATAGACTAGAAAGAACGTCGGGCGGGCGGAGTTTCACACATGCGCAGTGTATATAAAGCGTAACACGCATGCGTCTTACGTACGATCTGTGAGCGGAGGAAGGAGTATCAGAGGCGCCGATCGTGATAACGAAGGTAAGATTTAAAATTGGGCCTTTACTGCTTCTAGATTGAGGCCTGTATTTGGACAAGTTTAGAAGACTTTAGGCTGACATTAGGGTTTGTCTTGTGTTGTCTCTTGCAGTTAAAATGGATATCTTGAAGGATCATGACTTTATGCCAACCTTCATAGATATGTTCAGGGAGCTGCCCTGTCTGTGGCAGATAAACCACCCTGATTATAAGAACCAAACAAAGAGGAAGGCAGCACTGGATAATTTGCTGCAATTTGTAAAGTCGGTGATTCCCACGGCAGACATCTCCTATTTGAAGATCCTAATTGGTGGCCTAAAGAGCACTTATCTAAGGGAGCACAAGAAGGTCCAGGATTCCCAGAGATCAGGAGCTGAAGATGAAATTTATCTCCCCAGGCTGTGGTACTATGACAGGCTGCATTTTCTGTCAGACCAGAGTGAACCCAGGCCAGCACTCTCCAGTCTTCATTCCACGCTTCCTTCCCCCCCAGCTGAGGCTTCTGACGCCCAACCTGGGCCTTCCAGGCAGCAACATGTGGAAGAGCCGTGCTTGAGTCAGGTATAGCATTCTTCTAAAAATTTCTGGTTGTCCAATCAATGATGTTAAATATATGTTAGTTTGGAGTACTAATTTATGATTGTGATTGATGAAGCAAAAACTAAAACGATGTCCCTTTTTCATACACAGGAAAGTCTCAGCCAGGAGGTGGCCAGGCCAAGCAGGCTGCCTGATACCCAGATCCCTCCCCTCCACCTTCAAAGAAAAAGTGTCAGGAAGAGGAGTAACCTGGAGGAGGCTGTCATAGGCCTATTTTGGAAGGCTATTGAGGCCCTCAGAACACCCCACAGTGTGGAGGAGGACTTTGCTGCCATAATTGCATGCAAAATGATGCAGATGGAGGAGGGCCAACGACTCTTATGTGAGTTTTTAATTTTGGAAGCTCTAAATAAGGGGTTGAGGGGCCAAATCACATGTGCAACCCACATTTGTCAGCTCACCTATAGTCCTCCTCCAGTTCCTCCTCCTCCTCCAGGTCCTCCTTCTCCTCCTGCCACACCTCCAACACCAGAGCCACAGCCGGGAAGGAAGCGTGGAAGGAAGACCAGAGAGTGATGGCCCTGGGTTCAGTCTGGTCTGGCAAAAGATGCAGCCTCTTGTATGACCACAGCCTGGGAACATAGATGTCATCTGCTGCTTTCATGATCTCTTGGACTTCTGGACCAGACTGCACTCCCTTATATATGGACTCCTCAGGCCACCAATTTTGTTGTAAAATAATTGATGTGTGCCCTGGGGGTCAAAGGCTTCGCCAATTTATGATGTTTATCCAGCCTTGCCTCCCTCTTTGTTTGGTTCTGAGCCCTTAATAAAGGAATTTTTGTTTCAATTATACTCGCCTATGCGTGTTTTCCTTCAAAAAGGACAGTTTGTCTGTGAGGAGGCAGGTACATTTCAAAAATACAATGTGAAATTAACAAGAGAGACACCAACACCAAGCAATCTCCTTGAGATTAAATAATACAAGATAATAATGGTGTTTTTGTAACTTGACACACAAAACGCACACAAAAATATTCTCGAGTAAAAAAAATATTAAAAAAACAAAAAAAATCAGCCTTGAAAAAAAGACAAACCAAAAAAATAATATATATATTTTTTGTCAGATGTGACAAATCAAAATATATTGAGGGAATCACGATATATAATAAAGAAGTTTGTGAGAAGTCTGTGTGAATATGAGAAGCAAAACTATTTCATTCTTCTAGCATTATAAAGAAGAAGAGAGTGCGCTGTATTAAACTATTTTAAACATTGCAGCCTGACGCAAGTGCTCTATCCATTCCGAACGCTAATTTTACCAGACCGAGCTGTTCCGTCTCGGAATTTCTTCTGAGCATGCGTGGCACTTTGTGCATCGGAATTGTCCACACATGGTCGGAATTGAGGCGATCAGATTTTGTTGTCGGAAAATTTTATAGCCTGCTCTCAAACTTTGTGTGTCGGAAAATCCGATGGAAAATGTCCGATGGAGTCCACACACGGTCGGAATTTCCGACAACAAGCTCCGATCGCACATTTTCCATCAGAAAGTCAGACCGTGTGTACGGGGCATTAGACTCTTTACCACACACAGCCACAAAGGTAAGAGAATTCTTATTGGGCAGTGCTCGGACAAACACACTTAGACCCAAACCTCTGGCACTGCGCTCACATGATCCCTTCCCGTTCTGGTCAATTTCTAAAATGGCGACTCTAAATAAGAGAAGGAAAATTGACATTGAGGGCCGCCGCTTCCAGGACAGGTGGAAAGTGGAATATTTCTTCACTGAAATATGGAATCATTGTGTTTGTCTGATATGCCAAGAGACTGTGGCTGTTTATAAGGAATTTAATGTCAAGAGACACTACCAGTCGCGACATAGCACATATGACAAGCTAGCAGGGTTGCAGTGAAAAGTTGAAGCAACTGTTTTAATTTCACAACAGCGATTTTTCACAAGAGCCTGTGAGTCAAATGAAAATGCCACAAGGCGTGCTGATGTGGCAACATTAATTGCCTAAAAATTGCAAATCTTTTGCTGAGGGTGACTTTATCAAAGAATGCCTTATGAAAATGGTTGAGAATATCTGTCCCGAGAAGAAGCAAGAGTTTGCCAACATTTGCCTGGCTCGTAACACTGTAACACGGTGAATTGAAGAGATTTCATCAGGTATTAAGAAACAGTTGACGTCCAAAGGAGTGGATTTTGATTTCTTTTCAGTAGCCCGTGATGAAAGCACGGACCTATCTGACACAGCTCAGTTATGATAGGGGTGGACAATGAAGTGAATGTGACTGAAGAGCTACTTGACCTCCATAGCCTTACGGACCAAACAAGAGGAAAAGATTTATTTGTTTCTGTTAGTTCCGCCATAGATAACATGAAACTGCTTTGGAACAAAGTTACTGGGATTATTACTGATGGGGCAACTGCCATGGCTGGTGAATGAAATGGATTATCAACCCTAATCTGTAACAAGGCAATCGAAGAAGGAGGCAAAGCTATTAAACTGCATTGTATCATTCATCTACTAGTTCTCTGTGCTAAACATCTCAAATATGATCATGTTATGAAACCAGTGGTAAAGACTATTAATTTTATTCACTCTAAAGCCCTGTTGCACCGCCAGTTTAAACAGTTTCTATTGGACATCCAGGCTGAATACGAAGATGTTTTATATCACAATGATGTAAGATGCCTCAGTCGAGGTTCTGCACTGCAGTGTTTCTACTCTGTCAGAAAGGAAATCAGAGAATTCTTGGAAACAAGGGGACAACCTATGCGAGAACTATCTGATTCTATTTAGCTGGCTGATTTGGGGTTTCTAGTTGACATAACAAAGCATCTGAATGCACTGAACATGAGTCTTCAGGGGAAAGATGCAGCAGTGAACCAGCTTTATTCACACCTCAAAGCCTTTGGAACAAATCTGCAACTTTTCATAAGGCAGTTGTCACAAAAAACAGCCAAATACCATACATTTTTCAGCATTGCAGGAAATAATTAACAGTTTTCCACAGGACAATATCAGTGCACAAACGAGCAGGTATGTAGTAGACATCACATCTCTAGCTGGTGAGTTTAAACGTCGCTTTCAGGATTTTGCAGCTATTGAAAAGGAGAATCAGCCTTTTCTCCTCTCCATTCTCTGTTGAACCCGATGATGCTCCAGATCAGCTGCAGCTCGAGCTCATTGAGCTGCATTGTGACAGCGAGTTACACAGTCGTCACCAACAGCTCTCTCTTGTGAACTTTTACCACCAACTGGATAAGAGTCGGTTTCAAGAGATTCGAGCATTGGCTAAGAAAATTTTGAGCTTGTTTGACGCAACATATATGTGTGAGAAGACATTCTCTGCAATGAACTTTAACAAGAACCGCGTGTAGACAAGACTAATGCCGCATACATACGAGCAGACTTTTCGACCGGACTGGCCTGACGGACTGAGTCCAGCGGACAATCCGATCATGTGTGGGCTTTATCGGACCTTCAGCGGACTTTTCTAGTCGAAAATCTGACGGACTTTAGATTTGAAACATGCTTCAAATCTTCACGTCGTAACTCCGCCGGACCCAGTTCCTATCGAGAAATCCGCTCATCCAGTGGCGGAAGTATAGGGGTCGCTGAGGTCGCCATGGCGACTGGCCCCCATGCTGCAGGGGGCCCTTGAGGGCCCCCCTGTTTATCCTGTAAGGATGAGCGGCTGAGATCGATCTCCCCATCGTCAGCCGAACTGTAGTCGGCACTGTGCGGGGAGCTTGTTGTCACACTGTTCAGTGAAAGCAGTGTGTGCTGTTCTCTTTGTCTCCCCCTACAGTGCAGTACCCGGCAGGAAGAGGTGAGGTAAAGCACTGCTGTTTTTGAAAAGGCTTTCTGTAAGTGTGTGTTCTTATATGTGTGTTTATATGAGTGTTCATGTATGTGTTTGCATGTGTTTATGTGTGTATTTATATATGTATATGTGTTCATGTGTGTATTTATATATGTATATGTGTTTGTGTGTGTATTTATATATGTATATGTGTTTATGTGTGTATTTATATATGTATATGTGTTTATGTGTGTATTTATATATGTATATGTGTTTGTGTGTGTATATACAGTATATGTGTGTATATTATGTGTGTGTTTAGATGCCGTGATGGCCCGTGCATTAAGGGCACATGGGCGCCACCCCCCCCCTCCTGCCACCCCTCTATCACAAATAGATAGATTTATGCATTGCATGAATCTATCTATGACCGCCGCTGCCACCCCCTATTCAGGCACCCAGCCCCTTTTTGGGCATAGGGAACCTGAATTACAGCGGCGGGGGGGTGTGTGTTTTTGAAGCACCGGATTAGAGCCATAGGCTCTAATAGGCATCAAAAAAGGTGACCTCACAGGTCACTCAGCTGTGTTAGAAAAGCGAATGACTATTCGCTCTACTAACACTAAACTGCCTCTCCGCCAATCAGGTGCTCGGGTCTGTTACCCATCACCTGATTGGCTAAAACGACAGGCTCCGCTATTGGACGCCTATCAGGAGGAGAGGACGGCAGATGAGGACAGCAGGAGACGCATGGAGGACCCCACTCGTCGCAGTCACCCGCTGCCCCACCAAGACAGGGTAAGTGCCGGTGAGCGGTCGGGGGTCACACTGGGGGAATTCAAGGGCACACTGGCAGCATTTGATGGGCACACAGGCAGCATTTGATGGGCACATGGGCAGCATTTGATGGGCACACGGGCAGCATTTGATGGGCACACTGGCTGCGTTCGATGGGCACAGTGGCAGCATTTGGCACAGTGGCTGCAATTGATGGCACAGTGGCTGCGTTTGATGGAACACTGGCAGCATTTAATGGGCACAGTGGCAGCGTTTGATGGCACAGTGGCAGCATTTAATGGGCACACTGGCAGCATTTAATGGGCACACTGGCAGCGTTTGATGGGCACCCTGCAGTGTTTGATGGGCACAGTGGCTGCGTTTGAGGGGAATAGTGGCAGCGTTTGGCACAGTGGCTGCAATTGATGGCACAGTGACTGCGTTTGATGGCACACTGGCAGCATTTAAGTGGCACAGTGGCAGCGTTTGATGAGCACAGTGGCTGCATTTGATGGGCACAGTGGCTGCGTTTGATGGGCACAGTGGCTGCGTTTGATGGGCACAGTGGCAGCGTTTGGCACAGTGGCTGTGTTTGATGGCACACTGGCAGCATTTAAGTGGCACAGTTGCTGCAATTGATGGGCACAGTGGCTGCATTTGATGATTTTTTTTCAAAATATGTTTGCGCCCCCAAAAAAATTTTGAGCACCAGCCGCCACTGTTTAGATGTTATGTATGCACATTTTTTATGTATGCACGTTTTATGTATGCACGTTTAATCCTGACACCCTATATGTGTACAATCAGGACTGATTTTTTTTTTCTTGGTCGTTCAAAGTACCTGCAACAAAATGCTGTTCCTCTGAAAAGCGATCCATGCACAGATCACTTTTCAGAGGCATTTGACCACCGGTAAAGAGGCAATATGTTGCCTCCTGACCACCTGTTTTAACCCCTTAAAGTGATTGTAAAGGTTTTTTTTAAATAATAAACATGTCATACCTTCATTGTGCAGTTAGTTTTGCACAGAGTGGCCCCGAACACCGACTTCTGGGGTCCCTCGGTGGCTCTCGCGGCTCCTCCGCTTATCAGACATCCGCCTAGGTAAAGCGCTGTCCAGGGGTCAGGGGGACCCTTCATGATTTCTTGCATCGGGGCCCTGAAGGTTTTAGTTACGCCACTGCGCTCATCTGTATGCTAATCCGACGGACAAATAACGAAGCATGCTCAGAAGCAAGTATGAAACGGAAGCGTTTGTTCTGGTAAAACTAATGTTCGTATTGTAGGTAGCACATTCTTCACGCTGCAAATTCTGTGATCGTTGAATGCAGCGCATTAATTGTCTTCTTTAAAATGCTATAAGAAGGAAGTTGTTTTGCTGTTAATATTCACACAGAGTTCTCACAAACTTATTTCTGGATTATTTCTCTTGATCTCATGAATGATATTGTATTTTTTAAAAGCCATATCTCCATACTGATGTTTACACAATTGTTTTTTGGAGTCATCTTTTATTATTTTTTATTTCATCAAGATTTTTTTTAGGATTGTTACAAAATTATTTTCTATTTATCTCCATATATCTTTTTATTTTTGGTGTAAAGTTACAACAAAGAACCTTTTTTTGTATATTTTTTGTTTTTTTAATTTTTTGGTGTAAAGTTACCACAAGAACATTATATAATTTTTCGTTTTTGGAACCTCAAGGAAGTTGTTGTCCCTTGTTAATTTGACATTATCTCTAAAAAATGAATGTTAACAAAAACACATAGGCAAGTATTTTCATGAAATAAAATATCCATTTATTATGGTTAACAAAATAAAGATGAAGTCAACGCTGGAGAAACTTTTCGAATTTGTGAAGACTTTTGGTCCCAGGGCACACATCAAGTCTGTGGAAAAGAAGATTGGGATCTTGAGGAGTCCATATAATAGGGAGCACAATCTGGTCCAGGAATCCCAGAGATCAAGAGCAGCAGCAGATGACATATATGTCCCCAGGCTGTGGTACTACACCAGCCTGCGTCTTCTGACAGACCAGACTGAAGCTAGGTCATCACTTTCTTCTCTTCGTTCCAGCCTTCCCTCCACACTGCCCTGCACCCTCCCCTGCAGTCTTCTCTGCAGCCTTCCTTGTAGGCTTTGGCTCCGGTGGTTGACTTGTGGCAGGAGGAGGAGGAGGGGCTTGCTCATTTATTTGGGTGTTGACAGTTAACTCGCCCTTCAGCCTCTTGTGAAGGACATCAGAAAAAAGTTTTTCACACAGGAGGCGTTGGCCCTTTTCCATTTCGAACAACCTGCTGTCTATATAAGAGCCATAGGCCTCTTCAACTTGGGAGGGCTCTTGAGGAAATTTGTAGCTTCTCTCATGAGGCGTAGTGATGCCTCCTCTGTCACTATCTCCTTTTTGGGCCTGTTTGTATGAATCCGGAGGGGAGGAACCTGCGATTGTGTGAGGCTCCTACTGGGCCACCTTCTGGCTGACACTAACCCCTGCCTCCTCCTGGATGACACTGGGCCCAGACTCCTCCTAGATGACACTGGGCCTGACCTCCTCCTGGATGACACTGGGCCCGGCCTCCTCCTGCCTGCCACTTTTCACACCTTCGTCCTGGCTGACCTCATCCTGTGTATTAAAAAGGGACATAGTTTTAGTTTTTGGTTCATCAATCACACACAATTTTCAGCTCATGACTTGCAAATTCAATGTTAATACTTATAAAAGAGTATAAATCTGACACCAGCATTTTTTAAAGCTGGTGACAAACATTTTTGGCCACTACTGTCAATTGATATGTATACATCATTTTTTGGAAAAAATCCTTTAATAAGTAATCAATTATAACATCTAGTTAACATCATTAATATTAGGACACTAAATACGTCTAAAAATAATATATCTGGCTCCAGATGGTCACATCCGGTTCTTTCAGGATGGAAGGCCCAGCTTGGTCCTCATCAGCCTCTGCTGAGGTGGAGGGAAGGGTGGAGGGAAGGGTTGAAAGTGATGCCCTGGCTTCAGTCTGGTCATCAAGAAAACATAGTTTATCGTAGTACCACAGCCTGGGTACATATACATCATCTGCTGATGCTCCTGATCTCACAGAAATCTGGATCTTGTTATGCTCCCTCCAATACATATTATGCAAGATCCCAATTTTATTTTCCACAAACTTAAAGGTTGCTTCTGGGATGAAAGTCTGCAAAAATGCGACAAGTTTCTTCAGCGTTGACTTCCTTATTGTTTTAATATATTATGCAGGGTGTTTGACCTCCCATAGATTCCTCATCTCCCTGTACTTCTCAATAAATTGAGTCAGAAATTCAGGATCCCTAAACTTAGAATTCATGTTTTCTGTCAAAGATAATACACAAGACAAAAACACTAATGTTAGGCTGAACTCCCATAATCTTACTTATCCCAACATAGGCCTCAATCTTTAAGCAGTATAGGCTGCTACAAAATTAATAAAATTTACCCTCGTTTCGGACGCTCGCAACTTCAGTTCCTCTATCCTCCACGCACAGAACGTACATACGACACATGCGTAATAGCTTTATACACACTGCACATGCGTGAAACTCCGCCTGCGTCGCCCTCCCCTGATGTTCTTCTTTAACGAATATTCTCCGCCCCTTCTCTCTACGGTGGGCAGTAGGAGCAACAATGGCGGAGACACAGCAGGTGTGTACTTATTACTCAAGTTATGAGGAAAGCCCGGAGCCCGAAATGTCCCGATCCGGGAAGAGGAGATTTAAGGCCTCCAATATGGCCTTTGAAGAGATGGTGGAGATGGTAGCAATTTTGAAAAAAAAGATTACGATGTGAAGCATGGACCATCCCCCCAGCCTAATTTAAGAAAGGCAAAAATAACGGCGAAAGTGGTGAAGACCCTGCATCATCATTTTTGGGTACGGCGCTCTAAAGATCAGCTGAGGAAACAATGGTCCGACCTCAAACTCAGGGAGCCGGATCAGTATAGACAAATTCAGAAAGTGCTGAAAAAAAGTAAGTACTTGTCGTGTATTCATATTCTGATTATCACCTTGCATGCTGCTCCATGTGCTTTTCTTTACTGTACAAGTTTAACTCATTAAACGTTCGTAGGAAACATTGTTCATAGTAAACATCGTTTAAAAAAATATATACAATGTATTTAGTTAATACAGGGTTTAAACCACATTTTGGTCTTGGTAGTTTGTCTTATTAAAAGAAAAAGTTTAGGACATTGTTGTCTAGATGTCTTTTGAAACTAGAATGAATAGCAAACTTCATTCAGTGGAATGTAAGGAGAGGACACTCAGCAGCTGTTTACACATCTGGACTCAGGAATACATTTTTTTGATTAACCCACACAGGTGCTCCAGTGGATACTTGTTGGGGTGTCTCTATCTGTGAAACGTGGCCAAAAAAGGTAAGTATTCCAGCTTGTTTCCAAGGGAATTTTAATTATGTCTTCAACTTGGATCTCTGCCCAAACAGACAATTGTACACCACTTCAATGCAATGTTTCATATTCCTATTCCTATTCCTGGGCTCAAATATCTGTGGCTAAGTATACCTTTTGTTTCATTCTCATAGGGGAGAAAAGACTCAGACAACCTGAACCCAGGGACCCCCGACCTCACCAGCCCGTTTGGCGAATCAGCCCAAGCCCCATGGAGGATGTGGAGGAAGGAGAGGTGGGCGACATGCGCACCCCATCAGGTGAGTGTCTGACATCCCAGCTTATGGCAATCTATGTATGCCTGCATATTTCTAAATACATCTTTTTTTCATTAATTTTAGGTGATCTGGTTGTGGAAGGGGAAGAAGCGGTGGAAGCATGTCCAAGTGCCAGCGTCCCCCCCCCCCGAGGATGTGGATGAAGGAGGGGTGGAGGAAGTGGGCAACATGTTCACCCGACAGGTGAGTGTCTGACACCCCAGCTTATGGTAATCTATGTATGCCTGCATATTTCTAAATACATATTTTTTTCATTAATTTTAGGTGATGTAGAAGGGGAACCATTTACCACCGACAGTGCACAACGATTAATTGGGCAGATCATGGCCTGGAATGGGGATATTGATGCCATGCGCACTAGCCTTGACCTAATGCGTAATCGGCTGAACAATATGCAGCAGGAAATGAAGAACATGATCGATGTTTTGGGGAGAGTCTAAATCCCTTTTTCACAAAAAACATTGATCATGTTCTTCATTTCCTTTTTTGCTGACCCCATTCTGGGCTTTGACTTTTAAACATTTTATGCCTGTTTGTAAAAAAATTTATAAATAACAAAAAAAAAAATATATAGAGGCCTGTTTGTTTAAAAAAAAATATATATATATATATAGAGGCCTGTTTGTTTAAAAGAAAACAAAAAAATAGAGGCCTGTTTGTAAAAAAAAATTAAAAAATATATATTTTTCTTAAATAAAAAAAATTCTATTGTTTGAACTAAAAATTATATATATATTTTAAATCCTAAAATTATAACAAACGCACATGTGAATGTGCACAGATTAAAAAATCTGTTATTAAACAACAAGATGTGTGGCTTCTTCTTTCAATGCTCAATACCAGTTTTGTAAGTTATTTGGTGTTTACAGTGACAATGGGGCTTATTTACTAAAGGAAAATACACTTGGCACTACAAGTGCACTAGGATAACCTAGGAAACAGCCAAAAAGAAAGTCAAGCAATAAATACAATTTGAGATTTTATCTGATCATTATTTTTATTAAAACAAATTATAGATTGTTTGGCATTGCAATGGCCCCCCTACCCGTAAAAAAATCAACATATTGATCCCAAACTTGACGGGCGCTTTGGGGGGGCCAAGCCAGTACGGCCAGTATCCAGGCCCATCAGAGGATTCTTTATAAGTCCGGCCTCAGGCCCAAGTGATGCAATATAATTGCTCAAATGTTTGTTTAAATAATTGTGCCGGATGCAGCACGCTAGGACAAAGTGATTTAGTTTGTATTCCGCCATGTGGATAGCTGTCTGAAACAGGCGGAACCGGCTGGCCATGATCCCGGAGGCATTCTCCACAACTTTTCACGCTCTGGCCAGCCGGTAGTTAAAAACCCTCCTCTCCGGGGTGAGGGTCCTTTGCGGGAATGGCCATGTGCTCGCCCAGACCGAAGGCTTCATCTGCAATGAAGACAAAGGGGAGTCCTTACATGTTATCCACATCAGGTGGCAATCCCAGGCCACCACTCTGGAGATGCTGGTAGAACTCCGTCTGGGCGAAGATTCCTCCATCCGACATTCGGCCATTCTTCCCCACGTCCACATACAGAAATTCATATTGTGCCGACACCACCGCCATTAAGACATTACTATGAAACCCCTTATAATTAAATTAGTATGACCCCGAATGGGGTGGTGGCACGATGTGGACAGGTTTCCCATCTATAGCCCCTCCACAGTTGGGAAAGTCCCAACGGGTGGCAAAATGGAATGCCACAGTCTGCCATTCCTGTGGCGTTGAAAGAAACTGGGGAGTCAAACAAGAAAAAAATATATAAGTACTTTTGCACATAACATTGCAAGCACATTACACAAAAACATTATTGCCCAGCATCAGTATAACAATAATTGTAATAAGTATTATTTAAAGACTAAAATATAAGGCCCACTTATCAGAATTATCACCCCCTCTGATGGCCCATTGATAAATTTTAGGGGGGGGGGGATTCTAAATCAATTTAAGGACACACAGACCATTTGGAGGCATTTTAGGGGGGGAGGGGGTTCTAAATTAATTTAAGGACATGCAGACTATTTGCAGACATTTTAGGGGGGATTCTAAATCAATTTAGGGACACACAGACCATTTGCAGACATTTTAGGTGGGGGGATTCTAAATCAATTTAAGGACACACAGACCATTTGCAGACATTTTAGTGGGGGAGGGGATTCTAAAGCATTTTAAGGACACACAGACCATTTGCAGACATTTTAGGGGGGGGGGGAATCTAAATCAATTTAAGGACACACAGACCATTTGGAGACATTTTAGGGGGGGGGATTCTAAAGCAATTTAAGGACACACAGACAATTTGGAGACATTTTAGGGTAAAGCAATACAATGGAGCTGACAAAATACATTGTTAAGTGATTAGACTAGGTGGATATGGGCCCAGCATAGCATGCTGGGGAGGTTAGTGAATGCTAATATGCATGCAGTACAAAAAAGAGCATTAAAAATTACAGCATGCATGAGGACAGAGGGGACATTCACACTATATTGCAATCATGGTAATTAGTGTTTGAGTTAAGAAATACATTACATTAGCAAACATTAAATACAATAAAATACAATCACGGAGCAAAGGTATGTGAGAGAATTGGTCATGCTGGAGCAACCAATTCTTCCTCCATGAACTCCTCCTTGTCCTGTTCATGGACTGGGCTTGGGCTGAAGAATGAACTACAGCACCAAGCACATACAATGCACGAGCTCTACGACGAGTACGTACACGCAACATGGCTTCAAGACTGGTCAGAATGAACTTAACAGAACGCACTGAAGAACAGCAAGGCCTGTAAAGAGCGAGCTGAAAATCAGCAAAGAGCAGACAATAACACACTGAATAAATCAATGCAAACTGACTACACGCACTGAAAAGCAGATACAAACCTCACAAACTGAACAACAGTTAAACGATCTGAAAAATACGAGTCTCACAAGCGTGAATCGTCTCTCACCAAACTTCTACTAACATGAGATAAACACGAGATTAGCAGGGGCCCAACGAGTGGCGCACAAGCTATTGAACTTCCGTTTTATAGTCTCGTCGGACCTGGTATACGTCATCGCGTACTAGATGGTCGGACTTTTGTGTGACCGTGTGTGTCCAAGTCCAATCGTTCTAAAGTCCGTCGAAAGTCCGACGAAAGTCCGCCGGAATGGTCGTCGTACTTTTGTTTCCGGAAAGTCCGCTCGTGTGTACACGGCATAAGTGACTCTCACCTGCGTGACATTTTGCGCATCAAAACCACTGCCTTTGAACCAGACCTAGCCTATGTGCGTGTGTCAGTCTGACACATCGCAACGCCAATCTAGGTAAAGAGTCTCTGATAGAGATTCTTTACCACGTGATCAGCCGTGTTCAATCACGGCTGATCACAATTAGGGATGAGCCGAACACCCCCGGTTCGGTTCGCACTAGAACCTGCGAACGGACCGAAAGTTTGCGCAAACTTTAGAACCCCCGTTAAAGTCTATGGGACTCGAACGTTCAAAATCAAAAGTACTAATTTTAAAGGCTAATATGCAAGTTATTGTCCTAAAAAGGGTTTGGGGACCCAGGTCCTGCCCCAGGGGACATGTATCAATGCAAAATAAAATTTTAAAAACAGACGTTTTTTCGGGAGCAGTGATTTTAATGATGCTTAGAGTGAAAAAAAAGTGAAATATTCCTTTAAATATCGTACCTGAGGGGTGTCTATAGTATGCCTGTGAAGTGGCACGTGTTTCCCGTGTTTAGAACTGTCCCTGCACAAAATGACATTCCTAAAGGAAAAAAGAAAAAAACTGCTTGCGGCTTTAATGATGAAAATCATTGAGAAAAATGCCATGGGTACCCCCCAGCCCATTACCAGCCCCTTTGGGTCTTGTATGGATATTAAGAGGAACCCCGCACCCAAATTAAAAAAAAGGAAAAGCGTGGGGCCCCCAGGCCCTATATACGCTGAACAGCAGTATACAGGCGGTGCAAACAAAACAGGGGCTGTAGGTTTGTTGTTCAGTAGAATCTGTTTGTAATTTTGAACTCGTACATTTTTAAAGTGTAGCTCCAGCCAAAAAAACTATTTTTAAGCTTTTTGGAAAACATAGGGAAGGGTTATCACCCCTGTAACATTTGTTTTGCTGTCTGTGCACCTCTTCAGAAGATTTTACCTCACTTTCTGTCCCAATGACAAATGTTTTTTGAAAATTTGGGGTTTTTAGTGAAACAAGGATTGGTGATAAAGCATCAGTGGAGAGGAGACACGTTTTTCCCATATTAACTCTTACAGGAGAGAATTTCCCTTCCTAGGAATAGATTTCATCTCACTTCCTGTTGTCTCCTTCTGTTTGCAAGTAGAAGTCGTTTGTAAGTTGGATGTTTGAAAGTAGGGGCCTGCCCTATATACTCTGCAGAAATTTGGGCCTTAGGTGTTGGTGTTGCCACAACACTGTAAGCCCTCACAGTTACTCTTGGTGGGCGCTGGAATGCACTGCTGTGAACTATTATATCAAGAATTACAATTACATGCCATTGTTGAACAGTGGAGGAAATATTGGGCCTTTGGTGGTGGTGGTGCTGGTGCCACAACACTGTAAGTCCTCACAGTTACTCTTGGTGGGCACTGGAACGGGCCCTGCTGTGAAATATTATATCAAGAATTGTAATTACATGCACCTGTTGAACAGGGGCAGAAAAATTGAGCCTTTGGTGGTGGTGGTGGTGTTGCCACAACACTGTAAGCCCTCACAGTTACTTTTGGTGGGCGAAGGAATGGGCCTTGCTGTGAAATATTAGATCAAGAATTATAATTACATGTCCCTGTTGAACAGGGGCAGAAAAATTGGGCCTTAGGCACTGGTGCCACAACACTGCAACCCTGGGCCTTGCTGTGAAATATTAGATCAATAATTGTAATTACACACCCCTGTTAAACAGGGGCAGAAAAATTGGGCCTTAGGGACTGGTGCTGGTCCCACAACACTGCAACCCCTCACAGATACTCTAGTTGGAGCACAGGAATGAGCCCTGCTGCAAAGTATTGCATCAAAAATTGTAATTACACACCCCTGTTAAACAGGGGCAGAAAAATTGGGCCTTAGGCACTGGTGCTGGTCCCACAACACTGCAACCCCTCACAGATACTCTAGTTGGAGCGCAGGAATGAGCCCCGCTGTAAAGTATTGCATCAAAAATTGTAATTACACACCCCTGTTAAACAGGGGCAGAAAAATTGGGCCTTAGGCACTGGTGCTGGTCCCACAACACTGCAACCCCTCACAGATACTCTAGTTGGAGCACAGGAATGAGCCCTGCTGCAAAGTATTGCATCAAAAATTGTAATTACACACCCCTGTTAAACAGGGGCAGAAAAATTGGGCCTTAGGCACTGGTGCTGGTCCCACAACACTGCAACCCCTCACAGATACTCTAGTTGGAGCGCAGGAATGAGCCCTGCTGCAAAGTATTGCATCAAAAATTGTAATTACACACCCCTGTTAAACAGGGGCAGAAAAATTGGGCCTTAGACACTGGTGCTGGTCCCACAA
Organism: Lithobates clamitans; assembly: GCA_037952925.1. Classification (NCBI taxonomy): domain Eukaryota; kingdom Metazoa; phylum Chordata; class Amphibia; order Anura; family Ranidae; genus Lithobates; species Lithobates clamitans. The sequence continues at coordinate 1,485,798 of JBBGZY010001199.1, forward strand.
CACTGCAACTCCTCACAGATACTCTAGTTGGAGCACAGGAATGAGCCCTGCTGCAAAGTATTGCATCAAAAATTGTAATTAAACGCCCCTGTTATATTCAGGGGCTGAAAAATTGGGCCTTAGCCACTGGTGGCGGCACCCAGAACCAAAAAATGTTCTTACAAGCTATCAGCATGATCATTGAGGAGGAAGAGGATAGTCACTCAGCATAACAGGATAGTCACTCAACATCACCATAGGCAGTCTTGAAGGGATCTGACATTTGAAAAAAAAATTATTCGGTTACATCAGCATCAGGTGCTTGGTAGCTGGTGGTGATCCAAGACTGATTCATTTTTATGAAGGTCAGTCGATCGACCGAGTCGGTGGACAGGCGCACCCTGTGATCGGTTACAAAGCCTCCAGCAGCACTGAATGTGCGTTCCAAAAGAACGCTGGATGCAGGACAGGCCAGTAGCTCAATTGCATACTGTACAAGCTCTGGCCAGTGATCCATCCTCAAGATCCAGTAACCCAGAGGATTTTCAATGGGAAAGGTGTCCAAGTCTGATGATGCCCCTAGGTATTCCTGCACCATGTGAATCAGATGCTGGCGATGGTTGCTGGAACCGATCATACCTTGGGGCTGCGGACTAAAAAATTGTCTGAACGCATCGATCAGACTGCCACCTTCTCCACCGCTCCTTCTGTGACTGACCGAAGCCTCAGCAACACGTTGTCCAGGAGGACCAGGAAATTGTAACCTCCCAGGTTCTGGAAACGCATTGCACAAACCTTTCTGCAAGGCCTCCCGAAGATGTTTCATTCTCTGCTCCCTCTGCGATGACAAGATAAGGTCTGCAACCATACCTTTGTAACAAGGATCACGGAGGGTTGCCAGCCAGAAATGATCCCTCTCCTTGATACCACGAATACGAGGATCCTTCCAAGCTTTGTAGGATCAGGGAGGCCATGCAGCGTAGATTTGCTGAGTCCTCTGGGTCACTAAGGACGACATGATCCGCAGCCACCTCCTCCCAGCCACGTACAAGTCCATGGGTTTCTTCGGACTGTAAATGATCCCTTGAAGACTGCGGCCGATGCTGAGTGCTAGGCTCCACCTCCATGCTGACACAATCCTCCTCCTCCTCCTCGTCCTCTTTCTGTGTGATCGGCGGGCACGCAGGAACACTGTCTGGATAAAGGGGGCCTTGAGAAGTAAGGAAGTCCTCCTCTTCCTCCCTCTGTTCTGCCTCAAGTGCCCTGTCCATTATTCCACGCAGCGTGTGCTCCAACAGGTGGACAAGAGGGACAGTGTCATTGATGCATGCACTGGCACTGCTCACCATCCTCGTGGCCTCCCTAAATGGTGACAGGACAGTGCATGCATCCCTGATCATGGCCCACTGGCGTGGGGAAAAAAACAAGCTCCCCTGACCCTGTCCTGGTGCCATAGCCGCACAGGTACTCATTGATGGCCCTCCGCTGTGTGTGCAGCCGCTGCAGCATGGCCAATGTTGAGTTCCACCTGGTGGGCATGTCGCAGATTAGGCAGTTATTGGGAAGGTTAAATTCCTATTGGAGGTCTGCCAGCCGAGCACTGGCATTATATGACTGGCGGAAGCGCACACAGACTTTCCTGGCCTGCCTCAGGACATCCTGTAAGCCCAGGTACCTGCCCAAGAACCGCTGCACCACCAAGTTAAGGATGTGAGACAATATATGGTAGACGTTCCGCGCTACCCCCAACTGTGATAAACCAATGTGAAATTTAAACTGGTGAAAATCTATTTTAAAGTGCATAAAAAACACACAAAATTGCAAATATATGAAACATAAATAATCCTGAGTGCTGCAACTAAAAAACCTTGAACATGAGGTTTTATACAGTATATAGAAAAAAGTTCAGTGCGCTACTCAAATTAAAACCAAATAACAATGTGAATATAAAGAAATGAAAAAATTATAGTTCATATGGAAAATGATAGTATCATAAACCGGAGGTGTGATTCCTCTTTAAGTCTTCAGTAAATCTTCTATGGATCTTCTAAGACAGAAATAGGAAAAGGGGGCTGCTTACCAGATTTGATGGATCCCCACCACAGAGATCATGCGAGCCTGAACAAACTCCTCTCGGGGTCAGGAACAGCTGGTCTTTGAGTAGAGACAGACTTCCTTCCACGCAAGGTAGTAGAAATTTCAGAGGCGGCAATCAGGAACACTCTCCTCCATTAGCTGCTCCAGCAAGACCACTCGTAGCAGGAAATAGTATATTTTAAAAGAAAAAGAGGTGCTTCAGGCGCACAGTAGTTTAAAATGCTTTAATCCATGAATGGACAACTGACATCAAAGCATTGGCAGGGTAAAACACTGTTGCAATTAAAAAATACAGCCGACGCCGAAGCCGATCAGTTGAGAGTGTGGTGACGTCAGGTCCTCTGGCTCCACCCAACGCTACGTTTCTCCTAAACAGGCATCTACTGAGCCTCCTCTCCCAGTCCCCTCCAGCGTGTGACGTCACTATGTCCTTTTCCCTGGAGGGCGATACGATACGGGGACTCTTAGGGAGCGAGCCCTCCCTCTGCACCCTGCCTTCCAATCACAAATAGCCAGCTGTGGACGTTTGTCGTTAATGAGCGGTGGGATTTAAGATGTATGTGGCGACGCCCAGTCTCATGCTGGTACAGGCATCAGACCGGTCGTGTGGCTGCTTACTCCTCAGGGTAAAGTGCCAATAGCATTGTTTTAAATACGTTGCGATCTGGTAGACATGTTTGGAAACAGCTGTGTGAGTCCAAGTTAATTTATGCTCACTCTGCATTGTATTGGATGTTGTTAATTAATACATCCTATACCTCTGTTTGGGACATACATGGTGTTATCTGTGACTGGAACCAATCACACAGCACTTTTTGTCTCTTTCTCTCCAGCTGTCTCTTCTCTCCAGACATACCCACTGTTCCTTCTGGGATTGACCTATCTGGGGGTTCCACATCACCCTTTGACTGGGTAGCGCCTTGGTGGCGCCTCTCCTTTTACACCAAAGAGTCCCCCATCTTTATGCACCAGCAGGTATGTAAGGGACAGACTTACTCTAATTGGATTTATGCTAAATCTTAGCAGGTGTAAGCCTATAGAGACTGAGCCCTTTGTCATGATTCCTCTACCTGCTGGATCTATTACTATGTTCCCTCTCCTTCCTTAGACGATAGGACAGTCAATGGTGTTCTGAACCAGTGGTGCCATACTCTCAGTGGTAGGACGCCCTCTGTGCTCTGTTCTGGGGCTGGATCTGTACGTCTCTTGGTGTGAAGCATTGGCTCATGGACCTGATCCCTGGCGGCAAACTATTCATTCCCATTTTTCTCTTGAAGTTGGATGCTATTTGATGGTGGCTCAAGAGTTACATGGTCAGAACACTTTATAATGTATTAATTAGGTTTTATGCATTCTGAATGTATATAAGTACAACATTATATTGGATCTATTCTGTTTGTTTATTTTTGTACTTTTGGAAAATATTTTCAGATAATTATACACCTCACCATCAGTCCCTGAAGAAGAGGTTTCACTACTACTACTTACAACCTTGAAACACGTCGGGCCATCCTGTCTTAGCCCACTGCCTGGACAGTTTTGAGTGGTGTTATCTATATCGTTGTACTAGATATGTATACTCTTTTTGCTACCATATTTGCATCCATCTCTTTTATCATTGTCATGTTTTAACTTTTTGTAATAAATCCATATTTTTGATACATTGTTTGAAGACTCCTGCCTTTTAAAGTCCCACAAGAGGAAATCTCCTATTGTGTAGTCTTATAGGGATGTGGGCAGTGGGTCTTCTTCCATAAAGCCCTTGTCACTATCACAATTTACTGAGAGGACTGAAGGTATAGTGGGGTTGGAGATCCCAGCTGATGAGGAGCAAGGAGAGGTCAGCTTTGTTCTTTGGTGTGGGTCTTTTAGGTACGCTTGCCAACGAACTGTATGGCAGGTCAACATATGTCTGGTCAAGCATGTGGTGCCCAAGCGGGTGATGTTTTGGGCACGCGAGACAGGCTTGAGACATTTGTTGCAAATAGCAGTGGTGCGATTTGATGCACTCGTCTCAAAAAAAGGCCACACCAAAGAACTTTTGGAATGACGCGCAGACACAGCAGTGCCCTGTACATGTGGAGCTCTGCGGTGTGATGCAGTCAGTGTGTTGCCCTTAAGCTGGCCCCTGGAGGGCATCCTGCCTCGTTGGAGATGTACCTCCCCCTCCTCCTCCTCCTCCTCTCTCCTATCAGGCACCCATGTAGAGTCAGTGACTTCCTCATCATTCCCTCCCTCCTCATCACTGGAGCAAACCTGGCAGTATGCTGCAGCTGGGGGAACATGACTGCCAGATTGCTGTCCTTTTTGGGCACCCCTCTCTCTGGGCTCAAGTTACTGCATTCCTCTAGCTGGGTACCTTCATCGGAGCCTTCAAAATGCTGGCTATCCTTCTGGAGCATGTACCCAATACCGTGGTCAAACAGTTTGGGGGACTCCTCAGGAGGACATGGTGGGGCTAGGGAAGAAGTAACTGATGCCATTGAGCCAAGGGAAGAGGCCGCGTTGGCAGCTGCTTTGCCAGACAAAGTACCCTGAGCCTGGGTGAGAGAGGATGAGGAGGATTAGGACGACTTGGTCATCCACTCTACCAAGTCTTCGGCATATTGCGGCTCAACACGGCCAGTTGCCGAAAAAAAGGACAAGCGTGTCCCACGGCCACGTGCTGATGAGGATGCACCGTGTCCACGACCAGCACTGTTGCCTCTAGACACAGAGCCTGCTTGCCCTCTTTTATTGGCTTGTGACTGTCTGCCTCTGCTTGTTGGCCTTCCAGACATACTAAAGGCCTGCAGTGAGATGTAGCTGCACAAAGCTGGGATGTATATATATATATATATATATATATATATATATATATATACTAATTATACTGCAGCTAGCAGAATCAACTGCCTGCCTGTAGTATTATTAGTATAAGAACACCAGCAATTGTCTTTAGGTAGCCTTAGGTGCACACTGTGCAAAGGACACAGTACACCAACTGTAAATACTGCAGCTGCCTGCCTGTGGTATTAATAGGATCAGAAGAACACCAGCAATTGTCTTCAGGTAGCTTTAGGTGCACACTGTGCAGAGGACACAGTACACTAACTGTAAATACTGCAGCTGCCTGCCTGTGGTATTAATAGGATCAGAAGAACACCAGCAATTGTCTTCAGGTAGCTTTAGGTGTACACTGTGCAGAGAACACAGTGCACTAACTGTAAATACTGTAAAAACACCTGCCTGCCTGTCAGTATATTAGGAAGAGAATAACAGGAACAGATCTAGCTAAACTGAATACAGTATATATATATATATATATATATATATATATATATATATATATATACAACAGCTAGGATGCATATATATACACAATAAACTGTAAGTGCAGCTAACTGACTCGCCTGCCTGCTCTATCTAACTTAAATCAAATGACACTGTCTCTCTGGCTATCTCTCTCCGCCATGGCAACACACTACCCAAGGCCGCCACGCAGGCAGCCTTATATGGTGTGGGGCGTGTACTAAACCCCCTGAGCAATAATTGGCCAAAGCCACCCTGGCTTTGGCCAATTACGGCTCTCTGTACAAACGGCGCTGTGATTGGCCAAGCATGCGGGTCATAGTGCATGCTTGGCTAATCACTGCGATGCCGCAGTGAATTATGGGCCGTGACGCGAATTTGGCGCGAACGGCCCATACCGTTCGCAATTCGATGAACATCCGAACAGGCGATGTTCGAGTTGAACCTGAGTTCGACTCAAACTCGAAGCTCATCCCTAATCTCAATGTAAACAGGAATAAAGGTGAAGGGCGGGGTATGAAATGTCCCTGCCCCCACTACCTGTGGGATCGTGGCAGACTTATAATTTTAAATTAATTAAAGTCAGTTAAGGCAATAATAAAAAAAAAAAAATATATATATATATATATATATATATATATATTTTATATATATATATATATATATATATATATATATATATATATATATATATATATATATATAAATATATATATATATATATATATATATATATAAATATATATATATATATATAAATATATATATATATAAATATATATATATATATATAAATATATATATATATGTATATATATAAAACAGGGATTGGTTGATGAGTTGACAGTTGCCCCAAAAAACGGTCCTCTGGCATGAGTCTCAACCTATAAAAGGAATAGAGGGTGCGTCCTTAGTGGGCAGAAGATGACGAGGATCAGAAAGGAGCACATCTGTGCTTACCTGTCATGTAGCATTTACTTTGCCTAATGATGGCGGAAGATGGTGATAGCTGGATGAATCAATGCCTCTCTCTTCCTGGACCTTCCTCTGTTCTGGGTCAGCTTCCTCTCTTGCCCGCTTCTGTCATGTTCCCCCCATGGATCACTGGCCGTTGCTTCAAATATATCCAGCGCCTCAGACGGCGCTCGTCTTGCGTGATGGTTTTTTATTTTGCTTTCTTTTGTCTTCTTTTTCTGCAATAAGTTTCCAAATCTACCTTCGGTTTCTTTTCACATGGATGTTGTTCGTGAGAAATTGAAGAAGGAATTGCATGAAGGTAGGCTTGCGGGTCCTTTTTCTAATCCTCCAGTTGTCAATTTCCGTGTTTCACCATTAGGTATAGTTCCGAAAAAGGAACCAAACTCTTCTTTTGATGACACGCTTTTCAAAATTAGAAAAGTTGGCGCTTCTGCTTTACTTGCTAAAGCTGATATTAAGTCCGTTTTTCAGCTACTTCCTATTAACCCATCAGCATTTAACTCTTTGGGTTTTCATTTTCAGGGTGAATATTTTTTTGATAAGTGTCTCCTGATTAGATGTTCACTTTCGTGTCATTATTCTAAGCTCTTTTCTACATTTATTGAGTGGGTTGCTAGTTTTCGTACGGGTTCAAATAGCTTATTGCACTATTTGGATGATTTTCTTTTTATTGATAGGGCTGTTTTTATTTTTGTTTACCGAATTTAGGATTGTGTGTAGAGAATTTGGTATTCCATTAGCTCATACGAAGTATGCCTACCCTACGTCTTGCCTGTAATTTTTGGGTATACAGACACTGTTTGACATGGAATTTCATCTACCGGAAGAGAAGATTATTAAAATTTGGATATTATTAGACTTGGTTCTTTCTAAATGTAAAGTTCGATTGAAAATCTTGCAATCTTTGCTTGATTTATTGGCGTTTGCATCCAGAGTTTTACCAATGGGTCGCATTTTTTCGAAAAGATTGTATTGCGCTATTTCTGGAATTTCCTCTCCTTCTCATTTTGTGTGGATTACATGTGGGGTTAGAGATGATCCTAAGGTATGGCGTAGTTTTTTATCAACATTTAACGATTGTTGTTTATGGCAGACTCTCCTTTTTGTGGGCTTCTGCGCTTCATCTGTATAGTGATGCCGCTGGATCTTGTGGCTATGGTGCTTATTGGAATGGACATTGGTCTGCTGATTTGTGGCCTGATTTCTGGAAAGATTCTGGTTTGACGTCCAATATTGTTTTATTGGAGATTTTTCCTGTTTTGGTTACTTTGGAATTGCGGGGTGTTAATTTTATAAATCAACAAATTTTACTTTTTCCTGACAATAAGGGTGTTGTTTTTGCTCTTAATTGTTTATCATCTAAATCTCTTCCTGTTCTTGCTGTACTTAGATTATTGGTGATTAAATGTTTAGACCTTAACTGGCGGCACAGTGGTGTAGTGGGTAGCACTCTCGCCTAGCAGTAAAAAGGGTTGCTGGTTTGAATCCCAACCACGACACTACCTGCCTGGAGTTTGCATGTTCTCCCTGTGCCTGCGTGGGTTTCCTCCCACACTCCAAAGACATGCTGGTAGGTTAATTGGCTTCTGTCCAAAATTGGCCCCCAGTATATGAATGTGAGTTGGGGACCTTGGATTGTGGGCTCCTTGAGGGTAGGGACCAATGTGAGTGTGCAATGTACGTGTGGAGCGCAGTGTAAATTGACAGCGCTATATGGGTACCTTAAATAAAATAATTGTAGACATGCACCCACACTCTCTCAGGTTGAACTGGATGGACTGGTGTCTTTATTCAACCTTACTAACTATGTAACTATGTAACTATATGGCTTAAAGCCAAATACATTCCTGGTTAAGATAATTCAATTGCCAATGCTTTGTCCCAGATGTGGATCCAATTGGCCTATTATACCCTCGACACTTATGGGACCTTCGATTAATCCTGTCTTCATTGCTATTAAGGCTTCTTTGGCACCTTCCATGTGGGTGGCGTATAAAGCTGCATGGTCCTTATGGTGTTCCTTCTTGTTTTCATCTGGGCACCATCAAACCCCTTTTTCTGAAGGATTGGTTTCCTCCTTTCTTAATTTTTTAATGTCTCATGGTTATTCACAATCACATATCGTTAAAAACTCTATCAGGTGTTTCCTTTTTTATCCGTATGCAGGGTGGCAGATTCTATATGTCCTTTTTCTCTGTTAAACATGCTTTAACCTCCCTGGTGGTATGATTATTTCAGATTTTTGCGTCTCAAAGCAGTACAATTATTTTGCATAGAAATTTGGCGTTTTATATTGTAGGTCTGTAATTCTTAGCAATAACACACTTAGATCTGTCCACCAAGAGTCTAGTAGATATCCCGGGTATGATGAAGTTTGAAACACAAAATCATAAATTATAATATAATAAATAAATATAAATAATTTTAAAAAATGTATATAATAATAATAAAATAAATGTCCCCACGATTCACTATCGCTCAATTCTGCAAGTGTTCTAATTTACTATCGCTGTTTTCTAGCTGGTCTAAAGCCACTTTTGACATAAAGGGACACTTTTTGGTTGCTATGGACAATCTCAGGATTCCAGGCAGAAAGAACTGTATATGTAATATAAAAACGACATGCAGGGCAGGGGCCAAAGTACTGGGGACAAAAGGGAAGTAAAATGATTTCATACAGTACTGTAATCTGTAAGATTGCAGTACTGTATGTGTTATGATTATTACATTTTTTTGAATATACCGCCAGGCTCCGCCCCCCGTGCGTCGTGACGCTCGCAGGGAATGGAGCCTGGCACAGAGAGGCTTCGGGCAGAGGACGGAGCCCGCAGACAGCGCGGGGGGACATCGCAGGATCCTGGGGACAAGGTAAGTAACCTGCACTAGGATCCTGAGATGTAATCCCGAGTGTGGCTTGGGGTTACCGCTAATAGTGCTGAAATTTAACCCCGAGCCACACTCGGGAATACCGTCAGGAAGGCTACAGGGTTACAGGAGGAAATACTTGGTTGCTGATACGACATTGCCAATCTCTGCTGAGTTGGGTTGGGTTCTTATGAATCCTTGTTGGGTTGGGTTCTTATGAATCCTTATTGTTCACTTTAGCCTTTTGTTTATGTTTTTCGGGGCCTTTAGGATTTCTGAATTACTCCCACATAGAAGTGCTGATGACACTGGTCTATTTTTTAAGGATATCTTTATTAGACTGGATTCTATTTAAGTTTTGTTACGTAAAAGCAAGACTGATCCTCTGGGTCATGGTCGATGGATTACTATGCGAGCTATTGTGTTTTCTCGCTGATACGCCAATTTTTGAAAGTAAGACCTGTGTCTCATAAACAATTTCTAAATCATGTCACGGGTGCATCGGTGACTATTTATCAATTCAAGGCTGTTCTGCATAGATGTCTTAAAGCATTACGTTTAAAACATCTGCGAATTTCCTCTCATTCATTTCATATAGGTGCAGCCACTGAAGTAGCTATAGCTATGATTGGTCTTAATGAATCTGTTATTAAAAAGATTGGAGGTTGGCGGTCTAATTATTATAGACCTAAATTTTGTTTTTAATTTTAGATGCTCTCTGTAACATCTTGATTATTGGACACTCTTATGTTTTTTGGGCTCAGAAGAGAGCTGAGTGGAGAGTCTATGGCAATAATTTAGGATTACCTTCTACAGGTTTTAATATACATTGGTATGGAAGACGTGGTATGCGTTGGAGCGATTTGCATCCTGTTTTATCTCACTTACATGATTTCTGGAAAATACCTCAGGTCATTATCATACATTTATCTGGTAATGATCTTGGTAAACGCAAAATGTTAGAGTTGATTTCTCAGATTAAGTTTGTTCTATTATTTTTTTTACACAAAAAAATAAAGGGCCAGGACCCAGACGTTTACCATCGATTGATCGCCAAGAGGGAGGAGTTAAGAGACCTGATGGACCTAGAGGCCAAGAAAGCTATAAACGCTATAACCAGGAATAACTACTTCTGGGCTAATAAGCCCAGCAAACATCTGGCCAGGATTATCAGGAAGAAGAGAAGTAGAAACTATGTAGAGAAAATACTCAGCAAAGGAGGGGCAGTGAAAGTGACCAGCAACGCCATAGTAGAAGAATTCAAAACGTTTTATGGGGACCTATACTCGATAGGGCAACGGGGGTCAGGAGACACTGTTCGTTCAGACAGGAGCAAGGAATTTCTGAAGGAAGTAGGATTAGGGGGCCTGTCAGCTGAGGAGAGTGACCTATTGGACAAACCCTTGGAAGAAGAGGAAATTTTGGTAGCTTTAAGGGAATCTCCGAAAGGGAAAAGTCCAGGCCCGGACGGCTTTACTTCTCTCTACTTAGAAAAAATGAAACATATCCTGGTCCCGAGGCTTTGCCGATTTTGGAACGATCTCGGTACAGGATGCGAAATGTCAATGGAAGCTTTAACCGCCACAATTACCCTAATTCAGAAGGAGGGGAAAGACGCTAGGTTGTGCTCTAGTTATAGACCAATCTCCCTTCTGAATGCAGACGTTAAGCTATACGCAAAAGTCTTAGCGAATAGGCTTAAAGAGAAAATGGCAAACTTAGTACATCCGGATCAGGCAGGCTTTGTCAATGGGAGACAGTGTAGGGACAATGGGGTTCGGGCGGTGTTATTATCAGAAGCATGTAAACAAGGGGGACCCCCAGTTCTATTCCTGTCAATTGATGCTGAAAAAGCTTTTGACAGGGTAGACTGGGGGTTCATGACGAATACCTTGGAGGCCCTGGGTTTCGGTCAGAGGTTTGTCTCCTGGGTCAAGGTCCTATATAGCAACCTGGCAGGGATGGTGAGAGTTAATGGGGTGACATCAGAGCCCTTCAGGATGTATAATGGAACAAGGCAGGGTTGCCCCCTCTCCCCTCTTCTGTTTGTCCTGACCCTGGAGCCGCTGCTGTCCGCCATTCGGAGTAACTCGGACTGCAGCGGCATTAGGGTCGGACCAGAGGAGCATAAACTAGCGGCTTATGCCGACGATATTTTATTCTTCATAATAAACCCTAGAATAACCCTCCCCAATCTATTGCAGATCATTAGAAAATATGGAGAAGTCTCGAATTTTAAAATAAATTTCAGCAAATCCGAATGCTTGAACATTAACATAAGTAAGCAAGAAAAAAATCACTTGGCTGCGGTCTTCCCCTTCCCTTGGAAGGAGGAGATGAAATATCTGGGGATTAAATTAGCCAATACCTTTAATAGAATATTTATAAAAAATTTCATTCCTATGTTAGACGATACCAGGCGAGAGGGGAGAAGACTTCAGGCCAGACCTCTATCGTGGTTTGGGCGAGTCAATGCGATAAAAATGAGTTTAATGCCCAGGATCCTGTTCAAATTCCAGATGCTGCCCATCCCTTTACCTGGATACTATTTAAAAGCCCTTAGGAAGCTTATAAGTGAGGCTGTTTGGAGGGGCAAAAAACCATGTATCGCCTTTTCAGTATTAAGTAGGGGGAAGAAAAAGGGCGGTATTGCTTTACCAGACTTTAATAGATACTATAGTGCAGTTGTGCTGTCTAGGATCACAGAATGGAATAAAAAAGACACTGATAAACATTGGGTTCACATTGAGCACTTTTTGAGCAACACGAACTTAGGACAGGCACTCTGGAACCCCCCAAAATTTAGATCACTGAGCACCCACACATCTTTATTAACGCTTAACACATTTAAACATTGGGATATGACACACTACAAGAATAAATGGTCATACAATTCACCACTGATACACATGAAAGATAATGTTTTTTTTGAACCAGGGAGGAGGGAGGTGGGAGGGAATTGGCTGAAGGGCGACACGGTACAATTGAAACACTTTTTAAATAAGGGGCAAATTCGCACTTTCTCAGAATTAAGTATATAACCTAACCTTTGGGTAATGAATGGATGGAGGTACCTCCAGCTCTCCCACTTTGTTGAAAGACTTCCGAAACCTCTCAGGAGCATGGAGGAGCTCAGACCGTTCGAGCAGCTCTGTGAAAAGGAACAAGCAGGAAGGGTAATAACGCAAATATATAAGATCCTGGGAACCGTGGAGGAACTGGAGGTACCCCCATATATTAAAAAGTGGGAACAGGAACTGGGATCTCAATGTAGTAAAACTGTGATAGATAAGATCTTGAGGATGGCCCACTACGTAGCTGTCGACTCCAGAAGATCAGAAAGCCATTTTAAATGCCTTGCAAGATGGTATGCTACCCCAGATAGGGTCTGTAAAATGGATAGGACTAAATCAAATATCTGCTGGAGGGGGTGCTATACCCCTGGAACTATGGCCCACATTTGGTGGGAGTGTCCTATTATATAAACCTTCTGGAAAAAAATATTAAGTTTGATAAAAGTTATCACAGGGATAGTAATAGTAGAGGATCCATGGGTTTGCCTTTTCCATGGGACCCCGGACTCGGTAAAGAAATATAAAACCTCCCTGATCCCTATTATGCTAGATGAGGCTAAGAGACAGATATCGGCGAACTGGCTGAACGTCTCGAGTCCTTGTACTCGAGAACGGTTGTACAGCCTCAATGAAGTATACAACGTTGAGTGTTTAGACAAGGGAGGAGCTGAATTTGAAGAGGAGGTGCACGCAGGGAAATGGGCAGCCTGGATTAGGTTTAAAGGGACCTGGGACTATCTGAAGGAGATCGTAGGCTCAGCATAATAGCATAATCACACAATTGTGTAAACACTGTCCTCTCGATGAGCATGGTCCTGAGGGGAGGGGGAAGGGGAGGGTAAAGGGGGGGGGGTTGAGGGGGGTAAGAGGGGATAATTTGTTATAAGATTTTAAAATGTTTATGTTTAAAGATTTATCTCTGTAGGGAAATGTAATGGTTATTTATAAAAAACGATAAATAAAGAATTTAAAAAAAAAAAAAAAAAGTTTGTTCTATTATGCTTGCATGCTATTTTACCTAATACTGTCTTAGTTTTTTCTGAAATAATCCCTCAACTTGATTGGTTGTTGTGCTCTGAGCGTAAGTATTTGGAAAAAATTTGTAAAAAAATTTAATAGGACTATGGATAAATTCATGCCTTTGGTTCATGGTTAGTCGTTTCAACATGTGAACTTAGAAGGCGATTTTGCCTGGTTTCTATAGACCAGACAATGTGCATTTATCTGATATTGCTCTTGATATCTTAAATTTAGATTTTCAAACCTGTGTTGAATTGCCTGTTGTCGTGGTGGGGTGCCAGGTTCATTAGGGATTGAGACTGGCGTATGGGACATTATAGTTAATGTTACAGTTTGAGCTTAAATGGCTGAGCTATATATATATATATATATATATATATATATATATATATATACACAGTAAATTTTTCACTTTTTGTATGTTGCAGCCATCATTTAAGTTCATTTTTTTCCTCATTAATGTACACACAGCACAAAAATACAGAATTGTTGACATTTTTGCAGATTTATTAAAAAAGAAAAACTGAAATATCTTATGGTCCTAAGTATTCAGACCCTTTGCTCAGTATTTAGTAGTAGCACCCTTTTGATCTAATACAGACATAAGTCTTTTTGGGAAAGATGCAACAAGTTTTTCACACCTGGATTTGGGGATCCTCTGCCATTCCTCCTTGCAGATCCTCTCCAGTTCTGTCAGGTTGGATGGTAAACGTTGGTGGACAGCCATTTTTAGGTCTCTCCAGAGATGCTCAATTGGCTTTAAGTCAGGGCTCTGGCTGGGCCATTCAAGAACAGTGACGGAGTTGTTGTGAAGCCACTCCTTCGTTATTTTAGCTGTGTGCTTAGGGTCAGTGTCTTGCTGGAAGGTAAACCTTTGGCCCAGTCTGAGGTCCTGAGCACTCTGGAGAAGGTTTTCGTCCAGGATATCCCTGTACTTGGCCGCATTCATCTTTCCCTCGATTGCAAGCAGTCATCCTGTCCCTGCAGCTGAAAAACACCCCCACAGCATGATGCTGCCACCACCATGCTTCACTGTTGGGACTGTATTGGACAGGTGATGAGCAGTGCCTGGTTTACTCCACACATACCGCTTAGGATTAAGGCCAAAAAGTTCTATCTTGGTCTCATCAGACCAGAGAATCTTATTTCTCACCATCTTGGAGTCCTTCAGATGTTTTTTAGCAAACTCCATGTGGGTTTTCATGTGTCTTGCACTGCCATAAAGCCCCGACTGGTGGAGGGCTGCAGTGATGGTTGACTTTCTACAACTTTCTCCCATCTCCTGACTGCATCTCTGGAGCTCAGCCACAGTGATCTTTGGGTTCTTCTTTACCTCTCTCACCAAGGATCTTCTCCCCCCATAGCTCAGTTTGGCCGGCCGGCCAGCTCTAGGAAGGGTTCTGGTCATCCCAAACGTCTTCCATTTAAGGATTATGGGGGCCACTGTGCTCTTAGGGACCTTAAGTGCAGCAGAAATTTTTTTGTAACCTTGGCCAGATCTGTGCCTTGCCACAATTCTGTCTCTGAGCTCTTCAGGCAGTTCCTTTGACCTCATGATTCTCATTTGCTCTGACATGCACTGTGAGCTGTAAGGTCTTATATAGACAGGTGTGTGCCTTTCCTAATCAAGTCCAATCAGTATAATCAAACACAGCTGGACTAAAATGAAGGTGTAAAACCATCTCAAGGATAATCAGAAGAAATGGGCAGCACCTGAGTTAAATATGAGTGTCACAGCAAAGGGTCTGAATACTTGGGACCATGTGATATTTCAGTTTTTCTTTTTAATAAATCTGCAAAAATGTCAACAATTCTGTATTTTTCTGTCAATATGGGGTGCTGTGTGTACATTAATGAGGAAAAAATGAACTTAAATTAGTTTAGCAAATGGCTGCAATATAACAAAGAGTGAAAAATTTAAGGGGGTCTGAATACTTTCCGTCCCCACTGTATATATATATAAAATTAAGAAGATCTTTATATATGCTATGTATACTGATCATTTACAAATTTATTGAAAGTTGATATAAATTGGTTTAATATTTATACGCAGGGCAGATCCCAGGCTGGTGCTCGGGGTGCAGTGCACCCGGGCGTCACAGAGGTGGGGGTGCCGAAGTGCTCCCCTCTCCTTGTCCGTAGGCGACTCTCTTCGCCGGTCACCGCCACCGCTGTGTTTTCTGCCGAAGCCCATCCCCCCTCCCTCCTCCTGTCAGAGGAGGAGAGCGAAACAGCTGGAGACTGGAGCGGCTGTCTCTGTGTGCAGAGAGACCAGCCGCGGCCACGCAGTAACGTCACTGGGGGGGGCGGTCAGTGGCCGAGCCCAACGTGTTCCAGTTATCCTCCTGTGTGTAAGTCATGCCTGCTGCCCAAGCCTGACACGCTCTGTTCTCCACCTGGGAGGCGCGGCTGCACACTGTCCTCTCCTCTTCAGCTGCTGCCCGGGTGTTTTTAATTAGCCTAATGGAGGGGGGTTGGTTTGTCCTGGGGGGGGTCTAAACTAATGTGGGGGGGGGGTTTGTCCCGGGGGGTCTATACTAATGTAGGGGGGTAATTTGTCCTGCGGGGTCTAAACTAATGGAGGGGGGGTGATTTGTCCTGGGGGGTCTAAACTAATGGGGGGGTGGTTTGTCCTGGGGGGTCTGTACTAATGGAGGGGGGTGGTTTGTCCTGGGGGTCTGTAGTAATGGAGGGGGGTGGTTTGTCCTGGAGGGGTCTGTACTAATGGAGGGGGGTGGTTTGTCCTGGAGGGGGGTGGTTTTTCCTGGGGGGTCTGTACTAATGGAGGGGGTGGTTTGTCCTGGGGGGGTCTAAACTAATGTAGGGGGTGGTTTGTCCTGGGGGGTCTATACTAATATAGGGGGGGTGATTTGTCCTGGGGGGTCTAAACTAATGGAGGGGGGGTGATTTGTCCTGGGGGGGTCTAAACTAATGGAGGGGGGGTGATTTGTCCTGGGGGGTCTAAACTAATGGAGGGGGGGTGGTTTGTCCTGGGGGGGTCTGTACTAATGGAGGGGGGGTGGTTTGTCCTGGGGGGGGTTTGTACTAATGGAGGGGGTGGTTTGTCCTGGAGGGGTCTGTACTAATGGAGAGGGGGTGGTTTGTCCTGGAGGGGGGTGGTTTTTCCTGGGGGGTCTGTACTAATGGAGGGGGGTGGTTTGTCCTGGGGAGGTCTGTACTAATGGAGGTGGGTGGTTTGTCCTGAGGGGGTCTGTACTAATGGAGGGGGGTGGTTTGTTCTGGGGGGTCTGTATTAATGGAAGGGGGTGGTTTGTTCTGGGGGGTCTGTACTAATGGAGGGGGTGGTTTGTTCTGAGGGGTCTGTACTAATGGAGGGGGGGTGGTTTGTCCTGAGGGGTGTCCATACTGATAAAGGGAGGTGTTTTGTCCTGGGGGGTCTATACTGATGGGGGTCTGTACTGAGGGAGGGGTTTATACTTAGTGGGGGGTCTGTACTGATGGAGGGGGTCTATACTTAGTGGAGGGGGGTCTGTACTGAGGGGTGATTATAGTTGGTGGAGGGGGTGATACCATGTTTTACCAACCCTAGTGACGCCACTGCAGCATCGGGCTCTTGTTTCCCCTCTCCCTCTCCTCCTCGTGCGCACTGCTGTACTAGTGAGCGGCGCACTATGTTTCTTCCCCCGCCTTCATATTGGCCAGGGAAGTAAAAAAAAAAGGAGCAAAGAAGAGGATTGTGGGACATGTAGTCCCAAGGACTAGCAGCCCCACTGTAACACAGAAACTGCAGCCCACACAGCATGCTCATCTGAATGGGAGAGAGAGAGCCAGGAGTCCGGGAAAGCTTTCAGGGAAGTGCACCAAGGACTCCAGAGGGAGAGGACAGTGCTGAGGGAACACCATCAGAGAGAGAACCCCGCTGCCCTGCGCCACCAGAGGGTAAGCCACACAGCCTAGCGCCATCCCTGGTCAGAGGAACCGTTGTTGCTGTATTGTTGGGTCAGGTGAGAGGGCCGATCGGCCTTTATTTACTAACGTCCATAGGGACTGCAGTCTCTGATCATCTCTTGTAACATGTCTGCAGTCTCTGACCATGTCTTGTATTATGTCTGCAGTCTCTGACCATCTCCTGTATTTGACCATCTCCTGTATTATGTCTGCAGTCTCTGACCATCTCCTGTATTATGTCTGCAGTCTCTGACCATCTCCTGTATTTGACCATCTCCTGTATTATGTCTGCAGTCTCTGACCATCTCCTGTATTATGTCTGCAGTCTCTGACCATCTCCTGTAGTATGTCTGTCTGCAGTCTCTGACCATCTCCTGTAGTATGTCTGCAGTCTCTGACCATCTCCTGTACCATGTCTGCAGTCTCTGACCATCTCCTGTACCATGTCTGCAGTCTCTGACCATCTCCTGTACCATGTCTGCAGTCTCTGACCATCTCCTGTACCATGTCTGCAGTCTCTGACCATCTCCTGTACCATGTTTGCCGTCTCTGACCATCTCTTGTAACATGTCTGCAGTCTCTGACCATCTTCTGTATTATGTCTGCAGTCTGACAATCTCCTGTACCATGATTGCAGTCTCTGACTGTCTCTTGTATCATGTCTACAGTATCTGACCATCTCCTGTACTATGTCTGGGGGCTCTTTCTAACAGACTCTCTAACAGAAGCCCTCTGTGTGTGCATCAGAGAGACTCCGCTCCAGGTCTCATTAGTGTATGCTCTTCCTGTATTTTCTTTATTGTTAAAAGATCATGGGAGGATCCCAGGGTAACGAAGACTTCTTAGGGGAGCATCTCTGTGTTTGAGTCGTAGCCATAGAAACCTTTGTAAAGGGGAGGAGTTGGTAAGATGACCACGCCCACGTAGGGGCGCCAGAAATATTTCTGTACCCAGGCGTCTGTGACCCTAGGATAGGCCCTGTTTATTCCTATAAATAAAGGGCCACGGCCAATTTAACCACTTCGCGCCCGCGCTATAGCCGAAAGATTGCTGAGAGGGCATCCCTGAAAGTCCTCCTGTTTACTTCCCCTCTGCACGCCGCCGCGGGCGCATATCGGGGAAGTTCTGTGTTGACCGTGTCCCTGGGACACATCCCATCACAGATCGTGCTAAATGGCCAATCACAGCGGCCATTTAGCACTCGATCAGCGTGTCCAATGGAAGGTGATCTCATATGTAAACATATGAGATCATCTCTCATCGCCGGCTCTCCCTCCTCACACAGAGACAGCGTGTAAGGAGGGAGAGTGACCTGTGCTGCAGTGGTGAGTGCAGAGGAAAAAAAAAAAAGAAAATTCAGTGCCCACAGTCCCTGTCAGTGCCATCTGTCATGCCATCTATCCCCAGTGCCATCTGTCCCCAGTGCCACCTATCAGTGCCATCTGTCCCCAGTGCCACCTATCAGTGCCATCTGTCCCCAGTGCCACCTGTCAGTGCCATCTGTCCCCAGTGCCACCTGTCAGTGCCATCTGTCAGTTTCATGTGCCATCAGTTATCAGTGTCAAGTGTCATCAGTAAAAATTAGAAACAATGGTCTGGCAATTACTTTACTGAGTTCCCTAAGTACCCTTGGGTGCAAGCTATGTGGTCCCAGTGATTTATTAATGTTAAGTTTCTCAAGTCTAATTTTAATTCTGTCCTCTGTTAACCGTGGAGGTTCATTCATTAATTTTCATCAACAAAGACATGCCTCATGAAAAGTCCCAAATCCATTTCTTTTCTTTATTACCAATAATATGTAATGTACTTTACAATGTTCCTGACATATATTTCAGCTTCCTGGATTTATTTTTTTCATCTGGCCTTTAGATATGAAAGGCAGAGTGATTAAACACCTGTTTAGATTTGTCATCCATGTGACTAAAATGAAAAGTATGCCGTTTGCAATAAACTTTGCATAAAATATTTAATTTGCATTTAATTTTAATGGTTTAAAGAATGTCAGGCAAAATGATCGGCCCTCACGTATGTTCACTTCATCAAATCTGGCCCTCTTTGAAAGTTTGGACACCCCTGGTTTAATTAAAGATAATATCATGAAGTTTAATGCCCCGTACACACGATCGGACATTCCGACAACAAAATCCATGGATTTTTTCCAACGGATGTTGGCTCAAACTTGACTTGCATACACACGGTCACACAAAGTTGTCGAAATTTCCGAACGTCAAGAACGCGATGACGTACAACAAGTACGATGAGCCGAGAAAAATGAAGTTCAATAGCCAGTGTGGCTCTTCTGCTTGATTCCGAGCATGCGTGGCACTTTGTACGTCGGCATTGTGTACACACGATTGGAATTTGCGCAAACGGATTTTGTTGTCGGAAAATTTGAGAACCAGATCTCAAATTTTGTGCAACGGAAATTCCAATGGAAACTGTCCGATGGAGCCTACACACGGTCGGAATTTCCGACAACAAGCTCCGATCACACATTTTACGTTGGAAAGTCTGACTGTGTGTACGCGGCATAAGGCTGGGTTCACTCTTATGCGAATTGGATTCCCTGCATCCAATTCGCATGACAGGAGAGTGTGATCGACTCTCAATGGAGGCTGTTTACAAACCGCCGGGGGGTCTGTGGTCCTAGCCTTGGGCCCCTTTCACACTAACGGACCAATCACGTCTGCTGTCAGTTTTTCAGGCAGACATGATTGGATCATCCATAGCTCACTGACACATACTGGCATCCGATCTGATCTGGGCCGCCAAAAACAGACGAATGGGGATCGTTACCCTTCCGCCTAGTGGATCTGATGACAGTCGGATGGAAACAGACAGGTGATACCTTTCCAACCAATTGCCCCATAGAGGACAGTGGGCTGTGTCTGTGTCCGCTCTGCATAGTGGGGATCCATGTCCGCCTGCTCAGCGGGGATCAGTGGACAGATTCCCCATAGAGCAGGCAGATCTGTTTGATGGAGTCTGCTCCGTCTGAAAAGGGCCTTAAATATAAATTGTGTTTGGGATGTGCTGATCATTCTGCAACAACTTTATTATTCAACTTTTTGGAAGGATCTTTGGAGAATTTAGACTACAAAGCAAGCATGACAGGAGAGTGTGATCGACTCTCAATGGAGGCTGTTTACAAACCGCCGGGGGGTCCGTGGTCCTAGCCTTGGGCCCCTTTCACACTAACGGACCAATCACGTCTGCTGTCAGTTTTTCAGGCAGACATGATTGGATCATCCATAGCTCACTGACACATACTGGCATCCGATCTGATCTGGGCCGCCAAAAACAGACGAATGGGGATCGTTACCCTTCCGCCTAGTGGATCTGATGACAGTCGGATGGAAACAGACAGGTGATACCTTTCCAACCAATTGCCCCATAGAGAACAGTGGGCTGTGTCTGTGTCCGCTCTGCATAGTGGGGATCCATGTCCGCCTGCTCAGCGGGGATCAGTGGACAGATTCCCCATAGAGCAGGCAGATCTGTTTGATGGAGTCTGCTCCGTCTGAAAAGGGCCTTAAATATAATTTGTGTTTGGGATGTGCTGATCATTCTGCAACAACTTTATTATTCAACTTTTTGGAAGGATCTTTGGAGAATTTAGACTACAAAGCAAGTGTGGCCCCAGGATTTTCCTGCTAATAGTGGTCTTCCCAACTATATTTGTAGACTAAAAGGATGCAAATGTTTAAACAATTTGCTCATATTTTCTATGACCTTCATTTTTAAGTATAATCTGTATAATCTTTGTAAAGGTTACATTTTTTCTATTAATAACAAACATGTCATACTTACCTGCTCTGTACAGTGGTTTTGCACAGAGCAGCTCCAATCCTCTGCTTCTCGGGTCTGCTGCCAGCACTCCTGGTCCCTCCTCCCTGCTGATTGCCTCCAGAGCAAGCAGCCCTTGTGAGTGCTCGCTCCCGAACCACCTCTGTGTGTCTATGAGACGCACAGAGCACGACTTGGCCTTGCCCCTTGATCACTCTTCACTGGCTTTGACTGACAGCAGTGGGAGCAATGGCTCCCGCTGCTGTGTCTCGGCCAATAAAGAGGGAGAGACCTGGTAGAGCTTCTGCTCTCGTACACATTGCTGGATCAGGATCGGGCTCAGGTTAGTATTGGGGGGGGGGGGCTGAGGTGCACACTGAAGTTTTTTTTACCTTCACGCAGAGAATGCATGAAGGTAAAAAAAACCTTCAGCCTTTAGAATCACTTTAAAATTGAAGGTAACAACTGCAAACCTTTCCCACGCCAGTCCTTATCCATCATAGGACTAATACTGAAGAAAGGATTAATGCCTGACAAGACTACATTGCTGTGTGACAACATAATTTATCTTTAGGATTCCAGTAAGTACCAAGAATGTCAAAACCGCATACAGAAATGTTTGAGTACAGCCAAAGAAACCAGTTGAACCTGCAGAGTGGATTGATATTGTAAACTCAGCCATGGAATGTGGTCCTGCACACTCAACAGGGTCCAGAGAAGAAGAAAAGAGCTATATCTTATTATCTAAAACCAGCTGATCCTACAGATAAGACATTGTAAAGTCAATCATGGAATGCCTTCTGCTCACTATATAGAGCCTGGAGGAAAAGAAAATTGCTATAGTTAGTAATCAGTAACCTTTGTAATCAGATAAGAAGCAATGTCAAATTACTGGATTAGAAAGTATAAGCAGTTTTTTTCATAATATTGCAGTCATTTAGTGCCGGTTCACACTGGTGCGATGCCAAACATCACACAGACATCGCATGTAATTCGCAGCGCACTGCCGTTCACATTACATGAGATGTATATGTGGTGCGATATCAGCCATAGAGATAGTATGGCTGATATCGCACCGCATTTGGTGCAAACACGCACAGGACCCTTTTTTCTGTTCGGACCAGAATCGGATCGCATGTGTGTTCACACATATGCAATCCGATTCATGTCCGAACTGTCAGTTCGCAGTGCGATATGCAAGCTGAACTGGGGGTGTCGTTAGCAAACTGACAGTTCGGACATGAATCGGATCGCATATGTGTGAACACACATGCGATCCGATTCTGGTCCGAACAGAAAAAAGGGTCCTGTGCGTGTTTGCACCAAATGCGGTGCGATATCAGCCATACTATCTCTATGGCTGATATCGCACCACACAGACATCGCATGTAATGTGAACGGCAGTGCGCTGCGAATTACATGCGATGTCTGTGCGATGTTTGGCATCGCACCAGTGTGAACCGGCACTTAAGGCTAGTAACTTTTTTTAAAGATCTGGCTTTTTTTTATCACGCCTCCTGCTACATTACATCCTAACGTGAAATAAATAAGTTCATAAAAAGTTAGCAGCAGTACCAAAGTTAAAGCATGCCAGTTTTCTATAAAATCGTAGCAAAGGACCAAATCTAACCTGCCCTACAAAATCAGTAAAGCCGGCCATAGATGGATCAAAATATCGACCGGTTCACCAGGGACCGGCCAAGATTTGGTCCATGTATGGCATAGTTGCCAACATTGTAAAAAAATGTATAGGGACACTTTTTAGTCTGAAGGCGGAGTCTTATTAAAGTTCGGGGCATTTATTTTTAGGCATGGTGTAGTGGGGAAAAGAAAATGCAAAGCGGCAAAAAAATGGGCATGGGTTAAATTAATCGTGGGCGTGGCTTAAAGGGATGTGGCTCAAATGGGGTGTGGTCTGAGTCTGAGAGGAACGAGGGATGGAGGGAGAAAGAAAGAAATAGGGAGGGAAGGAGAGAGAAGGAAAGAAAGAAAGAAAAAGGGAGGGAAGAAGAGAGAAAGAAGGAAAGAAAGAGGAATGAAGGTACAGCAGGCCCAGATCCTACACCACATATAGAAATATGTGTATTCCATAAAGTTTAGCAATCAGCAGATACTCCAAACATCTGGTGTTTTAGCTCTTCAATCATCACAGCACCATGGTTGTTATGGCGTCAGGATGACTGAAGCGCATTATTTATATTATTACATTGTAATATAAAATGAAATAGTTTAACTCACCATAATGCAGAATCAGTGGGAGCCCTGAGCGTGTCACTTGCCACATCATCTGCCACCTCCTTACATCAAGTATTTCCAGCAGAGTCCTTCCTTACATCAGGTGTGGCCAGCAGAGTCCCTCCTTACATCAGGTATTCCCAGCAGAGTCCCTCCTTACATCAGGCATTCCCAGCAGAGTCCCTCCTTACATCTCAGGTGTCCCCAGTGGAGTGCCTTCTTACATCAGGTGACCCCAGTGGAGTGCCTCCTTATATCAGATGTCCCCAGTGGAGTGCCTCCTTACATCAGGTGTCCCCAGCGGAGTGCCTCCTAACATCAGGTGTCCCCAACAGAGTGCCTGCTTACATCTCAGATGTCCTCGGAGTCCCTCCTTACATCTCAGGTGTCCCTGGAGTCCCTCCTTGCATTTCAGGTGCCCCCAGTAGAGTCGCTTGGCTCTGCCTCTCACAGACCTGCAGCAGGCCATGGGGCTGAGGGTTGGCGGCAACTCCATGTGTCTTTGCAGGTCTCGTTCCCCTGTGTTCAGTGGAGAGTGGAGGGGCCTCCAATCTGTGCAGCTAACCGGCTTCAGTGTACAAGAGAATTGTCTACTTGTATACTCTAGAGAGAAGCCGATTGGCTACACGGACCGGAGGCCCCTTCCCTCTCAGCCAGGCAGGTGCCATGGCACCACTCCCCCCACCATGCTCAGAAATAGGACACCCCCCCCTCCTTGTCCCTTTAAGGGCCCCCCAGCAGCTGCTCAGCCTGTCAGGTCAGCTCTGGGTGACGTTTGGCAAATGCCAGTTGTGAGGAGCCAGACGGCATTCCCTCTCCTCCCAGCTGGAATGATAAGCATGGCTGAAATGGAGAGGTTTACTTTTTACCACCACAAAGGTTATACTGCAGTGTCAGCACTAGGCTCAGAAAACCAGAGCTCAAGCTGGGTGCTGGTGGGTGAAGGCAGCCATGGTTTGGTATCTCCGAGTCACAGGATTTGATATGTAGCAGAATGAGCTGCTTCGCCTGGCAGAGAGAGGAATAAAAAATGCAGAACACTAACAAATAAACTAGAAATCAGATGATTCTGTAAAAAACACTATTGTTGCAATGTTACTAAAGCGCTGATGTGAATATAAAAAAACTAGAAAAAAGTGAAGAATATTAAAAGATAATCAAATGATAATTGCTGCAATTATTGTCTTTTGTACTGATATCACAAAAAACTTGTTATATATAGGGTTAATAATACACTAATATAAACCTTCTAATATTGCACAGTGCTCCAACAAACTACTATTATATATATAAATAATTTGAAAAAATAAAACATATAAAATGAGTGTCCAATAAAACATCCACCACCATTAAAGCGATTCCAACTACTCCCAAAGTTAATGAATGACTGCAATGGTAGGACAAAAAACCAGACACCTCTCTTGATAAACTAAAATCCAAAGTACAATACCCAGATGGTCACATCAGAGTCTCTGCTGATATTCACATGCTCTGGACTGTTTCAATCCTCCATAATATGCTGCAATTCTCAAAAGAAAAAAGGACAAAATCATTGCGCAGATAATATAACTAAAAACAAATTAAGGGTTTGGGTGATTGCACTCACGCATATCCCACAGTTAGATCGCATAGACACGTGACTTTCCCTTGAGAAAGTCACGTGTCTAGTGACGCAACGTGTCGGGAGGAGCCAGTGATGTCACCCACAGTGTGTGTACTAGATGGGGTGTGAGGAGAATCTAGTTGTATGCAACTGACCTACTTATATGCAATTTAACTGCGGGATATGTGTGAGTGCAATTACCCAAACCCTCGATTTGTTTTTACTGTAGTTATATTATCTGCCCAATGATTTTGTTCTTTTTCTTTTGAGAATTGCGTCATATTATGGAGGCTTGAAACAGTCCAGCGCATGTGAATATCAGCAGAGACTCTGATGTGACCATCTGGGTATCGTACTTTGTTCTTTTTCTTTTGAGAATTGCGGCATATTATGGAGGCTTGAAACAGTCCGGCGCATGTGAATATCGGCAGAGACTCCCATGTGACCATCTGGGTATCGTATTTTGGATTTTAATTAATCAAGAGAGGTGTCTGGTTTTTTGTCCTACCACTGCAGTCATTCATTTACTTTGGGAGTAGTTGAATGGTGGTGGATGTTTTATTGGACACTCATTTTAAATGTTTTATTTTTTCAAATTATTTATATATATAATAGTAGTTTGTTGGAGCACTAGATGAGAATGGTGACGATGACCTTGTGGAGGAAGACAACTTGCCCACATCCCTATGAGACTATATATTATAAACTGGTTTTCCTCTGATGGGACTTTATAAGGTAAGAGTCTTCAAAAATATCAAAAACATGTATAGTTTATTTGGTATCCAAAAGATTAAAAATATAACAAAACAACATATATAAATACTGAAGAAAACATGCTACAAAACAGGTGTGGACAATAATAGTATGCTTGTAAAGGTACACTGTGAACATAAAGCCACATCAACTATACAAACTGGAGTCTAACCCACACGGGCCCAACGCGTTTTGAGGTTTAAAATTTTTGATTGAGACCTCTTCTTCAGGGGCTGGTGGTGAGATGAGTGACTATCTATATATTTACAAAAAGAACAAAACATCTTAAAGCAAATTAATGGTATGATGACATCATATATTTATATTTATATATTTATATATATGTCATCAACATATATTTATATAGCATGAAAGTCAAAATTGATTCAACATTATTAAGTGATACGCTCACCATTGGACTCCTGAACCCACAATTTGAAAGCATCCAACTTTAAAAACAGAGATAAGCACAGTAGACCACTAATGAAGACATGACCCCCAGTTCAGCACCAGAGACACTGCACGGACATGCAGATCACAGCAGGACACAAAGGGCGTCCTACCATTCGCAAATTGACACCACTAGCCACAGCTGTTGAAGGTAGTATGTGATATCACCTGGGGCACAGAAAAAGACAATCTGGTAGATTCCAATACACAAATGTGGGGCAAGGGGGGGTGGAGACAGGAGGGGGGGGGGAAGAGGGGGAAAGGAGGGGGGGGAAGGAGGGGGGAAGGAGTGTATGGTTAAATCGGAAGCAGAAGGGAGAGAAAAGTCTCACATAGAGTGTTGGGGATTACATGTATTATATATAATGTAATATTTGTATAATAAAAGCAGCAACGTGTGAGGTGCTTACCTGTAGACTCATGTAAAATGGACAAACCTCCTAACATGAGTAGAAGGAAGTAACATAGGATCTAGCAGTGAGTAGGAGAGGATATAATAGCACTCCGTGTCATCAGATCTCCCAACAAATAGGGGGGGAGGAAAACACAGCGGTTGAACACAACTGCATGCAATGACTGAAAAGACACAGAGGGACACAAAAACTATTATGTGATTAACTAAAATCACATTAAAAAACAGCATGCACAAAGCTGCTGCCAATAATCTCCCAGCAGATGCAAAGCACAATGCAATGTAAGTGGATATGCATCTGCTGGTGGAGTTCGCCTACATTGATAAAAATCATATGCAAGTGTAATGATAGAAGTGGAGTGATTACCTTAGGGAATGGTGTGGCTGAGCGACCTGTCCGACGCCTGTGTAGGCATAAGACTGGCCATCATAGCAGGTGATTTATCTAGTGCCTCTCATTGTTGATGATATCAGTAACAGCTGGTGTCTAAGTGAGCGTCATAGGCGATGGGAGGGGTCGCCCTCTGAGTCCTCTGCGCGCAGGCCCGTCCCCTTGATCCCACACACGAATCAGAGAACAGAGGGAGGAACCATCTGAATCTGACAGAAAAAAAAAAGAAGCACTCGTGCTGGGAGGGAACCGGCGTCCGCGTCGGGGGACCCGCGGCGCAAGGTCACCCCGGGACCAGAACGCGATGTTGTCCCAGCCCAGAGCGATCCAGAAGACGGGAGGCCAAAAGCGCCAGAAAAATGGCACATTGGCCCCCCTGCGCCGAGTGGACTGCGGGGACACACACTGACCGCCCCTCCAGCGCAGCGTCGGCACAGGGGCCAAATCCACAGCAGTGCATAACATCAGCGCCCAGAGCTCTGAAAAACATGAAGGTATATACATAAGAATAAAAAATACACAGAAGCAAATGATGATTGAAGGGAGACACCGGAAAAGGAAGGCAGTAAATAGACATGATGTTATCATTGACCGTACATAAAGGGGCCATATGTCTAATATCTATTAAGCTGAAAAAACAGTAGGGCAGATAAAGCAGCAAAGAGACATAGGCTCACATTATTATAGTCAGATATGACCAGCCTGCCAGTTTTACCAGGAATTCAACTGAAATGAGCAATATAAGTTCTGCCTAGTGGGTGCGTGTAGTTATAGGGTCTGGTAATGACCAGCCTGCCGTTTTCACTGAAGAGTCACAACAGAAATTTCCTGGATAATGATTTCTCAGAAAGAAACTGCAAACATGATTAGAAACATAGTTTATGGAAGCATAGTTTATGGAAAGTTTTTACAAAAACTGGGGTATGTTCAGTTCCGGGGAATCCCATTCCAACATGGGCCCACGTGGTTCTAGTCGAATACGACCAGCCTACCAGTTTTACCAGAAATTCTAATGAAATGGACGATATATATTCTGCCTGATAGGCATGTGTAACTATAGGGTCTGGTAATGACCAGCCTGCCATTTTCACAAAAAATTCACAACAGAGAATTTTTGAATAGTGATTTCTCAGGAGGAACCTACGAATATGATTAGAAACATAGTTTATGAGGGTTCTTTTACCAAAACTGGGGTATGTTCAGCTTCGGGGGATCTCATTCTGGGCCCCCTAAGGCAAAGCCCTCTAAGAAGGGTCGAAAAGAAATGGCATCATTCGGGCCAGGAGGCTTGGTGGCCTGCAGGCGATAAATCCATTTCTGTTCTTTCTGAAGCAGCATTTTGTTCCAGTCGCCACCGCGTAGTCCTGGATGGACGCGGTCCAAAATCAAAAAGGACAGTTGGGGGAATTTCCCTGCATGAAACGCCGTGACATGTCCTCCCAGTGGTAAGCTGGGGTTGCAGGATTTCATAGAAGCTATGTGGCGGTATGCCCGCCGCCAGAACTCCTGGTTGGTTTTGCCCACATAGTAGCATGCACAGTCGCAGATCAGTAGGTATACAACAACCACTGTCTTGCAATTTGCAAAATGCTTTGGAGCGTACTTCTGCCCATTTGGTAGTTTGATGTTGGGTTTGGTGTTCATGTACTGGCAGTACGGGCACCCACCACACCGGAAAGTGCCCGGGCATTTGCAGGAATCACGTTTACCCCCACCCCCCCCCCCTGAGAATTCACTATATACTAAATTGTCTCTAAAGGATCTGGCCCGCTTGAAGGTGAAGGAGGGCTTGTCCTGCACAAAGGGGCCAATTTTAGGATCTAGCTTAAGGACGTGCCAGTATCTTTCAACAATGTTCTTAACGATCTTATGTTGATTGGAAAACCTAGTTATTATCCGAATTGGATTGGTTTTATTGCTCTTAGATTCTGAGTTAAAGATTAGTGCGTGTCTAGGTTTCGCACATGCCCGTCTAAAGGCCCTCTTTAGACATTTTTATTTAGACATTTTATTTAAGAGAGAGGCTGATAAGCTTAACCACCTGCCGACCGCCTCACGCTGATATACGTCAGCAGAATGGCACGGGCAGGCAGAATCACGTACCTGTACGTGAGCTGCCTCCCGCGGGCGGGGGGTCCGATCGAACCCCCCCCCGGTGCCCGAGGCGGTCGGCTTCTGACGTGTCCCCCCCCTCGCGATTGCTCCCAGCCAATCAGATCATTCCCCTGCCTCTGTATATTACACAGAGGCAGAGGAAATGATGTCATCTCTCCTCGGCTCAGTATTTTCCGTTCCGGCGCCGAGGAGAGAAGACTGCAATGTGAGTGCACAACACACACACATCCCAGTAGAACATGCCAGGCACACAATGCACCCCCCTTTACCCCCCGATCTCCCCCCCGACACCAAGCAGTTTTTTTTTTTTTTCTGATTACTGCATTGGCGTCAGTTTGTGACAGTTAGTGTGGTAGGGTAGTTAGTGTTAGCCCCCTTTAGGTTTAGGATACCCCCCTAACCCCCCCTAATAAAGTTTTAACCCCTTGATCACCCCCGTCGCCAGTGTCACTAAGCGATTATTTTTCTGATCGCTGTATTAGTGTCACTGGTGACACTAGTTAGGGAGGTAAATATATACGTTCGCCGTCAGCATTTTATAGCGTCAGGGACCCCCATATACTACCTAATAAAGGTTTTAACCCCTTGATTGCTCCCTAGTAACCCTTTCACCACTGATCACCGTATAACCGTTACGGGTGACGCTGGTTAGTTCGTTTATTTTTTATAGTGTCAGGGCACCCGCCGTTTATTACCTAATAAAGGTTTAGCCCCCTGATTGCCCGGCGGTGATATGCGTTGCCTCAGGCAGCGTCAGATTAGCGCCAGTACCGCTAACACCCACACACACAGCATACGCCTCCCTTAGTGGTATAGTATCTGAACGGATCAATATCTGATCCGATCAGATCTATACTAGCGTCCCCAGCAGTTTAGGGTTCCTAAAAACGCAGTGTTAGCGGGATCAGCCCAGATACCTGCTAGCACCTGCGTTTTGCCCCTCCGCCCGGCCCAGCCCAGCCCACCCAAGTGCAGTATCGATCGATCACTGTCACTTACAAAACACTAAACACATAACTGCAGCGTTTGCAGAGTCAGGCCTGATCCCTGCGATCGCTAACAGTTTTTTTGGTAGCATTTTGGTGAACTGGCAAGCCCCAGCCCCAGGCAGCGTCAGGTTAGCGTCAGTACCGCTAACACCCACGCACGCACCATACCCCTCCCTTAGTGGTATAGTATCTGAACGGATCAATATCTGATCCGATCAGATCTATACTAGCGTCCCCAGCAGTTTAGGGTTCCCAAAAACGTAGTGTTAGCAGGATCAGCCCAGATACCTGCTAGCACCTGCGTTTTGCCCCTCTGCCCGGCCCAGCCCAGTCCAACCCACCCAAGTGCAGTATCGATCGATCACTGACACTTACAAAACACTAAACGCATAACTGCAGCGTTCGCAGAGTCAGGCCTGATCCCTGCGATCGCTAACAGTTTTTTTGGTAGCGTTTTGGTGAACTGGCAAGCACCAGCGGCCTAGTATACCCCGGTCGTAGTCAAACCAGCACTGCAGTAACACTTGGTGACGTGGCGAGTCCCATAAGTGCAGTTCAAGCTGGTGAGGTGGCAAGCACAAGTAGTGTCCCGCTGCCACCAAGAAGAAGACAAACACAGGCCCGTCGTGCCCATAATGCCCTTCCTGCTGAATTCGCCAATCCTAATTGGGAACCCACCACTTCTGCAGCGCCCGTACTTCCCCCATTCACATCCCCAACCAAATGCAGTCGGCTGCATGAGAGGCATTTTCTTTATGTCCTCCCGAGTACCCCTACCCAACGAACCCCCCGAAAAAAGATGTTGTGTCTGCAGCAAGCGCGGATATAGGTGTGACACCCGCTATTATTGTCCTCCTGTCCTGACAATCCTGGTCTTTGCATTGGTGAATGTTTTGAATGCTACCATTCACTAATTGAGTATTAGCGTAGGGTACAGCATTGCACAGACTAGGACACACTTTCACAGGGTCTCCCAAGATGCCATCGCATTTTGAGAGACCCGAACCTGGAACCAGTTACAGTTATAAAAGTTAGTTACAAAAAGAGTGTAAAAAAAAAAAAATTATATAAAATAAAAAAAAATAGTTGTCGTTTTATTGTTCCTCTCTCTCTATTCTCTCTCTATTGTTCTGTTTTTGTTATGTTTTATCATGTTTGCTTTTCAGGTATGCAATTTTTTATACTTTACCGTTTACTGTGTTTTATTGCTAACCATTTTTTTGTCTTCAGGTACGCCATTCACGACTTTGAGTGGTTATACCAAAATGATGCCTGCAGGTTTAGGTATCATCTTGGTATCATTCTTTTCAGCCAGCAGTCGGCTTTCATGTAAATGCAATCCCAGCAGCTAATTAGCCTCTAGACTGCTTTTACAAGCAGTGGGAGGGAATGCCCCCCCCGTCTTCCGTGTTTTTCTATGGCTCTCCTGTCTCAACAGGGAACCTGAGAATGCAACCGGTGATTCAGCCAGCTGACCATAGAGCTACTTCCGTCTCGGAAACATTGCTGGAACCGTCTTGGAAGTAGAGAGGAGACATTGCTGGAAGTGGCAGCAGAAGGATTTCGGCTTGTGCTTTACTAATCGGCCATCTGGTAAGCAGGAATTTTAAAAGGTTCGCCATGAAGATAGATCCTTTGTCACGTCCTATGGTGTCAAGTCCCTAACTGTGAGGAGTTTTGCGCACATTAGTTTGCCATCTGACCTGAATATACACCACGAGTGTAACCTATCCTGTCCCATTGGAATCGCTCTCTAAAGGCCCGGGCTGGGTTTTAAGCCACTGGTTTGATTTTGGCTTACGTTCTGGTAAGCATTTCACCACATAGATATGTTATATTTGAACTATCATCTTTTTTAACAGTACAACAATGAGGAATTTTCACGTCACTCGTGATTATTTGGACTTTTTTTGTATTGGACTTTACACTCTCATCATTGTTTTCAACATTTTCTAGCGCGTTTTTTTTTGTTTTTATATTTGTACTGGTGTGCCTCACTTATAACCGCAGCTCTTTATTTATTATTATTATCATTATTATTATTTTTATTTTAGTTTCATTCTCACCATTGTATTTAATTTAATTTCTTCCAAGCGCAGTTTTCTATTTTTATAGCCTGAAAGAGAACTTGCGATGGTGGCGGCGGCCATATTTGCGGAGCCAGAAGCTGTGGTGCCAAAAACAGTCCTGATTCCCAGGACAAAAGTAAAATCCCAGGATTTTAATTGAGGTGGCCTCAGATCGGGGCGAGGGTCCAAAAATCGGGACTGTCCCAGAAAAATCTGGACTGTTGGCGAGTATGGTATGGGCCATCCATCGATTGACTTCAGTACAACCAGTTTGCTTGATTTTTTTACAACCGATTATTGCCAGCGGCTATAGTCACCAGCAGTGAGCATTGTGTTCTGCTTGCCAGGAAGGCTCCCCGACACCAGAACACATTAGCGCTGCAAGAAGGGTTCCCCCATCAACACTGAGGGGTTGATTTACTAAAGGCAAATAGAGTGTGTACTTTGCAAAGTGCAGTTGAACACTGCAAGAGCAATTGCTCCGGATCTTAGTAAATGAGCAGAAGCTATGTGGACTACCATCATCCAAACACATGCAAGCA
Organism: Lithobates clamitans; assembly: GCA_037952925.1. NCBI lineage: Eukaryota > Metazoa > Chordata > Amphibia > Anura > Ranidae > Lithobates > Lithobates clamitans. Next base: position 1,518,356 of record JBBGZY010001199.1, read on the forward strand.
AAAATGTTGTTTTTTTTTCCTTGCACGTGATTGGCTATTCTTTGCAAAGTGAAGTTTTACCTCATTTATTGAGCTCTGGAGCAACAGTATTTTGCAAAGCTTGTTGTCTTTAGTAAATCAACCCCTTACTGTGTTGACCCATGTGGGCTTCCCCATGTGGCGGGCCTGGATGGAATTCTCGTTGGAGGAGGAGCTCGGCGGGCGGGAAGGCAGGTACAGTGCGCACGGCTCCTCCGCCTGCCCGGTGGCACAGTCCGGAGCACATGGACTCCTCTTCCTCTGACGTGTCGGGGGAGTCTTGGCGAAGGAGAGGCATTGATATGGCTGCCGGGCCGTCACCTAACTTGGCCGTCGGCTCCGGTGTGACCGCGAGGACCCCCTGCCAGGAAGGAAAAGGAGGGGGTGTGAGGCAAGAGAGGAGAGACTGTGGCTTGGGGTTCGAGACATGGGCATTGACAGTTCAGGGAGCGAATCTAGTGCTGGGAGGCGGAGCCAGGCAGGGCGCGGATCCAAGGCAGCCAGGCCCCCATCTCCTGGGCTGCTTCAGGAGGAAGAACTGCAACTGACAGACGTTCGGTCAGAGGGTGAGCTGTCTTTCTCAGAGGAGGAGGAATTGCAGAATCAGCCTGTACCGAGGGATTCTGGAGCTGCGGCTGTGGGGACCACCCCAGGTCAGCCTGGTAAGTCTGCTAACTTATTTGTTAATGCTGGAAATGTTTTGGGGAGCTTGTTGGAGATTGGAGATGGAAACACATCAGTAGCGGGGGTATTCCACCTGCCATGTCCGGTACGGAAGTAGAACTGAGGGATTTGTTGGTGGGGCTGTGGGACCTAATGCAGTGCCTTACCGGGGGGAACGTGGAGACCCCCCCGCAAGTGTCGATATGGGTCCAGTCAGGTGGTGGAGCAGATACAGGCACTCCAGGCCCAGTGTGGTACCCCCTCACCCACCCCCCCTCATTGGTTACGATGGTTTCCCCTACTACTACAACGGGATCAGTAGTATCCCCATCAGTAGTATCCCCACCAGAGACCAAGGCAGGCTCATCGTAGGAGGCCCTGGGGAAGGTGGATGCAGCGCGGATAGCTTAAACTGCAAAATTTGCGGTCTATGTGTGTTTTGAAGGGCCGTTGGGGGCCCATTTGAAACAGGACTTCTGGGATAAGATTTGCTTGGCTGACTTCTGAGTTTGTACTTCTCCCTGCTGCCACTTGAAAAATGTAACCTCGATAGGGTTAAGCCTGATGAGACTAAGAAGGAAGTTGAGGAAAGGTGGCGGTACAGGTTGATGCCGCAGACTTTCGCCAATTGGCTACAGGCATTTGCCATTATGGTGAGTGTCATCGAGGAAAAGAACCCTGAACACTGTTCAGCGCTCTTTTGTTATATGCATGCGGTGGGCAGGCTCATTGAGTCTATGGTGGATCTGCTTGGCTATGATAAGATGAACAGTTTCGCCAGTGTAGGGCGGTACGTCCATCCCTGCGGTGGGACCACAAGGACATAAGCATCTGGATCTGGCTCATGTCCTCGGCACGTCCAGGGGGGGTCGGTGGTTCAGCTTCCCTGATGTCAGAAACCATGAATCAGACCGAGACAGAAGTCCAGTTAAATCACACTTGTTTAATAATAAAAGTAAATAGAACAAGCGCAGTCAAAACATAGGCAAAGTTCGGTAACCAGAACGGATAGTCAGACAAGCCAAAAAATCAGGGATCAGCGTAGTGGAACAGCAAGCAGGATCTGGAGCCAGAAGGAATGTCAGCCTAGCAAGTTTTTAACAGGAATGCAGGAGATAGTCTCTGTGATGTTGACCAAGGCGAAGGCAGAGATCCTCTGGGCTAGACGGCTAAAGTAGACAGGACTGACGAGCAGGATATCGTCAACAGGTGAGTAACTGTTGTGAGATAGGAGCTGGCAACTAGCTGGCAGTTGAGCGGCCAGCTCAGAGAAGGAAGGGCCGAGCCCAGCCCTGACAGTACCCCCTCCTCAATGACCCCTCCCCCTCGGAGGACCACCTGGCTTGAGGAGGAAACGTCTATGGAAATCACGGAGGAGGAGGGGCATGTACATCCAAGGATGAGACCCAAGAGAGTCAACAATGGACTGTACTTCATACTCCTCAAACACAGGAATACTCTGTAGAACAAAAGAGTCGGGCAACATGGAAGGTTGGAAACCATAGTTCACCATAAACGAGGACAATCGGGAAGCAGAATTCAAGGCACTATTGTGAGCAAACTCTGCCCACGGTAAGAGGCCTGACCAGTTGTTATGATGCTCAGAAATGTAGCAACATAGGAAAAGGACTGATTGGCTCGTTCTGCAGCCCCATTAGACTGCGGGTGATACGCAGAGGAGAAAGCAACTGTGCACAAAAGGCTCAACAGAACCGGGAAACAAACTGACTACCCTTGTCCGAGACAAACCTAAGGGTAGCCCATGTAAGCAAAAGATCTCCCGAGCAAAAATGGAAGCCAGTTCCTTGGAAGTGGGCAACTTCTTAAGTGGAATACAATGAGACACTTTTGAGAAGCGGTCAACCACCATAGGGATAACTGTTTGCCCTGGGACTTGGGTAACTCCACAAAAAAATCCATAGACAGGTGGGTCCAGGGCCTCTCTCTGTTGGGTATGGGTTGTAGGAGCCCCACTGGAAGGTGTCGTGGAGTTTTATGCCCTGTACACATGATCGGACATTGATCGGACATTCCAACAACAAAATCCATGGATTTTATCCAACGGATGTTGGCTCAAACTTGTTTTGTGTACACACGGTGGCACAAAGTTGTCGGAATTTCCTTTCGCCAAGAACGCGGTGACGTACACCACGTACTACGAGACTAGAAAAGGCCAGTTCAGAACCAAGCGTGGCACCCTTTGGGCTTATTTTGCTAATCTCGTGTTAATAAAAGTTTGGTGAGAGACGATTCACACTTTTTCAGACTCGTGGTTTTCAGATCGTTTTCTGCTGTTCAGTTTGTGCTTGTGGGTTTGTATCTGCTCTTCAGTGTGTGCAGCAAGTGATGCGTGACTCTTGTCATTCTGTTCTTGTTCGCTCGTTACTGTTTTTCAGGTCGATCTTCACAGGCCTTGCTGTTCTTCAGTGCGTTCTGTTACTTCGTTCTGAGCAGCCGACCGTTTTCTAGCCATGTTGCGTATACGTACTCCTCGTAGAGTTCGTGCTGTGCGGGGGCTTGGTGTTGGGGTCCTGACCTTGACACAAGTCCAGTCCATGAACAGGGTGGGGAGGAGTTCATGGACCAAGAATTGGTTGCTCCAGCGTAACCAGTTCTGTCATATGCCTTTGCTCCGTGAGATCCGAGAGAATAATCCTGATGATTTCAGGAACTTTTTCCGGATGACGGACCCCGTATTTCACCGTTTGTTGGCTTTGCTGACCCCCTATATCATTTTATTGTATTTAATGTTTGCTAATATATTGTATTTCTTTCCTCATTCCCTAATTACCATGATTGGAATATGCTGTGAATGTCCCCTTTGTCCTCATGCATGCTGGATTTTTATTTAATTATTTTTGTTGTCCTTCATACATATATATGCCTTCACTTACCTCCCCAGCATGGTCTTCTGGCCCTATATTCACCTCATGTATTCACTTAACAATGTATTTTATCAGCTCCATAGTAGTGCTTTACCCCAAACAGCCCTAAAATGTTTTTAAATGTGATTTGTGCTTTAAATTCAGGCAGAGTTCCAGAGGCTTTTTTTGGAACCCTCCCTCCCCCCAACTGCTAAGTCAGCTGATACCAATTCTCTATCTATCCTCAATCATCTATTTGCTGACTTTGCCAAACCCATACACACTATACCCACCTCTTTTGTGCCCAGATTTATGGCTGAATTCCCCAAAGCATTTAGTGCAAGGGCCTGCCTGTATACTTTCAAATGGTACTGTTTAAAGTTTTTGTATCCTATTATTATCTTGATAGGTAATAGCAGAATGTCCAAATGTGCTCAAATGTGTACAATGTGTATTCATATTTTGTATTATGACACTTCTTACCTATCCAGTGGGCTGCCAATAGTGTAACTAAGGAGGGGCTGTTCAAAGTAATACCCATTATTTAGGCATTCATCTCTCAATGAAGTGGATAGGGTTACCTGTCCAAAAGTTCCCCACCCCCTATAATGTTAGAAATGGCCCATGGGGGGGGGGGGGGGGGGAATCTGATAGGTGTACTTTATACTTTGGTGTTTAAAAATTACCTCTAATAGATGGTATCTTGATGTTGGCCAATAATGTTTGTGTCTAATCTGCTTTCCCTGTTTATGTGCACAAAGACTAATTATTTTTTTGTTTTATTTTACTCCACAGTTTCCTTCCACGCCACAGGAATGGCAGACTGTGGCCTCCCACTTTGCCCAGCGGTGGGACTTTCCTAACTGCGGAGGGGCAATTGATGGGAAACACGTCCACATCGTCCCACCACCCAACTCGGGATCGTACTATTATAATTATAAGGTGTTCAATAGTATTGTGATGTTGGCGGTGGTGTCGGCTTATGAATTTCTGTATGCGGACGTGGGGAAGAATGGCCGGATGTCCGATGGTGGAGTCATTGCCCAGACGGAGTTCTACAGGCGTCTCCAGAATGGCAGCTTGGACTTGCCACCTCCAGAAGACAATGTGAAAGGACTCCCATTCGTCTTCGTTGCGGATAAAGCCTTTGCGCTGGGGGACCATCTTATGCGGCCATTCCTGATGAGGACCCTCAGCCCGGATCAGAGGGTTTTTAATTACCGGCTATCCAGAGCCAGAAGAGTGGTGGAGAACACGTTTGGAATCATGGCCAGTCAGTTCCGCCTATTTCTTACACCCATACATATGGCAGAGTATAAACTCAATCATATTATCCTGGCGTGCTGTGTTCTACACAACTTTTTACGGAAACATTCTGCCAACTATGCTGGCTCAGTTGGGCCTGAGGCTGCAATTACAAATGAACCAACCCTGGTGTGTGAGAGGGGCGTGACCGGATGCTTGAGTGAGAGCGAGCGAGCCTCCCCCAGCCCGACGTCCCCGTGATCACTGGATCCAGCCCAGCGTTCCGGCCTGGCTGACGGAGCCTCCCATACCCCGCAGACCTTGGCGTCTTCCTGGCCGCCTGGATTCTCTATTGCTGCCCACTCCAGCGTGTCGGCAGCACATCTACACAACCGCCCGGGAGAGGACACTGCCTGAGCTCACGGAGCGGCGTGGAGGAGGTCAGGCTGTGCGTGTGTGATTGTTGCCCGGGTAACGGCCTCGGTGTCGGCGGGGAGAAGCAGCGGGGACGGCGAGTACCACCGGCGAGGGGATCAAACCCCAGAGGCGTCCCTGCGCTGTCCAGGCATCTGGCAGTTTTAAGGTACTAACCTTTGCAGCTAAACCAGGGGTGGACTGTCTTATCCTATTTTCTTAAGGGTTAGTTTTCCTCCACGGATAAGGGGAGGGGGAGGTACAGGAGAGCCCAGGCAGCCTGATAAACTGCTATTTAACAATCAGCCTTGGTATCTAGGCAGGCTTGGGCTACCTGACATTCTGACATATCTGTGCCCATTAGAAGAGAAGACACCCCCTGATGGATAGCGGAGGGTTACATCAAAAAGAGAGACTTTAACCCTATGCTTTACCACATCAATTGAATAGAGCTGTAACATCACCTAGTCTTAAAAGTGGATAATTACCCTAGCGGCACCTGCAAACGGGAAAGGCAAAGAGAGGGAGGAGGGAAAGCATTAATCCCACGAACTGTTCAATTCTTTTATATTCTCCCCTGATTTACCTAAAAAGACATGACCAGGAAAAAGGGAGAGGAACTGCAACAGCAGGACAATGCTAGCTCCCAAACGACCCGCACATCAAAGGAAAAGGCGAATCAGGCAGCAGCTGCCGCTGTGGCCAAATTGGAAAAATTTGCGCATCTCTCTACTTCATCACCATCTAAAAACACCCAGCAGCAGCAGGACGGGCCGCATGCAGGGGGCTTAGGGGACAGGAGGAGCCTAGGAAAAGGACCAGCGATAACACACACAATAAAAACGACGAGCAATAACAGACCCGCTGGCGAGTCCGCGGGAGTGGCAGCTAATAAGACTGCGGCGCAGGACGCAGCATTAGAAGCTGAACCCACATTGAAAGACGTGCTATGTGCTGTCAACTCTTGTAAGGCTTCCCTAAGCGATCTGTGCGACCAGCTGACGGGACTAAAAGAAGAGATAACTACGCTAAGCCAAGAACTGCAAAGGACTATCGTTAGAACAACTGCATTAGAGGAGAGAGTCAGCCAGGCTGAGGACGAACTAACCCCATTGAAGCAAGAGCTCAAGACATTAAAAATGCAGATGAGTTTACACAAAGTTAAAATAGAGGAAATGGAAAATAGGTCTCGCAGGAACAACGTAAGGATGGTAGGCCTGCCGGAGCAGGGCGAGGGTCCCCACCTTGAGGAGTTCCTGGAGAAGTGGCTTAAGGGAATATTTGGGACGGAAACCTTCTCCCACCTCTTTGCTATTGAAAGAGCTCACAGAGTCCCAGCTAGGGCCCCGCCACCCGGAGGGCATCCCAGGCCAATAATAATGAAGCTTTTCAATTATAGAGACAAGGTAACATTGATGCGTAGGGCCAGAGAGCTGGGGGATATTCTATATAACAGAGCCAAGATTTTATTTTTTCCTGATTATTCTCCAGACCTACAGAAACGGAGGGCTGAATTTAGGGACGTTAAGCGCAATCTGCGGACCTACAATTTAGAATACGCTCTGTTGTACCCTGCACGACTACGTATCATTGCCTTAGGGTCTACCCACTTTTTTGACACAACAGCAGGGGCAACAAAGTGGCTGGACGATAACAAAGCGGATCTGCAGAGCTAGGGGTTAAACAAGGTTAAATTTGGATAGGAAAAGAGGATAATGTAATTTTTTTCTCCCTTTTTTTTTTTTTTTTTATTATCCTTTTTTCCTTTTTTTTTTCATAGCAGTCAGTAGTTGACACGGGGGACACGGGAGGGGGGAAGGTGGGGGTATGTGAGATGGAAGCACGAAGGAAGGATGTGATTTCACTAGTTTTGTATGCTTTAAATGTTGTCTTGGGGGTCTGGAGGAGGATGGAGGGGGGGGGGAAGAGTGTGGTAGTGAGTCACAATATATTCTTTCAGTACAAGTACGGGGAGGTATTTTTTGCATGGTTAGGAGGGGGGAAAAAGGTCACAAGCACAGCCCCTAGGGCAAGCCTAAATAGGCAGAGGGGGGGTCACGAATAAGGGTGGTAACAAGGGGGATGCACCAAGCTGAGGGCGGGGGGGAAGGGGGGCCTATAGTGAGACATAGGGTTAGGCGATGGGGTAAACGTAAGGCACATATAGTTATGAAGGGTGGGTTTGCAAAAATATACGTAAAGCACATTAGCACGTGGGGATTGTATTTGCAGCTAGGAATTATGGGGGGGGGAGCCCCCGGACGCGGGGGCCCTCTGCCCTTCCCCATTTTATTTACTTTTTATTCCCTGTTTTTCTTGGTCAACATAACCACAGCGTTCACGAAAAATTTGGCACTCACCAGCACACAAATGAAACGTCTTTTTCTTTTGGACATTTTTTCTTTTCCTTTCTCTTGGCTTCTTTTTTTCTTTTTTCGGCTTTTTTTCGTTACTCTTTTGCCTTTTCGGTCAAAACACCTTTTAAAATGTTAAAGATAGGCTCTTGGAACATCAGGGGCATGGGAGACCCAGCTAAAAGGGCAGCAGTTTTCGCAGCAATGGAAGCTCATGGCGTTGGACTGGCTTGCCTGCAGGAAACTCACCTCACTAATGATACTAAACTACATGTTCGTAACCATAAATTTCAAGAACAGTATCACTCAGTTTATACCTCATACTCAAGAGGGGTGAGCATATTGGTGGGGAGAGGTATCTTGTTTTCCTGCAGGGAAGCCAGAATCGACGTGTTGCGTCGCTATGTCTTTTTGAGTTGCGTTGTGGAAAACAAGCCTCTGGTAATAGCAAATATTTACATCCCTCCTCCGTTTAAGACAGAGGTTATTGTGGAGCTGCTGGAATTCGTGGAGAGTAAGCTGGACGTACCGATGATAATGGTGGGGGATTTTAATGCAGTTTTGGATAACAAAATGGATCGATTTCCGCCTATAAATCGGGTGGAAAGGTTATCGGAGGGCCGCTTAGGCCAACTTTTGGAAGAGGTTGGGTGGTGCGATCTGTGAAGATCCCATAACCCAAAAACCCGACAGTATTCTTGCTATTCGGGATCCCATTCAACTCTCTCACGCATAGACATGGCAGTAGGTAATAGTGAAGCTCTGCAAATAATAAGGGACATAGAGTATAAGCCGAGGGGCATCTCAGACCACTCCCCCCTGATCCTGACTCTGAACTTAACTGTTGGATCTAGCTGGAAAAGGTGGACAATAAAACCACTATGGTTGGATTTAATAAGCAGCCCAGTAGAAGTTTCTTCCAAACTAAAAGAGTTCGTAACATTCAATGTAGGCACAGCCCCTGCGGGGGTAGTATGGGACACTCTAAAAGCGTTCCTTAGGGGACTATTACACCAACAGGTTGTCATAGTAAAGAAAAAGTCAAGGGAATGGGAGGCGAGGGCTAGAAGGGAGGCTACGGAGTCAGAAGCACAATATGTGGCGGACCCAACCCCCGCAAAACAGGAGGTCTGGCTTAGCAAACAACAAGAATACAGGGAACTAATTAATAGAAGAGCAGAAAATAAAAGACTGTTTCAGAAGCAAAATTATTATGGTGAAGGGGAGAAAGTAGGTCGGATGCTGGCACTTATAACCAAGTCTAACTTATCCCCATCGGCCATTTTTTCAATCAGGACACCGGCTGGAGAGATTACCTCTGACCCCGCCGAGGTCCTAGAGACCTTTACCACGTTCTATAGGGACCTGTACAGATCGCGCCGAAGTTCGGATCGGCGCGACATGGACGGGTTTGTGGAAGGGGTGGATCTGCCCGTGCTCTCGGAAGGGGACAGGAGCAAGATGGAGTCTCCCCTGACCCTGGAGGAGTGGCAAAAGGCTGTTGCAGAGCTGTCAGGCCAGAAATCCCCTGGCCCGGCTGGTCTGCCATTGGAGATTTATAGAAGGTACGGGGAGGTCCTACTTCCGGAGCTTTTAAAAGTACTGGAACAGACGTTTAAGAACGGGAGGCTACCCTCATCAATGTCAGAAGCTGACATAGTGGTGATACCAAAAGAGGGAAAAGATCAATTGGAAGTCACTTCATATAGACCGATATCATTACTGTGCTCGGACGCCAAGATCGTAGCGAAGGTGCTGGCGTCCAGATTGAACAAATGTATTGCAAAACTTGTGCACCCAGATCAATCGGGATTCATCCCCGGTCGGTCTACTAGCACTAATATCAGAAGGAAATATCTGAACCTCCAGGTCCCAACGGAGAATGTGGGGCCTAGAGCCATACTATCCTTAGATACGGCCAAGGCCTTTGACAGCCTGGAGTGGGAATATCTTTGGTGGGTACTGGAGAGGTTTGGATTTGGCCCCGTATTTATCAATTGGTTAAAAATTCTCTATAATTATCCAAGGGCAAGACTCAAGATAAACAACGACTACTCGGAAAGCTTCCCCCTCGAAAGAGGGACAAGACAGGGCTGTCCCCTGTCCCCGTTGTTGTTCGTCTTGGCTATGGAGCCATTGGCGGGAGCGGTGAGATCATCACCTGAACTACAGGGCTTCCATAGAAAAGGCGAGGAAGAGAGAATAGCGCTTTTTGCGGACGATGTCCTATTCTTCCTTGGGGACACGGCCTCCTCACTGAAGAAAGTAATGCACCTAGTGGAGGACTTTGGAAAATTCTCAGGGCTGACTATCAATTGGGAGAAATCATCGCTTCTGCCGGTCGATCCATTGGTCAATCCTATTTCAACGAGCCTACCCCAACTGAGAGTTACGGGGAAAATGAAGTACCTTGGTGTCGTGCTGTCCAAGGACCCTGGTACGTTTATCGAAGACAATCTGGTCCCTCTCCTATTAAAATTTAAAAAAAAATGTGATATCTGGTGTAGACTCCCCCTTTCTGTGGCGGGCCGGGCTAACTTGATCAAGATGGTATGGCTGCCTCAGCTATTATACCTGCTCCACAACTCCCCAGTATGGATCGGGGAGAAGTGGTTTCAAAAAATCCAATCCCTTTTTAGGGAATTAATCTGGAAAAAAGGACAGGCCAGGATAAGCCTACAAAAGTTGCAGTGTCCCGCCACGGAGGGGGGACTGGGGGTCCCCCACCCGTTTACTTACTTTCTGGCAGCCCAGTTACAGCAACTTGGGGGTTGCGCCACTGAGGGGGGGGGAAGCAAGAGTGACCAGATTGTTCTGCAGGGAAGCCCACACAGCTCGCTGGTTGAGGCATTGGAGGCAGACTCATTACGAGGAGAGATTTTGACACTCAAAATGATTACCAGGGTTTGGCAGACAGCTAAGCGAATAATGGGGTACAAGGGAATCTCACAATATTCACCAATTTGGAACAACAAGAACCTGCAGGAATTATTATCTGTTGACAGGAATAAGCTTTGGGAGAGGAACGGGATTTTTCGTCTGATACAGATATACGAGGGGAATACCCTGAAATCCTTTGAGGAACTGAGGCACAAATACGGGCTACCAAGCCACGTATGCTATAGTTACTTACAGATTAGGCACGCCTTAAGAAAGCAGTTTGGAAGGCAACCCCCCACATGGTGTAAGATCCCACTATTACAAACAATAATTAAATCAGAGACCTCTAAGGGGCTCATCACAGAGATATACACTCAATTAATAAAGAAAATAAACACACAAGCAGGCTCTTTTGGGGGTAGGGACAGGTGGGCGGCCGATGTGGGGGAGATAACGGACATACAGTGGAAAAGGATTCTGGAACTCGGACCGGAGGTGTCGGTCTCTCCCTCACAAAAGGCCTCTCATCTGATGCTATTGCATAGGTCCTACTACACACCAAAAAAGCTCTTTATGTTTGGTCGTCAAACCAACGATGAGTGCCCCAGATGCAGAGGAACAGGCGATCTGATCCATATGTTTTGGAGATGCCCAAAACTAGTGAGGTACTGGTCCGAGATCGTAAAAAAAATAAACACTACGTTTAAAACCAACCTAGAGTTAGATCCTAGGGCCTGTGTGCTGGGGCACGTCACCAATGAACTGAGAGACAGGAACACGACGGTAGCGGTAGCAAAATGCCTGTTCCAAGCTAGAAAACTAATCGCACAGTCCTGGCAATCAAGATCTCCTCTCACCCCGGAAGATTGGTTGGGAACTGTCAACTCCACAGTGTGGAGCGAGAGAACATTTTACACCAGGTCAGGTAGCTATAATAAATTTATAAGTATGTGGAACCTGTGGATTCAAACAATGCCGTGCCCGTCATCCGTGCTATCCTAGTGCCGAGATTATCCGCTCTCTATTAACGGGGTGGGTTGAGCTAAGAGCAGCCCAGAGGTTAGGGCCTAGAAAAGAATTATGCATGGAACTTATGTCGGCCATCGGATGTGCCTTAAATACATAGGGGGTCAGTAGGGGGGGGTCACAGGGGGGCGGGTGGGTGGTTTCATTAGAAAGAAAAGTATTAACACATAGATATGCACAGTAGTTACATGAGAATACGCGGCCAAACGGCTCTGCACGCTACGCACCTTGCAATGTGGAATTATTGTAACTATATACGCGTTGAATTCTATACTGCAATATAATACTTTTACAAAAAAAAAGAAAGAAAAAAAAAAAGGAGGAAAGAAAAAAAAAAATAAAAAGGGGAAAAGCTTTGAAAGGCCACAATGATGTGACTGGATTTGGGACACATGTGAATAACATTCTGATGTTAGCCCCTGGACAAAGTTAACTGAAGTGGCAAAAAAAGAAAAAAAAACAAAAAAAAAACAAATGAACCAACCCTGACGGCACTTGAAAGTGGCCGTCCTGGCTTGTCCTCCCTGAGTGCCCGTGATGTCTGGCTAAGATACCTTGAATTCTTTGCGGGTAGGGGGCTATCAATATGCCAGACAATGTCTAAAACCTTTTTCAAATAAAAAACAAACAAAAAAATACTCAAATTTTTGGTAACATTTACTGCTTGTGTTTGTTTTAGCTGACCCTGACAGAAATGTGGTGAGTCCTGAAAATGGCGTGATTGTGTAACCTTACATAGCACTGTTGGGTGTTATTTACTAAAGGCAAGGACACATTGCACTACAAGTGCACTTGAAACTGCACTTGTAGTGCAAAGTGGATTTTCCCTTAGAAAATAACCCCTATTGTCACAGCAAACACCAATTCGAGCACCACAAAAGTGTTGTAGCGTTGAGACAATAATCCACACAATCTTGATTAACAATCTTTTTAATACCAGCACAACCACATGTGCATTTACAAAAGGTTTTTAAAATAAACCAATATGTTTGTTGTATAACAATTTTTGGGGTCACATTAGAAAAAGTTGAAATGTCCATTTAAGATAAAACAGGCATGTTTAAAACCAACAAGAGACACAAATTTTGAACTTACAAAGTTCACATTTGTTAGAACTTGAAGGCAATATCAGACATGAGTATTTACAAACTGTGTTTGATATTGCGTTCAGATGGGGTGAAGTCACCCCATGAAAAGCCAAATTTGGAAGATGCACACAAATTTCCGAATGTCAACATGTGCTACCTGCCATCACGGGGGATCAAGGGACGCGTTTTGGGGGTGCAACCCCTTCCTCACAGCTACTTTATTATTGAGGAGGGGGTTGCACCCCCAAAATGCGTCCATTGATCTCCCTTGATGGCAGATAGCACATGTTGACACACTGTGTGCCTCTTCCAAATTTGGCTTTGCTAAAAATTTACACAAAAATTAAAATTAGTTTGACCACAACAAAAACCCAAGGGATTTCGAGGGGTTTTAAACTCTCCCTAAAACATCAATGATGTTCTTCATTTTTTGCTGAACATCATGATGTTTTTCACAATGTTTTCCAAGTCCCTATTACACCCCATGATCTCCCCAATCAGAATCTGGGCACTTTCCGAGGTGAATGGATCTGGATCCACAACATCACGATCACCTAAAAAAATAGAAACAAAAACACACCATGTATTATAAATATGGTGGCATCCATCTCTTACCTGAGCCTGTGGTCGCAGACACTCACCTGTTGTGGTGACAATTTCCACCACGTCTTCCTCCTCCTGCTCTGCTGGTCTTCGGTGGATTTCCCCTTCTTCCAGAGGTGGGGGGTCTGTGGTCTCCTCGGATGAGGGGTGTCCTCCGAGTCTTTTATCCCCTATGTCCAAAAAAATAGGTATACTTAGCACACAGATATTTGATGGCAGAAATAGGAATATGAAACATTGCTTGGAAGTGGGGTACAATTGTCTGTTTTGGCAGAGTTCAAAGATGTTGCATTTGTCTTGTCCTTTGTCAAGCTTGAATACTTTACCTGTATTGTACAAGTTTCACAGATGGAGACACCCCTATAGTTTACACTGGAGCACCTGTGTGGGGCCCCCTAATAAAAAGGGTGTTCTTGTGTCCCACACTAGTGTTCCAGTGTCCAGATGCTAAAACTGCTGCTGAGTGTCCTCTCCTTACACAGAATCTAGTTGGCATTTAATTCTAGTAACAAACCCATCTACACAACCAAATTAGCTTCAGACAAGTAGGCCGTAAAAAATGTGGGGAAATGCATATGGCAAAAACAATGGTGTTTTCTAGGCTGAACGAACAATGATTGATACGAACGAATAATGTGCCCATGAACATGAAAGTTGACATTTTAAACTGGATAACAGTTAAGAAAAGCACATGGAGCAGCACGAACGTAATAAACATAAAAAGAATAGGAACACAGCACAACTACTTACTTTTTTGCAGCACTCTCCGGATCTTTCTGTACTGCTCGTGCTCTCTTAATTTGAGTTCCGACCACCACTTCCTGAGCTGATCTTTCGATAATCGTACCCCGAAATTCCGGTGCAGACTCTTGACCACTTTCGCCATTATCTTGGCGTTTCTGACATTGGGGTTGGGGTAAGGTCCATACTTCCCATCATAGTCGGCCCTCTTCAGGATGTCAACCACCTACAACATCTCCCCAAAGGACATATTTGATGCCTTAAATCTTCTCCTTCTGGATCCAGACGTTTCTGGCTCCGGGCTTTCCTCCTCCTCCTCCCCGTTGCTGTAATTAGCATGCACCTGCTGTGTCTCCGCCATGTGCTCTTCCCCTGAGGTAGCAGAATAGAGGTAATGACTGCTGGGCAATGAACTTCTGGTATGCGAGGTTTTATTCCATTCTTTTAGCTAGTAAGAATGGACACTCCTGGCCCGACTCGTGTCTACACGCCAAGAAGTGCCCAATACAGACAATTCAGTGTACATATAACTCTATCACATTACGTCACAAGCGAACAGATGATACATTTCCGTTACAAAACATTCTAACCTTTAAACAGTTAACCTATTTTTGTTGATGCAAAGCAGTGTTACAAGGCATATTCTTTCACAAGTATTGCACAAGCCTTGCCCTTTGCGGTTACCTTCTTAATCTGCTGACTAGCTTGACACATCCTGGACAGGAAAAGTGTGCTAAGCTAAGCACAGATGGCTGTGCTAAGGGGGGGAAATGGGTGAATTCAGTGTCTCAATCCACAGCCTGTCACGTTCTTCAGACAAAATGTTCTTAACATAGTTAATAGGAATGGCTTCTTAGCTGGAATTCTAAATCAGCCTTACTACACACATAACCATGGCCATATAATCTGATCCCCATTCCTACTTCATTCCCCCCTTTGATCATAATCATAGCGATTAATATGAGCGAGATTAAGCATCACTAAATAGCATACAGGTCTGCTTTCTAATGGATCAGAGCCCAATGTGACTTAGATTTTTTTTTATTTAGTCTTGGGGGGTTAATGGCTGGTATTTCCACATAGCCATAATATGGGTCGCAGCCTTTCTTTCTACGGTGGCCTCAATGAAACTCTGGATCATTCTAGTCCCAAGGGGAATCAGACAGGGCAGCAGCAGACATGCTACGAGTATTATTACAACGATCCCCAATATAGCCTTTACCCCATATACACTGGGAAAACCCCGATCTCCGAACCAGCTACCAGCATTGAGACCATCCCATGTCTGGACTGGCACATGAGCTAACTTTTTCATTCTACCAGTGATTTCCTCAACTACTTTTCCTGTGTTGTCCACTTCTAAGCAACAATTACTCAGATTAAATTTTCCACAGACACCACCCTCAGTAGCTAACAGATAGTCTAAGGCAAGTCTATTCTGATACACATGAGCACGTAAATTAGTTCCTTGTTTAGCAAGCAAATTTAAGGCAGCAGCAGTTTCGTTAGTAATTATTTCTAATACAGCCTGTAACCTTATAATTCGATTAAGCATATAAATTGGTGTTCTATAACCGTAACTGCCATCTTCGGCCCATGTGGCTGGACCATAATACTGGACAATACGTTCTGGGGGCCATTCATTATCTTTCCAGTTTCCTATCGTCAGACTAGATGACCTCCGCTTCCTCTTTGAACCTATGTACACAGGGACTCCCAGTTCTTCCCTATTCCCCAGTGGAAGAAGGAAAAATGAGGGTTTTAATGTGCCTAAGACACAGGCTCCTGACCAGTCTTGGGGGAGCTCTGAATAGGCTTTATTCCCACAAATCCAGTACAAGTTTTCTGGGGCCTTCCAGTTAGACTCTTTGGTGAGATTTTCCCATAGCCCTTTTAGATGAGTGAAATTGGTAAAGGGGTGTGGGTCAGGCACGGGTACGTTTGTATCACTCCACCAGGATGTACTTTTAGAAGTGTTGTTATAAAACTGTTGTCCTAAACAGGCCATTTCTCCTACATGTGTTCTATACTGGGGACCCGACCTGGCTATACAATATTTCCCAATTATTGACGTTTTCAGGTGCCATTCTGACCTTATTCGTTCATGGGGCTGCTCAGAGGTGGCACTGAATGGCACATCATAATCTTTTTCCCTGGCTTCCCAAGGCCATTGGTCTCCCATGTTAGTTCCTCCACACACATAGCAATCTTTGACTTGTAAATTGTCAGCCACACTTTCTGCCAGTTCAATGAACAGGTTCTTTGTGCTAGGGGGGACTTCCATACCAGTGGCTAGCTTTTCATATAAGGAATGAAATAGCTGATGATTAACACTCTTTGTTAGTTCAGTTTCTAGTGAGACATACACAATTGTACCGGGGTCTGATCCTTTACCATAAATATGAACTCCAAACTTATTTCCCCATTGTGCTAAAAACTGGACAGGGTTATGTATGGTGAAATTCACAGGGGTGCAACTTCCCACTGTGCAGCTGGATGAACCAGCTAAAGATTGTAGAATGGCATCCTGAGTTTTCATTCCCCATGTTCCCCAGGCAGCACACCTCCAGTTGGGGCAGTAATTCCATTCCTCACTTGCACAGCTAGGTCCCAGTTTCCCTGAACAGATGTACCTATCATTTCTCAAATACTCTCTCTCCCATTCCAATCCCCCACACCCTCCCCTTGGGAAGTGGTTGTGGTTGATGGCAGCACACACATCAAAGATTAGGCTTGCTGCAGTGCTGGGGTCAGTGATCAGTGTACGGTTTATCAGCTTACCGGTGGAACTAAAGCTCCGAACGGTTAGCCAGGTTTTATAGGGTGCATAAGTGGGGTCATAACAGGTTATCTGATTTTCAAAGGAGCACATTGAATAGGTAGTCCCATTATGTATGCAAGTACCAGTCTCTGTGCCCTTGCATTGATAATGGGAGTGCCACAATAACATCTTGGTAGTTACGGATCCTACTCTGGTAGTCTTTATACAAGGGTCACATGAGATACTCTCCCCCCCTGTTAACCTGGTCAGTATCACTATTATGACTATCAACAGTCTCATTATAACGATTTTAGTAAACATTACACCGATGAATATCCTCAAGCTTCAGCTTGTGCGTAGACCAACCAGCGTCCGGGCTGTGGTTGGAGCAGAGCTTAGTAGATATCCTTTATCTTCCGCCGTGCGTTGAGCCAGCAGCTTCCAGGGGTGTGCTGGCCGCAGGGCTGCAGTCTGTCTATCTTCTGCCGTGCGTAAATTCAGCAGCTTCCAGGGGTGTGCTGAACACAGGGCTGGAGTTCTTCCTTCTGATTTCTCTGGTCAATCTCAGTCTCAAAGGATCTTGGGGGCCTACTGTACTGTGCCAGGAGTCTGTGAGGTCAGCAGCTCGCTTTACCCTGGAGTGGTATATCCAGGGTGTCACCTCGGCTACCTTAATGGCTGTTGGGGTAGATAGCAGAACAGTGTAAGGACCTCTCCATTTTGGCCCTAGTGGGGTTATGTTCCACTCCTTTACCCACACTGTATCTCCTGGTTTAAAGGGGTGTACTGGGTTCGACAAGCTTATGGGAAGTTTCTCTTGAACCCATTTCCCTATATCCTGCATACTTTCCCCAAGTTTCTGTATCAGTTCACGGTTTAACTACCCCTCCTATCTGATGCAAGTCTCCTCTTATCCCTCTAATGATGGGTGGGGGCCTACCATACAGTACCTCAAAAGGGGACAGATTTGTCCTCTTTGTTGGGGCACTCCGAATTCTCAGTAAAGCAATGGGCAACATCAAGGTCCACTCCATTTGGGTTTCCTGACGGAGCTTAGCCAGTTGTGACTTGACTGTGCGGTTCATCCGTTCAACTTTTCCAGAGCTTTGGGGCCTATATGCGGTGTGTAATTTCCAAGTAATCTTAGGTGCCGTTGCTAATTCCTGGAGGCACTTGTGGACAAAGTCAGGGCCATTGTCTGGGCCTATATCTGGGGATAAACATCTTTTTACAAAACTGCTTCCGTCAGTAAAGTACTCAACGTTTGGATTTTTCAAGGGGCTGTCTTTCAAGTCTGGTCGGCTTGCATATCCATTACCCGGAGACTGTCCTGAGTTAGGGGTTCTTGTGAGGTGGGGGGCAGAGTGGCTGGGTTTTAAAGTGTTTACAGTCTCTAAGTGGATACGAGGATTTTCCCACAGCATAGCTTGATATTTAACCATTCAACTGTTCGTGTACCAGTGATTCCCCTTGTAATCCATTAATGCCTGTACCTGGTGAGGGACTCGGACATAAGTCTCCTGACCTAATGACAACTTGTCAGCTTCGACCACAAGGAGGGCTGTTGCTGCGATGGCCCGCTGCAGGATGGCCATCCCTGAACTACAGTGTCCAGTTGTTTTGAAAGGTATGCTACAGGGCGCTGCCAAGACCCAGAGTGTTGTGTCAGGACTCTTACTACTATTACTTGTTTTTCACTGACATACAAATAGAAGACTTTTTGGCTATCTGGCAAGCCTAGCGCAAGAGTCTGCATTAGGGAGACCTTAATGTCTTAATGCTCTGTTTTGCTGTTCTCCCCATTGGAAGGGTTCCTTTTCTCCCCCCTTTGTGGATTCATAGAGGGGTCTTGCTTTTATGGCAAAGTCCCGTATCCAGATTCAGCAGAATCCTGCCACCCCCAGGAATTCACGTACTTGCCGTCTGGTAGTCAGGGTGGGAATCTGACAAACAACTTCTTTCCTGCCTTCTCCCAATTGTCTCTGTCCTTGTGATACTCTGAATCCCAGGTACTTTACAGTCTCTTGTCAAAATTGCACCTTTCTCCGGGACACCTTATAACCTGCCTCCCACAGTAATTGTAACAGTTCATTAGTGACCGCTGGGTGCATGGTCATTACAGCCTGATTGACCGCTCGGAGGTCTTGAACAGGATGACAGTGAGCTGTTTCAGGTTTCTGCACTGGGAGTAGAGGTGTATTCCAGGGAGACTGACAGGGTTTTAGAATTCCATAGTGTAGGAATTTGTTTAAGTACTTTTGTTTTCCTACTAGGGCTTTTAGAGGGACTGGGTACTGTTTCAGGCTGACTGGAGTGGCTCCTGATTTTAATTCAATAAGGATTGGGGGAACGTGTGTGGTTAATCCTGGTAGGTTGTCTTTTGCCCACAGCCCCGGGATGTCTTACAGTATGCGGGCTTCAAAGGGATGCGGGGCAGGGGTCCGGCTATTTGATTCAGGATTTCTCGGAGTGGAAGTGGACACTTGATTGGGGAGCCCATGGACTACTACTGAGTTCCCTATTTCTGTCCTGCCTATACCCAGAGTGCTACGGTCAGGAGTATATTTACTGAGATTTGGCATTTACAAACTTGCTGAACCTGATGTAGGTGAACAACAACTTGAGTCCCCTTGTTTACTGGACGGGGCATTTGGACATGGCTCTGACCTGTCTCTATCTGAGGTCCTTTTATCTACGGGGGAGGCTGATCTGTCTCTTCGGGTTGAGAATATATTTGTTTTGTTTGTTTTGTCAGTGGTACTATTCTTGTCATAACTATAATTCTATACTGTTCCTCTTTCTGTGGCTTCTATCCACTGCAGGTCTTTATCTCCCATTTGTCCAAAGGATGCACAATCATCCAGACGGACGTTTTCTCCTAGCTGACTGACTGACTGACTGACTGGCTGAGGATTTATCCGAGAGATGCACAATCATCTGGACGGATATTCCTCCTGACTGGCTGGCTGAGGATTTATTCGAGGGATGCACAATCACCCGAACGAACAGTCCTCCTGGAAGGTGCGTCTTGGTCATGTTTCTGTAATTCTGACATAATATTCTCAAATAGTCAGTCTATGGTCTCTAAATCAAGGGTTCCCTGTGGGGGCCACCGCGCTCCATAGCAGGGCCAATCTTTCTCACACAATGTTATCAATTTCTCAGGGCTAAGTTTTAAATTACAGTTCTTAGAAAATCCCTTCTTAAAGTTGGAGATCATGGTTTGTAGAGGAGATTCAACACTATGTTTCCCACCCATTCTTATAACCTAACAGACACCAAGACAGACACAGAGGGTAGAATAAATGATGAGAATTCAGTAAGGGGTCTGAATCCTCGACACAGGTAGGGACAATAGACAACGCTTCCCTCGGTCAGTGGCCTGGACGTGGTCTCCCAGCCAGAAAACGCACTTAAAAGAGGACACGGTCACTTCACCACAAAGTGATGTCTCATACACACATCAATCATACCAGACATTCCCACCCAAAAATTACTGACTGACTGAGGATTCGTCCGAAAGATGCACAATCATCTGAACGGACGTCTCTCTCGGAAGGTGATCAGGCTTCCCTTCTCTCGATCCGTCGAGAGGCTGGCTGGCTGTCTTGACTGTTATCCAAAAACAAAAGTAAAAAGGCTCTCACCTGTTCCCGTTGGAGCTCCAGCTATCTACTTCTCGGATTCCCAGGTCCTTTTGACGCTACGAAGGTCGTCCACAGCAGGCCACCAAATGGGACACAGCGCAGTCTCCTAGATAACAGTTCTAGAAGGCGCCTTTTGAGACTACGATATAGCCCACAGGGCTGGCCTCTTGGACCATTCCTTGTAGGTCTGGTGGAAAACAGTGCCACCTGCCTCAACAGGTCACACCGATATTCCCCCCTTACGGCCAATGCACCAAATGAGGTAGCAGAATAGAGGTAATGACTGCTGGGCAATGAACTTCTGGTATGCGAGGTTTTATTCCATTCTTTTAGCTAGCAAGAATGGACACTCCTGGCCCGACTCGTGTCTACACGCCAAGAAGTGCCCAATACAGACAATTCAGTGTACATATAACTCTATCACATTACGTCACAAGCAAACAGATGATACATTTCCGTTACAAAACATTCTAACCTTTAAACAGTTAACCTATTTTTGTTGATGCAAAGCAGTGTTACAAGGCATATTCTTTCACAAGTATTGCACAAGCCTTGCCCTTTGCGGTTACCTTCTTAATCTGCTGACTAGCTTGACACATCCTGGACAGGAAAAGTGTGCTAAGCTAAGCACAGATGGCTGTGCTAAGGGGGGGAAATGGATTAATTCAGTGTCTCAATCCACAGCCTGTCACGTTCTTCAGACAAAATGTTCTTAACATAGTTAATAGGAATGGCTTCTTAGCTGGAATTCTAAATCAGCCTTACTACACACATAACCATGGCCATATAATCTGATCCCCATTCCTACTTCACCCCCACTGCGACGAAGGAGAAGGGGCGGGGAATAGAGTAGAAAGAACATCAGGGGCGGGTGGAGTTACACGCATGCGCAGTGTATATAAAGCGTAACACGCGTGCGTAGTGCGTACGATCTGTGAGCGGAGGAAGGGGTATCGGAGGCGCCGATCGTGAAAACGAAGGTAAGATCTAAACTTGGGCCTATACTGCTTCTAAATTGAGGCCTATATTGTAACTATATTAGGAGAGTTTTGCCTGACATTAGGGTTTGTCTTGTGTTGTGTCTTGCAGAGAAAATGGATGGCTTCAATGACCACAACTTCCTCCCCCTGTTCATAGACAAGTACAGGGAGCTGCCCTGTCTGTGGCAGGTGAAACATCCACATTACAATAATAAACAAAAGAGGCAGACAGCGCTGGAGAAACTGCTGGAGTTGGTGAAGCCGGTGGTCCCCACAACAACCATCTCGTATTTAAAAACCAAAATTGGTGGCCTGAGGAGCACTTATCTTAGGGAGCGCAAGAAGGTCACGGATTCCCAGAGATCCGGAGCTGCAGCAGATGACATTTATGTCCCCAGACTGTGGTACTATGAGAGACTGCGATTTCTGTCAGACCAGACTGGAGTCAGGAAATCCCTCTCCACTCTTCCTTCCACTCTTCCTTCCACCCTATCTTCCACCCCAGCTGGGGCTTCCGATGTCCAACCTGGGACTTCCAGCCAGGAAGAAGTGGAGGAGCCCAGCTTGAGTCAGGTATAGCATTCTTCTACAGATTTCTGGTCAATAAAGAAAGGATGTTTACTAGATGTTATTATTGATCACTAATTACTGATTTAATAAAGTGTTTTACATATCAATAGACAGTAGTGGGCACCAAGAATTCGGACAAGAAAGAAAAATGCTGGGCTCAGAATGATAGTCTGTTATATTTGTTAACATTCAATTTGCAACAGTCATGATATTAAAATTGTGTGTGATTGATGAATAAAAAACTAAAACTATGTCCCTTTTTCATACACAGGAAGACCTCAGCCAGGATGAGGCTCTGGAATGTGGTACACAGGAGGAGGCTGTGGAATGTGGCAGCCAGGAGGAGGCGGGGGCTAAGTGGCAGCCAGGAGAAGCCTGGGCCCAGTCGCAGCCAGACAGAATCGCAGGTTCCTCCCCTCCGCCTTCCATACAAAAGACCGAGGAAGGGGACTCACATGCAGGATTCAGCACTCAGGCTCATTCAGGAGGCTTCTGCGTCCCTCAGAGCCTTACCCACTCCTGAAGAGGCCTTTGCCTGCATGGCTGCCACCAAACTGAAGGGCATGCAGGAGGGTCAACGCAAACTGTGTGAGGACCTTGTGTATAAAGTCCTAAGTAAGGGGGTGAGTGGCGAAATAACACCCAATACCCACCTGAGTGAGTTGACCCATCCCCCTCCTCCTCCTCCTGCTGCCACAACTCCACCACCACAGCCACAGCGTGGAAGGAAGACCAGAGAGTGATGACCTGGGTTCAGTCTGGTCTGACAAAAGCTGCAGTCTCTTGTATGACCACAGCCTGGGGACACAGATGTCATCTGCTGCTTTCTGGATCTCTGGGACTTCTGGACCAGACTGCACTCCCTTAGATATGGACTCCTCAGGCCACCAATTTCGCAGTAAAATAGTTGATATGTGCCCTGGGGGCCAAAGGCTTTGCCAATTTCTGCTGTTTCTCCAGCGTTGCCTCCCTCTTTGTTTGGTTGTGAGCCCTTAATAAAGGAATTTTTGTTTCAATTATACTCGCCTATGTGTGTTTTCCTTCAAAAAGGACAGTTTGTTGGTGACGATTCAGGTACATTTCAAAAATACAATGTCAAATTAACAAGAGACACCAACACCAAACAATCTCCTTGAGATTAAATAATACAAGATATCAATGGTGTTGTGGTAACTTCACACACAAAACACACACAAAAATATTATGGAGTAAAACATAGAAAAACACAAATAAAAAAACAGCCTTGAAAAAAATACAAACACCAAAAAAATACAAAAAAACAGCCTTGACAAAAAAAAAAAAAATTTCAAAACAAAAAAAAAAGTAATTTGGTCAAAATCTAAATATATTGAGGGAATCACAATAAATAATAAAGAAAGAAGTTTGTGAGAAGTCTGTGTGAATATGTGCAGCAAAACGACTTCATTCTTCTCACATTAAAAAGAAGAAGAGAGTGCGCTGTATTAAACTATTTCAAACATTGCAGCGTGACGAAAGTGCTGTATCCATTCCGAACGCTAATTTTACCAGACCGAGCTGTTCCGTCTCGGAATTTCTTCTGAGCATGCGTGGCACTTTGTGCGTCGGAACTGGCGACACACGGTCAGAATTGACGCGATCGGATTTTGTTGTCGGAAAATCTTATAGCCTGCTCTCAAACTTTGTGTGTCAGAAAATCCGATGGAAAAAGTCCGATGGAGCCCACACACGGTCGGAATTGACGCGATCAGATTTTGTTGTCGGGAAATCTTATAGCGTGCTCTCAAACTTTGTGTGTCGGAAAATCCGATGGAAAAAGTCCGATGGAGCCCACACACGGTCGGAATGTACGACAACATGCTCCGATCGGACATTTTCCATCGGAAAATCCGACTGTGTGTACGGGGTATTACTCTGAGCACAGACGGAACAGGCAGCTATGAAGGTGGTTACATCAGCATGTAGACTAGGACACTACAATTGTTGGGAAATGTCCCAAAAGAGTTGATTCTTCCCAGGGTGGCCAGCAGGGAGAATGGTAAGTCTGGAGCATGGCAGTACGGAGACTCTCTGGGACAAAGCTGCAGTCACAGGGTTTCTCCATAGGAGCATGGACCTGAGCAGCAAGGATTTTGTCACCCAAAGGAGAAGTGAGACTGATGCGAACCGTAGCCAGAATACGATCAGGAGGAATCACTGGAACAGGAACTGATTCCAAGTTGGAAGTGGAGGAAAACTGTTGTGACAAAGCATCAGTCCTTACATTTTTAGTACAGGGTAAGAATGAGACTATGTAATTGAAGCTAGTCAAGAAAAGAGCCCATCGCGCTCTTCTGGGAGAGAGGCATTTAGCCTCAGACAAGAATGTGAGATTCTTATGGTCAGTAAGAATGAGAAGCGGCAAAGTGGTACCTTCGATGAGATGCCTCCATTCCTTAAGGGCTAAACTGATCACTGATGGGTTTTACTTCCTCTTTTGCTCCCTGTATAGCCTGCAAATTAAAAGTATAATGGGCTAGTATGCATCGCAAACTAGCCCATTATGTGACACTTACCTGCAAAGGAATCCAGCGATGTCCCCTGTGTAGGCAGCGTACATCTTCAAGCCCCTTTTCCTTATGGGCTGCGGACTCCGGCTCTGTGATTTGCTGGAGCCACGTGACGTTACTCCCGCGCATGTGCACAGTAACGCTAGGGAAGAAACAGCACGGAGTTTCGTTTCTTCCCTGCGCATGCGCCGTTCACTTTATCGGTGGACTACAAGTGAAATATCTCCTAAACAGCAAACGTTTACAACCACTTTAACGGAGTCCGGAGACCAACTCTGTGGGTTACCGTCCTTTCTGGTCATATCAGTGAGGAGTTTGACCAGGGACGAGAAGTTACAAATAAACTTCCCATAATAATTGTCAAAGCCAAGAAAACGTTGCAGAGGATGTATACCCACGAGTCAGAGCTACTGTAGGACTGCTGAAAGTTTCTCTGGGTCCATCAAAAAAACAGCAGTGGAAATGACATAACCCAGGAATTTAACCTGTTCATGATGGAACTCGCACTTCTCCAATTTACAATAGAGACTGTTTTCTCTCAGCTTCTGAAGCACACAACAGATTTCTGTGTGGTGGCTCTCTATGGACTTGGAAAATATGAGGATATCGTCAAGATAAACCACCACAAATAGCTGCAACAAATCACATTGTTGATAAATTCCTGGAAAACTGCTAGAGCGTTGCAAAGGCCAAATGGCATTATAAGGTACTCATAATGGCCTATTCTGGTATTAAACGCTGTTTTACATTCGTCGCCCTCCTTAATCCTCACAAGACTGTATGCCCCTCTCAAATCATGCTTCGTGAAAACTGTTGCACCCTTGAAGGGGTCAAATAACTTCGTAATCAATGGAATTGGATAAGCATTTTTAATTGTGAGATGATTGAGACCCCTATAATCAATACAAGGTCTCAGTTCACCACTTTTCTTCTTCACAAAGAAGAAACCAGCACCGGCAGGAGACGAGGATTTGCGGATGAATCCTCAAGAAAGTGCGTCTGCAACATACTCCTTCATGGCCTTATCCTCCAAGACCGACAGGGTAAACCCAGCCATGAGGGGGTATGGCTCAAGGTCAATTGAGCAATCGTATGACCGGTGTGGAGGCAAACTACCGGCTTGACCTTTGTCAAAGACATCGTTAAAATCGCAGT
Organism: Lithobates clamitans; assembly: GCA_037952925.1. Taxonomy (NCBI): domain Eukaryota; kingdom Metazoa; phylum Chordata; class Amphibia; order Anura; family Ranidae; genus Lithobates; species Lithobates clamitans. The sequence continues at coordinate 1,543,893 of JBBGZY010001199.1, forward strand.
ACTCTCCTGGCAGGGAGGAGAGTGAAGAGGTGCACAGGACCTTAGTCACCTTCTGAAAACATGTCTTGCTGCATTGTGGCGACCAGGAAAGAACCTCAGCACGAAGCCAATCAAAAGAGGGGTTGTGCCTCTGTAACCAAGGATAATCAATAACCACCGGAAACTTAGGTGAGGAAATTACTTGGAATTGGATTATCTCATGGTGAAGAGCCCCTACGGCCATGGACAACAGAACAGTCTCATGAGTCACATGGGCAGGCTGTAGAGGTCTCCCATCAAGAGCCTCAATGGCAAGTGGAGTGGCACGAAGCTTCAGCGGAATTGAGTGCTTAGATACAAAGGCAGCATCAATGAACAGGCCTGCAGCCCCAGAGTCGATTAGAGCCTGTATCTGGGGATAACTGGGGACGAAACAACACCACATAAAGTCTGTCTACTACAGGACCTCAAGGTTCAGGCGTTCCCAGGATGGGTAGGACAAGACTTCAAAAAGTGGCCTGCCTGGCCACAATAAAGGCACAATCTCTCTCCTTCCTCCTAAAGGTTCTCTCATCCACAGAGAGACGTGTGAAGCCCAAGTGCATGGGTTCACTTTCACTGACCGACTCGGTACCAGGAGAAATGGGAGGGGAGGGAGGCAAGGGTGGGACTGCAAAGCTCGGAGACAAATCTACAGGAGGCTTCCGCAAGCGCTCCTTAAAAGAGAGTCTTTCTCTAAATCTAGAGTCAATGAGGATGACAAACGTGATCAACTTCTCTCGCTCAGTGGGTATATCTCGGGCTGCTATCTCATCTTTGATGGTATCTGAGAAACCATGAAAAAAAGCAGCCACGAGGACCTCATTGTTCCAAGCAACCTCTGCTGCCAGAGTAGAGAATTCAATGGCAAAATCGGCAACAGTTCTCGTACTCTGTTTGATGGACATGAGGCACTTGGCAGCAGAAGCTGAGAGTGGAGAAATGTCAAATACCCTTTTAAAAGAAGCCACAAACTCTGGGTAACTCAGGACAATGGGTTTTTGCGTCTCCCATAGAGGGTTTGCCCAGGCCAAGGCTCTCTCAGAAAGTAAAGATATCACAAAACCTACTTTGCTTCTGTCCGTGGGAAATGCCTGGGGCAGCATATCAACATATATCTCAACCTGGTTGAGAAACCCTCTGCATTGAACTGGATAGCCCCCAAATTGCTGGGGAAGCGGAGCGGAACAAGACATACCTCTTATAGAGGTAATACTCGAGGTGGGTGCCTGCACATAGACTGGAGCAGCAGCAGCAGGGAGGCCTGCAACACAGGTTGTACCGGAGCAGCCACAGTGGGAGATTCCAGGAGCATCTGTAACACTATGGCAAACTGAGACGGAAGTGTAGTAAAACATCACACTTCTTTAATAACGATAATAGTAAAAGGTAAACAGAGTAAACATAGTCAAAACATAGCCAGAGTTCGGTAACCGGAACGGATATTTAGACAAGCCAGGACCTCAGGCAGCCAGGGCTCAGCGTACTTCAGGACAAGCCAGGAAATCAGGTAACCGGAGAATCAGGTAGTAACACAGCAAGCAGAATCAGGAACCAGAAGGGACGTCAGCCAAGCAAGTCTTTAACAGGTACACAGGAGAGAGTCTCTGGATGTGTTGACAAGGCGAAGGCAGAGAGGATCTGGACTGAACAGCTTAAGTAACCAGCAGGACTTGACGAGCAGGATATCATCATCAGGTGAGTCACTGTGCAAAAATTGGAGCTGGCAATTAACTGACAGCTGAGCGGCCTGCCCTGAGAAGGAAGGGCTGAGCCCAGCCCTGACACTATTATAGCTGGGGGATCATCTTTTGCTGGTCAGGGATCATTTTTTCATGGGGGGGCAATTGTTGCTGGGGGGTCAATTGTTGTTGGAAATGATCTACTGTTGAGGGAGGGGTCTATTGTTGCTGGCTGGAACTTGGTGTCAGCCAACCAATGCAGTGTCTGGCTAATGCATGTAGGCAGGTTGAAATGTATGTGTAGTTAATTATGTAGCAGCTCGCCCAGGCTGGGGAAAGGGTTAAACATTTTTGACCCACCTGTTATATAAAAAGGGGGACAGCTGAGATCAGGGGCTGGCTGGCGGCTGGAGAACGCGAGCGCAAAAAAGCGACACTGAAGAAGACTGTAATTACTATGAATAACCACGTGAAGGAACAAGCTACAAGCAACCAGTTGTTAAGTGTACCTGGTAAGATGACAGGTCCTCCAGTAGCGAGGGGGTCAATGTTCTGGCTCCCTCTCTAGGGGAGGGGGCCAGAACATTAATTGGTAACAACCAGATCTGAACCTGTGTTATGGAGATCTGTGGCCTAGTGACATGGTAAGGGAAGAAGTTAGAGCACACATAAGGTCCATGCAAGCTGCTCGGCGGGACCCCATTCTGTTACATGGGCGCAGTTGACCCGGCCCACAAACTTGGCTTAGTCAGCAGGAAATGCCCACCACATGCACCTGAAAACCACCCCTAAAGGGACCAGCCATGTTTAGTTAGTAAATTTCTAGAACTTGCTCAGGCTTGCCCAGAGACTTGGAATGTGACTGTTGTGATTGGCTCCTGAGTCAGGCACTGTTCCCAGACTGGCTAGAATCCTGATAGGGGGCGTATGTAACATCTGAGACCTGGAAGCTGACATATCTCCATGTGGTTTGCTACGCATCAGTGTTACCATGTATCCTTGGCAGAAGCTGATCCCCGTGCTGGACACAGACCTTATGCACTGGCCTATAGCAGGACTTGCCCACTGCCCGGTGAAAGGGAAAGATGAGTTGTGAGTCATCTGCCCATCATGCTGCTATCGCTGCATGGAAAACACCCCCTAGGATACTTGCACCGGTTGTGGCTCACTGCTATATTACCGCATGGAAGGGACGGAGCAACCAGTCATTAAGCATGGGACCTGATAAGGTGACAGGTCCTCCGGTAGCGAGGAGGTCAATGTTCTGGCTCTCTCCCTAGCGGTCGGTATACAATAGTAACCGGATGCAAACCTGCATTAGGCTGGATTCACACCTATGCAGTTTTAGTGCTTTTTGCATTCTGCAGATTTGCACTACAGTCCATTTAACATGGTTTCCTATGGAACACGTTCTGTAGTGCAAATCTGCAAAATGCAAAAAGCACTAAAAATGCATAGCTGTGAATTCAGCCTTATGGAGAACTGTGGCCTGATCAAAGAAACATAGAAAAGTGGTGGCAGAAAAAGACTGAGTTGTCGATCGAGTCTGCCCATTTTTATTTATTTTATTGTTTTGTTGGTTTTTGTTTTTGTTGTTTGTTTGTTTTTTTCATTAACTTAGTTGTCTGACTATAGATCTATGTTTGTCCCAATCATGTTTGAAACCATTTACTGTTGACTGTCTCACTACCTCTGCTGGAAGTTTATTCCAAGCATCAACTACCCTTTAAGTAAAATAATACTTTCTAAGAATAGTTTTAAATTTCCCTTTAGTTAGTTTGAGGTCATGTCCCTGTGTTCTTCATTTTGGTTTCATATTGACAGGGCCGTGTTTAATATTGATTGGACCCTGGGCAAATATTTTCTTGGGCCCCCCAAGACATGTCAAGTTTTAGAGGCGGCCCATCAAACTTGCCCATTAAAGTCACAGTCGCCCCAGCCACAAGCCAAATGCAGTATCTTCTCCTGAATGCTTGCAAACTGCCTCTGCAAAGCAATCCACTGGTCACTTTATAGAGGTGCAAAAGGAACTCCAGCACATGCGAAAGAGGCCTTTGTGGTGAATGGTCTACTTTGTTGTACATAAGCACAACATTACACCAAGGCCTACTACACAGCGCAAGAGACATATTTGTTTGTTGTTTAGGAGATAATCAGAGGCTGCGGGTGCACTATAGGAGATAATCAGAGACTGCGGATATACTATAGGAGGTAATCGGAGACTGCGGATGTACTATAGGAGATAATCGGAGACTGTGGATGTACTTTAGGAGATAATCAGAGACTGCGGATATACTATAGGAGGTAATCAGAGACTGCGGATGTACTATAGGAGATAATCGGAGACTGTGGATGTGCTATAGGAGATAATCGGAGACTGGATGTACTTTAGGAGATAATCAGAGACTGCGGATATACTATAGGAGGTAATCAGAGACTGCGGATGTACTATAGGAGATAATCGGAAACTGTGAATGTGCTATAGGAGATAATGAGAGACTGCGGATGTACTATAGGAGGTAATCAGAGACTGCAGATGTACTATAGGAGATAATCAGAGACTGCGGATATACTATAGGAGACAATTGAATATACTATATACTATGTCAGCAATCTGAAGGCACCTTCATCCCCATCAGGTACCGTAAATGTGTCCTTTCAGTAATGCACAGCTTCTAAAAAGCAAACACAAACATGCTTCAGCTACTTATTAACTGCTAAACAATAAAGCACAGGGAACAGTCCCGATTCTTACCTGTTGTGTTCCAGCTCCACTCCGCTTGCCTGTCAGGCAGGAGCAGGACAGAGCACTGTTAGCAAAGCAAAGCCAAATTACTGTAAGCTTCACCAAGCGGGCTCACTGTTTCTAACAGCATGTCAAACAGCAAGTCCACCCCTCTGCGGCGCTGCACACTGATAATGCTCCTCCCACTGATCATGCCGACAAGCTGCTGCTTAACTCGGTGTGCTGACAGCTCTCCTCCTTGCATAGAGCACCATTTCGCTTTCCACCTGTCAAAACTTTTCAGCCACCTCCAGTGGCGGCTGATGGGGTTTTTTTTGGGGGGGGGGGTGTCCTCTCCTGGAGTCCTCTTCTCTTTGCTACTCTCGGCGCTAGGCGTCCAATAGGATTGCCTGACATTTTGGCCAATCAGGAAACGGGTTTTATATCTGCTTCCTGATTGGCCGGGAGGAGGATCAGTGTTGCAACAGTGAATGTTCATTCACTGTTGCAACACACCTGGGTGGGCTCAGGATGCATCCTCAGCGTCCTGAGGCCACACTATTTTGAAGCCTATTAGAGCCTATGGCTCTAATCAGGCACTTCAGAAAAACCCTGGCCGCTGTAATTCATGTGCCCAGAGACCCGAAAGGGGCCGGACACGTGAATAGGGGGCGGCGGCCATGGATAGATTCATGCTATGCATGAATTTATCCACTGCATATAGGGGGTGGAGAAGGATAGAGGGGGCAGCACCTGGGGTGCCCCTAATGGACAGGCCGCCACTGGCCACCTCCTACTCAGCTGGGCACTGTGTACGGTGCTAGATATGTGCCGCTGAGCTTCTCGTTGTCATTTCAGTCTACCTCCACACAAACCGCCAGCAGCTGCTTAGGGCCCCTTGAAAATTACAGGGCCCTGTGCAGCTGCCCCTTTTGCCCCACATTAAAGACGGCCCTGTATATTGAAAAAAATGTCTTCCTGAACCCTATTCACCTCCTTGATGTATTTAAAGGTTTTAATCATGTCTCCCCTTTTCCTTCTATCCTCCAGACTGTACATATTAAATTCCTGTAGTCGCTCTCCATATGTTTTATCCCCCACACCTTTCACCCTTTTTGTTACCCGTCTCTGGACTCTATCTTATCAATATCTTTCTGTAAGTGAGGTCTCCAGAACTGGACACAGTATTCTAAATGAGCTCTCGTTAAAGATCTATATAGGGGAATCAGGACCTCCTTCCTCCTGCTGGTGACCCCTTTAGTGATGCACCCTAGAATTCCATTTGCTTTTCCCACTCCCTGATCACACTGTTTGCTCATTTTGCAATCATCTGAAATAAGTAGCCCCAATTATTTTTCTTCTGTAGTGCTGGCTAACACTGTACCCCCCAATGTTATACCCTTTCAGAGGATTCTTTTTCCCTAGGTGCATTATTTTACAATTGGTCATATGGTACAGGAAGGAAGGAGTTAAATGTGAGTACACATGAGGTCCATGCTAGGTGCTCGGCGGCAGGGGCATATCCACCACGAGGTAAAAAAGACATTTGCCTTGGGCGGATTTTTTCAGGGGGGGGGCGAAGCCGCCACCAGACAGAAGGGACACCAGGACTCTGTTCCAGTTCTAATTAAAGGCAATTATCGGATTGGGACATACTAGTACACTGTGGGGGGCCTGCCAGCCACTGCCCACCAGTTCTGGTTAGAGGCAATGATCAAGACATAGTAGTGCACTGTGGGGGGGTTGTCGCCACCGTCCACTGGAGTCATGGCATAGTAGTACACTGTGGCTGAGCACTCACTCACTATGCACTGCCCACCTATCCTCTCCGCCCATTTCTTCAAGCAGATGCCATGATGAGAGGAAGAAACTGGAGTGGAAAAGAATTCAGTTGATTAGCTGACGGGCCAGTGGAGTGAAGGGAGAGGAACTCTCCCCCTTGTGAGGAGATGTGGAGACAGAGACCCCATGTTGGGAGAGATGTTACTAAAGGCGCTGTGAAACCAGACTGAGAGAGCACTGAGCAAGGAGGGGAAATCAACTGACACTGAGAGCAAGTGAGGGCCAGTGTCACCATCCCATCCCCCCACCACATCCTCTGACACTGATCCCATCCTCCCTCCACTGCTTATCCCCCCCCTCCACACCACCATTGTCACTGATCTTATCTCCCCCACCACTGCTGGCACTGATCCCATCCCCTCCACCACCACCGCCACTGATCTCATTCCCCACACCACTACTGCCACTGATCCCATCCCCCCACCACCACCACTGATCCCACCCCCCTCCACCACCACCAGAACTGTTCCCATCCTCCCCACCACCATTTTCACTGATCCCATCCCCCACCACTACTGCCACTGATTCCATCCCCCCACTACCACCACCACTGATCCCATTCCCCCACCACTGCTGCCACTCACCCCATCCCCCCTCCACCACCACTGGCACTAATCCCACCCCTCCAGCACTGCTGCCACTCATCCCATCCTACCATCACTTCCATCACTGCTGCCACTGATCCCATCCCCACCATCACCACTGCCACTGATTCCATCCCCCCACTAGTATTGCCACTGCCACTCATCCCATCCCACTACCACCGCTGCCACTGATCCCATCCCCCGCAACTACTGCTTGGGGGGGCCCGATTTTAATCCTGCCTAGGGCAGCACAAAACCAAAATACACCACTGCTCAGCAGGACACTATTCTGTTACTGGGATTGAGATAACAAAGGTACGCTGGACTGGTGGAGTGGGCACAGGCTTATCATGTCCCTTCTAAAGCCACACACAAGTTACAGTGTAGTGACATGGGACAAATGCACATATTCGCCAGCACACCTGGGATCATCAGTTTATGTCCAAATCTTTATTGAAGAATGATCACATCACAGAAGACATGATGATCACATGGCTGACAAAGGGGTCCTGCACGGCTCCAAAATGTTGCATGATGTCTTCTGTAAAGTGATCATTCATTAATAAAAATTTGGACATGATTGACAATCCAAGGTGTGCTGGCAAATATGTACATTTGATCTGTGATGTTTCCAGTTCCAGCTGGTTGTTGCAGCAGCACCCGTTACTCCTAAAGCCCTATCCAGCAAAGTGTGCGATGGGAATATCGATACTACCTTGCGACATGGGACAAGTTGCTTTTCACAGGAACTTTGCACTTTATTACTGCACATCATAAAGGCTCATCTCTAAGTCAGGGAGCAACCCTAATGTTTGACTTTTCACATGACCGCAGTCTCTGCCTGGTCCCGGGTATTTATGAGTGCGCTCCTTCGAGTGGTACCCCCACATGCATGGGCGCAGATTATCCCACTCACATGCAGAGCATGAACTCTCCACTAGTTCTTTACTGTATGGTCTTTAGCCTTGTTCCTGTGATGATGTCTTGTCTTGATACGCATCCTTGATCTGGTTCCTCTTTGATTTTGCTCTCGGATTACCCTTGCCTGCTTATGTTTGCTGTCTGCCTCCACTACCAGCCCAGGCCTGGACTACTGACCACACTTCTGCCTAGTGACTCTGTACCCTGCTGCCTGATTGTCGCCTACTTCTGCCTTTAAAATGAACAGACTGAAACTGCACCACACTGAATTGTATGCGGTGTGCTTTCCTGTGCGATTCATATGAGATTCACAGTGTGAGCCTGGACTTACGGGCAGCTGTAAAAGTCACAAATCTTTCAAACTGTCCATAAATTTACAGATGGTTGGCAACCCTGCACTTGGGGTTTCTCTCCTAAACTGAAATTCCTATTGCATGGGGTACCCAAAATCCGACTTGTATCTTAGTGCAGACCTTTAGGGAAATCAGTGGGCCACTCAAGCAGGAAATGATATTACTGGGGACGTTCTGTACACCAACGGTGTACAGAACGTCTCCGGGTTGCCATATTGTATTGAAGTTGATTTATTTCAAAAATTTTGTGGCTGCAGACTGAAAAGGTCATTTTTCATAGCATTAAGTTCTCCAACCAAGCTCTCATGCATAAAAACTATCTAACCTTTTAAAACCAAATTAAAAACACTGCCTTATCCAGGATAACTGTTTTAACCTTAATTATATTAGTATACACAGCTAGGGATGGGTGAATCTGCCCAGGCCATATTCACCCTGGGTTCAGCTTATCCTGTGTGAAATGCGAACCTTACAATACACAACACTATGGCTGCTGTGGGTTCCCCCTTCCATAATTATTAATTATATATTAATTATAATATAATTATATATAATACTGTGCCAAGCAAGTGCCCAGCAGTGCCATACAGTGCTACATCAGTGCTCCACTGTGCCATCTGTGCCACATCTGTGCCACCTGTGCCACATTAGTACCACATTGGTGTCACCAGTACCAGTACCATTAGTGCAACATCAGTGCCACTACATTGCTCATTAGTGCCACTACAGTGCCCAATTGTGCACATCAGTGCCCATAAGTGAGTGCTCATCAGTGCCACCCTATCAGTGGATCCTCATCAGTGCACATCAGTGCCAGCTAATCAGTGCAGCCACAGTGCATTAGTGCACATTAGTGCACCCTCATCAGCACCCAGCAGTGCACCCTCACCAGCACCCAGCAGTGCACACTCAGCAGCACCCAGCAGTTCAGCCACATCTGTCCTAGTTTCCCTATCGCACCACAGTCACCAGTATGGTAAAATATTTTTCCAGCGAGGAGACATACCAGCTTCTTAGCCTGAGCGACAAGAGCAGCGGGGAGCTCTCTGGGTCTCTGTCCGATACTGATTCGGTATATGAACCCATTTTAAGCAGTGGGTCTGCTACAGAATCGGAGGAGGAGGAACGTGTGCCCATGAAAAGAAGGTGTTCTGGCGTCTGTCAGCAGCCTACTACCAGAAACTCAGTGCCATCCACCTCGAGCGCAGTGCCATCCACCTTGAGTGCAGTGCCATATACCTCGAGTGCAGTGCCATCCACGAGAGTACCACTGCAACAAAGGCCAAGCACTAGTGGGTTAGGGCTCATGCCAGCCTTCCCTATGCCCTTCAAAACCCCTGTGGCTCCCCCTAATTCAAGAGATGCAAACATCCCCCACCGTGGCCCAGTGCAACCTCTATGTACAGCAGTTCATAGTTACACCAGTCCCTTTGAGTGGAGAGAACTTACCGTGGAGGAATTAAAAACATTTTTAGGCCTAACTTTTAATATGGGACTCACAGAAAAACAAATTATACTCCTACTGGTCCACCATCCCATCCACCACATGCCAATCTTCTCCGTCGATGAGTCCCTTGTCAAATTCACAGGCAGGCTGGACTTCAAACAGTTTATCCCCAGCAAAAGGGCCCAATATGGGGTTAAACACCTAGGCCTTCCTGGTGTACGATGGGAAGGACATCCAACTGCATCCCCTTGAATGCCCAGAGTACATTTGAGCCATCCACGAGAGTACCACTGCAACAAAGGCCAAGCACTAGTGGGGTATCATCTCAACCCCAAAGGGTTAGGGCTCATGCCAGCCTTCCCTATGCCCTTCAAAACCTCCTGTGGCTCCCCCTAATTCCAGAGAAGCAAACATCCCCCACCGTAGCCCAGTACAACCTCTATGTACAGCAGTTCATAGTTACACCAGTCCCTTTGAGTGGAGAGAACTTACCGTGGAGGAATTAAAAACATTTTTAGGCCTAACTTTTAATATGGGACTCACAAAAAAACGAATTATACTCCTACTGGTCCACCATCCCATCCACCACATGCCAATCTTCTCCGTCGATGAGTCCCTTGTCAAATTCACAGACAGGCTGGACTTCAAACAGTTTATCCCCAGCAAAAGGGCCCAATATGGGGTTAAACATCTAGACCTTCCTGGTGTACGATGGGAAGGACATCCAACTGCATCACTCTGAATGCCCAGAGTACATTTGAGCCATCCACGAGAGTACCACTGCAACAAAGGCCAAGCACTAGTGGGGTATCATCTCAGCCCCAAAGGGTTAGGGCTCACGCCAGCCTTCCCTATGCCCTTCAAAACCCCCTGTGGCTCCCCCTAATTCCAGAGCAGCAAATATCCCCCCTTTCACCGCCCAGCCAGGTGTCCAGGTTTACACCGATAATTTTGCGCTTCTTGATTTTTTAAATTACATTTTTACTGAAGACCTACTATTGTCCACCATGGCCCAGTGCAACCTCTATGTACAGCAGTTCATAGTAAGAAACCCTGGTTCTAGTTACACCAGTCCCTTTGAGTGTAGAGAACTTACCGTGGAGAAATTAAAAACATTTTTAGGCCTAACTTTTAATATGGGACTCACAAAAAAAAAGAATTATACTCCTACTGGTCCACCATCCCATCCACCACATGCCAATCTTCTCATCCCTTATGCCAAGGTCAAGATACCTTATAATTATGTGGTTCCTCAACACCCAGTGCCCTCCCCAAAATGACCCATCTTTTGACAAATTATTTAAAATTAGGCCACTTCTAAATCATTTGTCTGAAAAATTCCCCCAGTTATATACCAAAATATCTCCGTCGATGAGTCCCTTGTCAAATTCACAGGCAGGCTGCACTTCAAACAGTTTATCCCCAGCAAAAGGGCCCGATATGGGGTTAAATATCTAGGCCTTCCTGGTGTACGATGGGAAGGACATCCAACTGCATTCCCCTGAATGCCCAGAGTACATTTTAGCCAGCGGAAAAATTGTCCAGGAGCTTGTCTATCCACTCCTTGGAAAGGGATACCATTTATATGTGGATAATCTTTATACGAGCTTGCCCCTCTTCCGCAATCTTCAACGGAGGGAAAGCGACACCTATATGGAAATCCCCAGAAGAAACGGCCCAATCCGGAAACCAGCTTGTGTCCATGACTATAATTTGTTCATGGGGGAGTGGACTTCAATGATCAGATGATCGAACCCTACCTTCCCACAAGAAAATCATGCCATTGGTACAAAAAAGTTTCCATTTATTTTTTCAGTTTGGCCATGTATAACACTTATGTTATTTACCAAAAATCTACTGAGACCCCCGTATCCTATCTGCCTAACCAAGAAGAAATTATCTCAGCCCTTTTGTACCCTGCCGGGTGTGCTCCAAAGAGGAGTTAGAAGAGACACTGTGTATTATTGTCCCCAATATCCTCCCAAAGTATAGGCGACTGTTTCTGCCGTTACCGTTGCCTTTGCCTGTATAGGTGACTGTTTCTGGCGTTACCATACTTCTCTACATTATTAGGGAAGTATGGTAAATATAATTGTTTCAGTTACAGTGAAACTGCCATTTTGTAACTAACAAAATGGCAGTACCAGTTCACCCTGTATCAATTAAATTGACATGCTCAATTTATACAGGGTGAACTGGTACTGCCATTTTGTTAGATGTATCCCCATTGAATGAATAGACAGAATTATATATTTTAAATATGTATGTTTTAATATGTTGATGTTAATTCAATAAAAACATATTTTATATTTTTGTGTAATCTAATTGTTACTGTACCATTGAAATCCACTAGCCTCAAACACAAAAACTTCTCTAATCTGACAGGATGTAGGTACCCTTTTTCTATTAGTTTTAAACTATCTGCACTCCAAATATAATAATGCTAAACTGTACCTACCTCTGCCTGCTCTGGAACTGACCCTGGAATTTTTGACCACGTTTTTTGCCTGCCTGTTTGACTGATCTTTTATCCTGCTACTGGATAGCGGGATTCACACAGAGGTCACACATATGTGAGGGGCTCCAGAATTGTTTTTCTGGATGAAGAATTCTGGATGCAAAGAATTGTGGGAAAAAATGACAACTTCAAAAACCATGCCTCTTACTAAATACCTTGGAATGTCTACTTTGCAAAAAGGGTTAATTTGGGGGGTATTTTTACTTTCCTGGCTTGTTAGTGTCTCAAGAAATTAGATAGGCCTTCAGTACATTGGGTGTGATCAGGTGTGATAAATTTTCAATGATTGCCACCATAGCTTGTAGACTCTATAACTTTCACAAAGCCCAAATAATTTACACTGATTTGGGTTATTTTACCATAGATATGCAGCAGTAAAAATTTTGGCCCAAATTTATGAAGAAAAATTACTAATTTTACAACAGAAACAAAGAAAATGCATTTTTTTTTTACAAACTTTTCGGTCTTTTTTCTTTTTTTTTGAGTAATTGTCATTCAAATTGTGAGAGCACCAAAAGCTGAAAATTGGTTTGGTTAGGAAGGGGGTTTAAGTGCCCAGTGGGCAAGTGCTTAAAAATAAACACATATATTATATGTATATTTCACTACCTAAAAAAATGCTTTCTATCAACAAACAACAGTAATGGAGCTTAGCAACTCTTAGTAGCTTCAAGACCAGAAATATTATAGGAAAATATATTTATACCAACCAAATAGACATACAAATTAAGACACATGGGGGTTGATTTACTAAAACTGGAGAGTGCAAAATTTGGTGCAGCTCTGCATAAAAACCAACCAGCTTCCAGGTTTTTTTTTTTGTCAAAGCTTAATTGAACAAGCTGAAGTTAGAAACTGGTTGGCTACCATGCACAGCTGCGCACCGGATTTTGCACTCTCCGGTTTTAGTAAATCAACTCCATAGTCTCTGCAAATTCCTTCCATCCATTCGTAAAGGGACTTTACATAAAATAACCTGTTTTTTTTTTTTTTTTTCATTTTTTATTCATCCCTTTCTCCAAAAAATCCTGATAAATGCCATATTTTTGTAAGGAAATAGACACACCAGCTTATTATTCCTTAACGTGATATTAAAGGTAAATTTTAAAAATCATCGCTTCCTGATGACATCGTAAGACGAAATTCATTCCGGTCACGTCACTTCTGGGTCCCAAACTCCCGTTTTTTGTTATTCAGCGGTGGAACGCACGCCGACTCGAAGCTTCGGAGCGGCTTGCAATCCTTGCTTAAGTTGTCTGCAAGTATTCCTAGTGCCAGGAGTGGGCACTTTTCAATGTAAGCAACCATTTGGCTTTTATTATGCTTTTTTAAAAGAAATGGTTTTACACTATGGCACTTTCTATGTCTTCTTTATAAGGGGTGATCCCAGTGGAGAGGAGGCTGTCATTTGGAAAGATACCCTGGTTCATCCCCAGTAATCATAGAAGCAAGTGCAAAGACCCACAAACAAAGCCTATTTGACCCTTTCTTAGTTAAAGAGGTAATGTTCTTCTGGTGAGTAGGAATTCTTACCACACACATCGAGTGTAACTTCTCGTATCTGTTTATGGTGATGGTGGCAAGTTTTGGCAATTCACTACAGGAATTTACCACAGAAGAATTTATGGACTTTTACATGAATATATTCACTTATGTTTATTGTTGTACATGTAATGTATTCTTTTGCACTGAGCACTTTATTTAATATGATTGTATGATTACCGGTATATGGTCTAGTACATTAACCAATGCACTAGCGCCCCCTACCACTATTCAAACTTAAAAAAACAAAAAATAACAAACATGTTTACTTACCTGCTTTGTGTAATGGTTTTGCACAGAGCAGCCCCCATCCTCCTCTTCTGGGGTCCCCCGCCGCCACTCCTGGCTCCTTCCCTTCTTCAGGTGCCCCATAGCAAGCTGCTTGCTATGGGGGCACTAGTGCTTGCTCGCTTGGAAGCCCCACTCATGCGTCCATAAGACATACAGAACAGGGCTTAGTGTCTCCCTTTCCACCAATGACTCCCACTGTTGTCTCTCAGTCAATGAGGAGGCAGAGACCTGTGAGAGCAGCTGCTCTCGTGCACATCGTTGCATAGAAATCGGGCTCAGGTAAGTATTTGAGGGGCTTAAGGGGCAGCTGCAAACTCAAGGTATTTTACCTTCAGGTAAAAAAACATCAGCCTTTAGAAGCACTTTAACTTTTATTATCATTCCTGGAAGAGACTTTACAGAGATATGACCCAATCTTCATGTTTTACTTTTAAGCCATTTTCTAAAAAGACTATATTCCTACAAAAAAAGGAACTACATTTAAATTTTGCAGATCTTTCTATAAAACCAAGTTTTTCTATTAAACGCTTCTTCTCCCTTCTCTTTGTTCACCCCATTGACTGAATACCATTTTAGCCAAGCTGAATAAGCAGGGAGTCTCCTTACCCCAGACAGACACTGAAATTGCTCAATGAATATCACTGTACTACATTTAATCATTGAAGTAGTCTAAGGTAAGAATAGCTTTATGCACACTATTTGCTCCTATTTCCCACAAAATGTCATGAGGTTTATACTGGATTTTTTTTTTTAATCTGAGTCATTTTGATGGATAACATTTTAATAAGGCAGCCTAAAAACAGCATTGATATAAAAAAGGAGTAAAACAGCTTTCAAAGAAATATACTCTATACTTTATTGAAGAAAACAAAAACTCTTGAGGGAAGAATAGGGTCAACTGTTTACAAATTAACGATAGAACAGTAGGACAGCTGCCTCAGTGATCTCCTTGGTGGAACTCCATCCTTTGTGGGTTCCATAGCCATCCCAGTCCAAGGATGCAAAGTCTCCGCACTGTCGAGGTGCTCCTTCTGCCATGTATCCAGCTCCTCCAATGCAGTGCTAAGAATGAGTGATAGAAACATAACATATTAACAACTGATTAGCAATAAAGCCTCCTTGCACAACTTAGAATAATAATTTAAAGAAGAGTCCTCCAAACTCTCAGTGGAAGGGCTTTTCCTGAGCAAAATATAAAAATATTAATCATGGATTAAAGCTGAAAATATATTCTATAATAACCACAAGGGATAAAAATCCACTTTGTGTGCCCAAAAGCATTTGCAAACCCAGTTATCACCTTGTATAAGTAGTGGTGACATAATTACTGTGCTGTACATAGCCTGTACAGAGGGCAGAGTTGTAAGAGGGATCCAGCAGGCTCCACCCACTACAGGCTGACTGCAGAAAACTACAGGAGGGGGCGGAGACAAGACCAGTCATCCTGCACAAGGAGGGAGAGCAGCAGTAACTGGTCTTTGTTACCAGAAGTTTTATGCTGGATTACTGCACAGATCAACAAGAAATACACAAAGCACAACAAGATTCAAGAAGATACAATAATACACATGCCTCTTGTATTTAGATAATATTTTCTTATCTCCACATTCAGCTTTAATTAAAAATACAATTTTATGCAAATAAATTATAAAAGTTGCTTTAAACAAAGTCCTCTCATGTGGTATTAAACTCAAAGCTCTTGATATACTCTGTGAACTGTAGGCATTACCTGCTGATTCAGTACACACAGTATAAAATATTTCACCTGCTTTGGACCTTTACTCTGTTTTCCTAAAGATCATTGAGGATACGATTTGGAAATAGCAGTTCTGCTCTGGGGTCCAAGATGAACTCATTACAACTAAACGTGTTACGCATATAATATGCAGCCTTTCAAATTTCAGATAAATTATTTTTCCATAAATGGTAGTTGATAATTAATACTTTTGTCTTTGTCCCCTTGCAATGACCCCTATATCCTCCCTCTCATAAGCAAGATATGCAACATAAATATTAACATATAATGCATGTACTGTATACAGATGTCTCACAAATACTAGATCCTATAAGTGTATAATGTACAAAAAAAAGGCTTTCTATGCTTTCTTTTTTTTGTTTCATAAATTCTATGCTTTCTGTGGCAAAAATGTGTGCCTACATATAAGAAAGCCATGGGCTTTAATTTACTAAAGGCAAATAGGCTGTTCACTTTGGAAAGGAATTTCCACCCTGCAAGTGAATTTTTCCATAGAATGTGGTGAAAATTCACTTTGCAAAGAATACCAAGGAAAAAAGACTGTATTTTTGTTTGCACATGATTGGATGAGTGACGACAGCAACATTTTGCATAGATTGGGGTGAAAATTCACTTTGCAAAGAATGCCAAGGAAAAAAGACCAAGGATACCAAGGAAAAAAGGGAAGTCAGCACAGTTTCACCTCTTCACTAAGCTAAGGGAAAATTCCCTTTCAAAGCCATCAGCTTATTTTCCTTTAATACATCAATCTAAATGTGCCAATATTAAAGAATTAATAATGCTTACATGCTCTACATTGCAGCCTGTCACTTTTACACCAGCGCACAAAGCCAGGGGCGCTCTTTCTGAGTTAATAGCTCGGAATTGGACATAGCCAGCTGTGAATTCTCCTGTAGAGTAAGAAAGGTGCATTAACATTATGACATCGTTTTACAGAATTCACAGATATAAGGATTATTGGGTATTTATTATGATCTTACTTGCTCCAGATGGTGAGTAGTAAGTTGTTGTCTTCTCTGCACTTCCAAAGTCATAAACAACAGGAAAAGCAGGTCCATTGTGTGCCAAACAGGCTCCAATATTGTACACCAAAGGGTATTTCTATCAGTAAGGTAAAAACATTGGTTCAAATCATTGATATGTACTTACTACATAAACTAATTAAGACTCTTGTAGTAAATAACACCACACTATTCATGGTGCACAAAGCAAAGTGTCAACAGAATTTGGTATAAATGTCCTAGCGGTAAATTCCTCTGATTTCATTCCATCGCCTTTGTATATCTGTACTGTTTTTAATTAACTTTGGCTATTCACATAGAATAAAATATACAAAGAAACTGAAAAATATACATCCATGGCCATAATGGTCTTATTTATTAGGACTGAGAAAAATGCAATGACTATGCAGACATTTCATAAGCCATAGAAACCAAGAATTTACATAGAGCTAATTTGACTATGACAGGCTAAAATGTGACATGCTATACAGTACTGCACTATGCATACAGCTTTGTTCATTAATCAACTGTAGCAGCAAAGTGCAGTAACCCTCGGTAAGATATCACTTTACTGAACCAAATTACGATAGAATCAATTCTAACTGGCACTATGGATAGTGAGTGGGCTAGAGCTTTGCTCCTTGCCCTGTTTTATTTCATTCACCTGTTAGTTGAAATTTAGAGGGGATAGGAAGTGCTCAGATTTTTCTAAGAACTTTGCAACTCAGTGAATATGCCTTTGTAGTGACAGCTACAACACTTATAAAAAGAATAGCAGCCTCTTTTATTCCATAAACTATTTACCTTGTAAAGCTGGAAGAGGTTACCACCCTCATGTGTAAAGAAACTGTTGTCTGTACGATATCTCAAAAGGGATGAATTCCTCCACAGAGACAAGGGTGTGTTATTGGGAACATGCCATAAACCCATATCTTTGGCAGTAATATCATAATATCCTGGATTCTAAAACACAAATTATTTAAACATAGATTTTTTTTTCAGACATTATCTAATATTAGTTAAGAGAATGCACTGTAAAACTTTCCCCAAACTTTATTGAAATTAATTCGATTTTTGCCCTATTGCTTGTTATTTTGTAAAAGTTTAAAACAATAAAAATATTGAAAATTGATTTTAAAGCTATCTGATCGATAAGAGCCTGAGTGAAGTCTTATTTCAATTTAGTTTTATATTTTATCATTTATGTTTGAGAGTCTCTGTATGAAAAGGTAGGTTTACAATGTTTTCAGATCATAGGAGAATAGTTTAGAATCTGCTGCAAACAATATGCATACAGTAGATCTCCAACCACAAAGAAGCAAGAATTTACAAAAATATCTTATCTTATATGGTATAAGCATAAGCTTAATCAAAAATATTAGTTCTTTGATATCCTTAAAATGCATTGTAATAGTTCTATTTTTTTTTTATAAAAGTAATTGTAATACTTTGTAATCATCGCTGGTTGCACCATCTGGTAGCCCAAATGTGGCATAATTTGCCCAGTTTCCTTCGCCAGCTGGATTATTGGGGTCGTTTCCCTGCTGGCTGGACCAGCGATCTCCTGGTGTGCATTTCCCATTCATGTTGTTCTCATGTACACTTGCCACAAGTGTCCAACCTCCACCATTGGTTGTCATATCACAGAACGTCTGGTAGATCACTCCATCTTCAGTGGTCAGTGTGTAAATTCCATCTGGAACAGCAGTGTAAAAACAAAAATTCATACACATTCGAAGGAAAAAAAATTGGGGTAAATGTGTTATGTACTGTATGCACTGCAATCTTTTATCATAATAATAAATAGCATTTATTTTACAGACAACTACATTTTATAGGTTCTCTGTCTTTGTCCTTACAATTGCTCAATTCAACTGATGCAACCTACAGTTTATTTTTCTTTTTTTCATTCACACTTAAAATACCTCCATCATTATAGTCTATTATGAATGCAGTTGCAAGACTTTACTATACTGCCAACCATTCTTCATTTGACACCCATTTATGTCAATTGTTTTCTCCACTGTTCTCCAACTGACCTCTGAATAAAGTTCAGCTGGCTGGCTATGCTTTGTCTATAAAACTCTTCACAGTGCCTGACCTGACCTAAATTTCTGGTACACCTATAAATATTCTAAACCAGTGTTTCTCAACTCCAGTCCTCAAGACACCCCAGCAGGTCATGTTTTCAGGATTTCAATTATTTTGCACAGGTGATTTGATCAGTTTCACTGCCTTACTAATTACCACAGCTGTTTCATCAAATCACCTGTGCAAAATAGAGGAAATCCTGAAAACATGACCTGTTGGGGCGCCTTGAGGACTGGAGTTAAGAAACACTTTTATAAACTATTCTCTCTATCTCTTTTTTCAGATGATACCACACCGGTTATGTACCGCTCCTCCAAACAGAAGCTCAAGAACTGGCAGCTCAATAAGGCCTCCCCAGCTTCAGGCAAGGGCAAAGGAAAGATGGCGCCCAAACCTCCGGAGCCTACACAACTCAGCTCTCCGCAGCAGATTCAGCATCACCCACTGACAGTCTCCAACAATTCCCCACAGATCTGGTGAGTCATTTGACCGCAGACTCTGATGGCTTGCTGGCCAAATTCCGCACTATTGTAAGGGACGAGATCACTATGGCCTCCCGCAAGCTTTCCTCTGATTTAGTGAGGGGTCTTAAAAAGATAGGCTACCGCACGAATCAGTTGGGACAACGCATGGACTACCACTGTGCTGAACTGGAGGCCATGAGGAATAAATTGCAGGATGCAGTAATAGGCCCTGCAGGGATAATATTCACATCGGCGGTGTCCTTGAAACAATCACTGACCTACAAGGCCTAGCAACTGCTTTCTTTCAGGATCTGGCCCCTGAGATCCCGGTGGACAGGCTAGAATCTGACCGTATCCACCGGTCCCTTGCTCCTAAACCGTCTGATGGCCCCCCAAGGGATATCATCATTAAATTTCACTACTACTGCACTATAGAGAAACTCTTATGCCCCGTACACACGGTTTTCCGACGGAAAATGTGTGATCTGACCTTGTTGTCAGAAATTCCGACCGTGTGTAGGCTCCATCACACATTTTCTATCTGATTTTCCGACACACAAAGTTTGAGAGCAGGCTATAAAATTTTCCGACAACAAAATCCGTTGTCGGAAATTCCGATAGTGTGTACACAAATCCGAAGCACAAAGTGCCACGCATGCTCAGAATAAATAAAGAGATGAAAGCTATTGGCTACTGCCCCGTTTATAGTCCCGATGTATGTGTTTTACGTCACCGCGTTCAGAATGATCGGATTTTCCGACAACTTTGTGTGACCGTGTGTATGCAAGACAAGTTTGAGCCAACATCCCTCGGAAAAAATCCTAGGATTTTGTTGTCGGAATGTCCATTCAATGTCCGACCGTGTGTACGGGGCATTACAGTTTGCGAGGGAACGGCAGGACCTTTCCTTTCAAGGTAACCCCTCCAGCTGTTTGCGGACCTCTCATCGGTAACTATCACCAGACGTCGGAGCTTGAAGCCCTATCTCAAAACAGCCCCCATCAAATTTGCCCCATCAAAACTGCCCCATCATATTGCCACCATCAAAACTGCCCCATCAAAACTGCCCCCATCATATTGCCCCATCAAAATGGCCCCATCAAAACTGCCCCATCAAAATTGTCCCTATCAAACCTCCCCCCCTCAAAATTGCCCCATCATATTGCCACAGTCATAACTTTCCCATCAAAACTGCCACCATCAAAACTGCCCCCATCAAAACGGCCCCCATCAAAATTGCCACCGTCAAAACTGCCCCATCATATTGCCACTATCAAAACGGCCCCCATCAATACTGCCCCCATCAAAACTGCCCCATCATATTGCCCCATGAAAACTGCCCCATCAAAACTGCCCATCATATTGCCACCATCAAAACGGCCCCATCAAAACTGCCCCATCATCTTGCCCCAATCAAAACTTCCCCCATCAAAACTGCCCCATCATATTGCCCCATCAAAACAGCCCCATCAAATTTGACCCATTATATTGCCACCATCAAAACGGCCTCCATCAAACTGCTCCCATCAAAACTGCCCCATCATATTGCCACCATCAAAACTGCCCCATCAAAACTGGCCCATCAAAATTGCCCCCATCAAAACTGCCCCATCAAAACTGCCCCATCATATTGCCCCATCAAAACGGCCCCCATCAAAACTGCCCTCATCATATTTCCCCCATCAAAATGGCCCCTGTCAAACTGCCCCATCATATTGCCCCCATCAAAACTGCCCCATCATATTGCCACTTTCAAAACTGCCCCATCAAAACTGCCCCATCATATTGTCCCATCAAAACAGCCCCCATCATATTGCCACCATCAAAACTGCCCCATCATATTGCCACCATCAAAACTGCCCCATCATATTGCCACCATCTAAACGGCCCCCATCAAGATTGCCCCATCATATTGCAACCATCAAAACTGCCCCATCATATTGCCACCATTAAAACTGCCCACATCAAAACTGCCCCATCAAAACTGCTCCATCAAAACTGCCCTCATCAAAATTGCCCCCATCAAAACTTCTCCCATCAAAACTGCCCCATCATATTGCCCCATCAAAACTGCCCCATCATATTCCTCTATTATAAATCAGTACATGGTGTGTCTGTGCTGTCCCCCAGGCTCTGTATGTAATCAGAGCTGAGATGCTCCAGCCGCCTCCCCCACCGCCCATCACTCTGTATAAGAAGCTTTGGTAACCATGGCAACAAAAGCAGCCCAATACACACTCTGTTTAATCGAGCATGAAGCAGTCCCACTAAACTTCCCCCATCAAAACTGCCCCATCATATTGCCCCATCAAAACAGCCCCATCAAATTTGACCCATTATATTGCCACCATCAAAACGGCCCCCATCAAACTGCTCCCATCAAAACTGCCCCATCATATTGCCACCATCAAAACTGCCCCTTCAAAATTGGCCCATCAAAATTGCCCCCATCAAAACTGCCCCATCAAAACTGCCCCATCAAAACTGCCCCATCATATTGCCCCATCAAAACGGCACCCATCAAAACTGCCCTCATCATATTTCCCCCATCAAAATGGCCCCTGTCAAACTGCCCCATCATATTGCCCCCATCAAAACTGCCCCATCATATTGCCACTTTCAAAACTGCCCCATCAAAACTGCCCCATCATATTGTCCCATCAAAACAGCCCCCATCATATTGCCACCATCAAAACTGCCCCATCATATTGCCACCATCAAAACTGCCCCATCATATTGCCACCATCTAAACGGCCCCCATCAAGATTGCCCCATCATATTGCAACCATCAAAACTGCCCCATCATATTGCCACCATTAAAACTGCCCACATCAAAACTGCCCCATCAAAACTGCTCCATCAAAACTGCCCCAATCAAAATTGCCCCCATCAAAACTGCTCCCATCAAAACTGCCCCATCATATTGCCCCATCAAAACTGCCCCATCATATTCCTCTATTATAAATCAGTACATGGTGTGTCTGTGCTGTCCCCCGGGCTCTGTATGTAATCAGAGCTGAGATGCTCCAGCCGCCTCCCCCTCCGCCCATCACTCTGTATAAGAAGCTTTGGTAACCATGGCAACAAAAGCAGCCCAATACACACTCTGTTTAATCGAGCATGAAGCAGTCCCACTAATTAAAATTAAAATGAATAATAATAAATAAAAAAATGAATAACAATAGTGGGACTGCTGAAGCATTCCCACTAATAAAACATGCTAGATCATTGATGACCCATTGCTCATTGTGTTTGAAAATACCTTGATTATGTATGTGTACAATGATTTATAATTGTATATCTCACCTTTAGCATATCTGTCTGAATTCTTAATTGCCTTACAGCTCCTGTATCTATATTCAACACCTCCAGTAGGGTACCCAGAATCTGGTATGATGCCATTTGCAGTGTCATCGTCCCAGCATGCCAACAGGTTAAGAATGGCCTGCTTCTGCTCAGAGAGAGAAGCATATTCTAAAATAAAAAATGTGTGGACAATCAGAGAAACAAATATACAGTAAATGTTCTTCCTGTGTTTCTTGAAAGCTACATTGGACTGTTTGATTACTTTAAACATGCATTTATGTACAAATAGATCTATCATATTATTTCTATTCCAAATGGCTCCTGACATAATCATCTTTCATTGTAACTCTGTCAATGTAATCCATAGTAACATGCACTATATAGTGCACTGCTGTGCGGTAGAGCAGTATAAATATTATCAGAATATCTTTAAGTAGGCTACAGAATCGTCACAGTACATACAAAAACACAAAATTATCACAACAAATGTAAAAAATAAACTACCATTATGTAATCATAAAATTAGTCAAAAATCACACATTTAAATGTAATGGAAAACTTGCATTGTAATTTTTGGAATTTAAATATATATTTTAGAGCTCTATTTTTTTACTTCTGGATACACATTTGCATCCATACATACTGTATCGTCAGCCAGCATTTTTTATTTATTTTTTTAAATCAGCAAGATCTCATATGCTGGTTATAGGTAACGCCAAGGTTCAGCTGTTATAAATCATTAGAAAGATCCCATATAACTGCTGATGTGGCTTAAAATATCAGTTACAGGTGTTTTTAGCATTAAAAATTCCCTTCAACAATCTGAACAAATGTAGAATTTGGAATGGGATCAAATAAGTTGTTTTTGGAGTCCTTAGATTGCCATGTTGTTAGAACCTTCTACTCAAAATCGCATTTCATGACCATGCTAAGGGCAAAATAGCAGACTGATATTTGGGTACCAGAATAAAAATAGCTGAGCGTTTCTGTTGAAGATTATAGCGCTTTCTACACAAGAAATATACTCACCACATTTGTTAGCCAAAGTTCCATCAAGTGCCAAGGAGAGGACTAGAAGACTGTACACCAACATCTTCACCTGAACAAATTTGACAAATTCATAAACCTAGGTTATGCAGCTGTGCCTACAAAATTATATTTCACATACATAATGAAACCAGCACAACAATTCATGGTACAGATATAAAGATAACACGGAATCATGTTGAGATTACAATAAAAGTATTAAAACGAATTATCAGTGTTCTGCTAAAACAAATGATAGACGGAAATAGCTTGTTACCAGCTACACTTCAGAGATGCTTCCAATACAGGAGGACTAGTTCTCTCTGATCTGTTCGGTGTTTATAGTTTCAAACCAACCCTACTTCCACAGACTATAATAACTTCTTTAAGTTATTTAAAATCGGACTGGTCGGACTTTCAGCCTAATGCCACCTTTTTATAGTTAGAAACCAACCCTATTTCAACAGACTTCCATGGCAATTTAAATATTTGTTTTCTGGATTGTCATAAAAAAATTATCTAGCATATTAAATTGGCATAACAAACAAGGTTGTGTATCCAAGGTTGGTTTAGTTTGGATTGTGTTGGCCTAGCTGCAACAAAAACTCCTTCTTTTCACTTGCATATAGATGTTTAAGAACAAGAAAGAGTGAGATCTCCTATGATGTATGTCACAGTGACAGGAATTAGAAAAAAAAACATTTCTCAAACAAGGATGGAGAAAGGAATAAAAACTTTTTTTTTTAGTATAATGGGGAAGGATTATGACCCAGTCAGGCTTTTAATGATGTATTTATTCTCATTAAGATGATATACCCTCATTTCCTGTCTAGATGATGGATGAGAGAAAGGACAGCCAGTATGTCCCTAGTGGAAACTCCCCAGTAAGGAAATGGACCTCAATTAAGCACAACCAAGGTTCAAACCCTTCCTTATGCTATCCAAAAAATTTAGCCAGGAGTTGATATTTAAAGCATCTATAAAAGACACAAAATAATCCAGCTCTGCATTTATCAACAAATCATTAAAGAGGAACTGCAATCTGCTCACATAATTTGTAATAAAACATCTTTGTCATTCTGAAGCTTCCCTCCAACCACTTTGCATATTATTTTATATACACTGTTATTCTGTACTTGCCAAATATGCTGCAGAACACTCCCTCCACTGAGTCTGGCTGCAACCATTTTAACTGTGGGCAGCTGAAGCTGCTGCCTGTTCACTTCCTGGATTTACACAGACACAAACCTCCAGCTCTGCAGGTTTCATTGGCCCTTGTCTCTTGCAACCCCCTGTAGAGCAGCACTCAGATTAAGAAAGGGAGGAGCAGCACTAGTAGCCAATCAACTGTGCTGCATTGCTCAATGAGCTAAAAAAATTGCTGCTTTCCCTGTCCCGTCATAGACTGGGTGGAGGGACAGCAGAAAAAAAATCAGCCTGCCTGCCCTGCCCTGCCCTGCCCGACAAATATGTATATGTATAGGTGTAAATCACAGGACTGGAGGGTCTATTTGGTTTTATTGCTGTCCACAATTATCTTAAATCCTTTACAAACATGACGTTTAAAGACAAACTTTTTCTGTCTTGCTTCATCATTGTCCAGCTTTCACATCAATATATAGAGTGACAGAAATATGATAGCCTGGAAAATTCTCTTTAATTATTTTTCTAGGTCTTTTATGCTTTCCCTTCCAAGTGCTGTTTCTTCACTGATCCTAGATCCTTTTTGTTCATAAAATAAGGCAGCCCTTTTCAGGACCTGGAAGGATTTTTCTGCTTCTGGGGATTATTTTACCATAAATTAGGCATGCTCAGCCTGTGGAGCTGTCTGATGTGGCCTGTGATCTCAAACCTATGGCAACCCCAGGGCTGTCTTGAACGCGGGCAAAAAGGGCAGCTGCCCAGGACCCAGTCATTGTTGAGGAGCCCAAAGCAGCTGCCCCTTAAGCCCCTTGTCATAGGGAGGCCTGGGCCAGTGGCGGCGGGAGCAGGGAGAATCAAGAGAGAAGCGCAGCAGGCGCAGCATACCCTACATGGCGGTGGCACCACCCAGAGCCTGGATTTATCCAACCTCTCCACCCCCAGTTCTAACTGCGGGCCTCAAGAGCAGACAGATCGGGGCCCTTGGAGGACCAGCAGGAGGTGCAGGCAGCCAGGGACTGTTACCCGCCCTCCTCTTCACCCCCAGCGCTGACAGCGGGCCCCGAGAGCAGGCGCATCGGGGCCCCTGGAGGACCGGTGAAAGGCGAAGGCAGCCAGGGAATGCTTCCTGCCCTCCTCTTCATCCCTAGCGCTGACAGCGGGCCCTGAGAGCAGGCGGATCGGGGCCCCCGGAGGAACGGCGGGAGGTGCAGGCAGCCAGGGACTGCTACCTACCCTCCACTCCACCCCCAACTTTGACTGCGGGCCCTGAGAGCAGGGAGATCGGGGCCCCTGAAGGACCAGTGAAAGGCGTAGGCAGCCAGGGACTACTACCTGCCCTCCTCTTAATCCCCAGCGCTGGCAGCGGGCCCCGAGAGCAGGCAGATCGGGGCCCCCAGAGGACCGGTGGGAGGTGCAGGCAGCCAGGGACTGCCATCCGCCCTCCTCTTCACCCCAGCACTGACAGCGGGACCCGAGAGAAGCCAGGTCGGGGCCCCCGGAGGGCCATCGGGAGGTGCAGGCAGCCAGGGACTGCTCCCTGCCCTCCACCCCCAACTTTGACTGTGGACCATGAGAGCAGGCAGATCAGGGCCCCTGGAGGACCGGTGAAAGGTGAAGGCAGCCAGGGACTGCTACCTGCCCTCCTCTTCATCCCTAGCGCTGACAGCCGGCCCTGAGAGCAGGTGGATCGGGGCCCCCGGAGGAACGGCGGGAGGTGCAGGCAGCCAGGGACTGCTACCTGCCCTCCACTCCACCCCCAACTTTGACTGCGGGCCCTGAGAGCAGGCGGGTCTGGGGCCCTTGGAGGACCATGAAAGGCGCAGGCAGCCAGGGACTGCTACCTGCCCTCCTCTTCATCCCAAGTGCTGACAGCGGGCCCTGAGAGCAAGCGGATCGGGGCCCCCAGAGGACCGGTGGGAGGTGCAGGCAGCCAGGGACTGCCATCCGCCCTCCTCTTCACCCCAGCACTGACAGCGGGACCCGAGAGCCTCCGGAGGGCCGGCGGGAGGTGCAGGCAGCCAGGGACTGCTACCTGCCCTGTACTGCACCCCCAACTTTGATTGTGGACCCTGAGAGCAGGTGGATCGGGGCCCCTGGAGGACCGGTGAAAGGCGAAGGCAGCCAGGGACTGCTACCTGCCCTCCTCTTCATCCCTAGTGCTGACAGCGGGCCCTGAGAGCAGGCGGATCGGGGCCCTCCGAGGAACGGCGGGAGGTGCAGGCAGCCAGGGACTGCTACCTGCCCTGCACTCCACCCCCAACTTTGATTGTGGACCCTGAGAGCAGGTGGATCAGGGCCCCTGGAGGACCGGTGAAAGGCGAAGGCAGCCAGGGACTGCTACCTGCCCTCCTCTTCATCCCTAGTGCTGACAGCGGGCCCTGAGAGCAGGTGGATCGGGGCCCTCCGAGGAACGGCGGGAGGTGCAGGCAGCCAGGGACTGCTACCTGCCCTCCACTCCACCCCAAACTTTGACTGCGGGCCCTGAGAGCAGGCAGATCGGGGCCCCTGGAGGACCGGTGAAAGGCGCAGGCAGCCAGGGACTGCGACCTGCCCTCCTCTTCATCCCCAGCGCTGACAGCGGGCCCCGAGAGCAGGAGGATCGGGGCCCCCAGAGGACTGATGGGAGGTGCAGGCAGCCAGGGACTGCCATCCACCCTCCTCTTCACCCCAGCACTGACAGCGGGACCCGAGAGAAGCCAGGTCGGGGCCCCCGGAGGGCCATCGGGAGGTGCAGGCAGCCAGGGACTGCTCCCTGCCCTCCACCCCCAACTTTGACTGTGGACCATGAGAGCAGGCAGATCAGGGCCCCTGGAGGACCGGTGAAAGGTGAAGGCAGCCAGGGACTGCTACCTGCCCTCCTCTTCATCCCTAGCGCTGACAGCCGGCCCTGAGAGCAGGTGGATCGGGGCCCCCGGAGGAACGGCGGGAGGTGCAGGCAGCCAGGGACTGCTACCTGCCCTCCACTCCACCCCCAACTTTGACTGCGGGCCCTGAGAGTAGGCGGGTCTGGGGCCCTTGGAGGACCATGAAAGGTGCAGGCAGCCAGGGACTGCTACCTGCCCTCCTCTTCATCCCAAGTGCTGACAGCGGGCCCTGAGAGCAGGCGGATCGGGGCCCCCAGAGGACCGGTGGAGGTGCAGGCAGCCAGGGACTGCCATCCGCCCTCCTCTTCACCCCAGCACTGACAGCGGGACCCGAGAGCCTCCGGAGGGCCGGTGGGAGGTGCAGGCAGCCAGGGACTGCTACCTGCCCTGTACTGCACCCCCAACTTTGATTGTGGACCCTGAGAGCAGGTGGATCGGGGCCCCTGGAGGACCGGTGAAAGGCGAAGGCAGCCAGGGACTGCTACCTGCCCTCCTCTTCATCCCTAGTGCTGACAGCGGGCCCTGAGAGCAGGCGGATCGGGGCCCTCCGAGGAACGGCGGGAGGTGCAGGCAGCCAGGGACTGCTACCTGCCCTGCACTCCACCCCCAACTTTGATTGTGGACCCTGAGAGCAAGTGGATCAGGGCCCCTGGAGGACCGGTGAAAGGCGCAGGCAGCCAGGGACTGCGACCTGCCCTCCTCTTCATCCCCAGCGCTGACAGCGGGCCCCGAGAGCAGGAGGATCGGGGCCCCCAGAGGACTGATGGGAGGTGCAGGCAGCCAGGGACTGCCATCCACCCTCCTCTTCACCTCAGCACTTACAGCGGGACCCAAGAGCAGCCAGGTCAGGGCCCCTGGAGGTCCTACTCCTACACCTCCGGCGGGAGGTGCAGGCAGCCAGGGACTGCTACCTGCCCTCCTCTCCACCCTCAACTTTGACAGGGGGCCCCCAAGGGCAGGCGGATCGGGCCCCTGGAGAACCAGTAGGAGGCGCAGGCAGCCAGGGACTGCTAACCGCCCAGGACAGTCACTGGAAGGAGCATAGAAGGTATTGGGCATCAGACACACCTACCACAGACAGGGGGTGCACAGGAGGGACTGCAGACAGGTCTAGGGGTCTCTCTCTCTCTTACCCCCACTCTCTCTGATCCCTCTCTCACCCCCTCTTAATCCCCTCTCACCCCCGTCTCTCACCCCCCTCCCTCTCAACCCCCTCTCTGCTCCCCCTCTCTCTCTCCCCCCTCTCTCTCTCTACCCCCTCTCTGACCTCTTCTCTCTCACCCCTCTCTCTCTCTACCCCCTCTCTGACCCCCTCTCTCTCTCAGCCCCTCTCTGACCCCCCCTCTCTCTCTCACCCCCTCTCTGACCCCCCTCTCTCTCTCTCTCTCTCTCTCTCTCTCTCTCTCACCCCCTCTCTGACCCCTCTCTCTCTCACATCCATTTCTGACCCCTCTCTCTCTTTCACCCCCATCTTTGACCCATCTCTCTCTCTCTTATTACCCCTCTGACCCCTCTCTCTTTCTCTCAACCCACCCTCTCTGTCCCTTCTCTCTGACCCCCATTCTCTCTCTGACCCCTCTCTCTCACCCCCTCTCTGACCCCCCTCTCTCTCACCCCCTCTCTGACCCCTCTCTCTCTCACCCCCATCTCTGACCCATCTCTCTCTCTTATTACCCCTCTGACCCCTCTCTCTCTCTCAACCCACCCTCTCTGTCCCTTATTTCTCTCTTACCCAGTCTTACCCAGCTGCTATTTTTTGTAAGTTTCAAGCAGGTGGAGAGCAAAATTGCATGGGGGGGCAAAGAAAATGTTTGCCCAGGGTCCAGTCAATATTAAAGATGGCCCTGGGCAACCCCCACAGCCTTCTTTGGGTGCATGCCATTCTAATGAATGATTGCCAATCCTCCATAATTCCGGTGGCTGCCATGCACAGGCTGCTATTGCGTCTGGCTTCCCACTCTTCTCTTTCTTTCCTAACACACAGATGTGGGGAGAGGAGCCTTTAACTGACTGGATTACATCTAGTGGTATCCATACCAGGGTTTTGAAGGTGGTTTTTCATAGTTGTGTGATAAGCTTGATGTCATTCCGGTAGCACGTGAGTGCATTTTGTGTCATTTTAGCTTTGCTTAATAAAGTTTATTGCACTACTATAAAATAGCACCAAATTGCCCTTGGGACTTTAAATGAGGAATGACACACCAATTATAAAATAAAGCATATGCAGATTTATTGGTGATTACAATAAAACCAGATCAACACGAACAGGTACCATATTGTCAAACAAATTTGTAGTAATTGACATAGTATTTTCCATAACCAAATACAGTATTCCAAAAATCAATCCATGATGGGTGTGAAAATGCATCTTTATGAACCGTTTCATGAATAACAAGTGTGCATCAGCCCCTGCATGCGTGTTTGTGTGTATCAGCCCCTGCGGAAGTGAATGGTTATTCACGAAACGCATTGGTTCATAAAGATGCATTATCACACTCATCATGGATCGATTTTTGGAATACTGTACTTGGTTATGGAATATACTATGTCAATTACTACAAATTTGTTTGACAATATGGTACCTGTTCGGGTTGATCTGGTGGTATTGTATTCACCAATAAATCTGCATATCCTTTATTTTATAATTGGTGTGTCGCACCTCATTTAAAGTCCCAAAGGCAATTTGATGCTATTTTATGTGATATGGGGAGGGAGGCCTTCACGGGGTGCATCCAACCACATTTTGTTATTTTGTTTTATTACACTACTAGGGCAAGCGCTTCCCAATGGATGGCTGCAAAGACCCTGATATACAGTAGTAAAGGCTGCAACATTGTTTTGGAGCTTTTTTGGCTGGTCATACCTGTGCCTGGGAGTGGAATTAATGGTGATCTGGTTAATAAAAAAATGTGATTTTTGTGATTGTGAATAAACAGTGGGTAAACATCCAGCGGGGATTGGTCCTACAGAAAATTATGATCCTGATTTTTTAAAACCTTCATTATGCTATTCAAAATAAAAAATGTAAAATTTGGAACCATTTAATTTCATTGTGGCCCGTGACTGGTTACCAAATCACTTAAGTGGCCTATGCTCTTGAGGTTGAGCACCCCTGCCATAAATTACTTCTCCTTTCCCTTTGGTAAGATCAACCAACCAATGGAGCTGAATGGGTTGCAAAATATGGACCTCCTATAGTAACCAGTTATACCAAGGAAAGCCCTGACTTGTTTCTTGTTTGTGGGACATGGCCATTCCACAGTGGCTTCTGTTTTGTTCAACTGAGGTTTTACAATTTCACGGCCAATTGTCTAGCCTAGGTTCTTGGCTTCTACCCAGCACATTGGCTAAATGTCAACTTTTGTAACTGAATTGAGCTTCCTAAAGCCACTGCAAAACCTTTAGGTACCATCTGTATTTGGAACTAAAACAATTGGATTGGACCAGTCACTATAGGACTCTTCAGTTATGCCTAGCTTAAGATTTTAACTATTTTAACTCTCACTGAAATCTTTTCTCTTCCCTTTAGCAATTCAGTAGGGCTTGACTTTGACATGCACCCCATTTTCAGTATTAATGTCATGTGGTACAAAAGAGGCCTGACCTGGCAAAACCAAAAAAATGTCTCTGTCTTTTGCTAGGAACTCCCTGAATTCCTGCCGATATGGACTTTGCAGCTTGTGACACTTTGGGGGAGATTTACTAAAATGGAGCGTGCAAAATCTAGTGCAGCGTTGCATAGAAACCCATCAGCTTCTGGGTTTTATTGTCAAAGCTTAATTGAACAAGCTGAAGTTAGAAGCTGATTGGTTACCATGCACAGCAGCACCAGATACTGAGTGCTTAAGTTTTAGTAAAGATTTCCCCACATTTTTTAGAGTTTTAGCAACTTGGTATATTTTTTCAAGCTTTATTTTTTTATGGTTGGTGAACTTTGCAATTTCCCCAACACCCTTGAACACTTGAAGAGGCTCTGCCATTTAGCAAGGAACATGCTATCAAAGGTGAGAACACCAGCATCCCATTGCCAGGTAGGCCTGAGCTAAATGTTCTCTTACAATTTGCCTTCGGGGGCCATCAGGGGTGATCCACAAAGTTTACAGATGCATCACCTTAAACATTTCATACAACTATTTGGTTAGTTAGGGACCCTGAACACCTAGAGAAATATCTTGGTTATATTTAGGGATGAGCCGAACACCCCTCCGTTCGGTTCGCAATAGAACATGCGAACAGGCAAAAAATTTGTTCAAACGCGCGAACACCGTTAAAGTCTATGGGACACGAACATGAAAAATCAAAAGTGCTAATTTTAAAGGCTTATATGCATGGTATTGTCTTAAAAAGTGTTTGGGGACCCGGGTCTATGTATCAATGCAAAAATAGTTTTAAAAATTGATGTTTTTTCGGGAGCAGTGATTTTAATAATGCTTAAAGTGAAACAATAAAAGTGTAATATTCCTTTAAATTTCGTACCTGGGGGGTGTCTATAGTATGCCTGTAAAGGGGTGCATGTTTCCCGTGTTTAGAACAGTCTGGCAGCAAAATTACATTTCTAAAGGGGAAAAAAGTCATTTAAAAGTGCTAGAGCTAGTGCCGGCTATAATAAATTGTCAGTCGGGCAATACACATAAAAGTTCATTGATAAAAACGGCATGGAATTTCCCCACAGGGGAACCCCGAACCAATATTTTTTTTAAAAATGCATGGGGGTCCCCCTAAATTCCATACCAGATCCTTCGGGTCTGGTATAGATTTTAAGGGAACCTCGTGCCAAATTTTTTTTTAAAAATGGTGTGGGGTCCCCCAAAAATCCATACCAAACCCTTATCCGAGCACGCAACCTGGCAGGCCACAGGAAAAGAGGGGGGACGAGAGAGCGCCCCCCCCCTCCTGAACCGTACCAGGCCACATGCCCTCTACATTGAGAAGGTGCTTTGGGGTAGCAGGCCCCCCAAAAGCACCTTGTCCCCATGTTGATGGGGAGAAGGGCCTCATCCCCACAACCCTTGCCCGGTGGTTGTGGGGGTCTGCGGGAGGGGGCTTATTGGAATCTGGAAGCCTCCTTTAACAAGGGGACCCCCAGATCCCACCCCCCGTGTGTGAAATAGTAACGGGGTACAAATGTACCCCTACCATTTCACAAAAAATGTGTGAAAATGGTAAAAAAAAAAGACACTACACTCCTTGGGACAAGTCCTTTATTAAAAAAATTAAAAAAATAAAACTGTCCCACGGAGTCTTTTTCTTCTTCTCGTGCTCCGATGAACTGAAAAAGAAAAAGCAAAAAAAAAGCCGCAAGCCGCCTACGATCTGCCTCCATGGGAGGCACCCACCGTAATGACGGGCCTCTCAGGTGACAGTTCTTTTATAAGTGAGAATGGAGCCACACAATGTCATCACCAGGTGTACCCGCCCCCTCTGACGTAAGGGGATATCCCTATGGTTTTCCAGTAGCTTCAGAGGGGGGCAGGGTCACACGGTTATTCGCTATTCGGCGAACAGGCGAACACCCGATGTTCGAGTCGAACGTACGTTCGACTCGAACATCGGGACCATCCCTAGTTATATTCTTAGCAGATATATTGCGTAAAGGAATATCCTCAGAAAAAGGAGTGGCATAATCCATAACAACTAAAATATGCTAATGACCCTCACAAAGGGAACTTTAGTACTTGGCAGGGGCATCAAGGGACTCTCGAATGGGTTGCAGGGTTGCAGACTGGACATGATTTACAATAACTTTCCATGTTTTGTACCCTAGACCAGGTAAAACCTCTGTAAAACTCTTTCACTGGTCTTCTCAACACTCAAATAGCCACCCAAAAAGTGCCTGTGGACAATTTCAAATGCCACCTTTCTGTTAAGCTTGGGAACCAACAACTGCTCAACAATTTCATTTTTCTTTTTATAGTGAGGAAAAACTCATGTATATTTCCTGGCACCCAGTAAGCCCAGCGTGTATTTTGTGTCCCGCTGCCACTGCACTGACCTGCCGGTAGCCAGCGTGCATTCCACAGGAGGAGAGCCCGAAACTGGAACAAGAAGTGACAAGGTAACACAACCTTCCCCTTGGTTTGACAGTTTCGCTGTTGATCATCACAAAGTTTTTCCAGGCTCTGCCTTTTCTCTGATCAGTACTGAGGTTTTCTCTATGAGTTTTATGATCAACAAACCCTAGATTACCCTTCGTGTCCACAGAGGGGACTGTCCCCTCTCATTGGCTCTAGGACTTCTTCAGCCTCCTCCAGTTCTCCTGCCAGAACAAAGAAAGCAAATATTTTGGGTTCCTGAGAGGAATCCTCCAAATCCAAATCTCCACTGCAGGCCAAGGATTTTGACTTACCCTCTGACTCTGACAAAGTCTGAATGGTCCCATAGTTCCTGAAATTCAGGGAAGTTCCTCACAATTCTTGCATTATGTAACTATTGGGATACAATTCCAACCAAATGAGCCACAGTACCCAGTGTCATTTTAGCCTGTCCACAGAGGCAATCACAGTGGCCATCGGCCAGAGTAACCAAGCTCCTTGAGTCAAGCAAACCAAAGTTTGCATGTAATTCACAATGATTGGACACATATGCTTTCCTACCACTGGCGCTGCTGTGAATGAAACAGTAGCAAACAAAGACTGCCATCTATCCCTGAAAGAGAAGTCATATTGCATAGGCTCATTAGTCAGCGGCATTCCTGGCAATGAAAATGATTAATATTTCCCTGGTTCTGAATCCCATCCACTTCCCCTGGAATAGTCATACCAGTTGCTGGGAGAGACTATGGCTTAGGGTGAAAATGATATTGATCTAGAGGAGAGACAATCAAGTATTCAACTGCAAATTAACTCTCAATGATCTCCACAAGATGATCAGCCGGATCACCTTGGCTCACCCATTTTTGCAGTGCAATAGGTAAGGACCTGCAGTGGTAGTCATTTAGGGACAAGGTGAATGAGGTCAAACATCTATGATCCAACTTGGTAGGATAAGCTGCTGCCCTGTTGTGGTTGTACCACCAGGGTAACATCCAGTTGTGCCAGTATTTTCTGCTTGAACTTATCATAATCCACACCAACCACAGACTCCAAATCACCATAGGCTTTCTGTGAGTCACCGTTACCAAGAGGCCACAGTCCTACTCACTGGGGTTGATTTACTAAAGGCAAATAGACTGTGCAATTGCTCCAAAGCTTAGTATTCATATTTAATATTTTCAATAAAAATATTGGAAACTAAAATTGCTTTAGAAAACTTAACGATTCACTTCCGGACCGCCCGCCGACATTATACGTCGGTATTTTGACCTTGAATACCGGGGTTATGGCAGCAGATAGCTGCCATAACCCCAGTATTTTTTTAAACTGTGGGTGGTCCTCTTTAAGATAAAAGTGGTCTCAGTGGTAGATTTGCTGCAAGATCACTTTTATGGGAAGTGGGAGAGGTACCTCCTCCTGCCGTGTCCTGGGCAGGAGGGGGCCATTGGAAGGGGTGGAGACGATTCGGTCCTGTGGCCTGATGGGCAGGAAGTCGAGTGGGGGCCATCTATGCCCTTGGAGGACCGGAGGAATGTCATTTCCGCCCAACGGCCTTAACCACTTCAGCCCCGGAAGGATTCGCCCCCTTAATGACCAGAGCATTTTTTGCGAGACGGCACTGCGTCGCTTTAACTGACAATTAACGTCCTTTTTTTTCCCACAAATAGAGCTTTCTTTTGGTGGTATTTGATCACCTCTGCGGTTTTTATTTTTTGCGCTATAAACAAACAAAGAGCAACAATTTTGAAAAAGAAATTTTTTTTATACTTTCTGCTATAAAACATATCCAAAAAAAAACAAAAACAAATGTATTCATCAGTTTAGGCTGATATACAGTGGGGACGGAAAGTATTCAAACCCCCTTAAATTTTTCACTCTTTGTTATATTGCAGCCATTTGCTAAAATCATTTAAGTTCATTTTTTTCCTCATTAATATACACACAGCACCCCATATTGACAGAAAAACACAGAATTGTTGACATTTTTGCAGATTTATTAAAAAAGAAAAACTGAAATATCACATAGTCCTAAGTATTCAGACCCTTTGCTCAGTATTTAGTAGAAGCACCCTTTTGATCTAATACAGCCATGAGTCTTTTTGGGAAAGATGCAACAAGTTTTTCACACCTGGATTTGGGGATCATCTGCCATTCCTCCTTGCAGATCCTCTCCAGTTCTGTCAGGCTGGATGGTAAACATTGGTGGACAGCCATTTTTAGGTCTCTCCAGAGATGCTCAATTGGGTTTAAGTAAGGGCTCTGCAGCTGAAAAACACCCCCACAGCATGATGCTGCCACCACCATGCTTCACTGTTGGGACTGTATTGGACAGGTGATGAGCAGTGCCTGGTTTTCTCCACACATACCGCTTAGAATTAAGGCCAAAAAGTTCTATCTTGGTCTCATCAGACCAGAGAATCTTATTTCTCACAATCTTGGAGTCCTTCAGGTGTTTTTTAGCAAACTCCATGTGGCTTTCATGTATCTTGCACTGAGGAGAGGCTTCTGTTGGGCCACTCTGCCATAAAGCCCCGACTGGTCGAGGGCTGCAGTGATGGTCGACTTTCTACAACTTTCTCCCATCTCCGGACTGCATCTCTGGAGCTCAGCCACAGTGATCTTTGGGTTCTTCTTTACCTCCCTCACCAAGGCTCTTCTCCCCGATAGCTCAGTTTGGCCGGACGGCCAGCTCTAGGAAGGGTTCTGGTCGTCCCAAACATCTTCCATTTAAGGATTATGGAGGCCACTGTGCTCTTAGGAACCTTAAGTGCAGCAGAATTTTTTTTGCAACCTTGGCCAGATCTGTCTCTTGCAACAATTCTGTCTCTGAGCTCTTCAGGCAGTTCCTTTGACCTCATGATTCTCATTTGCTCTGATATGCGCTGTGAGCTGTAAGGTCTTATATAGACAGGTGTGTGGCTTCTCTAATCAAGTCCAATCAGTATAATCAAGCACAAATGAAGGTGTAGAACCATCTCAAGGATGATCAGAAGAAATTGACAGCACCTGAGTTAAATATATGAGTGTCACTGCAAAGGGTCTGAATACTTAAGACCATGTGATAATTCAGTTTTTCTTTTTTAATAAATCTGCAAAAATGTCAACAATTCTGTGTTTTTCTGTCAATATGGGGTGCTGTGTGTACATTAATGAGGAAAAAAATGAACTTAAATGATTTTAGCAAATGGCTGCAATATATCAAAAAGTGAAAAATTTAAGGGGGTCTGAATACTTTCTGTCCCCACTGTATATTCTTCTACATATTTTTGGTAAAAAAAATCACAATAGGCGTATATTGATTGGTTTGCGCAAAAGTTATCGCGTCTACAAACTCGGGATAGATTTAGGGACTTTTTTTTTTAATGCTTTTACTGGTAATGGTGACGATCTGCGATTTTTAGCAGGACTGCGACATTGCTGCGGACAAATCTGACCCCAAATTACTCTTTTTGACCAGTGACATTATTACATTGATCAGTGCTAAAATTAAACTTGCAGGGAAGGGGTTAACACTAGGGGCAATCAAGGTGTTAATTGTGCTCCCACAGCGTGTTCTAACTCTAGGGGGGTGGGCTTACTGAAACATGACAGAGATCACTGTTCCCGATCACTGGGAACAGTAGGTCTCTGTCATGTCACTAGGCAGAACAGGGAAATGCCTTGTTTACATAGGCAGTTCCCCATTGTGCCTCTCCCAGTGGCGGCTGGTGAAGTTTTAGGATGGGGGGGCGCCAGACCCCGCCCTTCCTTTTTGACCCCTCCCACTTGGTGAAAATGGGCGTGGTTTCAGCGAAATAGTGGGCGTGGCTCTAAGGTGGTGTGGTTAGCGTCTGAGATGAACGAGGGATGGAGGGAGAGGGAGAGAGGGACAGCAGGCCTAGATCCTACACAACAATAGAAATGTGTATTCTAGAAAGTTTAACAATCAGCAGATAAAGATACTCCAAACACCTGGTGTTAGCGCTTCAATCATCCCAGCACCATGGTTTTATGGTGTCAGGATGATTGAAGCGCATTATTACTATTATTACATTGTAATATAAAATGAAATCATTCAACTCACCATAATGCAGAATCAGTGGGAGCCCCGAGTGTGTCACTAGCCATGTCGCCTACAACCAGATGCCATCAGGTTGTCCCAGCAGTCCGTCCTTACATGCAGCCTGTGTCACATCAAATGCAGCCTCTGTCACATAAAATGCAGCCTCTGTTCCCCCAAATGCAGCCTCTGTCTCCCCCCCAAATGCAGCCTCTGTCCCCCCCCCCCAAATGCAGCATGCCTGTGTCCCATTAAATGCAGCCTCTGTTCCCCCAAATGCAGCCTCTGTCCCCCCAAATGCAGCCTCTGTCCCCCCCAAATGCAGCATGCCTGTGTCCCATTAAATGCAGCCTCTGTTCCCCCAAATGCAGCCTCTGTCCCCCCAAATGCAGCCTCTGTCCCCCCCAAATGCAGCATGCCTGTGTCCCCCCCCCAAATGAAGCCTCTGTCCCCCCCAAAATGCAGCCACTGCCCCCCCCAAATGCAGCCTCTGTCCCCCCCAAATGCAGCCTCTGTCCCCCCAAATGCAGCATGCCTGTGTCCCATTAAATGCAGCCTCTGTTCCCCCAAATGCAGCCTCTGTCCCCCCAAATACAGCCTCTGCCCCCCCCCAATGTTGCCTCTGCCCCCCCCAAAATGCAGCCTCTGTTTCCCCCAAAATGCAGCCTCTGTCCCCCCCCCAAATGCAGCCTCTGTCCCCCCAAATACAGCCTCTGCCCCCCCAAAATGCAGCCTCTGTCTCCCCCAAAATGCAGCCTCTGTCCCCCCAAATACAGCCTCTGTCCCCCCCAAAATGCAGCCTCTGCCCCCCCCCAATGCAGCCTCTGCCCCCCCAAAATGCAGCCTCTGCCCCCCCAAATACAGCCTCTGTCCCCCCCAAATACAGCCTCTGTCCCCTTACAAGTTGCCATTAGTGTCCCCCCACAGCATGTGTCCTCATCAGAG
Organism: Lithobates clamitans; assembly: GCA_037952925.1. Taxonomy (NCBI): domain Eukaryota; kingdom Metazoa; phylum Chordata; class Amphibia; order Anura; family Ranidae; genus Lithobates; species Lithobates clamitans. Next base: position 1,582,483 of record JBBGZY010001199.1, read on the forward strand.
CCCCCCACAGCAGGTGTCCCCCACAGCAGGTGTCCCACATCAGAGCCCCCCACAGCAGGTGTCCCCCATCAGAGCCCCCAACAGCAGGTGTCCCCTTTAGAACCCCCCACAGCAGGGTGTCTCCATCAGAGTCCCCCCACAGCAGGTGTCCCCATCAGAGTCCCCCCCACAGCAGGTGTTCCCATCAAAGTCCCCCCACAGCAGGTGTCCCCCATCAGAGTCCCCCATCAGAGCCCCCCACCAGAGCCCCCCACAGCAGGTGTCCCCTATCAAAGCCCCCCACAGCAGGTGTCCCCCATCAGAGCCCCCCACAGCAGGTGTCCCCCATCAGAGTCCCCCTACAGCAGGTGTCCCCCATCAGAGCCCCCCACAGCAGGTGTCCCCCATCAGAGCCCCCTACAGCAGGTGTTCCTCATCAGAGCCCCCCCACAGCAGGTGTCCCCCACAGCAGGTGTCTCAATCAGAGTCCCCCCACAGCAGGTGTCCCCATCAGAGTCCCCCCAAAACAGGAGTTGCCCATCAGAGCCCCCCACAGCAGGTGTCCCCCATCAGAGCCCCCCAACAGCAGGTGTCCCCATCAGAGTCCCCCCACAGCAGGTGTCCCCCATCAGAGCCCCCCCACAGCAGGTGTCCCCATCAGAGCCCCCTCACAGCAGGTGTCCCCTACAGCAGTTGTCTCCATCAGAGTCCCCCCACAGTAGGTGTCCCCATCAGAGTTCCCCCACAGCAGGTGTCCCCATCAGAGTCCCCCCAAAGCAGGTGTCCCCATCAGAGTCCCCCCACAGCAGGTGTCCCCCATCAGAGCCCCCCACAGCAGATGTCCCCCATCAGAGCCCCCCCACAGCAGGTGTCCCCCATCAGAGCCCCCACCGCAGGTGTCCCCATCTGAGTCCCCCTACAGCAGTTGTCCCCATCAAAGTCCCCCCACAGCAGGTGACCCCATCAGAGCCCCCCACAGCAGGTGTCCCCCATCAGAGCCCCCCCACAGCAGGTGTCCCCCATCAGAGCCCCCCACAGCAGGTGTCCCCCATCAGAGCCCCCCCCACAGCAGGTGTCCCCATCAGAGCCCCCTCACAGCAGGTGTCCCCTACAGCAGTTGTCTCCATCAGAGTCCCCCCACAGCAGGTGTCCCCATCAGAGTCCCCCCACAGCAGGTGTCCCCATCAGAGTCCCCCCACAGCAGGTGTCCCCCATCAGAGCCCCCCACAGCAGGTGTCCCCCATCAGAGCCCCCACACAGCAGGTGTCCCCATCAGAGCCCCCACCGCAGGTGTCCCCATCTGAGTCCCCCCCACAGCAGGTGTCCCCATCAGAGTCCCCCCACAGCAGGTGTCCCCATCAGAGTCCCCCCACAGCAGGTGTCCCCATCAGAGTCCCCCCACAGCAGGTGTCCCCATCAGAGTCCCCCCACAGCAGGTGTCCCCCATCAGAACCCCCCACAGCATGTGTCCCCCATCAGAGCCCCCCCCCCCCACTGCAGGTGTCCCCATCAGAGCTCCCCCACAGCAGGTGTCCCCATCAGAGCCCCCTCACAGCAGGTGTCCCCTACAGCAGTTGTCCCCATCAGAGTCCCCCCACAGCAGGTGTCCCCCATCAGAGCCCCCCCCACAGCAGGTGTCCCCCATCAGAGCCCCCCACAGCAGGTGTCCCCCATCAGAGCACCCCCATAGCAGGTGTCCCATCAGAGCCCCCTCACAGCAGGTGTCCCCTACAGCAGTTGTCTCCATCAGAGTCCCCCCACAGCAGGTGTCCCCATCAGAGTCCCCCCACAGCAGGTGTCCCCCATCAGAGCCCCCACCGCAGGTGTCCCCATCTGAGTCCCCCCCACAGCAGGTGTCCCCATCAGAGTCCCCCCACAGCAGGTGTCCCCATCAGAGTCCCCCTACAGCAGGTGTCCCCATCAGAGTCCCCCCACAGCAGGTGTCCCCATCAGAGTCCCCCCACAGCAGGTGTCCCCCATCAGAACCCCCCACAGCATGTGTCCCCCATCAGAGCCCTCCCACAGCAGGTGTCCCCCATCAGAGCCCCCACCGCAGGTGTCCCCATCTGAGTCCCCCCCACAGCAGGTGTCCCCATCAGAGTCCCCCCACAGCAGGTGTCCCCATCAGAGTCCCCCTACAGCAGGTGTCCCCATCAGAGTCCCCCCACAGCAGGTGTCCCCATCAGAGTCCCCCCACAGCAGGTGTCCCCATCAGAGTCCCCCCACAGCAGGTGTCCCCCATCAGAACCCCCCACAGCATGTGTCCCCCATCAGAGCCCTCCCACAGCAGGTGTCCCCATCAGAGCTCCCCCACAGCAGGTGTCCCCATCAGAGCCTCCTCACAGCAGGTGTCCCCTACAGCAGTTGTCCCCATCAGAGTCCCCCCACAGCAGGTGTCCCCCATCAGAGTCCCCTATCAGAGCCCCCCACCAGAGCCCCCCACAGCAGGTGTCCCCTATCAAAGCCCCCCACAACAGGTGTCCCCCATCAGAGTCCCCCACAGCAGGTGTCCCCCATCAGAGTCCCCCCACAGCAGGTGTCCCCCATCAGAGCCCCCCACAGCAGGTGTCCCCCATCAGAGCCCCCCACAGCAGGTGTCCCCCATCAGAGCCCCCCACAGCAGGTGTTCCCCATCAGAGCCCCCCACAGCAGGTGTTCCCCATCAGAGCCCCCCTCAGCAGGTGTCTCAATCAGAGTCCCCCCACAGCAGGTGTCCCCCATCAGAGTCCCCCCACAGCAGGTGTCGCCCATCAGAGCCCCCCACAGCAGGTGTCCCCCATCAGAGCCCCCCACAGAAGGTGTCCCCCATCAGAGCCCCCCACAGCAGGTGTCCCCCATCAGAGCCCCCCCACAGCAGGTGTCCCCCATCAGAGCCCCCCACAGCAGGTGTTTCCCATCAGAGCCCCCCACAGCAGGTGTCCCCCATCAGAGCCCCCCTACAGCAGGTGTCCCCATCAGAGCCCCCCCACAGCAGTTGTCCCCCCCAAATGCAGCCTCTGTCCCCCCCAAATGCAGCCTCTGCCCCCCCAAATGTAGCCTCTGCCCCCCCATTCTCCACACAGCGCCAGCGGTACTTACCTTGGGTCTCCTGCGGTGTCCTCCTCCTCACACTGGCACCAGCATTCTTCCTGTTTCCTCTCTCGGGCGCATTGAGAGAGAGAGGCAGGAAGTGACATCTGACTCAGGGAAGATGTCAATCAAATCTGAAGTGCCGAGTAGCTTCCGCCCGGCACCTGTAGTATGTATTACTATGGCAGGGCGGAAGCTACTCGGCGCTTCAGAAAACGGCTAAACGCCCGCAAATGCAGCAATATTATCTGCTCATATTCAGCAAAATGCTTCAGAACTCATTGGATGGCGCTTCACAGTGCAGATGGACAATGACCCGAAGCATACTGCGAAAGCAACCAAAGAGTTTTTTTAAGTGAAAGAAGTGGAATGTTATGCAGTGGCCAAGTCAATCACCTGACCTGAATCCGACTGAGCATGCATTTCACTTGCTGAAGACATAACTGAAGGGAAAATGCCTCAAGAACAAGTAGGAACTGAAGACAGTTGCAGTAGAGGCCTGGCAGAGCATCACCAGGGATGAAACCCAGCGTCTGGTGATGTCTATGCTTTCCAGACTTCAGGCTGTAATTGGCTGCAAAGGATTTGCAAAAGTATTAAAAAGTGAAAGTTTGATGGATGATTGTTAATCTGTCCCATTACTTTTGGTCCCTTAAAAAGTGGGAGGCACATATACAAACTGTTGTAATTCCTACACTGTTCACCTAATTTTGATGTAAATACCCTCAAATTAAAGCTGAAAGTCTGCAGTTAAAGCACATCTTGTTTGTTTAATTTCAAATCCATTGTGGTGGTGTATAGAGCCAAAAAGAGTAGAATTGTGTCGATGTCCCAATATTTATGGACCTGAAGGTATGGGGGGTCAGCCTGTCGGCGCTCAGACCATATGCTGCACACTGCATCAAATTGGTCTGCATGGCTGTCGTCCCAGAAGTAATGCCGCGTACACACAAGCGGACTTTACGGCCGACTTTGCCCGGCGGACTGGATTTCGTCAGACAATTCGATCGTGTGTGGGCTCCAGCGGACTTTGTTTTCTCAAAAGTTGGACGGACTTAGATTTGAAACATGTTTTAAATCAATCCGTCGAAATCGAGTCTGGTCGAAAAGTCTGCTTGTCTTTATGCTAGTTCGACAGACAAAAAGCCACGCTAGGGCAGCTATTGGCCACTGGCTATGGACTTCCTTGTTTTAGTCCGGTCGTACGTCATCACGTACGAATTTGACAGACTTTGGTGGATTGTGTGTAGGCAAGTCCGTTTATTCAGAAAGTCCGTCGTAAAGTCTGTCGAAAAGACCGCCGGGCAAAGTGATGATGCACAAGAAAGCCCGCCAGCAGTTTGCTGAAAACAAGCAGACTAAGGACATGGATTACTGATTTGATGAGACCAAGATAAACTTTTTTGGTTCAGATGGTGTCAAGGGTGTGTGGCGGCAACCAGGTGAGGAGTACAAAGATAAATGTGTCTTGCCTACAGTCAAGCATGGTGGTGGGAGTGTCAGGGTCTGGGGCTGCATGAGTGCTGTTCATTGAGGAAACCATGAATACCAACATGTACTTTGACATACTGAAGCAGAGCATGATCCCCTCCCTTTGGAGACTGGGCCGCAGGACAGGATTACAACATGATAACGACCCCAAACACACCACTGCCTTGCTAAAGAAGCTGAGAGTAAAGGTGATGGACTGGCCAAGCATGTCTTCAGACCTAAACCCTACTGAGCATCTGTGGGGCATCCTTAAAAGGAAGGCGGAGGAGCGCAAGGTCTCTAACATTCAACAGCTCTGTGATGCCATCAAGGAGGAGTGGAAGAGGACTCCAGTGGCAACCTGTGAAGCTTTGGTGAACTCCATGCTCAAGAGGATTAAGGCAGTGCTGGAAAATAATAGTGGCCACACAAAATATTGACACTCTGGACCCAATCTGGACATTTTCACTTAGGGGTGTACTCACTTTTGTTGCCAGCGGTTTAGACATTATTGGCTGTGTGTTGAGTTATTTTGAGGGGACAGCAAATGTACACTGTTATACAGGCTGTACACTCACTACTTTACATTGTAGAAAAGTGTCATTTCTTCAGTGTTGTCACATGATTAAGTTATAATAAAATATTTTAAAAAATGTGAGGGGCCAACTGTAGAGATACTGTATATATTGGCAGCTTACCAATCATTAGATGTGGTGTCTTCATTCATGTACTTACGTAGCGCCGTCAATTTACACAGCGTTTTACATATACATTGTACATTCACATCTGTCCTTACCTTCAAGGAGCTTACAATCTGAGGTCCCTAACTCACATTCATATACTAGGACCAATTTAGACAGAAGCCAATTAACTTACCAGCATGTCTTTGGAGTGTAGGAGGAAACCGGAGTACCCGGAGGAAACCCACGCAGGCACAGGGAGAACATGCAAACTCCAGGCAGATGGTGTCGTGGTTGGGATTTGAACCAGTGACCCTAAAAGTTAGTGTAGTGCGACCTCTGCACGGTGTTAAGCTAAAGCTACAAGTTAGTGTAGTGCGACCTCTGCACAGTGTTCAGCTAAAGCTACAAGTTAGTGTAGTGCGACCTCTGCACAGTGCTCAGCTAAAGCTACAAGTTACTACCGCAGGCAGCTACATTATTTACATATTAGTGTAGTGCGACCTCTGCACAGTGTTCAGCTAAAGCTACCTGTAGAAGGTTGGTGTTGTTTTCCTGATCCTATCACTACCGCAGGAGCTACATTATTTACACCTTAGTGTAGTGCGACCTCTGCACAGTGTTCAGCTAAAGCTACCTGTAGAAGGTTGGTGGTGTTTTCCTGATCCTATCACTACCGCAGGCAGCTACATTATTTACACCTTAGTGTAGTGCGACCTCTGCACAGTGTTCAGCTAAAGCTACCTGTAGAAGGTTGGTGGTGTTTTCCTGATCCTATCACTACCGCAGGCAGCTATATTTTTTACACGTTAGTGTAGTGCGACTCTGCACAGTGTTCAGCTTAAGCTACAAGTTAGTGTAGTGTGACCTCTGCACAGTGTTCAGCTAAAGCTACAAGTTACTGTAGTGCGACCTCTGCACAGTGTTCAGCTAAAGCTACCTGTAGAAGGTTGGTGTTGTTTTCCTGATCCTATCACTACCGCAGGCAGCTACATTATTTACACGTTAGTGTAGTGCGACTCTGCACAGTGTTCAGCTAAAGCTACAAGTTAGTGTAGTGCAACCTCTGCACAGTGTTCAGCTAAAGCTACAAGTTACTGTAGTGCGACCTCTGCACAGTGTTCAGCTAAAGCTACCTGTAGAAGGTTAGTATTGTTTTCCTGATCCTATCACTACTGCAGGCAGCTACATTATTTACACATTAGTGTAGTGTGACCTCTGCACAGTGTTCAGCTAAAGCTACCTGTAGAAGGTTGGTGATGTTTTCCTGATCCTATCACTACCGCAGGCAGCTACATTACTTACACCTTAGTGTAGTGCGACCTCTGCACAGTGTTCAGCTAAAGCTACCTGTAGAAGGTTGGTGGTGTTTTCCTGATCCTATCACTACCACAGGCAGCTACATGATTTACACGTTAGTGTAGTGCGACCTCTGCACAGTGTTCAGCTAAAGCTACCTGTAGAAGGTTGGTGGTATTTTCCTGATCCTATCACTACCGCAGGCAGCCACATTATTTACACGTTAGTGTAGTGCGACTCTGCAGAGTGTTCAGCTAAAGCTACAAGTTAGTGTAGTGCGACCTCTGCACAGTGTTCAGCTAAAGCTACAAGTTACTGTAGTGCGACCTCTGTACAGTGTTCAGCTAAAGCTACCTGTAGAAGGTTGGTGTTGTTTTCCTGATCCTATCACTACCGCAGGCAGCTACATTATTTACACGTTAGTGTAGTGCGACCCTGCACAGTGTTCAGCTAAAGCTACAAGTTAGTGTAGTGCGACCTCTGCACAGTGTTCAGCTAAAGCTACAAGTTACTGTAGTGCGACCTCTGCACAGTGTTCAGCTAAAGCTACCTGTAGAAGGTTGGTGTTGTTTTCCTGATCCTATCACTACCGCAGGCAGCTACATTATTTACACGTTAGTGTAGTGCGACCTCTGCACAGTGTTCAGCTAAAGCTACCTGTAGAAGGTTGGTATTGTTTTCCTGATCCTATCACTACCGCAGGCAGCTACATTATTTACACATTAGTGTAGTGTGACCTCTGCACAGTGTTCAGCTAAAGCTAGCTGTAGAAGGTAGGTGGTGTTTTTCTGATCCTATCACTACCGCAGGCAGCTACATTATTTACACATTAGTGTAGTGCGACCTCTGCACAGTGTTCAGCTAAAGCTACCTGTAGAAGGTTGGTGTTGTTTTCCTGATCCTATCACTACCGCAGGAGCTACATTATTTACACCTTAGTGTAGTGCGACCTCTGCACAGTGTTCAGCTAAAGCTACCTGTAGAAGGTTGGTGGTGTTTTCCTGATTCTATCACTACCGCAGGCAGCTACATTATTTACACCTTAGTGTAGTGCGAACTCTGCACAGTGTTCAGCTAAAGCTACCTGTAGAAGGTTGGTGTTGTTTTCCTGATCCTATCACTACCGCAGGAGCTACATTATTTACACCTTAGTGTAGTGCGACCTCTGCACAGTGTTCAGCTAAAGCTACCTGTAGAAGGTTGGTGGTGTTTTCCTGATTCTATCACTACCGCAGGCAGCTACATTATTTACACCTTAGTGTAGTGCGACTCTGCACAGTGTTCAGCTAAAGCTACCTGTAGAAGGTTGGTGTTTGTTTTCCTGATCCTATCACTACCGCAGGCAGCTACATTATTTACACGTTAGTGTAGTGCGACTCTGCACAGTGTTCAGCTAAAGCTACAAGTTAGTGTAGTGCAACCTCTGCACAGTGTTCAGCTAAAGCTACAAGTTACTGTAGTGCGACCTCTGCACAGTGTTCAGCTAAAGCTACCTGTAGAAGGTTGGTGTTGTTTTCCTGATCCTATCACTACCGCAGGCAGCTACATTATTTACACGTTAGTGTAGTGCGACCTCTGCACAGTGTTCAGCTAAAGCTACCTGTAGAAGGTTGATATTGTTTTCCTGATCCTATCACTACCGCAGGCAGCTACATTATTTACACATTAGTGTAGTGTGACCTCTGCACAGTGTTCAGCTAAAGCTAGCTGTAGAAGGTTGGTGGTGTTTTCCTGATTCTATCACTACCGCAGGCAGCTACATTATTTACACCTTAGTGTAGTGCGAACTCTGCACAGTGTTCAGCTAAAGCTACCTGTAGAAGGTTGGTGGTGTTTTCCTGATCCTATCACTACCGCAGGCAGCTACATTATTTACACGTTAGTGTAGTGCTACCTCTGCACAGTGTTCAGCTAAAGCTACCTGTAGAAGGTTGGTGGTGTTTTCCTGATCCTATCACTACCGCAGGCAGCTACATTTTTTACACGTTAGTGTAGTGCGACTCTGCACAGTGTTCAGCTTAAGCTACAAGTTAGTGTAGTGTGACCTCTGCACAGTGTTCAGCTAAAGCTACAAGTTACTGTAGTGCGACCTCTGCACAGTGTTCAGCTAAAGCTACCTGTAGAAGGTTGGTGTTGTTTTCCTGATCCTATCACTACCGCAGGCAGCTACATTATTTACACATTAGTGTAGTGCGACCTCTGCACAGTGTTCAGCTAAAGCTACCTGTAGAAGGTTGGTGGTGTTTTCCTGATCCTATCACTACCACAGGCAGCTACATGATTTACACGTTAGTGTAGTGCGACCTCTGCACAGTGTTCAGCTAAAGCTACCTGTAGAAGGTTGGTGGTATTTTCCTGATCCTATCACTACCACAGGCAGCTACATGATTTACAAGTTAGTGTAGTGCAACCTCTGCACAGTGTTCAGCTAAAGCTACAAGTTACTGTAGTGCGACCTCTGCACAGTGTTCAGCTAAAGCTACCTGTAGAAGGTTAGTATTGTTTTCCTGATCCTATCACTACTGCAGGCAGCTACATTATTTACACATTAGTGTAGTGTGACCTCTGCACAGTGTTCAGCTAAAGCTACCTGTAGAAGGTTGGTGATGTTTTCCTGATCCTATCACTACCGCAGGCAGCTACATTATTTACACCTTAGTGTAGTGCGACCTCTGCACAGTGTTCAGCTAAAGCTACCTGTAGAAGGTTGGTGGTGTTTTCCTGATCCTATCACTACCACAGGCAGCTACATGATTTACACGTTAGTGTAGTGCGACCTCTGCACAGTGTTCAGCTAAAGCAACCTGTAGAAGGTTGGTGGTATTTTCCTGACCCTATCACTACCGCAGGCAGCCACATTATTTACACGTTAGTGTAGTGCGACTCTGCAGAGTGTTCAGCTAAAGCTACAAGTTAGTGTAGTGTGACCTCTGCACAGTGTTCAGCTAAAGCTACAAGTTACTGTAGTGCGACCTCTGTACAGTGTTCAGCTAAAGCTACCTGTAGAAGGTTGGTGTTGTTTTCCTGATCCTATCACTACCGCAGGCAGCTACATTATTTACACGTTAGTGTAGTGCGACCTCTGCACAGTGTTCAGCTAAAGCTACCTGTAGAAGGTTGGTGGTGTTTTCCTGATCCTATCACTACCACAGGCAGCTACATGATTTACACGTTAGTGTAGTGTGACCTCTGCACAGTGTTCAGCTAAAGCTACCTGTAGAAGGTTGGTGGTATTTTCCTGATCCTATCACTACCGCAGGCAGCCACATTATTTACACGTTAGTGTAGTGCGACTCTGCAGAGTGTTCAGCTAAAGCTACAAGTTAGTGTAGTGCGACCTCTGCACAGTGTTCAGCTAAAGCTACAAGTTACTGTAGTGCGACCTCTGTACAGTGTTCAGCTAAAGCTACCTGTAGAAGGTTGGTGTTGTTTTCCTGATCCTATCACTACCGCAGGCAGCTACATTATTTACACGTTAGTGTAGTGCGACCTCTGCACAGTGTTCAGCTAAAGCTACCTGTAGAAGGTTGGTGTTTGTTTTCCTGATCCTATCACTACCGCAGGCAGCTACATTATTTACACGTTAGTGCAGTGCGACCTCTGCACAGTGTTCAGCTAAAGCTACCAGTAGAAGGTTGGTGTTGTTTTTCTGATCCTATCACTACCGCAGGCAGCTACATTATTTACACGTTAGTGTAGTGCGACCTCTGCACAGTGTTCAGCTAAAGCTACCTGTAGAAGGTTGGTGGTGTTTTCCTGATCCTATCACTACCGCAGGAAGCTACATTATTTGCACGTTAGTGTAGTGCGACTCTGCACAGTGTTCAGCTAAAGCTACAAGTTAGTGTAGTGCGACCTCTGCACAGTGTTCAGCTAAAGCTACCTGTAGAAGATTGGTGGTGTTTTTCTGATCCTATCACTACCGCAGGCAGCTACATTATTTTTAGTGTAGTGCGACCTCTGCACAGTGTTCAGCTAAAGCTACAAGTTAGTGTAGTGAGACCTCTGCACAGTGTTCAGCTAAAGCTACAAGTTAGTGTAGTGCTACCTCTGCACAGTGTTCAGATAAAGCTACAAGTTAGTGTAGTGCGACCTCTGCACAGTGTTCAGCTAAAGCTACAAGTTAGTGTAGTGCGACCTCTGCACAGTGTTCAGCTAAAGCTACAAGTTAGTGTAGTGCGACCTCTGCACAGTGTTCAGCTAAAAGTGAAAGTTAGTGTAGTGCGACCTCAGCACAGTGTTCAACTAAAGCTACAAGTTAGAGTAGTGCGACCTCTGCACAGTGTTCAGCTAAAGCTACAAGTTAGTGTAGTGCGACCTCTGCACAGTGTTCAGCTAAAGTTACAAGTTTGTATGGTGCGACCTCTGCACAGTGTTCATCTAAAGCTACAAGTTAGTGTAGTGCGACTCTGCACAGTGTTCAGCTAAAGCTACAAGTTACTGTAGTGCGACCTCTGCACAGTGTTCAGCTAAAGCTACCTGTAGAAGGTTGGTGTTTTTTTCCTGATCCTATCACTACCGCAGGCAGCGACATTATTTACAAGTTAGTGTAGTGCGACCTCTGCACAGTGTTCAGCTAAAGGTACCTGTAGAAGGTTGGTGTTGTTTTCCTGATCCTATCACTACCGCAGGCAGCTACATTATTTACACGTTAGTGTAGTGCGACTCTGCAGAGTGTTCAGCTAAAGCTACAAGTTAGTGTAGTGTGACCTCTGCACAGTGTTCAGCTAAAGCTACAAGTTACTGTAGTGCGACCTCTGCACAGTGTTCAGCTAAAGCTACCTGTAGAAGGTTGGTGTTGTTTTCCTGATCCTATCACTACCGCAGGCAGCTACATTATTTACACATTAGTGTAGTGCGACCTCTGCACAGTGTTCAGCTAAAGCTACAAGTTAGTGTAGTGCAACCTCTGCACAGTGTTCAGCTAAAGCTACAAGTTACTGTAGTGCGACCTCTGCACAGTGTTCAGCTAAAGCTACCTGTAGAAGGTTAGTATAGTTTTCCTGATCCTATCACTACTGCAGGCAGCTACATTATTTACACATTAGTGTAGTGTGACCTCTGCACAGTGTTCAGCTAAAGCTACCTGTAGAAGGTTGGTGATGTTTTCCTGATCCTATCACTACCGCAGGCAGCTACATTATTTACACCTTAGTGTAGTGCGACCTCTGCACAGTGTTCAGCTAAAGCTACCTGTAGAAGGTTGGTGGTGTTTTCCTGATCCTATCACTACCACAGGCAGCTACATGATTTACACGTTAGTGTAGTGCGACCTCTGCACAGTGTTCAGCTAAAGCTACCTGTAGAAGGTTGGTGGTATTTTCCTGATCCTATCACTACCGCAGGCAGCCACATTATTTACACGTTAGTGTAGTGCGACTCTGCAGAGTGTTCAGCTAAAGCTACAAGTTAGTGTAGTGCGACCTCTGCACAGTGTTCAGCTAAAGCTACAAGTTACTGTAGTGCGACCTCTGTACAGTGTTCAGCTAAAGCTACCTGTAGAAGGTTGGTGTTGTTTTCCTGATCCTATCACTACCGCAGGCAGCTACATTATTTACACGTTAGTGTAGTGCGACCTCTGCACAGTGTTCAGCTAAAGCTACCTGTAGAAGGTTGGTGTTTGTTTTCCTGATCCTATCACTACCGCAGGCAGCTACATTATTTACACGTTAGTGTAGTGCGACCTCTGCACAGTGTTCAGCTAAAGCTATCAGTAGAAGGTTGGTGTTGTTTTCCTGATCCTATCACTACCGCAGGCAGCTACATTATTTACACGTTAGTGTAGTGCGACCTCTGCACAGTGTTCAGCTAAAGCTACCTGTAGAAGGTTGGTGGTGTTTTCCTGATCCTATCACTACCGCAGGAAGCTACATTATTTGCACGTTAGTGTAGTGCGACTCTGCACAGTGTTCAGCTAAAGCTACAAGTTAGTGTAGTGCGACCTCTGCACAGTGTTCAGCTAAAGCTACCTGTAGAAGATTGGTGGTGTTTTTCTGATCCTATCACTACCGCAGGCAGCTACATTATTTTTAGTGTAGTGCGACCTCTGCACAGTGTTCAGCTAAAGCTACAAGTTAGTGTAGTGAGACCTCTGCACAGTGTTCAGCTAAAGCTACAAGTTAGTGTAGTGCGACCTCTGCACAGTGTTCAGATAAAGCTACAATTTAGTGTAGTGTGACCTCTGCACAGTGTTCAGCTAAAGCTACAAGTTAGTGTAGTGCGACCTCTGCACAGTGTTCAGCTAAAAGTGAAAGTTAGTGTAGTGCGACCTCTGCACAGTGTTCAGCTAAAGTTACAAGTTTGTATGGTGCGACCTCTGCACAGTGTTCATCTAAAGCTACAAGTTAGTGTAGTGCGACTCTGCACAGTGTTCAGCTAAAGCTACAAGTTACTGTAGTGCGACCTCTGCACAGTGTTCAGCTAAAGCTACCTGTAGAAGGTTGGTGTTGTTTTCCTGATCCTATCACTACCGCAGGCAGCGACATTATTTACAAGTTAGTGTAGTGCGACCTCTGCACAGTGTTCAGCTAAAGGTACCTGTAGAAGGTTGGTGTTGTTTTCCTGATCCTATCACTACCGCAGGCAGCTACATTATTTACACGTTAGTGTAGTGCGACTCTGCAGAGTGTTCAGCTAAAGCTACAAGTTAGTGTAGTGTGACCTCTGCACAGTGTTCAGCTAAAGCTACAAGTTACTGTAGTGCGACCTCTGCACAGCGTTCAGCTAAAGCTACCTGTAGAAGGTTGGTGTTGTTTTCCTGATTCTATCACTACCGCAGGCAGCTACATTATTTACACATTAGTGTAGTGCGACCTCTGCACAGTGTTCAGCTAAAGCTACAAGTTAGTGTAGTGCAACCTCTGCACAGTGTTCAGCTAAAGCTACAAGTTACTGTAGTGCGACCTCTGCACAGTGTTCAGCTAAAGCTACCTGTAGAAGGTTAGTATTGTTTTCCTGATCCTATCACTACTGCAGGCAGCTACATTGTTTACACGTTAGTGTAGTGTGACCTCTGCACAGTGTTCAGCTAAAGCTACCTGTAGAAGGTTGGTGTTGTTTCCCTGATCCTATCACTACCGCAGGCAGCTACATTATTTACACGTAAGTGTAGTGCGACTCTGCACAGTGTTCAGCTAAAGCTACAAGTTAGTGTAGTGGGACCTCTGCACATGTTCAGCTAAACAGAATAATGAATACTTGTGCGCACACCACAACATAAAAACAAATAAAAAAACAATTAAAAAGATGAAATAAAATTAGAGATTAAAATATGAACTTAAAAAAAATCAAAAAATAGTCAGTAGCTGCCACCATATAAGTGTTCACACACCAATCAAAGACCAATAATAAAAGATATGTGGCGTTTACTCATAAAGGTAAATACATATGTATAACCATTAACCATACCAAGAGGCAACAAAGCCAGATCTCCAGGTATCGATAATGTCTAAATACTTGATCTTCCACTACATTGTGCAATCAAAGGTCACAGAAAGCCAGTATTGCATCAAAAGATGCAGTAGCTAAAACAGAAGCAAATCCTATGTAATTACACAGAATGTGAATAATTAGTAACTGTTTCTTATTAGCCCATTAACATGTACATGAATAACTAAATAAAAGGTCCACTGAAAGAAAGAAATAATGAATGTTAATATCCACAGACCATACAGCCTAGGAGGATCTTCAAACACCACCACTCAAATAAATAAATCCAAAATAAGACATTTCCCTAAAGAACAAAGTGACTGCAAATACGATAATTGGTGCAGCAATCAAAGAATAAATAAAATAATTAAACAAGGAAATGAAAGTGAAACAATAAGTGTAGTCAGTGCGGCATAAATTAAAATAATAAAAATCTACTAATCCAAAAATACTGGAACTATATATGAATAATGCAACCAGTGTGACGTCCAAAAAAGAGGGAACTAATAAGTCACTAAGAGTATCAAGTGAAAAAAATTATACATGAATTGCAACATATGTGATGACACAGAGTGTGAATGGATACTACTGTGAAAAAGAAAAAGAATTATACAAAACAGTCTCAAAGAAGTCCCTGATCCTATCACTACCGCAGGCAGCTACATTATTTACACGTTAGTGTAGTGTGACTCTGCACAGTGTTCAGCTAAAGCTGCAAGTTAGTGTAGTGCGACCTCTGCACAGTGTTCAGCTAAAGCTACAAGTTACTGTAGTGCGACCTCTGCACAGTGTTCAACTAAAGCTACCTGTAGAAGGCTGGTGTTGTTTTCCTGATCCTATCATTACTGTCATGAACAGGTGTGACCAGATTGTGTGGACTGCAAAGAGGAAACCAAAACGCATGTAAAGTGAAATAAGAATGTTTATTTAAGATAAGTAATATAAATAAACAAACACCCCAAATATAAATAGTGCTCAACCAACCGACAGAAACCCACAAACAACAGATAATATATACAGCAAGGGGCAATACCGGAATAGCAGATGTCAGCAAGGCCAGGGTCATACACAGCAGGTCAACAGGAACAGGGGATATACCAGAAACATAAACGTAGCCAAGCTAAGGTCATACAGAGGAGATCAGCAACTGAACAAGGGCAGGTTGGGAAAGGGAGATAATGGATGGGATAGGATACAGGCTCAGGAACAGGTTCAGGGTCCGATACAGGTTAACAGGATAGCAGGCTAACAGGTCAGGGCGCAAGGAAGAAAGATACCAAGGCAAGCCTATGAGGGCTTGCTGGGTATTTATAAGGCTGCGGTAATTGAACTCATGTCACAGCTGAGCGCAGTGTGTGCTGTTTGCTCCACACTGCCGGAGTGCACCCGCTGGTGGACACCGGTACTACGGCCCCGGGATGCAACAGTGCCACCAACAGGAGAGACCTCTTACTGCAGAACCCAGGTGTTGGAAGACACCCGCTGGTGGACACTGGTACTGCGATCCAAGAGGCCAATAGCGCCACCAACGGGTAAACCCTCTCATGACAGTACCCCCCCCCCTAAAGGAGCGGCCTCCGGACGCTCTAACAAGGTGCAATTGTCCAAAGTTCATGGCCTCCAATTGAACAGCTGAGGGCACATCAGGCTGGGCATCGGGTACATCAGGGCAGACGGCTGGCATGTCAGAGTCATTGAGCTGGGCAGCAGACAGGAACAACTTGAGCTGGGCAGCAGACAGGAACAACTTGAGCTGGGCAGCAGACAGGAACAACTTGAGCTGGGCAGCAGACAGGAACAACTTGAGCTGGGCAGCAGACAGGAACAACTTGAGCTGGGAAGCAGACAGGAACAACTTGAGCTGGGCAGCAGACAGGAACAACTTGAGCTGGGCAGCAGACAGGAACAACTTGAGCTGGGCCGCTGGCATGGGCACTTCAAGCTGTGCCGCTGGCATGGGCACTTCAAGCTGGGCCGCTGGCATGGGCACTTCAAGCTGGGCCGCTGGCATGGGCACTTCAAGCTGGGCCGCTGGCATGGGCACTTCAAGCTGGGCCGCTGGCATGGGCACTTCAAGCTGGAGGGCAGACACCCAGACATCAGGCTGGAGGGCAGACACCCGGACATCAGGCTGGAGGGCAGACACCCGGACATCAGGCTGGAGGGCAGACACCCGGACATCAGGCTGGAGGGCAGACACCCGGACATCAGGCTGGAGGGCAGACACCCGGACATCAGGCTGGAGGGCAGACCCCCGGACATCAGGCTGGAGGGCAGACCCCCGGACATCAGGCTGGAGGGCAGACCCCCGGACATCAGGCTGGAGGGCAGACCCCCGGACATCAGGCTGGAGGGCAGACCCCCGGACATCAGGCTGGAGGGCAGACCCCCGGACATCAGGCTGGAGGGCAGACCCCCGGACATCAGGCTGGAGGGCAGACCCCCGGACATCAGGCTGGAGGGCAGACCCCCGGACATCAGGCTGGAGGGCAGACACCCAGACATCAGGCTGGAGGGCAGACACCCGGACATCAGGCTGGAGGGCAGACCCCCAGACATCAGGCTGGAGGGCAGACACCCAGACATCAGGCTGGAGGGCAGACACCCAGACATCAGGCTGGAGGGCAGACACTCGGACATCAGGCTGCGTAGCAGGCAGAGGTTTGACAGAATCAGGTGGGTTAGTTGGTGTGGAAGCAAGTTGAGTTACTGGCAGGATCGTGTGGGTAGGAAAGAATTTTTGTTTCTTTTTTGGTTTAGCCCGTGCAGTTTTGTATGTAGGTGCAGGGCTGAAAGAAAAGAAAGTAGCTGGATCGAAGGAAGACCAAGGAACTGTAGCTAGAGAGGGGTTTTGTGGGACTGTTACAGGTGGAGGAGAAGAGACAGGTGGATTGAAGGCAGGATAGGTACAGGAAGTAGAAACAGGGCATTGATACTTGGTGGGGAGCAGGGTATATTGGACTGCAGCTGAGGTTGTCAGGGGTGATGGGAGAAAGGACATCTGAGCAGGCAGGTATTTAGTAGCAGGTCCGGTTTGTGGAGAGCTGACAGAAGCTGGGCATAACAGGTCTGACCATGCCTGAAGTACAGGTAGCACAAAAGTGGCCTCACATTCCCCCTGTCTGACCAGCGACTGCACTTCATCTATACAATCCTTCAACAACTGTTTGGGACAAACCGAATAATGCTCAAAAAAGGATGCAGAGTCATCCTCCAACAGCCATACTAAGGACGCAACCTGGTTAATGCTGAAGGGGGGAGAAAAGTCATCATGGCTCTCTGGAATACAAGGTAGAGCCAGTTCTGTACACATTCCAATCAAAGGCTGAACATCCTCAAACCGTATACTGCCCTGATCGACCACAGAGTGAGCTAAATGGATAATCTCCAGCAGCTGATCACTGGACCACCCTTTCAATGTCTGGCGGAGATATTCAGAACTCTCTGTTGCCAGCAGAGCATAATAAGCAATTATATCTGAATTCATCCCAGTAATGTGCAACAGAACCGAGATGGTTCCCTTGTGCAGCCACTTCTGGTCAGAGATGGCCTTGGTATACTGTCATGAACAGGTGTGACCAGATTGTGTGGACTGCAAAGAGGAAACCAAAACGCATGTAAAGTAAAATAAGAATGTTTATTTAAGATAAGTAATATAAATAAACAAACACCCCAAATATAAATAGTGCTCAACCAACCGACAGAAACCCACAAACAACAGATAATATATACAGCAAGGGGCAATACCGGAATAACAGATGTCAGCCAGGCCAGGGTCATACACAGCAGGTCAGCAGGAACAGGGGATATACCAGAAACATAAACGTAGCCAAGCCAAGGTCATACACAGGAGATCAGCAACTGAACAAGGGCAGTTTGGGAAAGGGAGATAATGGATGGGATAGGGTACAGGCTCAGGAAAAGGTTCAGGGTCCGATACAGGTTAACAGGATAGCAGGCTAACAGGTCAGGGCGCAAGGAAGAAAGATACCAAGGCAAGCCTATGAGGGCTTGCTGGGTATTTATAAGGCTGCGGTAATTGAACTCATGTCACAGCTGAGCGCAGTGTGTGCTGTTTGCTCCACACTGCCGGAGTGCACCCGCTGGTGGACACCGGTACTACGGCCCAGGGATGCAACAGTGCCACCAACAGGAGAGACCTCTTACTGCAGGACCCAGGTGTTGGAAGACACCCGCTGGTGGACACTGGTACTGCGATCCAAGAGGCCAATAGCGCCACCAACGGGTAAACCCTCTCATGACACTGTGCGACTATGGCACAAGGTCAGGGGAGCTTGGTTTTTTTTCCCCACGCCAGTGGGCCATGATCAGGGATGCATGCACTGTCCTGTCACCATTTGAGGAGGCCACGAGGATGGTGAGCAGTGACAGTGCATGCATCAGTGACACTGTCCCCCTTGTCCACCTGTTGGAGCACACGCTGTGTGGAATAATGGACAGGGCACTTGAGGCAGAACAGAGGCAGGAAGAGGAGGACTTCCTTAGCTCTCAAGGCCACCTTTATCCAGACAGTGTTCCTGCGTGCCCGCCGATCACACAGGAAGAGGACGAGGAGGAGGAGGAGAAGGATTGTGTCAGTATGGAGGTGGAGCCTGGCATTTCGTCCTTAGTGACCCAGAGGACTCCGGACCGAATGCCTCAGCAAACCTACACTGCATGGCCTCCCTGATCCTGCAAAGCCTGCGTAAGGATCCTCATATTCGTGGTATCAAGGAGAAGGACCAATACTGGCTGGCAACCCTCCTTGATCCACGTTACAAGGGTAAGGTTGCGGACCTTATCTTGCCGTCGCAGAGGGAGCAGAGGATGAAACATCTTCGGGAGGCCTTGCAGAAAGGTCTGTGCAACGCGTTCCCAGAGACTGGGAGGTTACAAACTCCTGGTTCTGGACAACGTGTTGCTGAGGCCTCGGTCAGTCAAAGAAGGAGCAGTGGAGAAGGTGGCCGTCTGACGGATGCGTTCAGACAATTTTTTAGTCCGCTGCCCCAAGGTATGATCGGTTCCAGCAACCATCGCCAGCGTCTGTTTTACATGGTGCAGGAATACCTAGGGGCAAGACCTGACTTGGACACCTTTCCCACCGAAAATCCTCTGGGTTACTGGGTCTTGAGGATGGATCACTGGCCAGAGCTTGCACAGTATGCAATTGAGCTACTGGCCTGTCCTGCATCCAGCGTTCTTTCGGAACGTACATTCAGTGCTGCTGGAGGCTTTGTAACCAATCACAGGGTGCGTCTGTCCTCCGACTCGGTCGATCGACTGACCTTCATAAAAATGAATCAGTCTTGGATCACCACCAGCTACCAAGCACCTGATGCTGATGTAACCGAATATTTTTTTTTGAAATGTCAGATCCCTTCAAAGACTGCCTATGCTGATGTGTAATTACAATTTTTGATGCAATTCTTTGCAGCAGGGCTAGTTCCTGCGCTCCAACTAGAGTATCTGTGAGGGGTTGCAGTGTTGTGGCACCAGCACCAGTGCCTAAGGCCCAATTTTTCAGCCCCTGTTTAATAGGGGCGAGTAATTACAATTTTTGATGCAATTCTTTGCAGCAGGGCTAGTTCCTGTGCTCCAACTAGAGGATCTGTGAGCGGTTGCAGTGTTGTGGCACCAGCACCAGTGCCTAAGGCCCAATTTTTCAGCCCCTGTTCAACAGGGGCATGTAATTACAATTATTGATCTAATATTTCACAGCAGGGCCCGTTTCTGCGCCCACCAAGAGTAACTGTGAGGACTTACAGTGTTGTGGCACCAGCACCACCACCACCAAAGGCCCAATTTTTCTGCTCCTGTTCAACAGGGGCATGTAATTACAATTCTTGATCTAGTATTTCACAGCAGGGCCCTGTGAGGGCTTACAGTGTTGTGGCCACAACAACACCTAAGGCCCAAATTTCTGCTGAGTATATAGGGCAGGCCCCTACTTTCAAAATCCAACTTACAAACGACTCCTACTTGCAAACGGAAGGAGACAACAGGAAGTGAGATATAATCTACCCCTAGGAAGGGAAATTCTCTCCTGTAAGAGTTAATATGGGAAAAACTTTTCTCCTTTACACTGATGCTTTATCACCAATCCTTGTTTCACTAAAAACCCCAAATTTTCAAAAAACATTTGTCATTGGGACAAAAAGTGAGGTGAAATCTTCTGAAGAGGAGGAAAGACAGCAAAACAAATGTCTCAGGGGGGATAACCCTTCCCTACGTTTTCCAAAAAGCTTAAAATAGATTTTTTGGCTGGAGCTAAACACATTCAAAATGTACCAGTTCAAAATTACAAACAGATTCTACTTAACAACAAACCTACAGTCCCTGTCTTGTTTGCACCGCCTGTATACTGCTGTTCAGAGTATATAGGGCCTGGGGGCCCCACACCTTTCCTTTTTTAATTTGGGTGCAGGGTTCCCATTAATATCCATACAAGACCCAAAAGGGCCTGGTAATGGACTGAGGGGTCCCCAATGCTGTTTCTCTCACTGATTTTCATCCATATTGCCAGGACCCGACATTACATTAAAGCCGCAAGCAGTTTTAAATGACTTTTATTCCTTTAAAAATGTCATTTTGTGCAGAGACTGTTCTAAGCACGGGAAACATGTGCCACTTTACAGGCACACTATAGACACCCCCCAGGTACGATATTTAAAGGAATATTTCACTTTTTTTTTTTTACTTTAAGCATCATTAAAATCACTGCTCCCAAAAAAACGGTCGCTTGTAAAACTTTTTTTTGCATTGATACATGTCCACTGGGGCAGGACCCGGGTCCTCAAACCCTTTTTAGGACAATACCATGCAAATTAGCCTTTAAAATGAGCACTTTTGATTTCGAACGTTCGAGTCCTCTAGACGTCAATGGGGTTCTAACGTGCAAATTTTCGGTCTGTTCGCAGGTTCTGGTGCAAACCGAACCGGGGGTTGTTCGGCTCATCCCTAGTCCCCAGCTTTGACTTTTCCTATGTACAGTAATTACGATGTTTGATCTTGTTAGTGTGCAAGTCGACCATGGTAGGGAGAGAAAATTGGCATAAAACAGTTGGACTAGGGTAGCAGGGGATTTAAATCTGGGCCTGACTGTAAACATAGATTTATACACACTGCTTATCTCTTATTTAATTTAATGAGAAGTTTAGGATGATTTATTTTTCCTAAATTGGATACTTTTAAAGCATATGCATTTATGAGTAGATCAATGTTTTTTCAACTTTTTTTATTCAGGGCACCCTTTAAAATGATCTAGAATGATCTCAAGGCACCCGAATGTAAACAACTAAACTAATAGTTTTACATAATGCTGCAACATTCATACATGTAGGACACCCAATGTAAGAGGCAATTTATTCTTCCAAACCATATAGACCTTTGCACACTGGTACTGACTGGTATACCAGTGTTTCTCTTCTCCCTTGTCTCTCACTGAGCTAGTGTAACTCCAGTGCTGATGGAGAGGGGCAGGGGAGGGACAAACAAAGATGCTGGGTAGGTGCTCAATGCCCCCCTTATAAACAATGACATTATAGGCTGTTAGGACGCCAGCAGCTAGAAGGTTGTAATGGTGCACAATGAAAACCTGTGGCTTTGTGTAACTTAAAGGCAGTCTTGGTCCCTCCTCTGGTTTGTAGCCAATTTTTGGACAATTTTTAGGCATTGTGCCAAGGCACTCCTGAAGCAACCTGAAGGCACCCCAGGTTCACAAAGACTGGTGTAGATAATGAGTAAGACAGGTTTGATGCAAAAATGCTATTTACTTTATTGAAGTAAACAAAAATTGTTAAACGAAAAATATGAACGACTGTTTTCAAATTAACGATAGAAGAGAAGGACAGCTGCCTCAGTAATTTCCTTGGTGGAACTCCATCCAATGTGTGTTCCATAGCCGTCCCAGTCGAAGGCTGAAAAGTCTCCACACTGACGAGGTGATCCCTCTGGGATGTATCCACTTCCTCCAATGCAGTGCTAGTAAGGAGTGTTATGCCCCGTACACACGGTCGGACATTGATCGTACATTCCGACAACAAAATCCTAGGATTTTTTCCGACGGATGTTGGCTCAAACTTGTCTTGCATACACACGGTCACATACACACGGTTGTACAAAGTTGTCGGAAAATCCGATCATTCTGAACGCGGTGACGTAAAACACGTAAGTCGGGACTATAAATGGGTCAGTAGCCAATAGCTTTCATCTCTTTATTTATTCTGAGCATGCGTGGCACTTTGTGCGTCGGATTTGTGTACACACGATCAGAAATTCCGACAACGGATTTTGTTGTCAGAAAATTTTATAGCCTGCTCTCAAACTTTGTGTGTCGGAAAATCCAATGGAAAATGTGTGATGGAGCCTACACACGGTCGGAATTTCCGACAACAAGGTCCTATCACACATTTTCCGTTGGAAAAATCCGACCGTGTGTACGGGGCATAAGAAGTATAAAATATCAGGAATTAAAGGTATCTTGTACAACGTAGAACATGCATCAAAAGAAAAATGTCCTGTGAACTTGGATTTAGTGGAAAGGTTTATGCTGGGTAATTTGAGAAAATATGTGTCATGTGTTAAATTAATTGAAATACTATTTGCTGTAAAAAGGTTATAAAGTTCCCATTTGAAAACAGATCAGAGATGGAGTTTTCATAAAACTACTAAATAAGAGAGGGGCCGATGCTGCATCCCATCCTTCAGCTATTTGTGAACTGTAGGCATTACCTGCTACTGATCTGTTCATTATTAAAGTGTGCAGATATTCAATGACTGAATATGCACAGTATTTACCTGTATTGGACCTTTCAGAATATGTAGGCTATACTAGTTGTATTTTCCTACAGGCCATTAGGGTAAGTTTTGGAATTGGTGGTTCTGTGTTTTCCAAGACTAAAGCCTCGTACACACGATCGGATTGTTGGCCAACAAAACCGTGGAATTTTGTCCAAAGGGCGTTGGCCCAAACTTGTCTTACATACACACGCCACACAATTGCTGGCCAACAATTACAAACGTGGTGACGTACTACATGGGTTTTCCACTCTTTAGCGCTACCCTTTGGGCTCCTTCTGCTAATTTTGTGTTAGTAGAAGTTTGGTGAATGTTGATTCGTGCTTTTCTTTTCACGCTTTTCATTTAGTGCTTTTCATTTCGTGCTTTTCATTACGTTTCTGCACGGCTGTTCGTCAACCAGACATGTTGCGGAATCGGAGGAGATAAGGTGTTATTTATTATTGGCCTTGGATTTATTGCTTTGACATTATTTTTTTGGTTGAATAATGATTTGATTTAGTAAATTTTCTATATTTTTGAATGCATAGAATGCACTTTTTGTTATATTGGCAGATAGCATGTCTAATTTTATTTGTTTTCTTAATGTACAATAAAAAATTGTGGAGAATAATACTTGGCTATGTGTTTTACTTCAAATGACAGTTTGGGAGTAGGCAGTTACATTTAAAAAAAAAAAAGTGAAATTGACAAGGGAGACCAACATAGTTTTAACCTTGATCTTAAAAACTAGAGGATAATGGTGTTGTGGTAACTTGCCCAAAAAAAAAAAAAAAAAAAAGCATAATAATATTATTCTTGATATCACTAGAAAAAAAAAAAGCCTTTGAAAATTTGTTTGCAATAACTCTATCAGTATCACCAGCAAAGCAGCTTCATTATTATCCCATTAAAGAAGAAGAGAATTTGCGCTTCATTTGGAGATTTCATAATTTGCCATGTCACGAATGTTAATTCTCCATTACGAATGCTACTTTACAAGACCGACCGCTTCTGACTCGTCCTTGCTTCCGAGCATGCGTGTTTGTACTTTGGACTTTTGTCCGACGGACCTGTGTACACACGCTCGGAAAATCCGACGACAGACATTTGTCCACGGAAAATGTTAAAACCTGCTATCCAACATTTGTCAACGGAAAAACTGACAACAATTGTCCGATGGAGCATACACATGGTCGGATTTTCCGCCAACAGCCTGTCATCACACATTTCCCGTCGGAAAATCCGATCGTGTGTACAAGGCTTTAAGTTGTTCTAACTAGTAGAAGATATTTACATATATAATATGCAATCCTACAAATCTTAAAAGGGATTCAACTTCAATGAAAACTATTAATATTATCTAGCTCTTTGATCCCTTTTCCCACTTCACTCCTCCTATGCATCCAAATCTGTTTGATTCATAGTAGTTGCAAACAAAATATGCATACAACCCCTTTTTTACTTTTTGGTATTAGTGTATGATGTACAGCAATGGCTTCTATGCCTTCATGTTGAAAAAATATGATCATGCAAATAAGAGTACTGTAAATGTGCAAGACATTGTATCAATACTAATGAAGCATTAATACTTACACACTCTACATTGCAGCCTGTCACTTTCACACGAGCGCACAAAGCCAAGAGAGCTCTTTCTGTGTTAATAGCTCGGAACTGGACATAGCCGGCAGTGAACTCTTCTGTACCAAAAGAATGGATCATTAACTTGTTAATTATGTCACAGAACTCACAAATTGAACAAAACATAAGAGTTGATGGATAGTTATCATAATCTTACTTGCTCCCAATGGTGAGTTGTAAGATGCTGTCTTATCAGCACTTCCAAAATCATACACTACAGGAACAGCAGGTCCATTGTTTGCCAAACAGGCCTCCAACATTGTACACCAAAGGGTATTTCTATGAAAAAGATAAAAACGTTGACTGAAACCATTAGAGACTTAATACTGTACTCTTATTGTAATAGAACTACTTTATCCATAGTACATAAAGTAAGGTGATAACAGCTGAGAAAAAAATTGGTCTAAATACATATCCTGTCATTAGATTTGTCTAATTGTATCTATTTCCTGAATAAGCATAGCACAAAGACCACAAACAAATATTAAAATGAAAAAATATACATTCATATATTATATATAACAAAATTATCCTTGTTTATTATGTAAAAAATGCAATGACTTTGCAAAAGTTCTCATTTAGAAACCAACTAGAATTCATGGTTTACTAATCCGACTACTGTAGATGGTAATCTGAATATCTGCTATACATTGCTGAGCCTTGGATGAAGTTAAAAGGGATGGGCAGGAGGGGCGGCTGCCCTGGGCACTGTCGTTTCTTTAGAGGTGGGGGGGCACTCTGAGGAGATTGGGGGGGAGGGGATTTTTGTTGGGAGGGACAATTTTGGGGGGGGGCAGTAGGGGGTAATAATTGCTAGGAGTGGTGATTTAGGGGGATTTGTGTTGGGAGGGGGGATAAGGCAAAAGGATTTGTGCTAGGAGGGGGGATTTGGGAGGGGGGGTGTGCTAGAAGAGGTGATATGGTGCAGGAGGGAGAAAAATTGTGCTAGGAGGGGAAATTTGTTTGGGGGGATTTGTGCCCAGAGGGGAAATTTAGGGGGTGGATTTGGATTTGGAGTGGGGAGAAACAACGTGTACTTGGAAGGGAAATTTGTAGATGATTTGTGCTTGGAGGGGTGACTTTTTCTGGGGAGGGGTATTTGTGTTGGGGGGATTTGGGGGATGGAGGGAAAAGATTTGTGCTGAATAAGAACATTTTTGAATAAGAAAAACTGTATAATGTATGGCCAGCTTTAAAGGATAAGTTCACCTTTTAAAAAAAATAAAAATAAATGCACATGCTTTTGCAGGTAAAAGAAATGTGCATATATTTTTTTTTTTTACTTGCAACCTGTAAAGCATTGCACCCACAATCAGCAGATCACGGGTGCCATGCAGGACTCCTGTAGACTTGTCAGTGTATCTGTTTGCTCAAACGGGCAGGCATATACACACTGACAGGAAGAGACAATGATTTACCAGAGTCCTCAACAGCGCCATGATAGTTCATCGAGAACTACACGCCGACAACCGCAAAGGCTGTTGGTACTTGTAGTTTGCCATTCACAGAACTGTGAATGAATGACGTCCCCGGGCAGCTGCCTTGCTGTCAATAAAGGCAGCGGAGTGGGCAGCAGCTGCAAGATTGGGAACATGTTACACCTTAAAAACGGGTGGAACATGTAACATGTTCCCAAAAATGAATTTATCTTTTAAGGAGCAAAGTGCAATAACTAAATTCAGTAACCCAATTTGCGCTCGTGAGTGAGATTTACAAAGAATGGCTTTTGACTGGTGCTATGGGAAATAACTGGGTTAGAGCTTTGCTGCTTGCCCTATTTTATTTAATAAACCCATTTGTTTGAGTTTTGATTTCATAAGAACTTGCATGGTTCATATTTTTCAAACAACTTTGACAAACAAAGTAAAACCCTTTATGTTAAAAGCTAGATAAAGTACAAAGGCCAGCTATATTCCACAGAATGCTTACCTTGTAAAGCTGGAAGAGGTTTCCACCCTCCTGTTTAAAGTAACTGTTGTCTGTGCGATATTGCAACAGAGATGAATTCCTCCACTGAGACAAGGGTGTGTCATTGGGAACATGCTACAGACTCAGATCTTTGGCAGTAATATCATAATATCCTGGATTCTAAAAACAAATTATTTAAAAACAGATTATTGTCTACGCCTAGACATTATTAAGTTCAGAATAAATGGAAGTATTGTAGAAATTTGCTCTAAAAGTACTTTTCATAGCTATCTGGTCAGTAAGAATCAGACTGAAGTCTACATTGAAAAGTGATGATTGTGTAATGGTTTATATTTTGTGGTTGGCAGACTGCACATGAATGGATATTTTTCAAAAATTCTGGAAGGTCACTGCAAACAGTACACAGGCCCTTGCCAACAACACAGCAGCAAGAATTTACTAAAAATGTCCTTCGGGTGCCTCATATTGTGGAAGCTAAAATAGTTCAATGTTTTTTTTTTTTAATTGTACTACCTTGTAATGATCACTGGTTGCACCAACTGACAACCCAAATGTGGCATAATTTGCCCAGTTTCCTTCTCCCATTGGATTATTGAGGTTGTTTCCCTGCTGGCTGGACCAGCGATCTCCTGGTGTACACTTGCCACCAGTGTCCAACCTCCACCATTGGTTGTCACATCACAGAAGGTTTGGTAGATCAATCCATCTTAAGTGGACAGCAGGTAAATTCCATCTGGAGTAGCAGTATATTGTTTAGTTCAGAATTTGTACTTGGACTAGAATCCACACCCAGTATACAGCCGATAAAATCATGGTAGAAGAAGGGTTACATATGCACTGCTTTAATCTTTAATCATCATAAAAGCAGACAATTTTCATATATTTGTTCTGTCTTTGCCCTTGGTCACTAATTTCTACATTTGCACAAATGCAACCTTCTCTTGTTTTTTTCGCATATAACAAATTATCTCCTCCTCTATAGTCTATTGTGAATGCAGTCACTACATTTCCAACCACACCTCATCTGTCAACCATTTGGTCTAATTTCTCTATGGGACTCCAGTTAACCTGAGCTCCGCCTTTTAAAACACTTCACGATGCAGCTTCCCATCTGAATTTATGGTCTAAAATTAGCTTCAATCATTCTCCCCTTTTGTTTCTCTCAGGCAATTCTTTGCTCTTTGGAATTCTCTTCGCTACCTTAGACATGTTTCCACCTTTATAATGTTTAAGCAGTCCCTCAAAACCCACCTCCTCAAAACGTGTTCCCTTGTTATCATATTATTGCAAACTATGTAAGCAACACTTACCAGCTTCAACGACTATGCATTCAAAAGAAAATAAGTCATCTAATTTGTATGAGCAACAAGGTTACTTCTCTCATGTCCATAGGAAACAGAATAAATTATACATTGAGCAGTTTACTACAAACCCAAATAAAATAGTAAAGAACAGGGAAAAATAAAATCTCTTTAGTTGACCCAATCATCATCAACTATAAAAATACAAGTGCTTTAAAAGAGTTAGGGACAGACCTAAACTCCTTACCAGAAATACTTCAGAGTCTCTTCCAATACGGGTCTGGAGATCTCTAATCCGTATATGTATAATATATATATATATATATATATATATATATATATATATATATATATATATATATATATATATATATATATATATATATATATATATATATACACACACACACAGTCAGGTCCATAAATATTGGGACATCAACACAATTCTAATTTTTTTTGGCTCTATACACTACCACAATTGATTTGAAATGAAATGAACAAGATGTGCTTTAACTGCAGACTTTCAGCTTTAATTTAAGGGTATTCAAATGAAGGTGAACGGTGTAGGAATTACAACAGTTTGTATATGTGCCTCCCACTTTTTAAGGGACCAAAAGTAATGGGACAATTGGCTGCTCAGCTGTTCCATGGCCAGGTGTGTGTTATTCCCTCATTATCCCATTTACAAGGAGCAGATAAAAGGTCCAGAGTTCATTTCAAGTGTGCTATTTGCATTTGGAATCTGTTGCTGTCACCTCTCAATATGAGTTCCAAAGAGCTGTCAGTATCAGTAAAGCAAGCCATCATTAGGCTAAAAAAACAAAAACAAACCCATCAGAGAGATAGCAAAAACATTAGGTGTGGCCAAATCAACTGTTTGCTACATACTTAAAAAGAAAGAATGCACCGATGAGCTCAGCAACACAAAAAGACCCAGGAGACTATGGAAAACAACTGGTGGATGACCGAAGAATTCTTTCCCTGGTGAAGAAAACACCCTTCACAACAGCTGAACACTCTCCAGGAGGTATGTGTATGTGTGTCAAAGACAAACAGTCAAGAGAAGACTTCACCAGAGTGAATACAGAGGGTTCACCACAAGATGTAAACCATTGGTGAGCCTCAAAAACAGGAAGGCCAGATTAGAGTTTGCCAAACAACATCTAAAAAAGCCTTCACAGTTCAGGAACAACATCCTATGGACAGATGAGACAAAGATCAACTTGTACCGGAGTGATGGGAAGAGAAGAGTATGGAGAAGGAAAGGAACTGCTCATGATCCAAAGCATACCACCTCAGTGAAGCATGGTGGTGGTAGTGTCATGGCATGGGCATGTATGGCTGCCAATGGAACTGGTTCTCTTGTATTTATTGATGATGTGACTGCTGACAAAAGCAGCAGGATGAATTCTGAAGTGTTTTGGGCAATATTATCTGCTCATATTCAGAAAAATGCTTCAGAACTCATTGGACGGCACTTCACAGTGCAGATGGACAATGACCCGAAGCATACTGCGAAAGCAACCAAAGACTTTTTTAAGGGAAAGAAGTGGAATGTTATGCAATGGTCAAGTCAATCACCTGACCTGAATCCGATTGAGCATGCATTTAACTTGCTGAAGACAAAACTGAAGGGAAAATACCCCAAGAACAAGCAGGAACTGAATACAGTTGCAGTAGAGGCCTGGCAGAGCATCACCAGGGATGATACCCAGCGTCTGGTGATGTCTATGTGTTCCAGACTTCAGGCTGTAATTGACTGCAAAGGATTTGCAACCAAGTATTAAAAAGTGAAAGTTTGATGGATGATTGTTAATCTGTCCCATTACTTTGGGTCCCTTAAAAAGTGGGAGGCACATATACAAATCGGTGTAACTCCTACACCGTTCACCTGATTTGGATGTAAATACCCTCAAATTAAAGCTGAAAGTCTGCAGTTAAAGAACATCTTGTTTGTTTCATTTCAAATCCATTGTGGTGGTGTATAGAGCCAAAAAGATTAGAATTGTGTTGATGTCCCAATATTTCGGACCTTACTGTATATATATATATATATATATATATATATATATATATATATATATATATATATATATATATATATATACATATATACATATACACACACTGCAGCATCCAGTTTAGCCTATATCTACATTCTACAGTGCTTTCCATGGTGTACTATTTCTAATAAACTTCAGGCGGTGTATTTGAGAAATATACAGACAGTCTAATTTTATATATATACACATCACGCTCCATAATGCACTGCGTCATCGCAGTTCATTGCTGGCTGATGATTGGCCAAGCATGCACTATGACCCGCATGCTTTGGCCAATCACAGCGCCGTCAGCAAAAAGAGCCAAAATTGGCCAAAGGCAGGGTGCCCTTGGCCAATTATGGCTCAGGGGGTTAAGTCCACGCCCCACACTATATAAGGGCGCCTGCACGTCGGCCTTGTGTAGAGTGTTGTTGGCGGAGAGAGAGATAGAGAGAGAGTGATTTTATTTACTTTGAGCAGGCAGTTTATTCAGTTAGCTAGATCTCACCGCAGAGCGTTCCTGCTGTACTGTTTCTAATATACTTCAGGCAGGCAGTTGATTCAGTTAGCTGCAGTGTATTTAGCTGCAGGCCAGGAAGGTGATTCAGTGATCTGCAGTGCATAAAATATATATGCAGTCTCCTACATATATATATCCACTGCATTCTAGTCTAGCCAAGCCTATATCTTTATAATATATCCTTTTTATTGTTTTTCATATTGCAAAATTTAAAAACACACAGCATCATGAATTACCATATAGTATCGCATAATGCAAAAAAACTATTGTTATTTTATATTCCCTCTCCCACCCAACC
The DNA here is from genome assembly GCA_037952925.1 of Lithobates clamitans. Classification (NCBI taxonomy): domain Eukaryota; kingdom Metazoa; phylum Chordata; class Amphibia; order Anura; family Ranidae; genus Lithobates; species Lithobates clamitans. The sequence goes on from JBBGZY010001199.1 coordinate 1,612,914, forward strand.
TGGTCCCACCCCCCTACCACACACCATCCAATCATTAAATATACATGTCCACTTGTCTATTGTCTATCTACATAGCCAAAGAGAAATAAAAAACCCTCTGTGGGCAGAGAAAAGATATAGAAAAAAAAAGGCGGAGACGGGGACATGGTGGGGGTGGGAGGGGAATTCTCCCCAGCTCCTCCCCATCCCCTCATAAGGGAAACCCCATCTCCTCCAGCCAAGGTCTCCATATTCTCTCAAACTTTCTGAGATTGTCTTGCCTAATATATGCAACTATCTTGCTCCAAACCATTGAATTGATAGTCTCAATCCAATTTTTCACAGTCGGGGGGGGTCTGTGCCTGCCATTTCTGTGCTATTTATTTTTTCGCTTGGAACAAGCATCTCAGCACTGCTACAATAGTACCGGGTGGAGCTCTATTTTCCTGCAAGCTCCCTAATAGGCATGTCTTGACCTTGGGTTCTAATGTGGTCCTAAAGATTTTATTTATTATATCAACTATCACCACCCAGTATCTAAATAGCTTTGGACACTTCCACACCATGTGGATGAGATCTCCTGTCACCTTACACCTGGGGCACTTATCATTTTGTTTCCATCCAAGTTTAAACATTTTTTGGGGGGTATAGTAGACTCTATGGATTAGGAACAGGTGAGAAACTTTCTGCGAGGGGGAAATCGAGACCAAGGCTCCTTGTTCTAAAATCTTACCCCATTGTTCCATAGTTAATGTCCCTAAGTCACTCTCCCACCCCGCTCTGCTTTTAAGAGGTCCCACTCCACCTATAATTCTATCCCCCAATATAGCATATAACTTGGAAATTAGACCTTTAGTTAAGGCGGATTTAATTATTTTTAGGAGTAGAGGGATCTAGGTCCATTCAATGGTTTGAGACCTGAACTGTACTTGAATGGCGTGTCTAATCTGGAGGTATTTATAAAACACCTTGTTTGGAATATTAAATTCCCGTCTTAGGTCTAGGAATGCAAGGTAACCCTCATATAGTTAAATTAAACAACTAATACCCTGCCTTTCCCATTCCCTAGGTCTCTCTATACCCCTTATTTCGGCCAGGTTTTTATTGTGCCATAAAAGCGATATATTCTGTTACCCCATTAGTGCCTTTGTTACCTGCCACACTTTACTAACTAGTTTTATCGTCAAGCATCTATGAATAAAAGAGTCTTCCTCTAATGCCTCCACTAGTATACTGTATGGGGCCATTATCATCATTCTATTGCTGGAGTTCCCGCCATCTAGGGCTCCACAGCCCACTAGGTGTTGCAGCTGGGATGACAAAAAATATAATCTCGGGTGCGGGATCGCCATATCTCCTTCTTTAATTGGTAATTGCATAGTTTGCAGGCTAATCCTAGATTGGCCCTTTTTCCAAATGAATTCCCTGAAAAGGGATTCCATTCTCTTAAACCACTTCTGGCCTATCCAGGTCAGAGAGTTGTGGAGCATATACAATATCTGCGGTAGCCATATCATCTTTTTTAGATTGCAACGCCCTGCAACAGATAGGGGGTATCGGCACCAAATGTCTCCCTTTTGCTTTAATTTCAATAGCAATGGGGCTAAATTATTGTTAACGTACTGGTTTATATCACTCGTAATCCAAACACCCAGATATTTCAACTTGGCCACTACTTTCAGGTGGGGAGTTACCGGCAGTATCTGGTCACTAAGTGGGTCAACCGGTAACAAAGCCGACTTATCCCAATTGATGACTAGACCAGAAAGTCGTCCGAACTCACCAACCATTTGTATCACTGTATTTAACAAGGTTTCAACATCCCCAAGGAAAAACAGAACGTCATCTGCGAACAGTGCTATCCTGTCCCCTTCTAACCGACGCCTGAACCCCTATATGTCTAGCCTTGATCTAGTCATAATTGCTAGGGGTTCCATTGCAAGGGTGAATAGGGGAGACAGGGGGCAACCCTGTCTCGTCCCTCTCTCTAACTAGAGCACTTCTGAATGTTCGTTGTTAATTTTTATTTTTGCTCTTGGTTCGCTATAAAGTAGTTTCACTCAACAATAAAAGAGGGGCCAAACCCAAATCGCTCTAGCACCTTCCATAGATAGTCCTCTTCTAGACTATTGAAAGCTTGGCGGCATCCAAGGCCAATAGGGCCTTGGGGCCTAAGTTGTCAGTTGGGATCTGCATATTTAAGACGATTCTTCTGATGTTAATGCTAGTTGATCTATTGGGGATAAAACCCGACTGATCAGGATGTATCAGCTCTTGAATACATCTATTTAGGCGGGTTGCTAAGACTTTAGCCAAGATTTTTACATCAGTGCATAATAATGAATTTGGGGCGATAAGAGGAGACATCCAGTGGATCTTTCCCCTCCTTGTGTATTACCATAACAGTGGCTTCCGACATTGAGGTAGGGAGTCTCCCATTGTCCAATGCCCATCCCAATGTTTTCAGCAGTTCTTTGAGTAATACCTCACCATAACGTTTATATATTTCTACCGGGAGCCCGTCCAGGCCTGGTGATTTTTGGTTGGGTAACCCAGCCACTGCCCGATTTAGCTCCTCTAGAGTCACTGGTGCTTCTATATCTATTCTATCCTTCTCTGACAAGGTCGGGATTGGTATTTGCTGAAAAGAAATCATCCATTATTTCATCCCCTGCTCCCCTATTGGATTTATACAGAGACTTATAATCTCTATCACATCGGTAGTGATGTCTCCACTTGATGTCCTAATTGCCGAAACAGTATTATTATTATTATTATTCTACAAGATTTATATAGCGCCAACAGTTTACGCAGCGCTTTACAATGTATAAGGGGGACAACACAATTACAGTACAGTTCAATACAAAAGGTACAGGAGGGCCCTGCTCATAGAGCTTACATTCTAAAGGGAGGGGGTGGTGGTACAAAAGGTAATAGCTGCAAATAGGGTTGAGCCGAACACCCCCCTGTTCGGTTCGCACCAGAACATGCGAACAGGAAAAAAGTTCGCTCGAACACGCGAACACCGTTAAAGTCTATGGGACACGAACATGAATAATCAAAAGTGCTAATTTTAAAGGCTTATATGCAAGTTATTGTCATAAAAAGTGTTTGGGGACCCGGGTCCTGCCCCAGGGGACATGGATCAATGCAAAAAAAAGTTTTAAAAACGGCCGTTTTTTTTAGGAGCAGTGATTTTAATAATGCTTAAAGTCAAACAATAAAAGTGTAATATCCCTTTAAATTTCGTACCTGGGGGTGTCTATAGTATGCCTGTAAAGGGGTGCATGTTTCCCGTGTTTAGAAAAGTCTGCCAGCAAAATGACATTTCGAAGGAAAAATTCCATTTAAAACTACCCGCCGCTATTGCATTGCCAACAATACACATAGAAATTCATTGATAAAAACGGCATGGGAATTCAACACAGGGAAACCCCGAACCAAAATTAAAAAAAAGACGTGGGAGTCCCCCTAAATTCCATACCAGACCCTAAAGCATTTAAATAAAGGAATTGTCAAAAACTGTCTCTTGTCATTTTTAACATTTTTGACAGTTTTTTAGTGAAATGGTAGGGGTAAGTACCCCCTTACATTTCACACAGGGGGGGCCGGGATCTGGGGGTTCCCTTGTTAAAGGGGGCTTCCAGATTCCGATAAGCCCCCCGCCCGCAGACCCCACAACCACCGGCCAGGGTTGTGGGGATGAGGCCCTTGTCCTCATCAACATGGGGACAAGGTGTTTTGGGGGGCTTCCCCAAAGCACCCTCCCAATGTTGAGGGCATGTGGCCTGGTACGGTTCAGGAGGGGGGGCGCACTCTCGTCCCCCCCTCTTTTCCTGCGGCCTGCCAGGTTGCGTGCTCGGATAAGGGTCTGGAATGGATTTTTGGGGGGACCCCACGCCGTTTTTTTTTTTTTGGCACGGGGTTCCCCTTAAAATCCATACCAGACCTGAAGGGCCTGGTATGGAATTTAGGGGGACTCCCACTTCATTTTTTTTTTTTTAATTTTGGTTGGGGGTTTCACTGTGTTGAATTTCCATGCCGTTTTTATCAATGAACTTCTATGTGTATTGTCGGCAATGCAATAGCCGCGGGTAGTTTTGAATGGAATTTTTCCTTCGAAATGTCATTTTGCTGTCAGACTGTTCTAAACACGGGAAACATGCGCCCCTTTACAGGCATACTATAGACACCCCCCAGGTACGAAATTTAAAGGGATATTACACTTTTATTGTTTGACTTTAAGCATTGTTAAAATCACTGCTCCTGAAAAAATGGACGTTTTTAAAACTTTTTTTTGCATTGATCCATGTCCCCTGGGGCAGGACCTGGGTCCCCAAACACTTTTTATGACAATAACTTGCATATAAGCCTTTAAAATTAGCACTTTTGATTTCTCCCATAGACTTTTAAAGGGTGTTCTGCGGCATTCGAATTTGCCGCAAACACCCCAAATTGTTCGCTGTTCGGCGAACTTGCGAACAGCCAATGTTCGAGCCGAACATGAGTTCGACTCGAATTCGAAGCTCATCCCTAGCTGCAAAGAATGATTTGATGGGGGTGGCTCAGGGACAGTTATGTGGGTGTGGGATAAGCTTCCCTGAATAAATGAGTTTTCAGGGATCTCCTAAAGGTGGACAGGGTAGGGGCTGATCGGATATACTGGGGTAGGGAATTCCAGAGGATGGGAGAGGCTCTGGAGAAGTCCTGAAGGCGAGCATGGGAGGAGATAACAAGGGAGCTAGAGAGCAGGAGGTCCTGGGAGGAGCGGAGGGGGCGATTTGGGCGATATCTGCAGATGGGGTTGGTGATGTAGACGGGGGCGATGTTGTGAATGGCCTTGTATGTTATGGTTAGCATTTTGAATTTTACATGGTGGGGTAGGGGAAGCCAGTGAAGGGATTGGCAGAGAGGAGCAGCAGTCACGGATCGATTAGTGAGGTGTATTAGTCTAGCAGCAGCATTCATAATAGACTGAAGGGGGGATAGCCCGCTTAAGGGTAGGCCATTAAGGAGAGAGTTGCAGTAGTCGAGGCGGGAAATAATCAAGGAGTGAATAAGTTGCTTTGTGGTGTCATTAGTCAGGAAGGGTCGAATTCTGGAGATGTTAAGGCCGCAGGATTTAGCCAGTGATTGGATATGGGGGCTGAAGGAGAGGTCAGAGTCAGGGATTACACCCAGGACTCTGGCATGTGAGGAGGGACCAATGGTTGTGTTGTTGATATTAATGGTGAAGTCACAGGAAGGGGACCGTGAAGGAGGAAATATAACAAGCTCAGTTTTAGAAAGATTAAGTTTGAGGAAGCGGTGTGACATCCATACCGATATGTCATTCAGCAAGTTTGAGATCCGTGAGGAGATAGTGAGGGTGAGTTGAGGAGTGGAGAGATAGATCTGTGTGTCATCGGCATAGAGGTGGTATTGGAAGCCATGGGAGGTTATCAACTGGCCCAGGGAAGAGGTATAGAGTGAGAAAAGGAGAGGCCCAAGGACGGAGCCTTGGGGTACCCCAACAGAAAGAGGAAGGGGAGCGGAGGAGATGGAGCTGTAAGTGACACTGAAAGTGCGCTGAGATAGGTAGGAGGAGAACCAGGATAAGCAGAATCACAGAGGCCAAGGGAGTGTAATTTGCTGAGGAGCAGCAGGTGGTCAACTGTGTCAAAGGCAGCAGAGAGGTCTAAAAGTATGAGTATTCCGGGCCCACTCCCTTCCAGTGCCGACAAAACCGTAGCTCTCTTAATTGGATCCCCTAGGCCAAAGACATTCCATGAGGTTATACTAAATCACTTTTCTTGCTTGGTAAAATAACACAAAATAAATCAACACTAAAAACCAACAAAAAATTTAATTGAAAAGTAATCAACCTAACAAGCTTACTCATTCCTCTTTATCCCAAGTGATTACTCCAATCTGTGTATTTCTCCCTCTCTCCATATCTTTCCCCTCTCTCTCTTTGTACCTTCCAACATATTAGTGTTTGTGGTGTGTGTTTCTTAACCCTCACCCTGCTCCTATCCCCACCACCCAGGAACTCCCTCCCAACCCTCCCTTACCGCCCCACCCATGCCCAGCTGGGCCAACCCCAAGGGCTTCACCTGTGACCTTACCATTCCTCTCCCATCCTTCCCTTCTCATTTTCCAAACCAGTGACTTTAATGTAAAACATAATCATGGGAGCCCCTTTCGCTCTCTTTCTCCCCTACTTACATACATTTAAACCAAAGGTGGTTCTCCCCTCCTCCGCTCCCTCCCCAATAAACAATCAATCTTATTTCCGTGATATTTCAGCGATATTGCTAATCAAACCCCCCCCAAAAAAAAAGGGGGGGGGGGAGAAAGGGCCAATGAAATCGAAAAAGGTATAGTAAATCTCAACCAATCCACCCCCCCCTCCCCCCATGTAATCAAAATAGTTCCATGCTCAAGATCTTCTACAGGTCCTTCTTGTTTTCCTCCAGCCATTGCTCCACTTCAGGCGGTGAGCTAAAGAACAATGTTCCACCCAATGCTGTCACCCGCCAGCGGGCTGGGTACAGCAAAGCATACACAATCATATGTTTCTGCAGAGTTCGCTTAAATTGGTATAAATTCAGCTCTAAGCTTCTGGAGGTCTGGCGAAAAAGTCAGGATACAATGAGTATAAGTGAAGTTGAAAAAAATTGCGCTTAGGACAAGTATATAGGCCAAGTGTTTACAGGTTGCTGCCTCCCTTAAACAGAGACACTCCCTAGGAATGTCCTGCAGAAATAAGAAATATTAGGGGATAAATAGGGAAAAACGGCGCTACCCGAGAGACCTGTTTGGCTCAGCCTATACAGGGAACGTTGTATAAACGTAATTTTATATATATCACAAGATTTCAAACCAATATGGGTGAAAGGGTGCTGTAATTAAATGGAAAACGGAAAATGTTGCAGAGTCACACTCAATTGGCTAAAGTACATATGTGTGGGTCAGTATATAATCGCATACAGAGATAATCAGAAAAGACTCTGTATGTGCTACAGTATCATATGCTTTTCATAGGACAGTGTAGTTTTACCCATCACAACACACATTCAGCACTTAGTACAAAATAAAGACATCTAGTTTATAGCGACAAAAATGCATGAAACATGCGTGGATCCACTTATGTTGGTTCCTATGGGGAAAAGGATTCCATATACAATATCGCAACAGTATCTCTATGTCTCAGTGCACATATAGTTCATATGTTGTAGCAATTGCACAAATGTGTAATAGTCTCATGTATTTCATGCGGCAATCAGACTTGATATTATCCCCAAAGTGACTTGGTGTGTACAGGGTAGGATGGTGACTTCTGTGATCCCCCTCAGATTGCTCACTCACCAGATGTCGGAACCCCTACAGGGGTATCAGGCCTGTAATGCTGCACGGAAGACTGCTACTGCTGCGATGCTTCAGATGGCTCCAATGATCATGTTGCAATTAGCCCTCATATCAGGGAAAGAAAAAGGCTTCCATAGTATAATATAGTCCCAAAAAGTATTTATTTAAAAAGTAGTATAAAAGACAAAAAAATATCAAATAAAACAAAAATAAAAATAAAAAAAGTTGCAAACATCCAACAGGTCCCGTTCTTACACCCCCCCTTGGCCACTGGGGAGGGATATCACTCAATAGTGGGTTTCGTTGGTGTTTGGTTGTTCAGTCACTGTTCAGTCACTGAAACCCAAGCAGGTACAAGTGGGGGAAGTAGCGATCAGCTGGAGATGTATTCCTCCCACTGTGCTGCCAGGAAGTGATGTGTAGGCGCTGGTCCGTCGTGCGCGCTTCGTTCTCTAACATCTTCAGCGGCGGTACCACGCAACTGCAGATTACAGGTATATGTGCAGAGGGATCGTTCACTATACCCCACCCCTCTAGAGCATCACACCCATTCAATGCTTGTCATTCCAATGTCTGGGAAGGGGAAGGGCGGACCAAGAAGTTACCATGGAGGGGGAAGTGAATTCGTCCCAGTGCAACCATATACATGGTAATGTGGGGGAGGCATAGAAACTACCAGTCCCAGCATTCCCAGGGTCAGTCATACTGTTATATGCAGGTAAAAAAGGAGTACAGAAAGCTCTGCATGAACAAACCAATATGAGGCAAGCACAAATTGATTACATACTGGAAGGCTTGGAGATGGCTATGAGTTGCAACTATTTCTGGCACAATCACAGCTATTACGTCCAGCAAAAAGGAGTTGCAATGGGGGCACGGTATGCACCTAGTGTTGCAAATTTGCTTATGAATATGTGGGAGGAGGAATATCTGTACGGAAGAAATATTCCCCAACTCAAATTCTATCGGAGGTATATCGACGATCTCATTATCGTTTGGGATGGTACACCTGAAGATCTGGAAGAATTCTTTAAAAACTTGGATGCCAATAAGTATGGGCTCACCTTTACAGGGAAATGGAGCCAGGAAAAAATCGAATATCTAGATCTGGAAATCTTCAAAAATGGAGATAGGCTATACACCAAAACCTATTTTAAAGCTACAGATAAAAATGGGTACATACCCACTACCAGCTGCCACCACCCACAATGGAAACAAAATATTCCGAAAGGCCAAATGTTAAGACTACGCAGAAATTGCAACATCATGGAGGACTTCTTAACACAAGCAGATAGGTTGATAGCACAACTCCATGAAAAAGGCTATGATATGGAAAAGCTGATACAGACAAAAATGGAAATAGCAGGTATGGACAGACACCAACTGCTCAGGAAGAACCGAAATAAAGATAAATCAATGGACATAGCATTCATAACGGGTTATAATAATCAATACAGAAATCTGGAACATATCTTTAGAAAATATTGGCCGATCCTTAAGGAAAATAGAGTACTAACCAAAATACTTCCTAATAAACCAAAATTCATCTACAGGAAAGCTCCTACCCTCCGTGATCATCTGGTCCACAATGTCATCAATCCCCCTAAACAGATACAGATTTTTTCAAACCTTAGAGGGTTTTACAAATGTCAAAAATGCTTACCCTGCAGGGTTAGTAAAAAACAGCCCCGCAAAAAAGACACATTTAAGTCCAGGGTCGACCAGAAAGAATACAAGATAAGAAATCTGATCACTTGCCACAGTACTTATGTAACATACGTTATAGAATGCCCTTGCCACCTCCAGTATGTGGGTAGAACCACAAGGCCCCTTTATGTTAGGATAAGGGAGCACATTAAAAATATCAAGAAGGGCTTCCCTAAGCACAACTTATCACGGCATTTTGATCAGGTACATAATAGGGACCCATCGGGTTATCCCTATTATCGGGTCCCTATTATTTTATGGTATTGACTCCATTCAGCAGCACTGGAGGGGCGGTAACATGACTACCCTAATCTCGTAAAACGAAACAGCATGGATATATAGGTTGGGGTCCCTGGCCCCCAGGGGCCTCAACCTAGATATAGACCTTAGTATGTTTTCAAGTGTTCCCCATTTCGGGTACTCTAAGGTATGGACATAGACCCCTTGGTCTCACCCTCAACCCATAGTCTGGCCTTTGTACTCTCTACTTCCTGATACTAAGTCACCAATAAAAGGGTACCCAGGTTACATATGTACTATCCTGATCATTTTATATTTACATTCTGACCTCTGGAGGATATTAACATGCTATTCTTATCTGAGTGGTGGGGATGACCTACCTCCACACACTTCATGACACAGCTACACTTCACTTCTTCCCAGATAAACCTATCACGTTGATGCATGGAGTAATCCAAAACATCAACATGTTTTCACTATTAATTACTCACCTTCACGTTGTCCTGAAATGTACTTACAACACATATACATAAGAACCGGTAAATAAGTAACTTTCGGTATAATAACACACACACATTATGCACACACAAGTATGATTGTTCATCATACACAGTCACTCCCTAATTAGGGTAGTTACATACCACACCTTTCACAGCACTAACTAGGTTATCTTTTTAACCATACCCCTCACTACACCACTTCACATATGGTTACACATATCGATTGTGCTTATTGCAGTTTTCTTACTGTTATGTAGATTGATAGATACATGTGCACGTATATGCAGTAGCATATATCTGCACTTCTCATTGGTCTATAATGTCCTTAGCACGATTTTGTAAACCACACACGAAAAAAAGACTCTCATCTCTATTCTTTCACACACTAGAACATGTAATAGGGCTGACAGTTATACAAGGCTACATTTTCTACACATTACGGGCTAAAGTCAGACCCTATGCAACAGGTTTTTCATATTTGTTATAATTTTCTTTTATTTTGTATATATTTTTATTTTTATATTCAAATATGTATCCAGTGACCTTGTATTTGCTCTAACATATCTTGTGTGGAAGTAGATATGTTGTGTTACCACAAATAGTAACATATTTTTATGGCTTTAAATTCATATGATTATTGATATGTAAAACAGCACTTAAGCTTTACCACCCATGACCACTGGGGACCTTTCCATCATTAACTTTATCACCTCTTCTAATCTACCATGCCTACCCCTCCCTTTTTTACCTGCATATAACAGTATGACTGACCCTGGGAAAGCTGGGACTGGTAGTTTCTATGCCCCCCCCACATTACCATGTATATGGTTGCACTGGGACGAATTCACTTCCCCCTCCATGGTAACTTCTTGGTCCGCCCTTCCCGCTCCCAGACATTGGAATGACAAGCATTGAATGGGTGTGACGCTCTAGAGGGGTGGGGTATAGTGAACGATCCCTCTGCACATATACCTGTAATCTGCAGTTGCGTGGTACCGCCGCTGAAGACGTTAGAGAACGAAGCGCGCACGACGGACCAGCGCCTACACATCACTTCCTGGCAGCACAGTGGGAGGAATACATCTCCAGCTGATCGCTACTTCCCCCACTTGTACCTGCTTGGGTTTCAGTGACTGAACAGTGACTGAACAACCAAACACCAACGAAACCCACTTTTGAGTGATATCCCTCCCCAGTGGCCAAGGGGGGGTGAACGAACGGGACCTGTTGGATGTTTGCAACTTTTTTTATTTTTATTTTTGTTTTATTTTATATTTTTTTGTCTTTTATACTACTTTTTAAATAAATACTTTTTGGGACTATATTATACTATGGAAGCCTTTTTCTTTCCCAGATATGAGGGCTAATTGCAACATGATCATTGGAGCCATCTGAAGCATCGCAGCAGTAGCAGTCTTCCGTGCAGCATTACAGGCCTGATACCCCTGTAGGGGTTCCGACATCTGGTGAGTGAGCAATCTGAGGGGGATCACAGAAGTCACCATCCTACCCTGTACACACCAAGTCACTTTGGGGATAATATCAAGTCTGATTGCCGCATGAAATACATGAGACTATTACACATTTGTGCAATTGCTACAACATATGAACTATATGTGCACTGAGACATAGAGATACTGTTGCGATATTGTATATGGAATCCTTTTCCCCATAGGAACCAACATAAGTGGATCCACGCATGTTTCATGCATTTTTGTCGCTATAAACTAAATGTCTTTATTTTGTACTAAGTGCTGAATGTGTGTTGTGATGGGTAAAACTACACTGTCCTATGAAAAGCATATGATATTGTAGCACATACAGAGTCTTTTCTGATTATCTCTGTATGCGATTATATACTGACCCACACATGTACTTTAGCCAATTGAGTGTGACTCTGCAACATTTTCCGTTTTCCATTTAATTACAGCACCCTTTCACTCATATTTGGTTTGAAATCTTGTGATATATATAAAATTACGTTTATACAACGTTCCCTGTATAAGCTGAGCCAAACAGGTCTCTCGGGTAGCGCCGTTTTTCCCTATTTATCCCCTAATATTTCTTATTTCTGCAGGACATTCCTAGGGAGTGTCTCTGTTTAAGGGAGGCAGCAACCTGTAAACACTTGGCCTATATACTTGGTTCATCCATAGGAACCAACATAAGTGGATCCACGCATGTTTCATGCATTTTTGTCGCTATAAACAAGATGTCTTTATTTTGTACTAAGTGCTGAATGTGTGTTGTGATGGGTAAAACTACACTGTCCTATGAAAAGCATATGATATTTTAGCACATACAGAGTCTTTTCTGATTATCTCTGTATGCGATTATATACTGACCCACACATATGTACTTTAGCCAATGGAGTGTGACTCTGCAACATTTTTCGTTTTCCATTTAAGTACAGCACTCTTTCACCCATATTGGTTTGAAATCTTGTGATATATATAAAATTACGTTTATACAACGTTCCCTGTATAAGCTGAGCCAAACAGGTCTTTCGGGTTGCACCGTTTTTCCCTATTTATCCCCTAATATTTCTTACAGGATACAATGAGACCCTAACCCCGTTGTACATAACGTTCCCCATTTCTCTGGCCTTCTGTAGTAGGATCACCTTGTCATTATAGTTAATAAGTTTCAGGAGTAATGGCCTGGTATATTCGCCCGTCTGTCGGGCCCTAAAAAGGGACTCGGTGGGCTTTTTCGATCGCAAATAGTGGTGTAAAAGTGGTGGCCCCAAATATTTCCCTAAACCACCCCTCAAGGAAAGCTATGTTATTGGGACCCTTACTCCGGTAAGCCTATCACTCTCACGTTATTTCTACGGCTTCTATTCTCCATTTCATTGTGTTTAGCTGCCTGTGTGGCCATTTGTTCCTGTAACCCCTTAATTTCTCGCTTTAGTGGATATAAATTGTCCTCGACTGTGCTTAGTCTCTCTTCTAAGGCAGTAGTCCTTTCCACGGTCTTACACAATACCTGACTCTTTGAGATTAATTCCTCCTTAATACTTTTTAACTGGCTATCAAGACTGGTAATTGAGTCTTTACAGGCATTAACGGCATAGAGTACATCCCTCAATGTAGGCTCCTCATCCTCCAAAATAGGGCCGGCTGAAGTGGCCGCCCCAGCCACTGCGGGCTTTGTTGATACAGTTCCTGATTTTTCTCCCCCTGTCCCCTTAGTACTCACAGTTTTGTTGCTGGATGGGGTGGTAGGGTTTGAAGATGTCTAGCCATGCCCTTGGCTTCTTCTATCTGATGCAGACCCCACCTGAATGTTGGCTTTTGCCGCTGCCTGTTGATGGCCCCCCTTAGCGGGCAACAGGGAGGTTGTATGAGCGAAGTGTTCCATTTTAGTTGCTGCGGCTGCAGCTTGGTTCCCTTTCTCCTTCTCCTTTGCAGAGCGCGTCATCTGAGTCCCATCATGGGGTGGCTGCTAATCAGCTGCTCATTTTTTAGACATGTTAGGATTAAGTTGTTAAATTGAGCAAGGATTGTTGGGGTCTTTTATTACAGGGGGAGTTTGAGTCTCCTGACGGGTCTCCCCGCTTTTCCCGCAGTACTCTTACCACCCTCACCGTGTCAGCCAAGCTGTCCACTACCGCACTAGCAAATCCCGCACGATCTCGCAAGATCACGGGCGGGATCACTGGCGGGATCACTGGCGGCTCCGTACACTGCACGGCTTCAAGTTGGCTTCAGCTCACCATCCAGCTCAGGGGAGACAGGGAAAGCGGCTCTAGGTCCGTGCACGGCATGGCGTGGCACAAGAATCCCCACAGGCAATTACTCCACACTTAGCCATTCTTAATCTGACAATAGAAGATTTTACCATACACCAAAGAACAGTGATTACACACGTCCTCCTAGCTACCAAACTCTTGATCACTAGAAACTGGAAATCTGACAACATTCCCTCCCTTACGGAAGTTACTAACTTAGTACAAACCCATTTCACTTATGAAACCCTTTTGTCAAGCAGCAATCAATCCCATACAAAGACACTAACTCGCTGGAACCCATGGGTCCTTTGGTACTCAAAAAAGAATTAACGATTGAAGTAAGGTTTAACAATTGAATGCCCTGTTTCTCTACTCGCCTTCCACTTGAAGCTCTCCTCCCCCCCTTCCCTGCCCCTCCATCCTCATCCTCTTGCACCCCTCCCCTCCTTACCCCACCCCTCCTCCTATCATTCCAGGTCAACTGTCCTATGTTTATAATCACTTTGTTAGCGATTTTTTCTTTCTCATAGAACGTTATTCATAAAATCGCTATTCAGACTATACTTACAATATCTAGTCTGTAAACTTACATTTACATGTTCATGTTCCTGTTCCTTACTATGACTTCATAACCTGTAATATGTAAAACTCAATAAAAATTTATTGGAAAAAAAAAAAAAAATCCCCACAGGGCACCAGGGAAGAGACGGGCAGCTCTCCAGACAAGCCCCTCAGCGGTCTCCAAGTCGCCAGGTACGGCAAGCGCACCAAGTGATTCAATTCAGGGCAAAGGTAGAGCGCGGAGGAGAAACACCCTGCACACACACTCTCTCTCTCCTCCATCCGGTCACGCCCCCATCCTAATAGCAAGCTTGGTGGTGGGTAGAGGATTTGTGCTAGGAGGGGTGACTTTCTGGGGAGGGGCATTTGTGCTGAATAAGAAAATTTTTGAATAATAAAACTGTATAATGTACGGCCAGCTTAAAAGGATAAGTTCACCTTTTTAAAAAAATAAATGCACATGTTTTTGCAGGTAAAAGAAATGTGCATATAATATTTTTTTTACTTGCAACCTGTAAAGCATTGCATCCACATTGCACATGTCTCCTTTATGGAGATCTTATTAAGTTTACAACATTAAATGCCAACAGCTTCACAACACATCCACTCAACTTATACCCATTATATCACTTCTTTCCTTTCACACAACACCATACTATTGTCAGAACAGCATATACACACTCTATCAAATTAACATAAATTACAGTAATTACTACGATAATACATGAACATCTTAATACCCAATAAACATATGGAATCTGTTTGGCATTTAATGTTGTAAACTTAATAAGATCTCCATAAAGGATACATATACTGATAATAAACAATTGGAACCCGTTTGACCCTTTTTTTAATATGTTAGGCCTTTTTGGAATCCACTTTTGATGCTTTGACATCATTGGGAATTTGCTGCAGGTGTTGGCATCCCTCACCCTCTGGGGGTGTCCTCAGTTTTGGGTGGGGGGAGTGGTCGGCACCTGCAGCCTATTAGTGGACTACAGGAAGCCCTATAAATAACTTTAGGCTGCATGTGGATCAAGACAGGATCCCATACATCCCTGAACCTACAGTCATTCCACACGAATGGCTCCATGTAAGTACTCCATATAACCATGGTTGATTCCTACCTTACCTTTTCAGGTTACCATCTTTAAAATACATTTGAACATTGCATCTTTGCTTCTGTTTATTGATTCTCTGGCTCATTTTATATTTGAAGCCAGGCATCCCATTCTAGTCAACTGATGCTTTAGAGCATTCACATATACCAGGCTCGTCTTGTCAGACCATATTTATGGGTTGTGCACTTGCACCCCTTTAACTAGATCACTCTCACCACTGTTTTTCCCTTCATACACTACCTCACTCTATTTCTTTTTCCTATCACACAACACCATACTATTGTCAGAACAACATATAAAATACTCTATCTAATTTAATACAAATTAAATAACAATATATGAACATGTGCAATCTGTTTGGCATGTAATGTTCTAGATCTTCATAAAGGAGACATATACTAATGAACAATTGGAATCTGTCTGACATTTTGTAATATGTTAGGACTTTTTGGAGTCCCCTTTTGGTGCATTGATATCATTGGGAATTTGCTGCAGGTGTTGGCTTCCCTTACCCTCTGAGGTTGTCCTCAGCGTGACTGCTTGCAAGTCGCATC
This sequence comes from Lithobates clamitans, assembly GCA_037952925.1. Classification (NCBI taxonomy): domain Eukaryota; kingdom Metazoa; phylum Chordata; class Amphibia; order Anura; family Ranidae; genus Lithobates; species Lithobates clamitans. Next base: position 1,628,659 of record JBBGZY010001199.1, read on the forward strand.
GGATCGATCCTTCCCACTTTTGGGACCCGAATCAGTATGGACCCTCGGGGATTATCCAACAGTTTTAAACTTCTGGTCAAGAGATCTATTTTCACCTTTCAGTCACAACTATACAGGGCCGTTTTTAAGGCAGGGCAAAACGGGCAGCTGCCCTGGGCCCTGTCAGTGTTGTGGGGCCCAAAGCAGCTGCCTGATACTTGCCAACTATGCTGGTTTAAATTCCCTCGCTACTTGAGGTTTTGGTCCTGTGCTGTGTCCCAATATCTCAGTGTGAAATGCTGCTACTAATGCTGCCCAGCTCTGCCCTTTTGTTGTGTACAGATGACTCACCTGCAGACCCTGTGTTTACATGTAAATTATCAACATTCATATGTAAATAGCGGCAGCATTCATATGTAAATAGCGGCGGCCGGCGGCATTGATATGTATATCATGACCCCTGAGGTCATATCCACGATAATCTCTAGCAGCAAATCAACAAGCAGAAATTATACTTCCGGTTCCGGCGCCGCATGGAGTAGCTGCTCTTCTCACCAGCTCCCGCAGCTCGACTCCAAAAACTGCCTACAAAACCGGCAAACCCGCTGAAAACCACCGGCATCCACCCCACGCCATCCCCGGTCACAAGATGGACCGTTTTGTGGAAAAAAACGGCCCGCGATCGTACGCGGCCGCGGCGGCGCGGACCTCACAGCCGCAAATCGAGGTCCCGGCTTCGGCCTACACGGAGCCTCCCACAGAGCCAGAGCCTGACATGGAGGTAAGCGGCGCTACGGCCCCCTCCCCATCTACTGAGACATCCACACAGCATAAAAGCCCTTCCAGCACATCAAACACTGAAAGAATAGCACAGGCTGTAGCAGCCCTCCTCTCCCCAATGATCACAGCCTCGGTGGAGAAGGCAGTTAACGCAGGCATGCAACAAATCCAGGCCCAGCTAGGGGAACATGCCTCCAGGCTGAATGAAGCTGAACACCGCATAGCAAATATTGAGGAAGACATGTACCACTCTCAATCCTCAATGCAGGCCCATGAAAAAACCAACAAATATATCCTTGAAAAGCTGGACGATTTGGAAAATAGATCCAGAAGGAGCAACTTGCGATTTGTAGGCATCCCAGAGTCGCTACAACCCTCAGCTCTCTCTGACCTATGCGCCAGGCGCATTCCCGAAGCACTAGGCCTGCCAGGCCCCTGCACAGTAGAACGGGCCCATCGCATGGGAGCCTTCAACGCAGAACGCAAATCGCCTCGTCCCATAATAGCAAAATATCTCAACTACTCAGATAAAGCTTACATCTTGCAAAAATTCAGGCAATCCAGAGCTCTCCAAATTGACGGCATGAAAATCCTGATTTTCGCAGATTACTCTATTGAAGTGTCCCAAAAGAGAAAAGCCTTTCAACAGATTTGCTCGGAACTGCACCATCAACAACTCAAATTCACGTTGGCTTTCCCAGCTACCCTCCGACTCAAAGCCCCAAATGGCGACCAACTCTCTTTCCAAGACCCAAAAGAAGCAGAAGCTTTCCTGCGTTCGCTACACTCAGGCCCCAACCTCAGCCCCTCTCCTAGAGCGGCCCCTGTCAACCGTGCTCTAGACCAAAGGAGCCCACGCAAGGACTCTCCAAAACGGTTCAGACCCTCAGCACCAGACTACCACCGTCCTACTCCTCATTGAGGAACACGAGCATGCTCACACATTGCTACCACTCAACGCCCAGCCTCTACGGCTATGGTGACCTAACTCTTAACGGGACATCCCACTCAAGAGACGAAGTTAAAAAATTTTTTTTTTTTTTTCTCTTTCAAGCTTGTCCACTCTTCCCCACCAGGCAATTCTGATACTGGTAGGCCAAGCAGTTTCTTTCATGTTTATTACGTACTGTTTATACTTAACTAACTGGTTTTTGTTACAACTAAGGTATTGTCTCTCTCCCCTGGCTCTCCTGTGTATCCAACTCCTTCTTCTAATGCTGCGCAAACCAAGCTGCCAATGCATTTCACCCCCTTAAACGCGGGTTCTCAAATACAGCAATTGCTGAGTCCTGCGTTGGGAGTTGGACTACACAGTCGACTCCATGCGGAAAAAAGCGAAGTTTACTGAATATGTTTTATTGTTTTTCCTTTCTACCCTCCCCCTCCTGTACCCTTCCCTATACTATGCACCCCCACCTCATTGCACACATACCCTTAGCGATTACCAAATCCCTAGTTTAAACAAAATAACCCCCCCCAGAACTCAGCCTAATTCCACGCCACACCTCCACATATCAACATGCGAAAACCATACAAAATCTCCACATACCCCCCCAGTGACCCCCCCTATATGAAACTAGTCTCCTGGAATGTTAAAGGGCTTCGTTCACCCAATAAGAGAATGAAAATCATCCGTCACCTCAAAAGACTCAAAACCAACATTGCCCTACTCCAAGAAACCCACCTCTCCACCCCTGACTTCCACCGAATGAAAAAATTATGGGTAGGTACAGTAATAGGCTCAGATTCCAATGGACGCAAAGCAGGAGTTTTGATATTAATACACAAAAACCTACCATGTGAGGTCCTATCCACCAAAGCAGATGCTCAGGGGCGCCTCATCTCAACCCACATCAAATTAGGAACCAAAGAAATGATAATTTCAAACATCTATGCGCCCAACAACCCCACAAAACAATTTTTTAGTGAACTCTCAACATGGCTCCTCAGCGACCCGACTCTCCCACACATAGTGGGTGGAGACTTTAATTCCACAATACACCCAATAGACGACAGATCCACTTCTAAGCGCACATTCCTCCCCTCAGATCTAGATTCACAAACTCTACTAGCCTCCACGATGGAATCCCTCCATCTACACGACATCTGGCGACTACGACACCCAGCTGATAGAGACTTTACATTTTATTCCAATCCCCACAATGTCTTCACCAGAATTGACTACCTCTTCTGTTCAGACGACCTTTTACCAATGGTGTCCGATGCGGACATTCACGACATTGCCATATCCGATCATGCACCAATCTAGACCACGTTTGATAACCCTGACTTACACCCAAATCCTAAAATATGGCGTTTCCCCTCTTATCTCCACAACAATGCGGACTTTCGAAAGTACATCGAAAACGTCTGGTCTGATTACACATTGACCAATGCCGAACACTCCGACAACCCCAATTTATTCTGGGAAGCAGGCAAAGCATTCCTCAGAGGCCGTATAATCTCCTATGCAGCATCCTTTAAAAGAAACGCTCTCAAAAAATACAAACAAGCCAGCTCCCAACTACACCTAGCCCAAAGAATACTATACACAAACAACTCCAATGATAACAGGAAGGCATGGCAATCAGCTAAACAGTCCTTTGACACTTGGGCCGAAACCCTAGAACAAACCAAAAAAGCCCACATGGATGCCACCCTCCACAAATTCGGCAATAAGGCAGGCAAACTCCTCGCCAATTTATGTAAGGGACCCTACCTTCCGACACACATCTCATCTATCCGGGACTCTCGAGGTAACATAAAAACCACCCAAACGGACATAAACAATACCATGTTACAATATTACTCATCCTTATATGGACCAGATCCCATAAACCTTGAGACAGCACAATCTTTTCTTGAAAAGGTAACCCTATCGCACGTATCACCCACACAGTTAGAAGCTCTAAACGCCCCAATATCCCTCCATGAAATATCCACTACAATTAAAAACCTAGCTCCCTCGAAAGCCCCAGGTCCTGATGGCTTCACGGGAGAATTCTACAGGTCACTACAACCACTTGTAGAACCCACACTACATGAAGTATATCAGCACATTTGGACAGGGGGAACATACCTACCCACGGGTAATCAAGCCACTATCAAATTACTAGCCAAAAAAGGTAAAGACCCCCAAGAACCAGGCTCATATAGGCCAATCTCACTTTTAAACCTAGATGTCAAAATCCTTTCCAAAATTATTGCCACAAGATTAGCAGATATCATACCCTCCCTGATACACCCTGCCCAGTCAGGGTTCGTGAAAGGCAGAACTGCCACCATGAACATCAGGAAGGTAATGATGGCCCTAGAACACGCCAAATGCAACTCAGAGGGAAAGTATGCTATCATCACTCTAGACGCGGAGAAAGCCTTCGATAATGTAAGCTTCGAATGGCTTTCTCTGGTCATGAATAAAATGGGATTCTCCGGCTCCTTCGCTCATCTCATAAACACTATGTACACCGCCCCAGCCGCCAGACTGGTAGCAGCAGGCCTCCTATCAGAGGAATTCCGCCTACACAAAGGGACCCGGCAGGGCTGCCCCTTATCACCACTCCTCTTTAACATAGCATTAGAACCACTATCTAGATACTTATCACACGTAGCCCCACTAAACGGCATCCCCATCGGCAAACAGGAGCTTCGCACCTCACTATTTGCCGACGACGTCCTTATATTCACAGCAAACCCCTCCTCTGACATGTTCACGATTAAGCCTATCTTTGACCAATTTAGATTATGCTCGGGCCTTCGCATAAATTACAACAAAAGCGAAATCCTCCCCCTAGGCACCGCGTCTAACCCTCCTTGGACACAGAATTCCATATTCTCGGTAGCACATTCCCATATCACCTACTTAGGCATAAGAATAGGAAAACTACCCTCCTCTCTCTATCACCTCAACTACCCACCCTTACTCAAAAAAATCTCTCAGGAACTAACAAACTGGATGGATCTCCCCCTCTCGCTACTGGGAAGATGTCATCTAGTGAAAATGGTCAGCTTCGCCCGCTTACTTTACCCTTTACAAACCATTCCCTTACTCCTACAGCATAAAGACACAAAAATCCTTAACGAGGCAATATCCAAATTTTTATGGCGAAATAAGCGGCCGCGAATTGCACTCACTAAACTTTACCTTCCCAGGCGCGAAGGGGGTATTAGTCTCCCTAATGTCAGAATTTATAATTTAGCTTGCCTCCTGAGGATAAGTCTAGATTGGGTAGCGCAAACATCTCGATACTCCAACTTTTGTCTGGAAACCGAAATGGTCAATCCATACTCCCTGGTAGCTCTCCTACACTGCAAATGGAAATCCACCCCCCCGCCCCTTCAACATAACCTACTACTTCGGGACACAGCCATTGCCTGGAGGGAGACCCGGAAATGCCTCAAGCTCTCACCCTTTATATCTAAACACCTTCCAATACAAGGAAACCCGAGCTTCCCCCCAGGTCTGGAACGTCAGCCATACATCACCTGGCAACAGAAGGGCATCTCCAACTTCTCTTCGCTTTGTGACTCAAAAACTGGCCGTCCCGTCCCTTTCAAGTCATTAGCGGAGACATTCCAACTTCCACAGTCACACATGTTCCACTATGGTCAATGTATCAGCTTCCTCAAAAATGCCTGCAGAGACGATCACAAAAGATTTCAAACGTCCCTATCGGACTCTCTCCTCGCAAAGGGCTCCTACAAAATCTCAGACATATACCAGCCTCTCCTACTAAAAGCCATTCCTTCACTGAAGACATCTTCAGCAGCCAACTGGGCAAAAGACTTCCCTGATCCCGAATTGGTCGACAAAATACTTCAAGGCCTCAACACTACTCACAATCTAGTGCCCAACGAATCCTGGAGGGAAACCCAACTTAAGATCGTCCATCGAGCCCACATACCCTTCCTCTCGAACAAACAACCTCAAACCTCTTCCACGTGCCCCTTATGCCGACACCCCAGGCCTTCTTTGACCCACCGTTTTTGGTCATGCAGCTACATCTCCAGCTTCTGGGACAAGGTCCTCCATTACATATTTGATGTAACCCTGCTGAAAATACCCAAAGACCCCCTTCTCCTCATTTTCGGTCACTGGGACCCCCAATTGTTACCCTGGTCTCCGAACCCTGCCCATTCCTACAAGGACTGGATCCTGATATGCCTCCTTTTCGCCAGAAGAGCCATTTTAAAAAATTGGATATCCGATGCATGTCCTAATACCTCTCAAATCAAAAGGGACCTCCTACAGTTGCTTTACAAAGATAGGATCAACATGGACTTTACGAACGACACAACCAGGACGCGCTTCCACCACAAATGGGGGGCTTTCATGTCCTCGACACTCTCTCCCACGGATATAGCGCATCTTGAGACTTTCTCTTTCCTCTATCAGGAATCTCCCCCCCCACCGCAGATGGAATGATCCCCCCAAACCAAGATTCCTCAACATAAGGAACCCAACTCCTACCAAGCATCACAACACGATCCAGGACTTCCTCGCGCTCCTCATGACCTCTTATTTCTCCCCTTGTAGGAAAATGGAGACCGCAACTGCAACAAAGGACATCAATACCTTACCACTAAAAACCGCAATTATCACTATCTTTATCATGTCAACCCTATTGTTACCATTTAACCTGTACTTTATACCCACAGGCTGCTTTACTCCACCCAAAACACGCTCTTGGTGCTCTCCCCTCCCACCCCCCCCCCACCCTTGATGTCTGATGTTGACATTCTACGTCTACCTGATCTTCCCCCACTCAACCCTTCCTCCACCCTATGCGGGATACTTCCAGTAACATTGTACTAGAAATCTCAGGGAATCCCTCCCCCCCACCTAGATCCATCCAGTTTCTCCTCATTTATTTCCTCCCTTCTGCTATCTGTCCCTATCAGCTGTTTTATGTTCCTATTTTGTATACAGCTAATGTTTTACTTTGGATTTTCTTTTTTTTGGAAAAAATCACAAAAAAACAATGATACTGTCTATTGATGTCATTCCCTGTATGTTACATCCTTCAATAAAAATTTATTTAAAAAAAAAAAAACAAGCAGAAATTGTGTGCTGTAACCTCTAGCAACTAGTCAGTGAGCGGTAATGATACACTGTAACCTCTGTCAACCAATCGCAATCGCTGCCTGGTCTGATTCAGTAAACTGATTTTGAGTCCAGCAGCTATTTATTGTATGTCTCAGAGCAGATGGAAAGAGAAACTGCATAGGGGGGCCCAAGAAAAGTTTTTCCCAGGGTCCAATCAATATTAAAGACGGCCCTGCAACTATACCTTGCATATATGAAAATGTATACATGTTGGAATATTTCCTTCTTTTGAGATACTAAATATATCTCTTTATAGCAAACCAATCTCCTGAAGAAGACCACATGGGTCGAAACGCATCGGGGCACCGTCACAACAGACTAATGATCATGTGATGCTGTAATTTTGTGTTTGCTTTGCTTTCTGTAAATGTGAAATGTTTGTGTTATCCCTTGACCAGTTTATACTGCTTGATACGGCAACATGTAATTGACCTTACATGTTTCCAACAAAATATTTTATACAAATCCTTTTTGAATTGCCTATATTGCTGTTTCAAAGCCCCCTGGGGGAACCTTCTCATGATACACTTAAAAAATGTACCTGTTCAAAATTACAAACAGATTCAACTTAACAGCTTCAGTACCGGACAATTTGGCTGGCCAAAGACCAGAGCACTTTTTGCGATTTGGCACTTTGTCGCTTTAACTGATAATTGCGTGGTTGTGCGACGTGGCTCCCAAACAAAATTGACGTCCTTTTCTCCCCCATAAATAGAGCTTTCTTTTGGTGGTATTTGATCACATCTGCGGTTTTTATTTTTTGCGCTATAAACAAAAATAAAGCGACAATTTTGAAAAAAAAATCATTTTTTTTTACTATTTGCTAAAAGAAATATCCCCCAAAAAATATAAAAAATGTTTTTTTACTCAGTTTAGGCCGATATGTATTCTTCTACATATTTTTGTTTAAAAAAAAAAAATTAGCATATATTGATTTGTTTGCGCAAAAGTTATAGCATCTACAAAATAGCGGATAATTTTATGGCATTTTTATTCATAATTTTTTTTTTTTACTAGTAATGACAGCTCCGGGTTCTCCATGTGCCCTGAGTGATCGCGGGAGCCCGGTGGTGATCGAGACCACCGGGCACTCGCATCGGCTCTGTGGGCGAGCAGGAGGGTGCGCACGCGCCCCCTAGTGGCCGTCTATGGTACTGACATACTATGACGGCAATTGGCCTGCCTGTGCCATTCTGCTGCAGTATAACTGCGGCGGACGGTTGGCAAGCAGTCAAGAAAAAACCTACAGTCTCTGTCTTGTTTGGACCACCTGTATACTGCTGTTCAGAGTATATGGGGCCTGGGGGCCCTATGCCTTTTTCTTTTAATTTGGGTGCAGGGGTTCCCCTTAATAATCATACAAGACCCAAAGGGCCTGGTAATGGGCTGGGGGGTTACCCATGCCGGGACCCGACATTACAGCTGCAAGCAGTTTTAAATGACTTTTATTCCTTTTAGAAATGTCATTTTGTGCAGGGACTGTTCTAAACATGGGAAACACGCGCCACTTTACAGACATACTATAGACCCCCCCCCCCCAGTACGATATTTAAAGGAATAATTCACTTTTATTTTTTCACTTTAAGCATCATTAAAATCACTGCTCCTGAAAAAACGGCCGTATTTAAAACTTTCTTTTGCATTGATACGGGTCCCCAAACCCTTTTTAGGACAATAACTTGTATATTAGCCTTTAAAATTCGCACTTTTGATTTCTCACGTTCGAGTCCCATAGACTTTAACAGTGTTCGCGCAAACTTTTGGTCCGTTAACATGTTCTGGATGCGAAACGAACCGATGGGTGTTCGGGTATATATATATATATACACATATACATATATACATACACACACACACACTGCAGCATCCAGTGTAGCCTATATTTACATTCTACAGTGCATTCCGTGGTGTACTATTTCTAATCTACTTCAGGTGGTGTATTTGAGATATAGACAGATATAGAGACAGACAGACTAATAAGGGTGCCTAACCTTATGATGAGCGAGTGCCACTTTATTGACTTGGTAAATGGTCGCGGGCCACAATGAGCGTAAAGGGGGGTGGCAGGTCTGTGTCCACTCTGCATGTGTAGAGCAGACACGGATGCAACCCGTCCTACCCTAGGGGCCCTCCGATCCGCCCAGACAGAAGAAAGGGGACAGATCCCCTTTTGTTTTTGTTTTTTAAGGAGATCGGATTGCAGATAGGCAGGTGTGAACGGACATGAGTCCGTTTACATCTGCCGCTCTATAGCGGTGAATCGAGAGTCCGTTTGAGTCCACCTGAAAAACAGGCAGGCGGACCCGATCAGACCGATCATGTGAAAGGGGCCTAAGGCTGCTTTCACACTGATGCACAGCAGTTTACCTGCTCCTCAACTGACCTCAATCTTCACTTCTTCCTCAGGATTCCTGCAGCTGGCTGGTACTGCCGGTGGGTACTGCTAATAGCAGTGTTAATTTTAGTCTTAGGACTAAAATGGCATTTTAGTTTTAGTCCCATTTTAGTCTTCTGCAATTGTTTTAGTTGTATTTAGTCGACTAAATCTCCAGTACATTTTAGTCAACTAAAATGTCCTACGTTTTAGTCTGCTAAAATCTCCAGTACATTGCAATTACTGAAATTTAGTTTTAGTCATAGTCTTTTGACTAAAATGGCTTTTAGTTTTAGTCGTATTTTAATCATCTCAATTGTTTTAGTTTTAGTCGTATTTTATTCAACTAAAATAGTATTTATTTAGTCGACTAAATTAACACTGGCTGACAGGTGCTGGTTGGTATTGGTACTGCTGGCTGGTACTGCTGGTTTATACTGCTGGCTGTTACTGCTGGCGGGTACTTCTGGCTGGTACAGCTGTTTTATACTGCTGGCTGGTATGGATGGTGGGTACTGGTACTGCTGGTGGGTACCTTCTGGCTGGTACGGATGGTGGGTACTGGTATTGCTGGTGGGTACTTCTGGCAGGGACTGGTACTGGTGCCTGCTACTGATACTGGTGGCTGCTGTCCCAGATCACGGGTTCCGGTGTCCAGACCAGCCATCCCCGAGCATAATTGCGACAGAAGCATGCAGCTGCAGTAGAGAGCAGAGCCGATGCTTCCTGTCACAGGCGGAGTACATTTGGTATCACTCCTCCTGTGAAGGAACCGGCGCTATACAGGAAGCATCGGCTCTGCTTCCTCTAGCGGCGGCTCCATTCTTCGCACTAATGCTCGGAGATGGCGGGTCAGGAACCCGCGATCTGGGCTTGCCAACCCGCCATCTCAGAGCAAGACATGGCGGGCCACATCAGAGGGCGCTGCGGGCCAGCGGTTGGGCACCCCTGGTTATGCATACATACTCTGCAGCATCCAGTGTAGCCTATATCTACATTCTACAGTGCATTCCGCGATGTACTATTTCTAATCTACTTCAGGTGGTGTATTTAATAAATATATATATATATATATATATATATATATATATATATATATATATATATATATATATATATATATATATATATATATATTTTATTTATATATGACAGAGAGTGACTAACTTTCCTATATTACAGGAGGCCGTGCCACATCCAATAAAGCATAAGAAACAAAAAAAGGGGTTCCCCTAAATGGATTTTCCCGGCACTTGCATACAAATTATATACAATAGGAGAGTACAAACTTGTATAGAGAGTAAAAAAGTGTTTTTATTTATTTAAAGAATCTCATATTTTAAAAGAAAACATTGTGGACATTCTGAACAACGAAAACATATTACATGGTTAACATAATTCAAGTAAGATAATAACCATTGATATTGTATGTAAGAATTTTTTCAAGCCCGACGCGTTTCGGGGTACATAATATTTCAGTCCTTCTTCAGGGTCATAACAGAAAAGAGGATTTCATCTAAATTGGTTAAAAGAAATTGTGATAGATCAATTGCCATATGAAATTATCAGCAAAAATCTACTTTTAGGTCAAATGATCAATTGATCACCTACCTGGAATGTTTTGTTGGTTACTCTGAGGGAGGAATTAAAAACCACATGGAAAAGCAAGACGTGCTAGATGGGATGATGGTTGGGTATGTTTTTGTGGGTGCAAATGCTGTTCCTTAGATACTGCAATTATCGTTGGGTGTTAGTTGATAGTGGTTCCCCACATGGAGGTATAAAAGTTTCACCTACCCTTGTCCCTCCCGGACGCGTGCAGGCCACAGCGGTATACTGGGGCTACAAGAGATGACCCTATAAGTAAGAGAATCAAATAAATTTCATAAATAACAAAGCCTTGTTTTGTGTTGACATTAGAAATAATTAATGGGCGGGCTAATGCGAATGATTGTTATATACACTGTCAGTTACTGATCAACTTGGAGATTCTGTAACATATTAACATTATAGTATACATTTATTTGGAATTTTATTGGGTGCTGTTATGAAATTATAGAAAAACATATGTAATTCATATAAATATGTATAGATTTCATACGAGTTGTAAATAACTGGTAATGTAATCTTCATAAAATATTTAACTGGTACTGACTATTATCCCTTTCATGACTAAGCCTATTTTTGAAATTTGGTGTTTACAAGTTAAAATCCGTATTTATTGCTAGAAAATTACTTAGAACCCCCAAACATTATGTATATTTTTTTAGCAGAGAATCTAGAGAATTAAATGGAGATCGTTGCAATATTTTATATCACACGGTGTGACAGTAATAGGTGGTGACAGGTACTCTTTATGGAGAGATCGGGGGTCTAAAAGACCCCCCATCCCTCCTTTACACTTCAAAGCATTCAGATCGCCGAAAACGGCAATTCTGAATACTGTGTACTTTTTAAAAAACGGCGCCATTGGCAGCCAAGTAAACGGGAAGTGACGTCATGACGTCGCTTCCGCGTTTACAATTTGAAGGCTGGAACGAAGCCACCCACAGCTTCGTTCCAGCCCGCCCCCAGCCGCCGGAGGCATCGGATTGGTCATCGAGCCTCCGGATCGACCTGGAGGCCTGGTAAGAGCGGCGGAAGGCGGCGGGAGGGGGGGGACGTCCCCTCCCGCTGCTCCAGTATGACAGCTGAGCGGCTTTTAGCTGCATCGGTTGTTATACACGGATAGCCAATTGCCGGCTCTAGAAAACGGTACCGGGATGATGCCTGCAGCTGCGGGCATCATCCCGGTATAACCCCCGAAAGCCGAGTATGCATATCTGCGTACGGTCGGCGGGAAGGGGTTTTACTATAATGCAGTGGCGGCTGGTGAAATTTTAAGATGGGGGGGGCGCCAGACCCCGCCCTTCCTTTTTGACCCCTCCCACTTTTCACAAGCCCCACCCCTTATAGAATCCCCACTCCGTCTCCTGTAGTACATCATATACCAGGCTATACATTATACACAGGGCTCTGCACATCATATACCAGGCTGTAAGAAAGACTAAAAAAATAAAACGAATACAGTCATCACATTTAGGGACTGGAATAATGCAAAATCTTACATGTTTGCCTTTGGGTTCAATATAACTTGGATCCATAACTCAGAGCAGCTCTACACAAGGTATTATCACTTAAAGTGCATGTTCACAAATAAAAAACCTATGGTGTTATGATCTCTGTGGAACTACAAGTCTCAGGATGTTCTGTCCATGCCTATGACAATCGTTCCTCAGTCCCTCAGCAGCACAAACAGCTCACTGCACAGTAATAAATCTAACCTTATGACTAATAGTTGTGCAAGAAGTCAAGCAGTGGAAGAGTTAATGAGTGATAAAAGAATCTGCAATTTAATATAAAACAGAACAGCATTACCAAAAAATTTAAATTATAATTAAAATCCTCATTATTAGACTCAAATGAAAATGCATAGAGGTATAAGAATTTAAGGCATAATTAGCAGGATCAGAAGAGAATGCAAAAGCAGTACATTAATGGCAGTAACAGTCAAAAACAAACAAAAGGAAGATTTTATCTGTTGGATGGATTAGGAATGACTGCAGTACAATGTCCAGAAAACTACACAGAGATAAGACAGACTGGAAAGGAATTGAGGGATGTATAGCCAGGACAACACATTGTCACTGCTTTATGAAGCAGGTCGGGGAGATTAAGAATTGTGAATGCTGACTGGTTATGTGCAAAAGCAGGACTGATCCTAAAACACAACTGCAATATTGAGTCTCTCAAAATATCAGTTAGGCAGCTGGCAGATGTTTTTCATTACTGAAAAATCCTCAGGGCTGCAAGGCGTGCTCTCTCTTACCTTGCTTTCAGCTCCGCTCAGGCCATGCATTGCAAAGGAGGCAGCTGCTGACATCACTTCCGGTTCTCGTCTATCACTTGAAAACCCGGAAGTAACCTCCAATTTAGACAACAATGCTCCCGCCCTTAGTGATTCTACGGGCGGAAGCTAATCGGCGCTTTGGTTTGCGCCACAAGGCGGGTTAAAGGCCCGCAAATGAAGCGCCACGTCTGCAATCTGGTGATTGCATTGACGTGGCACTTCCCATAGTGCACTGCGTCCGGCACTCGCAAGGAACTTTTTTTCAATTTTTTTTTTTTTTTTTTTTTTTTTTGTGACTACAGGAGGGGGGGCGGCGCCCGGGCGCCCCCTATGGACGGACCGCCACTGCTATAATGGCACTGATGGTGTTTTGCCACCATGTAAAGAACCTTAAATGGATAGCAAGGAAATGAGAGGGTGGAAAGATTTTAAATAGTCTAGACAGATGAACTTAGTGCTGGGCTAGCAGTGTATAAAAGCCCTGGTTCCAGGAGACAGTGATATTTAAATGTCAGAAGCACCAGGAGAGCAGCAACAGTTAAAGCAGTGTTTGTATAGGATAGAGATCACATTAAAGAGAAGAATAGCCCGATCCAGAGTTTAAATAACAAAGAGAATCAGTCAATACCTTAGATAGGCAGTATATAGGATTAGCCAACCACGCATTCCAGCATCCAGCCAGTAGAACGCCTTAGCTGGGAATGAGTGAGGCCAAGTTATATAAGAGATGAGCTCCGATCAGCTGGCGCAATTATCGCGCTCAGCTGTTTTGTGGAGCTCATCAACTGGGAGACCTCAGAACTGCCCCAAGACGAGGATGCACGGCGCCGCCCCTACCGCGCATGCGCAATTATGTTGGAGCAGCGTCGCGCACACCCGTCCCACCGACACAGGATACCTCTCCGGCGGACTGCCCATGTCCGCTGGAGTGGCAATATGGAGGTGGTGGGCGTAGATGTAACATCGCCTTGGCAACCTCCTGTAACGCCGCCCAGGTGAGGAACCTGAGCGGCTTTCCGTGCCGGGCAACCGCTGGGGTCAGACGCACCCCGGAAAGGGCAAGCAAAAGGCGGACAAGGGGAAGATAATTGCAATATAAAGGCTTATTTAAAGAATTAAAAAAAAAAAAAGTTGTAACACCTAATAAAAGACGCCAACTTTCTATATATTGTGTATTGCAGGATCAATAGGGAACAGCAAACAATGATTGCAAGACCATACAATTGAATCAGATTATTTACTTATACACACACACCTTATGTAAATAGTTAAATTACAATGAGCAAAAAATCGTTCACAGTGCAAATGGGGTGACATGCATAACCATATTAGTATAAGCATGTTACATTTTTCATTAACATTGCAGATGTTATATATTTGACTCCTTGCTGTCTAATACCTACAGAGATAACAGTGATTACATTGATTAACTGCATCAGGCTATATTGATAGACATAATCATATAGTAGTATTGTTTCATGACATACATAGATTTCAATGGTTTATGTGAATATCAAGTAAGTATTGAGTCCCACTTGGCATAATCTATATTTCATAATGATGGGAGACCAAACAGACCAATGTATACATTTGTTGACTCAATCAAGGTATACAGGTAGATAACAATAAATAATTTTACAGACAGGAGTGATTCCCGTGGAAGTACTATTGAGTTGTCTGCATCAGTACGGACATGTCCCCATGTGTCTTTTTTACATAGTTCATATCTTCTAAAGTCCCTTCAGACATATGCTAGATTATTAATTACTATATGCTAGATTAATAATATGAACTATGTAAAAAAGACACATGGGGACATGTCCGTACTGATGCAGACAACTCAATAGTACTTCCACGGGAATCACTCCTGTCTGTAAAATTATTTATTGTTATCTACCTGTATACCTTGATTGAGTCAACAAATGTATACATTGGTCTGTTTGGTCTCCCATCATTATGAAATATAGATTATGCCAAGTGGGACTCAATACTTACTTGATATTCACATAAACCATTGAAATCTATGTATGTCATGAAACAATACTACTATATGATTATGTCTATCAATATAGCCTGATGCAGTTAATCAATGTAATCACTGTTATCTTTGTTGGTATTAGAAAGTAAGGAGTCAAATATATAACATCTGCAATGTTAATGAAAAATGTAACATGCTTATACTAATATGGTTATGCATGTCACCCCATTTGCACTGTGAATGATTTTTTGCTCATTGTAATTTAACTATTTACATAAGGTGTGTGTGTGTATAAGTAAATAATCTGATCCAATTGTATGGTCTTGCAATCATTGTTTGCTGTTCCCTATTGATCCTGCAATACACAATATATAGAAAGTTGGCGTCTTTTATTAGGTGTTACAACTTTTTTTTTAAATTCTTTAAATAAGCCTTTATAATGCAATTATCTTCCCCTTGTCTGCCTTTTGCTTGCCCTTTCCGGGGTGCGTCTGACCCCAGCGGTTGCCCGGCACGGAAAGCCGCTCAGGTTCCTCACCTGGGCGGCGTTACAGGAGGTTGCCAAGGCGATGTTACATCTACGCCCACCACCTCCATATCGCCACTCCGGCGGAAATGCGCAGTCCCCCGGAGAGGCATCCCGTGTCGGTGGGACAGGTGTGCGCGACGCCGCTCCAACGTAATTGCGCTCGCGCATGCGCGGTAGGGGCGGCGCCGCGCATCCTCGTCTCAGGGGGCAGTTCTGAGGTCTCCCAGCTGATGAGCTCCACAACACAGCTGAGCGCGATAATTGTGCCAGCTGATCGGAGCTCATCTCTTATATAACTTGGCCTCACTCATTCCCAGCTAAGGCGTTCTACTGGCCGGATGCTGGGATGCGTGGTTGGCTAATCCTATATACTGCCTAAGCTAATGACTGATTCTCTTTGTTATTTAAACTCTGGATCGGGCTATTCTTCTCCTTAATGTGATCTCTATCCTATACAAACACTGCTTTAACTGTTGCTGCTCTCCTGGTGCTTCTGACATTTAAACATCACTGTCTCCTGGAACCAGGGCTTTTATACACTGCTAGCCCAGCACTAAGTTCATCTGTCTAGACTATTTAAAATCTTTCCACCCTCTCATTTCCTTGCTATCCATCTAAGGTTCTTTACATGGTGGCAAAACACCATCAGTGCCATTATAGTATAATAGTCAGTACAGTTAAATATTTATGAAGATTACATTACCAGTTATTTACAACTCGTATGAAATCTATACATATTTATATGAATTGCATATGTTTTTCTATAATGATTTCATAACAGCACCCAATACAATTCCAAATAAATGTATACTATAATGTTAATATGTTACAGAATCTCCAAGTTGATCAGTAACTGACAGTGTATATAACAATTATTCGCATTAGCCCGCCCATTAATTATTTTTAATGTCAACACAAAACAAGGCTTTATTATTTATGAAATTTATTTGATTCTCTTACTTATAGGGTCATCTCTTGTAGCCCCAGTATACCGCTGTGGCCTGCATGCGTCCGGGAGGGACAAGGGTAGGTGAAACTATATACCATGTGGGGAACCACTATCAACTAACACCCAACGATAATTGCAGTATCTAAGGAACAGCATTTGCACCCACAAAAACATACCCAACCATCATCCCATTTAGCACGTCTTGCTTTTCCATGTGGTTTTTAATTCCACCCTCAGAGTAACCAACGAAACATTCCAGGTAGGTGATCAATTGATCATTTGACCTAAAAGTAGATTTTTGCTGATAATTTCATATGGCAATTGATCTATCACAATTTCTTTTAACCAATTTAGATGAAATCCTCTTTTCTGTTATGACCCTGAAGAAGGACTGAAATATTATGTACCCCGAAACGCGTCGGGCTTGAAAAGAGTTCTTACGAGGGGGAGATGGGCGGAGCCTAGCAGAGCAGACATGCATTGTTAGAGCTCCAAACCGCTGAGGAGAGAAGAGAAGGACAAAGCGGAGCCTGCAGGCTCAA
This sequence comes from Lithobates clamitans, assembly GCA_037952925.1. Lineage (NCBI taxonomy): Eukaryota > Metazoa > Chordata > Amphibia > Anura > Ranidae > Lithobates > Lithobates clamitans. The sequence continues at coordinate 1,645,785 of JBBGZY010001199.1, forward strand.
AAGGTATCCATTTGAACCTTTTTGCCCCAGGGAACAAACTGTGAAATTTTGGGCAGGAAATATGGTACTGGGAGGAAACCGTGGCAGAAATAAAAATCACCTCACAAAGAGCTCACAGGCACTCACTGCAACTAAAGCAGCTCCAGTCACCTCACAAGATACAGCATCAGGGCGCTCTCACAGACAGAAAATGTCACAGCAAGACTCTCCATTTGAGTCAGATACAGAACAAATCCTCTCACAAACTTCTCCACAAGCCTCCTCAGCATCCCCAGTAATATTATTACAATTTGAAAAGATGCTTCATAAGGCTTTAAAACAAACCTCAGATCAAATAACAAAAAGCCTAACCAAAGAAATAAGAGAGCTGGGAAACCGCACCGCAGCCTTAGAAATAAAAATAGATGAAATTGAAATTTCAACCCAAGAAAATATAACAGAATTAGAACAATTAAAAGAAGAGAATTTAATACTTCAAACTAAGCTTGAAGATTACGAAAATAGAGCCAGACGTTCAAACTTGCGCATAAGGGGAATACCTGAAACTGTGACAGACCTGCAATCTACTATTACTGCTCTATTACAAGAACTAAAGCCAGAAATCCCTATTGAACGTTTAGAACTGGACAGAGTACACAGAGCCCTCACAGCCAAATAGAAAGATGGCCCTCCACGTGATATAATCACAAAATTTCATTATTACAGAACGAAAGAACAAATACTAATTGCTGCAAGAGAAAAAAAGGAACTTAATTTTCAAGGACACAATTATCAAATTTTTGCTGACCTATCCCAACTTACTATTACTAAAAGACGATCCATGAAACCCCAACTAATGGAACTGCAACGCCACAACATTATGTATAAATGGGGCTTCCCCTTTTCAGTCAGATTTAACTACCAAGGTACAATTTACAGAAGCAGATTAGCAGATGAACTACAACAGACCCTTTTAAAATTAAATCTGACAGAACCCACAAGCAGCAACTCTCCCACACGCAGAAGAATGGCACCATCTTCACCTTCAGGCAGTATCCAGAAAATTTCAGAACAAAATGGGAATCATCATTCTCACAAAAGAGGCCGTTATGCCACATCATCCATGGACCAAGAAGATTCAATGGACTGACATCCTATTTCCTGATATCTCTTCATTTATTATACTAAGAGATGGTTCTCTATAAAAAACCTGTATTTATAACTGAATGTAACTGCATTCTGATAGTCGCACACTGTGTGGGATCATGTTACATTCCAGTTATATTTCTTATTACTTCTGATTCATATAGCCTTAGAATATATAAGTGAAATAAGGAAATTCTTGTTCAGTTATATATCAGGTAATAACAATAGATTTATTACTTTTTAGGACAAATATGTTCAATAATCCAGAAGTAATGGAAGCTTTTTCTTTCTTTTCTCAAAACAAATATATTACCTAACTAGTTCCTAGAATTATGTTTTTGTTTATTCTAATCTGAAGCAATACAACCTCAATTTTATGAGTTAACATATCTAAAGAGTTACACATGAATAAAATATGTAATTGTTTACTCTAAAAGGGGTTAAAATCCCAAAATAATTCAAACTATCTTCATCAATACCAAAGTTATTAACAGTACCTTTCTAACTGAATTATTTAGCCTAGGGCAAGACTAACCATATACAACCACCCTGGAATAAATAATTTCAACAAAAACTATATTCTGCACTCCAATTAATGAAACATCATTTTGATGTCTTTTGACATCGCACTTCTCTCCTGTAAGCTGAAGATCCGTGTACCCCCATTAGCCCTCCTCATTCTCCCAACCATATTATGTGGGAGTGTGACGAAGGCACTTATTCCTCTGAGAGAGATATTTATTCTCTTTCACGGGTAAATTGTGATTACTTGCAAAAAGTAATTTATACAATGTATCATCTAATCTCATATGTTTTTTGTTTACTCTCTACTCCAGAATTCACTGGTTTCTTTTCTATCTTTTCATCTCTTCAGTCCACACAGGTTGATCTGCGCAGTCAGCTCTGCATAACAAAAAGTAAGTCAAAACTATTTGATCTGTTGCCATGGCACCACTGAATATACTTTCCCTGAATGTTCAGGGAATAAATGTCCCTCAAAAAAGGACCAAAGCCTTCCGTACTTTCCATAACAAGAAGGCTCACATAGTATGCCTCCAAGAAACACACTTCACCAAAGATTCTACTCCAAAATATATTTCTCCTTTTTATCAACAAATTTACACGGCTTCTGCCTGTACCAAGCAAAGGGGAACTCTAATTGCATTTCACCGATCCACACCATTCACCTTATCATCAGAAATTAAAGACCCAGAAGGTAGATACCTGATACTCATGGGTTATATAATGGATACAGCAATCACAGTGATTTCCTACTACGCTCCTAACAAACAACCTACACCATTCCTCTCACATATATTACAAGTGATTAATACACACAAAATAGGAACAGTGATAATGTGTGGGGATTCGAACCAGGCCCTCCTCCCATTTCTAGATAAATCACCTTTTACACCATCCAAAATAACCTCTAGATTACCTTTTTCTCAACTTCTTTCCAAATACAATCTGGTACATTCGTGGAGAGAAAGTAACCCAATGAAAAAGAAATTCACTTATTTCTCGCACCCTCATCAAACCTTCACCAGAATAGATCATATTTTTCTAACAATAGGAATGATACCAGAAATTATTGCATCAGATATAATTCCGATTCTGTGGTCTGACCATAATGCAGTATACACTACTATAGCCTCAGCCATAAGAAAAAAGCGCATGACCCAACGTGGTACTTACCGGACATAATGCTCAAACACCCACTACATCAGAGGGCCATTGAACAAGCTTTAAAGGAATACATATCAATTAATAATACAACAGACATCTCCCCAATAACACTGTGGGAAGCTCATAAGCCTGTCTTGCGTGGTACAATACAAAGAAAAATGGCACTATTTAAACGGGAACGCAAAAATCTAGCAAAAAAACTAGAACTCAATTTTAATGCAGCCTACATATCATTCCAAGATAATCCATCTCAGAGTACAAAATCTCATCTGGAAAAATCTAGATTGCAATACGATCTATTTCTCACTGAGTCAGTTGATAAATCCCTCAAACGCTCCAAACACAATTTCTACATGAATACAAACAAACCAGGTACATATTTGGCTCGGGCATTAAATTCAACTAACAAATCTTTCAAACCAATACGTTTGAAATTATCAAAAAATGTTTATACTTGTAATCCAGTTAAAATAGTCCATAAATTTCACTCACATCTCGCCACTTTATACAAGACAAACAATGAATTTAATCCTACAGAGGCTGAATCCTTCTTCTCAAAAATAACCTTACCTGAGTTATCTCAGAATCAAAAAAGCAGTTTGGATGAGCCTATAACTATAGATGAAGTTGCTAACGCCATAAAAGACCTAAAACTTAACAAAAGACCAGGCCCAGACGGCTACTCGGCTTTATACTATAAAACATTCTCAGAAATACTCTCTCCCATTCTCACTGAAACTTTTAACAAACTTCTAGATGGACATTCTTTTCGGCAAGAAACACTAATGGCAATTGTTTGTATGATTCCAAAACCCCTTTCTGATGATCCTTCCTGTGTGAATTACCGGCCTATCTCTCTGTTAAACCTCGATATTAAATTATTAGCAAAAATAATAGTAAAACGCCTCAATAGCATTATAGGAAAATTAATACATAGAGATCAAGTAGGCTTCATGCCAAATAGACAGGCAGGCGATAATCTATGCAGGGCAGTGTTATTGGCACATATTGCTATAAAACGGAAAATCCCTTTATGTTTTCTATCTCTCGATATTAAGAGGGCATTTGACACAGTATCCTGGCAATATATGCAATATTCATTACAAAAATGATGTTTTGGACCCCACTTTTTAACATGGATCAAAGCATTATATAATAAACCCAAAGCCTATATAAAATATGCTGGATACAAATCTGAAGCCTTTAATATCGAAAGAGGTACCCGACAGGGTTGCCCATTATCTCCCTTATTATTTGCCCTTATACTCGAACACATGGCCCAATACATCAGAACAAACCAAACTATAACTGGCATTGAAGTAGGAGGTATTACACACAAATTATGTATATTTGCAGACGATATATTACTTTTTCTATCATCACTACAGGTCTCTGGTCCTAACTTAATACCAGCTCTTGATGGATTTGCAGCCCTATCCGGCCTTATGATTAATCCTAAGAAATGCCTAGTGCTTAATATTTCACTCACAAACATGGAATTGATCCCGGCTAGGGCTGCACTCCCATTCACATGGGCAGAAAAATCAATCCCATATCTTGGAATTCATTTAACAGCATCTCATTCTGACTTATTCTCAACCAATTATCCTCCTGTATTAAGACAGATCACAAATCTAATAAAACAATGGTTGCAACTTCCTTTATCCTGGATAGGGAAGATTAATGCAATCAAAATGACTATTCTACCCAAATTGCTTTATCTATTCAGAGTCCTCCCTATTCCAATTCCTTCCTATTTTTTGAGAATAGTACAAAAAAGAGCAACTTCGTTTATATGGGGCTCTTCTAAACCACGTATACCTATACACACACTACATCTTCCCAAAAATAAAGGAGGCCTGGGATACCCTAATTTTACTAACTACTACAGAGCAGCACATTTTGCCAGTCTGTCCAAATACCATGCAAAACAAGAAATCCCATTATGGGTATTTATAGAGGCTTCAGAAAATGACCCTCTATTAATATCAAATTTATTATGGCTTGATCCTAAAGACCGCTTTAAAATTCATAATCCCATAACTAAACACTTCTTATCTCTCTGGGATAAACTAAAAACCAAATATCAGTTACAATCTCCACACAATCCTCTCCTTTCTTTTATCAGAAATCCGGCCTTTTATCCCGCATGGATCTACCCAAATTCTTTTAAAGCTTGGACAACATCAGGCATTCAGACACTAAATGACTTCATAGCATCTAAATCATTCCTTTCATTCCCATCGCTTAGAGAAAAATATGATCTACCAAACTCTGAGATATTTAGATATCTCCAAATCAAAAATTTCTATACACCATTCCTAAAGGGGGATACACCATTATCCCAATTATCCATTTTTGAATCAATCTGTACAAACGATCCATTTGCTAAAGGTACAATTTCATCACTTTATAATCAATTATATGGAGTAGCAAATCTTAATAGACCCTCTTACGTTCAGAGGTGGGAGGAGGACCTGGGACGAACTTTAGAAGACATGTACTGGTCTAACATATGGCTCACATCTAAGTAATCTTCACCCAACATCTTAGCACTGGAGACAAATTATAAAGTCCTAACTCGCTGGTACCTTGTACCCGCTAGAGTGGCAAAATATTCACCTAAAACCTCATCTCTTTGTTTTCGAGGATGCCCAGAAATAGGCACATATTTACACATATGGTGGACGTGCCCAGTAATCCAAACCTTCTGGAAGGAAGTCTTCGTGATTGCATCTAAAATATTTTAAAAAAATAATACAACCAGATCCATATTTAACTTTACTTAATCTAAAACCGGAATGGTTAACACTCTCTCAATTCAAACTTATGATCCAACTAATAACGGCTGCAAAACAAACAGTGGCCAAGGCATGGAAATCTCCTACATTGGTACTAGCAGAAACAATTCACAGAATGAATAATACAATGTCCCATGCTAAGATGGTAGCCATCGATCAAAATCAAATTCCAAAATTTGAAAAACTTTGGCATCCTTGGATAAAACAACAGTTCCTGTCAAACTTCAATGACTCTGTCCTGTTGCCATGGTAACAGATTAAATGACTTACAGAGACACCCATTCTAAGGCTTCAAAGAGAACTAAAAAGAATAATAAACTGACGAGCGGGACAACCTTGTGGACCATACCTCTACCTTTCAACCCTTTTTCTTCTTTCTCTTTCCTTTTCTCCACCTTACGATTAAAGCTCATTATCAGAATTTATTTGACCTATATACACTCTACTTGTAAACAATATGTATAGTAGGTATAAATCATTTTAAATACCTACAAAAGTAACTAAGGAAATGATATATATCTTTAATTTAGGTTTATGTGAACCCAATGTTTAATATTTGAAATTTCATGATATTTACCTATATAAACCCTACTGTAAAACAATGAGCTTACTTTATAGATCCTTGTAAACTTACTTTATGTATCTTTATAACATTGTATACTCAATAAACTTCTTTTGACAAGGAAAAGAGTTCTTACATACAATATCACTGGTTATTATCTTACTTGAATTATGTTAACCATGTAATATGTTTTCGTTGTTCAGAATGTCCACAATGTTTTCTTTTAAAATATGAGATTCTTTAAATAAATAAAAACACTTTTTTACTCTCTATACAAGTTTGTACTCTCCTATTGTATATAATTTGTATGCAAGTTCTGGGAAAATCCATTTAGGGGAACCCCTTTTTTTGTTATTTTATTTATATAGTACACCGCCACTCGCTGGTTCTTTTTAAAGGGCCTTGTTTGCCCATTTTTATTAAAAAGTTCAACAAACAAAGATAGGTTTCAGCATTCCTTTTCATCAACAAAACTACATTCGGCCTAGTTGGCTCTCACTTGCAGCACTGCTGCTCTGGCCTTACACACTAGGCCCTTGTCTGTCTCATACAGACTGTTTCACCGACCACCCTCAAGAGCCCTCAAGACTCTTGGTACTCAGACTTCCTGTCTGCTGGGGTGGAGCCCAGAACTATGGTCAGGTTACTACCAAAAGCCTAGCACACACCTGACCAATCAGTATGCTGGCTGTTTTCAATATCAGGACCCAATACTGGGGATTTCATCCCACCCGGATCTTTCAGAAATCCTCAGGCTCCAGGTCCCAAAGTGGACCTTTCTAAGAAAGGAGGAAACCAAAAGTCAGTTTCCTCCTTATGTTACAAGCTCCCTGGAGCCCCTTAACCCGTCTGGTTGAAAATTTTGGGTCACATCCTCCTTCAAGAGCCTCGCATGGCAACGCTCTGCCACATATCCTCCCCCCTTTTCGACCCTGGAGGGGGCGTAACACACCAGCCAAACCTCTTCAAAGTGGCACCTCTATGCCAGTTACCACCAAGGGCCAAACCCAGTGTTATCAGGTGACCTTCCCTATGTCCCCCTGCTACACTGACTTGGGTACTACAAAGACACACCCCAGTGACTTTTTACAGGTGCGCTTCCAAAAACGCCATCTGCCCATTTTCCTTGGGGCCACGCCTTCAAACACTTTAACACTAAGGGACTTACCAAGGACTTGGATATTGTTTCTCAACCTTTTTCTCTTTACTTCTAAAGTGGTCACATTTTTGAACACCGTTTTAGCCATAAGTGTGGGCACTTTTATTTGGGAATTAAACTCTTTTAATGACACCTTGTTAAGCTTTGGGCCAGTGTCCTCAAACCTTTTACTCTTGCAACTTGGAAGGTTCCTGGACCTCTGGAAATCCTTCTCAGAATTACACCCCTGAACCTGTAGGGGGGCCAATTCTACTGCACCTATTCCCTCTTCTGTGTCTGTCATACCATTCATCTGCCTGTATTTTTTAAGATTAAGAGCAACCATGTCACCTTGACCATCAGGTCTTCCCTTATTTTTGTTTTTACCCATGGTAACCAAAACATTTACCAGTGCGTTGCACTTTTCCTCATTGTCCGAAGTATCATCACATTTATCAGAACTCTTGCAGAGATTGCCATAGTACAGCCTGTAATATCCATCTCTATTTATGCATACCCCATTGTACAAGTTCTCCAAACGCAGTAGAGGATGGCAGGATATACACCGGCTGTACATTCCAACATTCTAACATTTCTCTCAGCATATCTGTCATAAAACGGCACTGTGATTCTACACTTGAGACCTTCCTGGGGTCCTTATTGTTCCTTGGGTTGTGGAAAGACTAATTTATCGATGCTTAGAGGTGGTGCATCTTAAAAGGGACTTCCTCCCCACTGAAGGTATCCAACGCAATAACCTGGTGCTCTCCTAGAGCGCAGCCAGGTGCAGGAGTCACCACAAAACTCTCAGGCTCAGTGTCAATGTTCTGTTCCAGGTCTTTTTTATGGATAACATTAGACACAGCAGACACATTGCACATATCACTTTTGTTTATATTAACCTGTGGCAAAACATTTTTAAACATAGCAGGCTGCAATACCATAAGTTCACCACCTTGCTCGGGTGGTGCTTCATTAAACTTGCAAAGATTTTTGCTGTCAGCACTGACTGACTGCAGTAACCCATTATCGACAAAAGTAATTTCAGAGATTTTAGTTTTACCATTTGACACATTAACACCAAGGACAAGTACCCTCTTTTCCATCAGAGTGGCTCCACAGTTGCGGGCAACCTCTGGCTCCAACATATAGAGTTCCCTTGAGGTCTGCAGCCTTATATACTGTTGCTAAGGGGAATAGCATATCCTGCTTAGCGATCGCCCCTACCTCATTAAGCATCACATTATCAGCATTAGTCAACTCAATACCAGTATGATCATACTCCTCAGTAAGTTTCACATCATCACATTCAATTTTGACACTTGCCTCCCCACTGGACAGGGCACTGCAGTGAGGCAAGTCCTTTTCTGCACCAACAGTGGATCTTCCTACTGGGATCACTTCCACTTCAGTGTGAGCAACCACACCATCAGTCTTTCCCATGACTTTAACAGCAACAGTCTTACCCATCAGTGTAACAGATCTTGCTATGTTCACTTGAGTACGTTGACTTTCTTGTACTGCACTTCCACTGGCCCACTCCCTCTGGTGGCCACGGGATGAAACTACAGCAGGAATTTCCTCTCTGTTGGCAGGGGTGACTGCAAATACTTGAACACAGGAATCCTGGCTTGCAGGCGAAGAGTTAAGCCACAATATCAGCAGCTGTATTCCACAAGCTGGGACAAGAAAAGACCCCATGCCGCAGTTGACCACATTCCTGGCATAGTACTTGGTGACTTTTTCCCATTGCTAAGGGAGATGGCACTCTCCCAACATGCAGAATCTCGCTTGTATCTCTATGGGGATGGTGGGATAACTCTTCCCTGTAGCTCCTTCTTCCGATTGGCACAATTTCTCCTGTTGCTAACAAACAGTGCTCTCTCAGCTGCACACTCCTGGCTCTCCCACACACGTAGACTTCTCTCTCTATGAAGGGGTGTTGCTTTAAACTTGCCACGATCGTTTGTAGGCAATAGCTTTGTTTTGCGGTCCATCGACCTGACATCATAGGCGTTGCTATGGGCAACTGCACTCCTCTCACACTTCTGGTACGCCTGTTGCTCACTCCTGGCACTCTCAGACCTTTGCTTTCCTAGGTAGCTTTGCACTAGAGCCTGGGACAAAGGGCACTTGGAGACTGCATACCACCACAAACAGTGCACTTGGTTCTTAACATTGCCTCCCCAATTGCATTCTCTTGTAAGCTGGGAACTTTGAACATTGATGGCTGGCGTGCTTGCACCATCTCCGCTGTGACTTCTCCTTGCTGCCAACACAATTTCTCGGGTTGCTGTGGTAGACCACATTCTCCCCATTGACTTTTTCCAGCGCTCTCTAGATTCCATTGCTCCTAGGAAATTGTCGTAGTCACCTCGCTTATGACCCATCCAGCGGTACACCTCTTGGTACTCCTCCGTCAGAAACGGTTGCACCAATTCAACCCAGCGACCCTTGGGCCATCTTCTGTACGAAGCAGTTATCTCAAACTCACCCAAAAAGTCTTCATGTTCAAAAGACAACATAGGCTGTATGAAGTCAGCAGCACAGATTTCTCCTTTGTTGCCATGGGCAACCACACCCATCTGCTCACTCCTTGCACTGAGTAATGGTTTCCCAGACATAGATACAGACTTTGGTGGACTCTCCATTCTTGCAGTCACCTGTGCACTCATTGCACCAGTGTTGCTAGGGACAACACCAGCCCTCTTTCTCCTTGGCAAACTCTGTTTAGGCACGTATGGGGTTCTCTCAGGCGGTAACAACCCCTCCAGCCACAGAGCTCTATCATCTCAGCCATGCTTGCTTTTTTGAGGCGCTGTTTCTTTAAGGCTAGTTTCTTTTCTCTTGCAGGTTCTCCTCACCTGCACACACAGATTATGCAGTCTCCTGCACCAAAACACAGTTCATATAACAGATGAACTTATTTGCTTGTAGGGATCTCAGATTGTGCCCACAGCAATTCTCCACCACGTGTAAAGGACTAGCGTCAAGTGTAGAGCTTGAAGGACACCGCCACTCGCTGGTTCTTCTTTTTAAAGGCTTTGTTTGCCCATTTTTATTAAAAGAAAGTTCAACAAACAATGACAGGTTTCGCTCGCAGGGGTTTCAGCATTCCTTTTCATCAACAAAACTACATTCGTCCTAGTTGGCTCTCACTTGCAGCACTGCTGCTCTGGCCTTACACCTAAGGCCCTTGTCTGTCTCATACAGACTATTTCACCGACCACCTTGGTGCACACAGCTAATAGCCTCTTGTTGCACTGGCTCCCCCGTGGAGCCCTCCTGACTCCTGGTACTCAGACTTCCTGTCTGCTGGGGTGGAGCCCAGAACTATGGTCAGGTTACTACTAAAAACCCAGCACACACTTGACCAATCAGTATGCTGGCTGTTTTCAAAATCAGGACCCAGGACTGGGGATTTCATCCCACCTGGATCTCTCAGAAATCCCTGGGCTCCAGGTTCCAAAGTAGACCTTTCTAAGAAAGGAGGAAACTGAAAAGCCAGTTTCGTCTTCATGTTACAAGCTCCCTGGAGCCCCTCAACCCTTCTGGTTGAGAATTCTGGGTCACATCCTCCTTCTAGAGCCTGGCAAGGCAATGCTCTGCCAATATATATATATATATATATATATATATATATATATATATATATATATATATATATATATATATATATATATATATATATATATATATATATATATATATATATATATATATAGTAATGGAAATTTGTAAGTTCTGTATATAATTGTATTCTATTTTGTATGTATTGCACACTGCCCTCACTGTGCACACAGCACTAATAATGTTTTCAGTAAATGTTTACATTCTTTTGAGTCCTGATTAGAATAAGCCTGCCTATGTAACGCCCCTTGTTACGATAAACCTACAATTGTAATATTAATGTGATACCTACGTAATCATGTGCATAAAAACCTTCAATTGCGTCATAATAAAGCAGAACAGTTATTTGGAAAGATGCTGAGCGTATCTTTTGTGTCTGTTCCCTACTGCAGTAGTTATTATTAATTTGGAACCACTAATCAATATGAGGATAGGAGTTGCCTATCATCAATTTAACCGAGTCAGCATGGCGAGCTTTGCCTTAGGAGGGGATTCCAGGTGACCCTGAGTATCCGAAACAAGGAGCTTGAGACGATCCGGGAATTTCTGATAATCAGCCGGCTGAGGTAAGCCTTTTGCTTACATTTGAGTTATCAGACTTCCTTGATCGGTAAGGCATTTTCGGGACAAAGGGTACCTATTTTACTCCCCTTAATCGAACTGTATTGATTGGTGGTTATATGTTATGTTGTCCCTGTCTATTGTCCATCGGAGTGTTATAAATAAGAAAGGGAAGAATAGTGCTGTTCACAGGTATATGTAGTACATCTGCTAGATAAAGTAGTTTAGAGGCAAGAGGGTATAGGCACAAGTAGAGAAGAGGTAAGACTGGCCAGTCATTATGGGCATTGAATTAAGTAAGGGAATGAAGGGTAAGAGACCCTCAAAAATGCCCAGCGCAAGAGGATATATATGAACCAAAGGTGCGGTTCCGCCTATACTGAGCCCCTAGATTAATGGTTAGAGTGGACAGGGATCCACAATGGGTAACTGGGTTACCAAAGTCCACAGGGACTAAGAATCATGCAGAGTAAATAGCTAAAGAAACAGTTATCTATGTGAGCAGGATGGATCAAGGGTGACATTAGAACTAGACAGAAAAGGACATTTTCATGTTAAGTTGTGGGATGAATTTGGGATCAGGCACTACAACTAGTAAAAGTCAGAAACAGAGAAATGAGAGGTAAAACAGAATATTTTATATGTTGTCAGAGAGGGAAGATGGGATGAGCACTCTGGCTCCCCGTCTGATCATAGAAGCTAGATATAAAAGTTATTTGAGCAAAATAAGGAAAGCAGAATTTAAAGCAGGAAAATATTAATGAGAGTTAAAAGAAAGTGAGAGAATGATATGCATGTGTTGTGTACAAATGGGAAAAATGTAAGCGATTTTAGAGAGATATTGGTGTGTGTGCGAATGCTGGGACCTTTAGTTCTATTGCTTGTGTGTGTCATGTACGCAGATGTGACCCCCTCCTTTGTGCTCTCCTGAAAGAATGTGGTCAGTGATAAGCTGGAAGGACACCATGCCAATTCCAGTTTTTTAGACAAAACATGTGCCGGGTTAACGAATCTAATGGTAAACAATGTGATCACAATTATTTTGAATCTGTTTTCCAAACATGGTAAAATGAAGGTTACATTTAACCGTGTATTACACAAATTGAATATCCTTTGATAGTGGAAACAGTGCATTTAAAAAAGGGAAATTAAGTAAAATTAAGTAATAATGAGTATTAATTTCTAATATGAGTTTAACAATTTTATTAATAATATAGATATATTGAAACTGGTTTAGACAACCTTTGGTTGGAAATGAAGTCGAGGTTAATGGAGAAATTTGTAATGAATGAGATTAGTTTAGATTAAGATAACAATTTTGTAATTTTACATTTATTCAATAAGCCCTTATTGAGAGAAAAAAAGATTAAGATGAGGTTGTTATTTGGAATACAGCTGCCATAATATTTAACAAAGCCAAGATGGATGGAATACATAAGAAGCTCTTCTACAAAAATGATATCGTAAGGTTTTTGATGAAAACTTGATGTGCGGTCCATGATGTGAGAGTAATAATAAATAAAATTTAAATATAACAGTCCCATCACATCAAGTCCACACACCCTGTTAGGATAGATGCCACCTGCAGCAAGTTGTTTTTTAGTTTTTGATGCTTTCTGGTCCATCATACAGATTGTTGATCCTTTTATTTATTTTTATTTTTGAAATCCAAAGCAGAATGTGTGGATTGTGAAATGATGTGCCCCTTTTTCTTGTAAGTACTGTGGTATAAGCAGAAGAATATTTTGGATTTATGGGCATCTCTCCATGACCGCAGGGTATTGTTATCATTTATTATAATATTGCCAGGAAAAAGTTGTCTTTTGAAACATGAGACTGGAGTTCTTACACAAATAGCGTGATAGAAAACAAGCCATTGTAATATATTTATGCAAGCTGGACCCAGTAATGAAGGGTTCATCCCGATATATCAGAGCTGTAGCTTTTATGCAAAGGTGCTATTAGACAAAGTTAGATATTGTTTTGGTCAAACATTTACCGTATTTATCGGCGTATAACACGCACCGGCGTATAACACGCACCCCAATTTAGGAGGGAATTTTAAGGAAAAAAAACTTTTAGGAGGGAAGTTGAAGGGAAAAAAAACTTACATTTAAATGCCCTTCATTGCAGCCTTGTCAGTGCAGCCTTGTCAGTGCAGCCATGTCAGTGCAGCCATGTCAGTGCAGCCATGTCAGTGCAGCCTTCCCCAGTGCAGCCTTGTCAGTGCAGCCATGTCAGTGCAGCCTTGTCAGTGCAGCCTTGTCAGTGCAGCCTTCCCCAGTGCAGCCTTGTCAGTGCATCCTTCCCCAGTGCAGCCTTGTCAGTGCATCCTTCCCCAGTGCAGCCTTGTCAGTGCAGCCTTGTCAGTGCAGCCTTCCCCAGTGCAGCCTTCCCCAGTGCAGCCTTCCCCAGTGCAGCCTTGTCAGTGCATCCTTCCCCAGTGCAGCCTTGTCAGTGCATCCTTCCCCAGTGCAGCCTTGTCAGTGCAGCCTTCCCCAGTGCAGCCTTGTCAGTGCAGCCTTCCCCAGTGCAGCCTTCCCCAGTGCAGCCTTCCCCAGTGCAGCCTTCCCCAGTGCAGCCTTCCCCAGTGCAGCCTTGCCCCAGTGCAGCCTTGCCCCTGGGATCCCCTGTCCCTGCTGTCACATCTTCAAAATCGCGGACCGCGATTTGAAAATGGCGCCGCCGGCGCCGAAGTACACAGAGCCGGTCCTCGGCTCTTTCCGGCGGCTCTCGTTTACTTTCGGTTTCACTCGTAGCCCCGAGCGGAGCTATCCGAGTAGGTTCGGATAGCTCCGCTCGGGACTACGAGTGGAGCCGAAAGTAAACGAGAGCCGCCGGAAAGAGCCGAGGACCGGCTCTGTGTACTTCGGCGCCGGCGGCGCCATTTTCAAATCGCGGTCCGCGATTTTAAAGATGTGACAGCTCGGGATCGGCAGGGATCGGCGTATAACACGCACCTGCGACTTTCCCCTGATTTTAAGGGGAAAAAAGTGCGTGTTATACGCCGATAAATACGGTAATTTTTAATGGTCCGACATTCTGTGCAGCAAATATACAGCTAACTAAATGTTTGTTTAATGAAAGGTTTAAAATATGAGTTTGTTTATGTACAAATCTAACAATGAAAAATGTGGACATTTATTCAAAAGAAAGGAAAAACCACATGTGTTAAATTGATGGTGTAGGAAACAGCTGCTGTGAGCCCAGTGCGGGACACACTCCCTGAAGACCCAGATATTTAATTTTTTGTAGATTTGAGTATGCAGTTTATCACCCAGAAGGATACTCTGTATTCAAAGTCATTGGATCCTTTTTCCCCAGCTCAAGAAACAGAGCTCCATGTTTTAGCAAAGCCTGTGAGCTGTAAAAAGAGTGTATATTTATATAGATAGTCGAGATATAGAGAGCTTTTGGTTCCATTTAAAGGGCCAGAAGTTTGTTTTTACTTCGGCAGGTAAACCAATAAAGCATGCTAAGTTAATTTGATTGGCTGTTTTCAGCCTTCCAGGTTCTTGCTGAGGTAGCCATATTAACTTTCACACATGGAAGCAGACCAGGTGACTAAGGATGCTGCATTTACAGCCCCGGACACTTGATGGGTCTGTGCAACTCACAGATTCCACCCTAGTTCTGGCCCAGTATAGCTGGGATTAATAATTCAACTTTAAGGACCCCAGAACGAGAAGAACAAGTGGTCCACAGGGGGCAACTTCTTATGAAACAGGACTTTGGAAAAGGTGATCATTTATGTCTGCCAGCCACTCTTTTCCCTCCAGCTTGACACATGGACCGTGTCATCAGTCACAAGCAGTTATGGCTGCCTTAGTAAATGAGCGTGGGATAGAGCCAGGGTTCTCCACAGTTGTTTTTATAACATACCACTTCTTGTTTTACCTGTTACCAAAGGTGTTACCAAAAGCTGAACATCCCTCCCAGAGATTACAAAAAAGATATATCCAGATGCCCAAGTCAGGATCTTACGAGTATACATTTTGTCTGTATGGACATGTTTTTTGGATGTCCAGTGGCAAATGCTACTGCAAAGGCCACAGTAAAAAGTGTTATCAGAAGTAGTTTGTAAGTACAGAGTGCCAGAAAGTACAGAGAGTAACAGAGGAAATCTTTTTTTATAGGAGAGTCCTTACTAGAAGTTTTGAGGTTTTATTTTTACACCCCCTACTGTCTACAATGTAGCGGACAAAGTAGAGTAAGAAACTAGAAAACTTTTGCCTGAATGTTTTCTTATATTTTATGAAGCCCCTAAGGGGGATGGTGGACTCTCTCCCTATGGGATTTGGTTTGGGAGTGCGTTACTCACTTGCTTATATTTTGTCTCAGCAGCTGAAGTCCTCCATTTGGATCTCACAGAGAACGTTGCTGATCTTTTAAGGTTTTTTGACAAACTCATTTATGTGTTTTCTCCCCAATTCCAGATCCTAAAAGTTTGGAAGGATCTAAAACTAAAGCCAGGTGACTTGTGGATTGTTAAGAGACATTTATATATAAGGAAAAGTTTGGAGACTTAATACACCATCTATTTCATGTACAGTTTTTGCAAAACGTGAAGAAAAAGTCACCTGGATCCACACCAGACACTGCAAAAATGACTAAATTAAAGAAATCTATGTTTGATTTGTTTCCCTCTTGTGATTACAGTCTAGGGTTTAGCCATGTTGAAGTCATATTTGTCTTTTGTACGTCTTCCATTTTATGTAGAATTGTCCGTGTTTACATATGCTGATAAGTCAGCATGCCAACAATTAAGCTAGAAGGCCATTCTGGCCACAAGAGTGTACAGCCAGTACTCTGTAAATATGTCTTATCAATCATTTGTTTTTCACAATGAAAAGTCATTTGGTAATGAAAAAGTTGCTCAGCTATTATTTTCTCCACAATTGAGTTTTTTGCCTCTTTGGCCAGGACTACCTCCACCTAAGCGTGTGGAGGTTCCAGGTTAAAGGTGATAGCAGGTATGGTTAGTGATCAAAATATTGATCAAAAGAGGGGAGACTGTAATGGAAATTTGTAAGTTCTGTACATAATTGTATTCTATTTTGTATGTATTGCACACTGCCCTCACTGTGCACACAGCACTAATAATGTTTTCAGTAAATGTTTACATTCTTTTGAGTCCTGATTAGAATAAGCCTGCCTATGTAACGCCCCTTGTTACGATAAACCTACAATTGTAATATTAATGTGATACCTACGTAATCATGTGCATAAAAACCTTCAATTGCGTCATAATAAAGCAGAACAGTTATTTGGAAAGATGCTGAGCGTATCTTTTGTGTCTGTTCCCTACTGCAGTAGTTATTATTAATTTGGAACCACTAATCAATATGAGGATAGGAGTTGCCTATCATCAATTTAACCGAGTCAATATATATATATATATATATATGTATAAAATCTATATCTCTATTTCTATCTCTATCACAAACATGAGTAGACCCCTCACATTATTTGAAAATATTTTATTCTATCTTTTTCATGTGACAACACTGAAGAAATGATACTTTGCTACAATGTAAAGTAGTGAGTGTACAGCTTGTATAACAGTGTAAATTTGCTGTCCCCTCAAAATAACTCAACACACAGCCATTAATGTCTAAACCGCTAGCAACAAAAATAAGTACACCCCTAAGTGAAAATGTCCAAATTGGGCCCAAAGTGTCAATATTTTCTGTGGCCACCATTATTTCCCAGCACTGCCTTAACCCTCTTGGCCATAGAGTTCACTAGAGCTTCACAGGTTACCACTGGAGTCCTCTTCCACTCCTCCATGATGACATCACGGAGCTGGTGGATGTTAGAGACCTTGTGCTCCTCCACCTTCCATTTGAAGATGTCCCAGAGATGCTCAATAGGGTTTAGGTCTGGAGACAAGCTTGGTCAGTCCATCACCTTTACCCTCAGCTTTTTTAGCAAGGCAGTGGTCTTCTTGGAGGTTCGTTTGGGGTAGTTATGTTGGAATACTGCCCTGCGGCCCAGTCTCTGAAGGGAGGGAATCATGCTCGGCTTCAGTATGTCACAGTACACGTTGGCATTCATGGTTTCCTCAATGAATTGTAGCTCCCCAGTACCGACAGCACTCATGCAGCCCCAGACCATGATACTCCCACCACCATGCTTGACTGTAGACGAGACACACTTGTCTTTGTACTCCTCACCTGGTTGCCGCCACACACGCTTGACACCATCTGAACCAAATAAGTTTATCTTGGTCTAATCAGATCACAGGACATGGTTCAGTAATCCATGTCCTTAGTCTGCTTGTCTTCAGCAAACTGCTTGCAGGCTTTCTTGTGCATCATTTTTTCATCCCTTCTGGGATGACAGCCATGCAGACCAATTTGATGCAGTGTGCGGCGTATGGTCTGAGCACTGACAGGCTGACCCTCCACCCCTTCAACCTCTGCAGCAATGCTGGCAGCACTCATAAGTCTATTTCTCAAAGACACCCTCTGGATAGGACACTGAGCATGTGCACTCAACTTCTTTGGTCGACCATGGCGAGGCCTGTTCTGAGTGGAACCTGTCCCGTTAAACCGCTGTACACCAGTCACAAAAATGTGACTGGTGTACTCACTTCTGTGAGATTATGTGTGTATGTGTATATGTATGTGTGTATGTATGTATGTATGTATATGTATTTAGTCAGCCTCCAATTGTGCAAGTTCTCCCACTTAAAAAGATGAGAGAAGCCTGTAATTGTTGTCATAGGTATACCTCAACTATGAGAGACAAAATGTGGAAACAAATCCAGGCAATCACATTGTCTGATTTTTGAAAGAATTTATTTGCAAATTATGGTGGAAAATAAGTATTTGGTCACCTACAAACAAGCAAGATTTCTGGCTCTCACAGACCTGTATCTTCTTCTTTTAAGAGGCTCCTCTGACCTCCACTCATTACCTGTATTAATGGCACCTGTTTGAACTTTTTATCAGTATAAAAGACATCTGTCCACAAACTCAAACAGTCACACTCCAAACTCCACTATGGTGAAGACCAAAGACCTGTCGAAGGACACCAGAAACAAAATTGTAGACCTGCACCAGGCTGGGAAGACTGAATCTGCAATAGGCAAGCAGCTTGGTGTGAAGAAATCAACTGTGGGAGCAATAATTAGAAAATGGAAGACATACAAGACCATTGATAATCTTCCTCGATCTGGAGCTCCACGCAAGATCTCACTCCGTGGGGTCAAAATGATCACTAGAACGGTGAGCAAAAATCCCAGAACCACATGGGGGGGGGGGACCTAGTGAATGACCTGCAGAGAGCTGGGACCAACGTAACAAAGGCTACCATCAGTAACACACTACGTTGCCAGGGAGTCAGATCCTGCAGTGCCAGACGTGTCCCCCTGCTTAAGCCAGTACATGTCCGGGCCCGTCTGAGGTTTGCTAGAGAGCATTTGGATGATCCAGAAGAGGATTGGGAGAATGTCATATGGTCAGATGAAACCAAAGTAGAACTGTTTGGTAGAAACACAACTCGTCGTGTTTGGAGGAGAGAGAATGCTGAGTTGCAACCAAAGAACACCATACCTACTGTGAAGCATGGAGGTGGCAACATCATGCTTTGGGGCTGTTTCTCTGCAAAGGGAACAGGACGACTGATCCGTGTACATGAAAGAATGAATGGGGCCATGTATCGTGAGATTTTGAGTGCAAACCTCCTCCCATCAGCAAGGGCATTGAAGATGAAATGTGGCTTTCAGCATGACAATGATCCCAAACACACCGCCTGGGCAATGAAGGAGTGGCTTTGTAAGAAGCATTTCAAGGTCCTGGAGTGGCCTAGCCAGTCTCCGGATCTCAACCCCATAGAAAACCTTTGGAGGGAGTTGAAAGTCCATGTTGCCCAGCGACAGCCCCAAAACATCACTGCTTTAGAGGAGATCTGCATGGAGGAATGGGCCAACATACCAGCAACAGTGTGTGACAACCTTGTGAAGACTTAGAGAAAACGTTTGACCTCTGTCATTGCCAACAAAGAATATATAATAAAGTATTAAGATGAACTTTTGATATTGACCAAATACTTATTTTCCACCATAATTTGCAAATAAATTGTCTGGATTTGTTTCCACATTTTGTCTCTCATAGTTGAGGTATACCTATGATGACAATTACAGGCCTCTCATCTTTTTAAGTGGGAGAACTTGCACAATTGGTGGCTGACTAAATACTTTGATAGATTAGATAGATTTCTCTATCCTATATATATCTATTTATCTATCTAATCTATCTAATCTATCTAATCTGCCGTTTTTTTGGGAGCAGTGATTTTAATAATTCTTAGAGTAAAACAATAAAAGTGAAATATTCCTTTAAATATCATGCCTGGGGGGTGTATATAGCATGGCTGTAAAGTGGCGCATTTTTTCCGTGTTTAGTCCCTGCACAAAATGACATTTCTAAAAGAATAAGTCAAACAAAACTGCTTGCGGCTGTAATGTCAGGCCCCGGCAATATAGATGAAAATCCATTGAGAAAAATGGCATGGGTCACCCCCCCCCCCCTCAGCCCATTACCAGGCCCTATGGGTCTGGTATGGATATTAAGGGGAACCCCATACCCAAATTACAAAAGAAAAGGCGTGGGGCCCCCAGGCCTTATATACTCTGAACAGCAGTATACAGGCGGTCCCCGGGTTACAAACAAGATAGGGACTGTAGGTTTGTTCTTAGGTTGAATCTGTTTGTAAGCTTTTTGGATAACATAGGGAAGGGTTATCACCCCTGTAGCATTTGTTTTGCTGTCTGTGCCCCTGTTCAGAAGATTTCACCACACTTTCTGTACCAATGACAATTGGATTTTGAAAATTTTGGGTTATTAGGGAAACAAGGATTGGTGATAAAGCATCAGTGGAGACACCTTTTTCCCATATTAACTCTTACAGGAGAGAATTTCCCTTCCTAGGGGTAGATTTCCTCTCACTTCTTGTTGTCTCCCTCCGTTTTGTAAGTAGGAGTCATTTGTAATTTGGATGTTTGAAAATAGGGGACTGCTTGTATATACTATACAGCCTGCCCTATATACTATGTGGAAAATTGGGCCTTAGGTGTCGGTGGTACCAGAACACAGTAAACCCTCACAGTTACTCTTGGTGGGCGCTGTAACGGGCCCTGCTGTGAAATATTATATCAGGAATTTGAAATTACATGCCACTGTTAAACAGGGGCAGAAAAATTGGGCCTTAAGTGGTGGTGGTGCCACAACACTGCATCCCCTCACAGATACTCTTGTTGAGCGCAGGAATGAGCCCTGCTGTTAAATATTTGATCAAAAATTGTAATTACATGCCCCTGATAAACAGAGGCAAAAAAAATGGGCCTTAGGCAGTGGTGGTGGTGCCCTGAACCAAAAGTATTCTTAGAAGCTATCATCATGAAGGTTGAGGAGGAATAGGATAGTCACTCAGCATATGCAGTCTTCAAGGGATCCCATATCCATAGAAAAACCAATTGGTTAAATCAGCATCAGGTTCTTGGTAGCAGGTGATCCAAGACTGATTCATTTTTATGAATGTGAGCCGATCAACAGAGTCTGTGGACAGGCGCACTTTGTGATTGGTTACAAAGCCTCCAGCGGCACTGAATGTGCATTCAGAAAGAACGCTGGATCCAGGACAGGCCAGTAGCTCAATTGCATATTGAGCAAGCTCTGGCCAGTGGTCCATCCTCAAGACCCAGTAACCCAGTAGATGTTCTGTTGGAAAGGTCTCCAAGTCTGATCTTGCCCCTAGATATTCCTGCACCATGTAATTCAGACGCTGGCGATGGTTGCTGGAACCAATCAGACCTTGGCGCTGAGGACTGAAGAATTGTCTGAAGGCATCGGTCAGCCGGCCACCTTCTCCACCGCTCTTTCTGTGACTGAACGAAGCCTCAGCAACACGTTGTCCAGTACTAGGAAATTGTAACCTCCCAGGCTCTGGAAACGCATTGCGCAAACCTTTCTGCAAGGCCTCCCCAAGATGTTGCATCCTCTGCTCCCTCTGCGAAGGCAGGATAAGTTCTGCAACCTTACCCTTGTAACGTGGATCAAGAAGGGTTGCCAGCCAGTAATGATCCTTCTCCTTGATACCACAAATCCTAGTGTTTTTTCGCAGGCTTTGCAGAATCAGGGAGGCCATGTAGCGTAAGTTTGCAGAGGCATTCGATCCTGAGTCCTCTGGGTCACTAAGGAACACATGATCCTCATACACCTCCTCCCAGCCACGTACAACTCCATGGGTTGCTGGGGACTGAAAACGATCCCTTGAAGACTGCTACTGATGCTGAGTGTTATCCTCCACCTCCATGCTGAGACAATCCTCCTCCTCCTCTTCTCTTCTTCTCCCTGTGTGATCGGCGGGCCGGCAGGAATACTATCTGGATAAAGGGGGCCTTGAGAGGTAAGGAAGTTCCCCTCTTCCTCCTGCTGTTCTGCCTCAAGTGCCCTGTCCAAGAGGGATAGAATCACTGATGCATGCACTGTCACTGCTCACCATCCTCATGGCCTCCTCAAATGGTGACAGGACAGTGCATGCATCCTTGATCAGTAGCCACTGGGGTGGCGAAAAAAAGCCAAGCTCCCATGACCCTGTCCTTGTGCCATACTCACACAGGTACTCATTGATGACCCTCTGCTGCATGTGCAGCTGCTGCAGCATTGCCAACGTTGAGTTCCACCTGGTGGGCATGTCACAAATGAGGCGGTTCTTGGGCAGGTTGCATTCTCTTTGAATGTCAGTGTGACGGACCTAGCCAGAACAGAGGCTGTTGGAGAGGACTGGGTGCGGGCCTGTTGCCTTTTGATTATGGGCCCTAGCATTTGGGGGAATGGTGCTCTCTGTGAGCTGTATGCCTGGGGACCCTGGGGTTGGTGTTACTTTGGATTCAGCTCCATGTCCCCCCAAAAACACACAGACTCTGGGAACCCTTTATATGCCATATTAGAATGGTGACTGATTTATACCATTGGGACTCGTACTGTTAAATGCTAATGTCATCAATTCTGCTATAATGTGTTTATTGTAAATAAGTCTAGTGTGGCTCTAAGAGTCTTTTCACCCATTGTTGTTTGTGTTAATTAACTGTATGAAGCTCGGTGACCACAAGTCTGGGCGAAAGGTCATGTCTCAGTCACCTAGGCTGTATAAAGGATTAGATAATTAGCTCATGTTAATTAAGTTACAGTTGTATTGTTAGAGGAGGTTCCAACGGCATATAAAGTCTTGTAATTCTGGTTCTGAATAAAGTGAGTTCTTGGTAGCAACAAGTAAGTGTCGCCTTGTTTGTGCTCAGAGAGGTTGAGATATCTGTATACAGACTGGGAGGAAGTGGTATATGACGGAAGCACTCAAGCGGAGTGTGGGACGTTCCGTGACAGTCAGCCAGCCAAGCACTGGCATTTTATGACCGGCGGAAATGACCACAGACGTGAGCCAAACAGGGAACATGGGTCACGTTTCCCTGTCAGAGGGTGGAGAGGAGGTTGGTGCCATTGTCACATACAACCATTTCTGGCTGAAGCTGGCGTTGCATCAACCACCTCTGAGCCTGCCCCTGCAGAGCTGACAGAATCTCAGCCCCAGTGTGGCTCCTGTCCCCTAAGCAGACCAACTCAAGCACCGCATGGAATCTTTTTGCCTGAGTGCTTGTGTAGCCCCTTGAACGCTTACGGAGCACCGCTGGTTCAGAGGACAAATCTGTAGAGGAAGAAGAGGAGGGGGTGGAGGAAAGACCTGTGGCAGAATCGCCACTACTAGCATTTTGAAGGCGTGGTGGCAGAACAAGCTCCAACAATACTGAACCCTGTCCTGCATCCTTCCCAGCTGCCAGCAGAGTTACCCAGTGTGCCGTGAAAGAAAGGTAACTTCCCTGTCCATGCCTGCTGGACCATGAGTCAGCAGTAATATGCACCTTACTGATGACCGCCCTGTCCAACGAGGCCAAGATGTTGCCTTCCACATGCTGGTAGAGAGCCGGAATGGCCTTCCGTGAAAACAAATGGCGTTTTGGAACCTGCCACTGAGGTACCGCACATTCCACAAATTCACGAAAGGGGGCAGAGTCTACCAGCTGAAAAGGCAGCAGTTGCAGTGCTAGCAATTTGGATAAGCTAGCATTCAGACGATGAGCATGTGGATGGCTGGGACCGAATTTCTTTTGACGGTTTAGCAACTGGGGTAGGGAAATTTGCCTGCTAAAATCGGATGTTGGTGTACCGCTAGCAGATTGGCCGTAAGTACTTGGGACACCTATTTCTATACCTTCATTCCTCTCAGTGCAGGTTTCCGAGAGGACTGGAGGTGAAGTGGGGTTGGAGGTCCCAGCTGATGAGGAGCAAGGAGAGGTGTCCGCCTTGTTCTTTGATGTGGGTCTTTTAAGTGCTGTTGCAAACAGACTGCATGGGAGGTTGTCATATGTCTGGTCAAGCATGTGGTGCCCAAGCGGCTGCTGTTTTGGCCACGCTTGATACGCTTCATATGTTGCAAACACCAACGGTGCGATCTGCTGCACACGTGTCAAAAAAGGCCCATGTGACAGACCTAGTCGGGACAGAGGCTTTTGGAGGGGAATGAATGCCAGTCTCTTGTCTACCAATTATGGGCCCAGGCATTTGGGGGAACGGTGTTCTTTGTGAGCTGTATGCCTGGGGAACCTGGAGGTGGTGTTACTTTAGATTCAATTTAGATAGGTCCATGTCCCCCAAGACACACAGACTCTGGGGACCCTGGATATGCCTTTAGTGATGGGTCACTAATAGGGGCACAGGGTGAATGAGAACCCCACTATGATCTGTGCTAGTCAGACTCAATGCTGTATATATAATGTGTGCTGTCTCATTATGTTGTGTACTATTTGCTGTGATGGTTGGGGTGTAACTATTCTATTGTCTATTGTGGCTGTCTGCATCAACTATTATGGGATGTCTAAGTGTCTTGCTGTGAGGAAAGAGGGAGGGGGGATTCCTCCAGCAGCCCCCCTGTTAAGACTGCTTACTGATGAGAAGTTAAACACACCTGACCTGTGTGTCCATTGTCATTGGACAGTTTAATTTAAAAAAATATGCGGGGAGTCAGCAGTGCCCTGCACCTGCTTAGCTCTGCGATGTGATGCAATAGGGTGGCTGCCCCCTGGAGGGCATCCTACCTCGTTGGAGATGTTCCTCCTCATCCTCCTCTCTTCTATCAGGCACCCAAGTAGAGTCAGTGACCTCATCATCCCCTCCCTCCTCGTCACTGGAGCAAACTTGGCAGTATGCTGCAGCTGGGGGAACATGACTGCCAGTTTCTGAACTTTCTTGGGCACCCCCTCTCTCTAGTCTCATGTTACTCCCTTCCTCAACCTGGGTACCCTCATCGGAGCCTTCAAATCGCTGCGCATCCTCCTGCAGCATGTACCCGACACTGTGGTCAAATAGTTTGGGGGACTCCTCCGTGCATGATGGTGGGGCTAGGGAAGGAGTGACTGTTGGAGCTGATGGAATAGGCTGCTTTGGCAGCTGCATTGGCAACCAAACTACTCTGAGGATTAGGAGGATGAGGACAGCTTTGTTATCCATTCCACCAACTCTTCTGCATGTTGTGGCTCAATAACACGGCCAGCTGCAGAAAAAAAGGAGAAAAGCGTGCCCCACGGCCACGTGCTGAGGATGCACCATGTCCACGACCAGCACTGTTGAATGTAGACACAGAGCCTGCTTGCCCTCTTTTAGTGGCCTGTGAGCGTCTGGCTCTCCTTGGTGGCCTTCTGGACATGCTATAAGATTTGTTTAGCAAAACCACACTACACTGTACAGGCAGTCCCCGAGTTACGAACGGGTTAGGGACTGCCTGTTTGTTCTGAAGCCGTATTTGTTCGTAAGTTGGAAGCACATGCGCAGAACGGCAGAGACAATGTTTTCCGATGTGCCCGCCGACGCCGCCTCCCGTTCGTAAGTAGGAGTCGTTCTTAAGTCGGAGGTTTGTAACTCGGGGACCCCCTGTATTGTGTACTGTGTACACCACCTGATAAGTAGTAGCAACTGCACTATGGGTGCACAGTACTGTGTGTGTGTGTGTATATATGTGTGTATATATATATATATATATATATATATATATATATATATATATATATATTTTAGGGGTGCTGAAATTAATCGATGCATCGCGATTCGGGTGTCCCCGATGCGGCATCGATGCATGCGACTGGAAAAATCGATTACTTGCCCCGCCCCCCCCGGGAGAGCGCTCCGTGCGTATAGCTGTTACTTAGTGTGTGTATATCCCGGTCATGTGACTCCCAGCCCGCCTCTCTCCTCTCACGTCTTTCCTGATGTCAGTCCCGCCCACTGACTGGAGCTATCAGGTCAGAAGAGAGGTGGGCGGGGCTGACATCAGGAGAGACGTGAGAGGAGAGAGGCGGGCCGGGAGTCACATGACCAGGAGTCACATGACCGGGATATACACACTAAGTAACAGCTATACTCCTGGGAGAGCGCTCCGTGCGAATTCCCTGCTGACATCAGGAGAGAACACCGGCGGCTGGAATGGAGATCGGGGGGAGATGGTGAGCAGGCAGATCGCCCTGCTCATTTCAGGCTGCCATGGTCAGAGTGACAGTCACAGCAATGACACGTTTCTTCAAGTAAGTTCCCTCCAATGATTCTCTATCGCCCGAGTAGGATTACAAATTACAAAATGTGCGCCTGCCTGGCCACGCCCCCTTCCTATCACTAGGCAACTCAGTGTTTACAGCGTTACCAGGTTGTGTCACAATCACCATTAAGCTGATCTACATAACCCACCCAACACAAGTCCATATTATAGAATTGTCTTCTATGTGCCTTCACACCACAACTCTGCATTATTGTCTGTAGTCTTTGACCATCTCCTGTAGCATGTCCGCAGGCTCTGACCATCTCCTGTAGCATGTCCGCAGGCTCTGACCATCTCCTGTAGCATGTCCGCAGGCTCTGACCATCTCCTGTAGCATGTCCGCAGGCTCTGACCATCTCCTGTAGCATGTCCGCAGGCTCTGACCATCTCCTGTAGCATGTCCGCAGGCTCTGACCATCTCCTGTAGCATGTCCGCAGGCTCTGACCATCTCCTGTAGCATGTCCGCAGGCTCTGACCATCTCCTGTAGCATGTCCGCAGTCTCTGATCATCTCCTGTAGCATGTCCGCAGTCTCTGACCATCTCCTGTAGCATGTCTGGAGCTCTGGAGCTCCTCTGCTGTCTCTTTTTTTTTCTTAAGAACAGATAGAATTAAAAAACTGGAGTTCTGACTACTTGAATTTTTTTTGATGAAAACCATGCGCACTTGCGCTGTAATCGTGATGCATCGTGGAATCGAATCGTTGACATGATAATCGGAATCGAATCGTGAGGCCAGTGAAGATGCGCACCTCTAATATATATATATATATATATGTATATATATCAATAACTCACGGTGGAGCTGCTGATTTAAAGCGGCTGTTTCCGTCACCTTTTTACCTGTAGTTTCACTAATACCGACTTAAAGTCCACCTTGAGCTTATTATCTAACAATGTAGGCACCAGTCACTTTAGTATTTTTCAAATGCTTTAATGGGAGATAACTGGAAGAAGTAGCAGGAAAGAGGTAGAAGAAGAGTTGCAGGGAAGTTCAAATAACTTTTCTCGGTGTAGCACTAAGAAATTGAAATCTCAGGGATGAATGTATCTTCAATTCAGGATTAAATCTTTGCCCGCCTGGATAGGCCTCTCTCACTGACCTAGCAGCCAGAGCGCAGCACGAACAGAAAGTCTCTGCCACAGACTTGAATAGAACAAAACTGTACGATCCTCTGCCACAGGATGTAGTAGTTTTTGATGAACAGCAACACAGTACCAGAACCTTTAAGCCAAGCCGGCAGTACTATGTGGTAGGTTAACTTAAGATGCATCCTCCAATTGAGTCACCAGGCCCCTCTCCAGACCAGCGCTCCGCATAATCCTTCCATGACGGGTCCTCCCCTGGATTCTTCTCAATTGTCCAGCCTCTTCCCGTAGGACAGACAGCACAGGACCATCTCCGTAGCAGTTTTAGTAGGCCCCAGACAGACTTCTGGGCCCACCCACACGCTGCAACAACACAGTCCTCCGGCCTGGAGGACCATGAGGTAGGGCTCCTAGCACATACCTGTCGGCCAGGAGGGCCAGCAGGTGGAAAGAAAGAGACCAAGAAATATGGCGTCTGTCTCTTAAATACCCCTACCCAAAATGCACTGTAGGGGCAACCTCTGCCGAGTTACTTCTGAGAAAGAAGAGCACTCAATACACATCAGTCTGTTGCTTTCCAGCTCCGGTCTGTAGTGTCACCGACAACTACAGGCGATGGAGTGAAACTGCACGCAACACAACCAAGGCTGGAACAGAAGCTAATTTAGCTATAGATTAAATCTGAACTATGTACAGAACAGATGACCCACTAAATTTACATATAAGCGGTAGATTAAAAATCTACCAGTGCTACACATATATATATATATATATATATATATATATATATATATATATATATATATACACAGTCAGGTCCATAAATATTGGGACATCGACACAATTCTAATCTTTTTGGCTCTATACACCCCCACAATGGATTTGAAATGAAACGAGCAAGATGTGCTATAACTGCAGATTTTCAGCTTTACTTTGAGGGTATTTACATCCAAATCAGGTGAACGGTGTAGAAATTACAACAGTTTGTATATGTGCCTCCCATTTTTTAAGGGACCAAAAGTAATGGGACAATTGGTTGCTCAGCTGTTCCATGGCCAGATGTGTGTTATTCCCTCATTATCCCATTTACAAGGAGCAGATAAAAGGTCCAGAGTTCATTTCAAGTGTGCTATTTGCATTTGGAATCTGTTGCTGTCAACTCTCAATATGAGATCCAAAGAGCTGTCACTATCAGTGAAGCAAGCCATCATTAGGCTGCAAAAAAACAAAACAAACCCATCAGAGAGATAGCAAAAACATTAGGTGTGGCCAAATCAACTGTTTGGAACATCCTTATAAAGAAAGAACGCACCGGTGAGCTCAGCAACACCAAAACACCCGGAAGACCACGGAAAACAACTGTGGTGGATGACCGAAGAATTATTTCCCTGGTGAAGAAAACACCCCTCACAACTGTTGGCCAGATCAAGAACACTCTCCTGGAGGTAGGTGTATGTGTGTCAAAGTCAACAATCAAGAGAAGACTTTACCAGAGTGAATACAGAGGGTTCACCACAAGATGTAAACCATTGGTGAGCCTCAAAAACAGGAAGGCCAGATTATAGTTTGCCAACCAACACCTAAAAAAGCCTTCACAGTTCTGGAACATCCTATGGACAGATGAGACCAAGATCAACTTGTACCAGAGTGATGGGAAGAGAAGAGTATGGAGAAGGAAAGGAACTGCTCATGATCCAAAGCATACCACCTCATCAGTGAAGCATGGTGATGGTAGTGTCATGGCGTGGGCATGTATGGCTGCCAATGGAACTGGTTCTCTTGTATTTATTGATGATGTGACTGCTGACAAAAGCAGCAGGATGAATTCTGAAGTGTTTCAGGCAATATTATCTGCTCATATTCAGTAAAATGCTCACAGTGCAAATGGACAATGACCCGAAGCATACTGCGAAAGCTACCAAAGAGTTTTTTAAGGGAAAGAAGTAGAATGTTATGAAATGACCAAGTCAATCACCTGACCTGAATCCGATTGAGCATGCATTTCACTTGCTGAAGACAAAACTGAAGGGGAAAAGCCCCAAGAACAAGCAGGAACTGAAGACAGTTGCAGTAGAGGCCTGGCAGAGCATCACCAGGGATGAAACTCAGCATCTGGTGATGTCTATGCGTTCCAGACTTCAGGCTGTTATTCAATGCAAAGGATATGCAACCAAGTATTAAAAAGTGAAAGATTGATGGATGATTGTTAATCTGTCCCATTACTTCTGGTCCCTTAAAAAGTGGGAGGCACATATACAAACTGTTGTAATTCCTACACCATTCACCTGATTTGGATGTAAATACCCTCAAATTAAAGCTGAGGAGAGAACACCAGTAACATGTATACTGGGAGGGATAGATGATGAGTCGATACCCCCACCCACTCGTATAGCGCTCATTCGCCTATTATACATGGCAAGGAAATTAATTGCTCAGTGGTGGATTACTCCGCGAGTACCCACCAAGAAGCAATGGATAGACAGTGTTAATAGGCTTTTAATAAGAAGGGGGAGGGGAAGGGGGGGGGGAATGGACAGTCCCTCTTCTCAAATGTATGGGACTTTTTAGGAAAAAACCTGAGTTGCGTAGGTGAGAATCACACAAGCTTACTAAAATTAGCAAAATTTTATTGAAATATAATAGAAAATAATATCGTCAATACATATACAAACCCATAAACATCCAGTAGTTGAATCCAGAATTCGTGCGTGACTAAAGCCAACATGTTTCGCAAAAGAAATTTCGCTTCATCAGGGCTAGACACGATGCAATTGATTCATTTACACTGTGTAAATAATAGACAGTCTTAGATTGTACAATGGTTATACATTAACATCAAATCTTAACGAACATCAATTATTTTAAATTATAGCTCACCTACTATGAAACTTTCAAGAAAGTAAGACTAAAACCGCCAATCATTGGACACCAACCGCCGTACCAACCAAAACGGACTGTCTCTGGGTGCCAGATCCCAGACAGACAATGCCAGTAGGAGGCCTGGACCACACATTCAGGGCACTATATGCTGGTAACCCGTGCTGAAATAGAGACGGGAAACCTATGAATAATACTAGTAAAAACCAATTATAGAGAATGCTAGTGACCATGAATGGTCAGGCACAAGAAAATTTATTATGACGACGTCAGACGCCCTGAGCCCGCAACGAGGAGCTGCTACAACCCCCCTCCCTCTACTCTCTACGCTTAGGGGTAAGTTTTAAATTACTTTAGATGCACTTGTCGTCTCTTCTATACTGGGACATGCCTTGTACTGGGGGGCCCCCTACCGTACCTTAAAGGGTTATTCTATATGGTCCTGGCACTATTAGCATTATAGGCACAGGATACTGATAATCCTGTCCCCCTGCAGTTAATTAACCATATCCCCAGTAAACCTTTTTGAAATTGTTCAATATACCTTATGTACAATATACCCCAGTGGGTGTCATAATAAATTTTCTTTTGTGCCTGACCATTCATGGTCACTAGCATTCTCTATAATTGGTTTTTACTAGTATTATTCATGGGTTTCCCGTCTCTATTTCAGCACGGGTTACCAGCATATAGTGCCCTGAATGTGTGGTCCATGCCTCCTACTGGCATTGTCTGTCTGGGATCTGGCACCCAGAGACAGTCCGTTTTGGTTGGTATGGCGGTTGGTGTCCAATGATTGGCGGTTTTAGTCTTACTTTCTTGAAAGTTTCATAGTAGGTGAGCTATAATTTAAAATAATTGATGTTCGTTAAGATTTGATGTTAATGTATAACCATTGTACAATCTAAGACTGTCTATTATTTACACAGTGTAAATGAATCAATTGCATCGTGTCTAGCCCCGATGAAGCAAAATTTCTTTTGCGAAACATGTTGGCTTTAGTCACGCACGAATTCTGGATTCAACTACTGGATGTTTATATGTTTGTATATGTATTGACGATATTATTTTCTATTATATTTCAATAAAATTTTGCTAATTTTATTAAGCTTGTGTGATTCTCACCTACGCAACTCAGGTTTTTTCCTAAAAAGTCCCATACATTTGAGAAGAGGGACTGTCCATTCCCTCCCCCCCCCCTTCCCCTCCCCCTTCTTCTCTATCTCTATACAAATTATACCATTATTAGGGATGGAAAAACTGCTTGAGTTGTTTCCCTAAATATAGTCCAACCAGCATTCCTCTATTACAGGCTTTTAATAAGAGAAAAGATTGCTTACCAACATAGAAAAGTCCCACAAAAATTCCTATCGATATGGCAAGCGTGGTTGGATGTTCCCGGTCTAGCCCCACGCCAATTAATTAAAGATAGGCTACTTCTGGGTTGATGTAGACATGACTATTATACGGAAAATAAACGTATGTAAAGGAAAGGGATATATAGGGCAATATGTTCCCTGTGAGGTATAAGGCAGAGTGTGTAATGTTGCAATGTATGGCAGGAATTTGCTTTGTTTTGCTATGGTTTCTCTCTTTTTCTCTTTTCTTTCTTCTTTCTTTTTATTGATTAATGTTTTCTTCTCTTTCTCTTTACCAGAGAATATTATATTGCACTAAATATAATGAATGTAGGCAAGGGTAATAGAGTTATAATGCACGGAGATTGATCCCACTGACTCTGCTAGAAGATCATTTTGTCTCCCCTTTTTATAGCCTAAGGATATAATATAACATTGGAGTTCTTTCTGTATAGGGGAGACACTATTGCAGTCGGAATCTGATTATATTATCTGACATCTAGATACATACTCTCTACGAGTCATATTACACGCTAAATTTATTGTTAAAGGATAATAGTGCAATAGTCTATACCCCTGTTAGAATGTAAATAGAACCTCCTTTTGGCAATCTTAAAATGTTGATAACTGTATCTATAACAGATTGTGTTAGAACTCTAAGATGTGTATGCATTCAGTACTCTAACCTGTATGCTGTATAATTTTATTTCTTATGCAAAATAAAAACCTTTTTGATTCAAATTAAAGCTGAAAGTCTGCAGTTAAAGCACATCTTGTTCGTTTAATTTCAAATCCATTGTGGTGGTGTATAGAGCCAAAAAGATTAGAATTGTGTCGATGTCCCAATATTTATGGACCTGACTGTGTGTGGGTGTGTATATGTGTGTGGGTTTGTATGTATGTATGTATGTATATATATATATATTTAGTATCTCACAAAAGTGAGTACATTCCTCACATTTTTGTAAATATTTTATTATATCTTTTCATTTGACAACACTTTGCTACAATGTAAAGTTGTGAGTGTACAGCTTGTATAACACTGTAAATTTGCTGTCCTCTCAAAATAACTTAACAGACAGCCATTAATGTCTAAACTGCTGGCAACAAAAGTGAGTACATACCTAAGTTAAAATGTCCAAATTGGGCCCAATTAGCCAATTTCCCTCCCCCATGTCATGTGACTCATTAGTGTTACAAGGTCTCTGGTGTGAATGGGGAGCAGGTGTGTTAAATTTGGTGTTATCGCTCTCACTCTCTCACACTGGTCACTGGAAGTTCAACATGGCACTTCATGGCAAAGAACTCTCTGAGGATCTAAAAAAAAGAATTGTTGCTCTACATAAAGATGGCATAGGCTATAGGATTGCCACAACCCTGAAACTGAGCTGTAGCACGCTGGCCAAGACCATACAGCGGTTTAACAGGACAGGTTCCACTTAGAACAGGCCTCACCATGGTCGACCAAAGAAGTTGAGTGCACATGCTCAGCATCATATCAAGAGGATTTCTTTGGGAAATAGACAGAAAAGGACATATTTACAAGGAGAGTGGGACTTTGAATGAAGCAAGGGGCAGCAAGAGTACTAGGATGAACAAGGAATTTTATTGGAAGGATAAATTGAAAACATTCAAATTCCTGGTAATAATAAATACATAGTAGCATACATATAATCATTAGACCAATGTACATAGTCCAGAGTTACATGTAATAATGACAATGGTATACAATGAACAAGGTACTAACAGTAAAGTCAATGGTAATATCTCATGGTATACACATATAAAATTCCTTAGTTCACCTCAGAAAAATATATATAAAATGATTTGAATGGTATTGCCTGCAGACCTATGGCCTCACTAGACCTGAAAGGATAAAATTACATAATCGCTTAAAACATCTTGATAAGATTGGTGAGAACACAGCAACCGGTAGCTCTACGCGTTTCATGGCTTTTATGCCACTCATCAGGAGGAAGCATGTGTGATTTCTGTAAGAAATGTTGTAGAGGTAAGAAGAGGGATAACAAGTATGTGGAAAGATAAGGTGGGGGGTAGAGCAAGAAACCCCCCCCAGCCAGGGCTTACTCACTAAGGTTTGATGTGTTGCTGGTGTGGCGGTTGGGCCCCACAGGTAGTCCAGAAGTGGCTCCAACCGGGAGCTGAGGTGGAAGGTCCCGTGGAATGGAAAGGGGCGATGCCTAGGCCAGGCACGGCAACCATGGGCATTCTAGGAGGGAGAGGTGGAGTGTAAGCAAGGAGAATGGGGAAGGAAGGGGGAGTGGGAAGGAAAAGAGAGGGGGGGAGAAGGAGGGGGGGGGGGGAGGAGGTAGGGAAGGAGGGGGAAAGAAGGGAGAGGGGTAAAAAAAAGGGGGGAGAGTGAAAAAAGAGGGGGGGGAAAGGGGAGGCAGGAGAAAAAGAGAGGGGGAAGGGAGTGGGAGTGTGAGTGGAAGGTGAGAGGAGTGATGTGAGGAGAGGGAAAATGGGTGGCAAGGAGGTGAGTGAAGGGGAAGATGAAGGGAAAAGTATCCATGGATAGTTGATTGATAAAGCTATGATAATAGTGATAAGTGTAGCAAATTTACCTTATGAGGATGAGGAACCTAAGGGGGGACCAGGAGGGTCAAGAGCAGCCAGTTGGTGTGATGATCTTGTTGCTGCTGATGGTAGGTACTTCCTGGGCTGCACTGGTGTCTGTTTTGTCTCCTGTTTCGGGAGCTGCGACGTGCCTTCCGGGTGTCCCCCCCCTCCCCCTTGCACTCCTTACTGCCGGGGAGGAAAGATGCGCCGGGCATGCGTGTCCATGTCACGCACTCCACTCTATGCGCGCGGCGTCCCTCTGACGCCGCCGCGCACAGGCTGTGTTTGCCATGCTCGTGTTCAATGGGGGAGCTGGCTGTGTGTCGGCGCCAGAGGTCTGGCTTTCCGACGTGCGGTGCTCCTCCCCCTGTGACACGGCGTGACATTGGTGGACCTTCCCGTGGCTGGCCTATTTAGGGGCGTTAAGAAACATATAAATAAAGTGTAGCGCTATAAATGAATGGGTGCAAACCCAAAAACAACAATAAAGTTGACAAAAAAAATAATAAATTATAACTTGATAATACACAAACACAGTGAGTAAATAAAAGTGGTATCCATATGTAGAAAATGCAATGAAATAATTAGTAATGGTACCACAAATAAAGTGACATTACAACGAAGTGAACACAATGTCATGGACATGGTCCAAATATGTGAAAGTGAAATAGTGAATTATAACACCAAAAAGTTCCAATCAAAACACGTGTAGATCCGTTGGAAAATATAAGTGACTGTGATTAGACCACCACCATAAACAGAGGGGGGGCTGACCAGAACGTTTGAACACGCCAAGGCATACGCTCTGCGTGTCAAACAAGCTTGTATGTCATGAATGAATGAAGGTAATACTGGTTTCTGTGGGTTGGAGATATCCCGCTCACATATGGATACGTAGGGAATGGTCTCTCAGAAATCCATAAGGGCAGGGATGGTAGAGGAGAAAACAAAAAGGGGCCACATAGTGTGATTCTGTAATAAACAATAAAATTTATTAAAATGAAACAACACTCACAAGGTATATGATGAAAAAGCGCTTCGTATAAAATCAGTAGGCAGCAGTGGGGACCTTCCCAATGCGTTTCATCTCCAAGGACATCATCTGGGGTGTCCCTCCACTGCTGCATTCTCACAACTTTATAGACAATGTGACCCCCTATTTAGGGGCGTTCCCCGGTGTGGTTCCGGCACTCGAGGCCTTTTTTACTTAGATCCTCACACCACCTGGCTGTTCTTGACCCTCCTGGTCCCCCCTCGGGTTCCTCATCCGCACAAGGTAAATTTGCTACACGTATCACTATTATCAAAGCTTTATCAATCAACTATCCATGGATACTTTTCCCTTCGCCTCCCCCTTCACTCACATCCTTGCCACCAATTTTCCCT
This sequence comes from Lithobates clamitans, assembly GCA_037952925.1. Classification (NCBI taxonomy): domain Eukaryota; kingdom Metazoa; phylum Chordata; class Amphibia; order Anura; family Ranidae; genus Lithobates; species Lithobates clamitans. The sequence continues at coordinate 1,681,223 of JBBGZY010001199.1, forward strand.
CTCCTCACATCACTCCTCTCCCCTTCCACGAAGACTCACACTCCCTTTCCCCCCTCTTTTTATCTCCTCCCCCCCACTCTCCCTTCTTTCCCCCTGCTTCCCTACCTCCTCCCTTCCCCCTTACCCCCCTCTTCCCCTCCTTCTTCCCCTCTCCCCTCTCTTTTCCTTCCCTCTCCCCCTTCCTTCCCCATTCTCCTTGCTTACACTCCACCTCTCCCTCCTAGAATGCCCTCGGTTGCCGTGCCTGACCTAGGCATCGCCCCTTCCCATTCCGTGGGACCTTCCACCTCAGCTCCCAGTTGGAGCCACTTCTGGACTACCTGTGGGGCCCAACCACCACACCAGCAACACATCAAACCTTAGTTAGTAAGCCCTGGCTGGGGGGGTTTCTTGCTCTACCCCCATCCTTGTCTTTCCACATACTTGTTATCCCTCTTCTTACCTCCACAACATTTCTTACAGAAATCACAAGTGTTTTCTCCTGATGAGTGGCATAAAAACCACGAAACGCGTAGAGCTACCGGTTGCCGTGTTCTCACCAACCTTATCAAGACGTTTCAAGTGATTATGTAGTTTTATCCTTCCAGGGTCTAGTGAGGCCATAGGTCTGCAGGCAATACCATTCAAATCATTTTATATATTTTTTTTTGAGGTGAACTAAGGAATTTTATATGTGTATACCATGAGATATTACCATTGACTTTACTGTTAGTACCCTGTTCATTGTATACCATTGTCATTATTACATGTAACTATGTACATTGGTCTAATGATTATATGTATGCTACTGTGTATTTATTGTTACCAGGAATATGAATGTTTTCAATTTAGCCTTCCAATAAAATTCCTTGTTCATCCTAGTACTCTCTTGCTGCCCGGTGCTTCATTTAAAGTCCCACTCTCCTTGTAAATATGTCCTTTTCTCTCTATGCAAATGTGATGGATATTCAAGACCTTACCAGATCATGATATCATATAAAGTCCCTAGGGATGGAAATACTTGACCTTACCAGGTCATGGCTTCCTGAAAGTCCCTATTCCCCCAAACCTTCTCCATTTGGGAAATAGACGTATGAGTGCTGTCAGAATTGCTGTAGAGGTTGAAGGGGTGGGGGGGGGGGTCAGCTTGTCAGTGCTTAGACCATACGCCACACACTGCATCACATTCGTCTGCATTGCTGTCATTCCCGAAGGAGGCCTCTTCTAAAGATGATGCACAAGAAAGTCTGTAAACAGTTTGCTGAAGACAAGCAGACTAAGGACATGGATTACTGAAACCATGTCCTGTGGTCTGATGAGACCAAGATAAACTTATTTGGTTCAGATGGTGTCAAGCGTGTGTGGCGGCAACCAGGTGAGGAGTACAAAGACAAGTGTGTCTTGCCTACAGTCAAGCATGGTGGTGGGAGTGTCATGATCTGGGGCTGCATGCGTGCAACCGGCACTGGGGAGCTACAGTTCATTGAGGGAACCATTAATGCCAACATGTACTGTGACATACTGAAGCAGAGCATGATCCCCTCCCTCTGGAGACAGGGCCGCAGGGCAGTATTCCAACATGATAATGACCCCAAACACACCTCCAAGACGACCACTGTTTTGCTAAAGAAGCTGAGGGTAAAGGTGATGGACCGGCCAAGCATGTCTCCAGACCTAAACCCTATTGGGCATCTGTGAGGCATCCTCAAACTGAAGGTGAAGGAGTGCAAGGTCTCTAACATCAACCAGCTCTGTGATGTCGTCATGGAGGAGTGGAAGAGGACTCCAGTGGCAACCTGTAAAGCTCTGGTGAACTCCATGCCTTAAGAGGGTTATGCCAGTGCTGGAAAATAATGATGGCCACACAAAATATTGACACTTTGGGCCCAATTTGGACATTTTCACTTAGGGGTGTACTCACTTTTGTTGCCAGCGGCTTAGACATTAATAGCTGTGCGTTGAGTTATTTTGAGGGGACAGCATATTTACACTGTTGTACAAGCTGTACACTCACTACTTTACATTGTAGCAAAATGTCATTTCTTCAGTGTTGTCACATGAATAGATATGATAAAATATTTACAAAAATGTGAGGGGTGTACTCACTTTTGTGAGATAGTGTGTGTGTGTGTGTGTGTGTGTGTGTGTGTGTGTGTGTGTGTGTGTGTGTGTGTGTATATATATATATATATATTAAATACACTGCAGCTAACTGAATAACCTGCCTGCTAAATCTAAATTACACTCTCGCTCCGTCCACGCCAACAACACACTACACGGGACCGACGTGCTGGCAGCCTTATATAGTGTGGGGCGGGAACTTAGTCCCCCTGAGCCAAGATTGGCCAAAGGCACCCTGCAACATGGCTGCCTTCGGACTCGGGATCACCAATTATTCCCCCTTTCACAGCACAGCCAGGTGTGCAGGCCAACACCCAAAATTTCACAGCGATTGATTTTTTTTTATCTGTTCTTGCCCGGCACTTTGCTGCAATTCATTGTGGACTAGACAAATTTATATTCCCAGCAGTATATTGCCAACAACCCCAAATCCTCATATGCCCGTCCGTTTGAGTGGAGAGATCTGAATTTGGAGGAGTTAAAATTGTTTATGGGCCTACCATAAACATGGGGCTTACAAAAAAAAAAAATGAAGGACATCCCTATTGGTCCACCAACCCCATCCACCACATGGCCATTTATTCTGCCGTAATGTCCAGGTCCCGATACGAGATGATAATGCGCTTTCTTCATTTTAGTGACAATACCCAGTGCCCTCCCCGCAATCATCCAAATTACGACAAGTTATATAAAATGCGCCCTAAAATTCATAGAAGAAGTTGTCACGTTCCTCATCTATCAACAAAGACCCCCCCCCCCCCCCACACAAGATCTTTGCTCTGATGCTGTTAGCCGACTTCATGAGCGTCACTTCCCATCCACATTCCACCATCTGAAGCAGGCTGAAGACGGCAAAAAAAATGTTGCATGTGAAGCAAAAGAAGGTTTCGAAAAGATACCAGCTACCATGTCCCCAGTGTTCCTCCCAACCTGGCCTTTGCATTGGTGAATGCTTCCAACTTTATCATAGAATAGAGGGAGGTGTCATCCCAGTAGGCACTGTATATTTTTCTACAGGTAATCCCCCATCCCAATTTTTGCCAAACCTAAGCACCCCCTGAAGGAGTGCGATTCCTCTAGCGGGACTTTTTTCACATGGTTACCTCTAATAAAGTAGAAAGTAGTAGAAGTTTATAGTTTTTGTATAAAAGTATTGTAGTTTATTAATTTAGCATCTAAAAATCATTACACATGACCTAACCATATATACAATAAAATGGATGCATGTAAATGGGAAAAAGTAATTCTACAAATAAATGACCAAATGCAATGATACAGGTAGTAAAGAACCAATGATCATAGAGCCCGACGTTTCGAGGTAAGCAAAAGGGGTTGACCTCTTCTTCAGGGGTAACGACAATTGGTCAAAATGGATATTTCATCTAGAAAATTAACAAAAAGCAGAGCAAACATAAATGGATGAATATTTTATTTTATTATTTTATTTATTTCAGGTACTTATATAGTGCCGTCAATTTACGCAGCACTTTACATATATATATTATACATTCACATCAGTCCCTATACCCTCAAGGAGCTTACAATCTAAGGTCCCTAACTCACATTCATACCTATACTAGGGCCAATTTAGACAGGATCCAATTAACCTACTAGCATGTCTTTGGAGTGTGGGAGGAAACCGGAGTACCCGGAGGAAACCCACGCAGACACAGGGAGAACATGCAAACTCCAGGCAGGTAGTGTCGTGGTCGGGATTCGAACCAGTGACCCTTCTTACTGCTAGGCGAGAGTGCTACCCACTGCGCCACTGTGTGTATCTCAGGCATTCACAGCAGGAGGCAGTAGAGAGCATCTAGTTTACATTATAAAGGTCAATAGACATTAACATATGTTACATCTTTAGTAAGTTCCAGGCATATACATGCAGAGATTTCATACTGACTCCTTAAGATTCATATAAGCACTCCCAGGGACATTATCAGCATCCAATGCGAAGCAAGAATTTGCCGCCCGTCAAGGCCACACAGGGATCACAGAACCGAGGCTCAAGGAAATAGGGAAGATACCAGGTGAGTCACAGGAAAAAGAACCAGGGTGGACTGAGGTTGCTTCACAAAGGATATCCCCAATATAAGAACAGACACAGTCCCCCCTTCACTGCGAAGGCTTGAGACAGCCTGTTTGATGGAGTTAGAGGGTGGGGGGTACAATCCTGCTGCAATGAAAATATTTCAATGAGAGTCTTAAAAAGAGAGCCTAGTATAAATACAATACTATTCTCAGAATTGTAAGGAGTATTGGGGTTAGCAGATTCACCCGACATTGTAAATATAGAACATATATAACACGTACCTAAAAACTGAGGATAAAAGGAACCAGATCATGGGTCCCAATTTTAGCAGCAGGAAGTATTTGAATAATACCCCAGAATCAAAATGGGCAGGAGTCCAAGGAAATATGTAGGTTCCCTGGTTGGGTGTGAATACGCACAAGTCTGCAGATTATAAAACACATCAGGGAAATATTATAGGTAAGTAAACGGTTAACCGTCTGTAAAATTTCCAAACATCCCAACCAGAAGGGGTCCATGCATTTACCTGCCTGTCTCAGCTTCCTCCAAGTACGTCTGTGTGGTGTCAGTAGCAGCTGATTAATGCAGTGCTGGAGGAGTTTAAATGTGTGTTTAATTGCAGTGGGTGGGGATGTCCAATCAGCAGCCTGTTTGGCTGAACCAATTTTCCCAAAATTATTAGCTCATATTTTTAACCATTTCCATCATCTGTACTGACCATTTTCCATGCTTCCCCAAATAACCATGCCACTGCCTTCCACGTGAACTGACCCTGGCCTGTTTTATGGACTATGCTTTTGGCCGCTTGGACTGATCTGTTGCCCTGCTACTGTAGTACACAGGGGTCTCACATATGTGAGGGGCTCCAGAATTGTTTTTCCGGAAGGAGAAAACAATTTTTTTTGTTTTCTCCGGGTTTCAGAATTTCCGGATTAGGGTCTGGAGTCCGGAGGCTTCATAGAGAAGCCTCTACCCCTGTGCCCCTATGCACAGGTTTTACCTGATTGCGGCCCCCAGCCTGCTGCTGACTTACTGCTATCATGCCTCTGCCTGCCGCATGAACGGACCACACCGCTACCTGGACTGTGCAAATAATTAGCTGTAGCAAAAGGCAGTATGTTTATTAAGGGCTGGAGAGTGGTACAATAATGAATATCTGCAGGTAACAGTGTACCAGGACTAATACTATGTCTGTGCTGGCTGTCTGAGTCTGGACAATTTCTATGGATTGTGCTGTGCTGACAATATCTTTGTGCTGACTATTAGGGATGAGTCAAACACCCCCCGGTTCGGTTCGCATCCAGAACAAGCAAACAGACCGAAAATTCGTGCGAACATTCGAACACCATTAAAGTCTATGGGACTCGAACGTGAGAAATCATAAGTGCGAATTTTAAAGGCTAATATACAAGTTATTGTCCTAAAAAGGGTTTGGGGACCCGGGTCCTGCCCCAGGGGACATGTATCAATGCAAAAGAAAGTTTTAAGTCTTTCAAAATGAGGTGTTCTAGTGGTGTGTATATATACGGTCAGTTATATCTGACACTCAGTGATTCTTTGACTACCCTGTTCTATATACCTGATTGAGTTTTCATAAAATTTTCTTGGTAAAGAAAAAGCATTATAAAATAGGTTCTCAGGTTTGGTTTTCCTCAATTCTCCTTGATTGCTTGGGGTGGGACTGGCATTTAGAGTACAGTGACAAATATGCATGGGCATATTATATGCACACATTGTGATCAGTGTAGACAAGAGCCGGTTAGCCTGCCAGAATGTCTTTAGAGTGTGGAAGGAGATCAAAGTGCACAGAGGAAACACACATGAAGCAGTTTAAAGTTGGGCCTATAGTTTGAGACAGTTGTGTATAGTGTACAGTAGTGTATAGTTCAGGTGTGGGGATGAGTAATACACCTGTAATAATATTTCACCTTTAATGTAGAAAGCTGAGTTTTTCATTGTTAAGCCAGGTCACTAATGATCATCGATTTGCCTGTTCAGAAATCTATAATGGGCTATATGGGAATTGTTGTTAATTACGGAATGTTGGACTGACATATTTGGTAACGCACCTGCCATGACATCAACTAGAAGCATATTGGAGAAAGGAGACAAACACTTTTGACAGCAGCAACGGTCTATAAAGTCTTTACCAATGATCAACAGCTGAACTGTTGATGCAAGTTCCACCAGTTCTGAGGGTCGAGTACCTGAACTGTTCCATCCGCTATCATGGTTAAGTACCTGAATCTAATAGTGAAGTACTTGAACTGTTTTATCTGGTCTGATGGTCATGTGCCTGAACTGTCTGTAAAAGTTCCAGCTACTATGTGGTTATGTGCCTGCACGTCTATGACTTGTGAGCTGCAATAGTCCGAAGGATATGGACTTTGTATTCTACAGTTCTTTCAGTTCTACAGTGTTGCAAGTGCTATGCTGCAGCTGCGATCTGGTAACCGGATGGCTAATGCCCTGTACACACGATAGGATTTTCCGATGGAAATGTGTGATAGGACCTTGTTGTCAGAAATTCCGACCGTGTGTGGGCTCCATCACACATTTTCCATAGGAATTTCCGACACACAAAGTTTGAGAGCTTGCTATAAAATTTTACGACAACAAAATCCGTTGTCGGAAATTCCGATCGTGTCTACACAAATCCGACACACAAAGTGCCACACATGCCCAGAATAAATTAAGAGACGAAAGTTATTGGCTACTGCGCCGTTTATAGTCCCAACCTACGTGTTTTACGTCATCGCGTTCAGAATGATTGGATTTTCCCACAACTTTGTGTGACCGTTAGGGATGAGCCGAACACCCCCCTGTTCGGTTCGCACCAGAACATGCGAACAGGAAAAAAGTTTGTTCGAACACCGTTAAAGTCTATGGGACACGAACATGAATAATCAAAAGTGCTAATTTTAAAGGCTTATATGCAAGTTATTGTCATAAAAAGTGTTTGGGGACCCGGGTCCTGCCCCAGGGGACATGGATCAATGCAAAAAAAAGTTTTAAAAATGGCCATTTTTTCGGGAGCAGTGATTTTAATAATGCTTACAGTCAAATAATAAAAGTGTAATATCCCTTTAAATTTCGTACCTGGGGGGTATCTATAGTATGCCTGTAAAGGGGCGCATGTTTACCATGTTTAGAACAGTCTGACAGCAAAATGACATTTCAAAGGAAAAAAAGTCATTTAAAACTACTCGCTGCTATTGCATTGTCGGTCCGACAATACACATAGAAGTTCATTGATAAAAACGGCATGGGAATTCCCCACAGGGGAACCCCGAACCAAAATTTAAAAAAAAAAGACGTGGGGGGGGTCCCCCTAAATCCCATACCAGGCCCTTCAGGTCTGGTATGGATATTAAGGGGAACCCCGGGCCAAAATTTAAAAAAAAACGGCGTGGGGTCCCCCCAAAAATCCATACCAGACCCTTATCCAAGCACGCAACCAGGCAGGCCACAGGAAAAGAGGGGGGACGAGAGAGCGCCCCCCCTCCTGAACCGTACCAGGCCACATGCCCTCAACATTGGGAGGGTGCTTTGGGGTAGCCCCCCAAAACACCTTGTCCCCATGTTGATGAGGACAAGGGCCTCATCCCCACAACCCTGGCCGGTGGTTGTGGGGGTCTGCGGGCGGGGGGCTTATCGGAATTTGGAAGCCCCCTTTAACAAGGGGACCCCCAGATCCCGGCCCCCCCTGTGTGAAATGGTAAGGGGGTACAAAAGTACCCCTACCATTTCACTAAAAGACTGTCAAAAATGTTAAAAATGACAAGAGACAGTTTTTGACAATTCCTTTATTTAAATGCTTCTTCTGTCTTCTTCTTCCTTCATCTTCTTCTTCTGGTTCTTCCTCTGGTTCTTCCTCCGGTGTTCTCGTCCAGCATCTCTTCCGCGGCGTCTTCTTCCCTTCTTCTTCTTGGGCCGCTCCGCATCCATGATGGCATTGGGGGAGGGTCCCGCTCTCCTCTTCATCTTCTCTTCTTAATCTTCTTTTCTTCTTCTCTTCTTCATCTTCTTCTCCGGGCCGCTCCGCACCCATGGTGGCATGGTGGGAGGCTCCCGCTGTGTGACGCGTCTCCTCTTCTGACGGTTCTTAAATAATGGGGGGTGGGGTCACCCAGTGACCCCGCCCCCTTTGACGCACGATGAAGAAGATGAAGAAGATGAAGATGATGAGAAGAGCGGGAGCCTCCCCCCATGCCATGGGTGCAGAGCGGCCCGAGGAGAAGAAGATAGAAGGCGCCGCGGAGGAGATGCTGGACGAGAACACCGGAGGAAGAACCAGAAAAGCCAGAAGAACCAGAAGAAGAAGAAGAAGAAGATGAAGGAAAAAAGAAGAAAGAAGAAGTATTTGAATAAAGGATTTGTCAAAAACTGCCTCTTGTCATTTTTAACATTTTTGACAGTTTTTTAGTGAAATGGTAGGAAGTACCCCCTTACCATTTCACACAGGGGGGAGGGCCGGGATATGGGGGTCCCCTTGTTAAAGGGGGCTTCCAGATTTCGATAAGCCCCCCGCCCGCAGACCCCCACAACCACCGGCCAGGGTTGTGGGGATGAGGCCCTTGTCCTCATCAACATGGGGACAAGGTGTTTTGGGGGACTACCCCAAAGCACCCTCCCAATGTTGAGGGCATGTGGCCTGGTACGGTTCAGGAGGGGGGGCGCTCTCTCGTCCCCCCTCTTTTCCTGCAGCCTGCCATCCGTGCTCGGATAAGGGTCTGGTATGGATTTTTGGGGGGACCCCACGCCGTTTTTTTTTTTAATTTTGGCGCGGGTTCCCCTAATATTCATACCAGACCTGAAGGGTCTGGTATGGAATTTAGGGGGACCCCCCCACATCATTTTTTTTTTTTAATTTTGGTTCGGGGTTCCCCTGTGGGGAATTCCCATGCCGTTTTTATCAATGAACTTCTATGTGTATCGTCAGACCGGCAATGCAATAGCCGCGAGTAGTTTTAAATGACTTTTTTTCCTTTGAAATGTCATTTTGCTGTCAGACTGTTCTAAACACGGGAAACATGCGCCCCTTTACAGGCATACCATAGACACCCCCCAGCTACGAAATTTAAAGGAATATTACACTTTTATTGTTTCACTTTAAGCATTATTAAAATCACTGCTCCTGAAAAAACGGCCGTTTTTAAAACTTTTTTTTGCATTGATCCATGTCCCCTGGGGCAGGACCCAGGTCCCCAAACACTTTTTATGACAATAACTTGCATATAAGCCTTTAAATTATCACTTTTGATTTCTCCCATATACTTTTAAAGGGTGTTCTGCGGCATTCGAATTTGCCGTGAACACCCCAAATTGTTCGCTGTTCGGCGAACTCGACTAGTGACCGTGTGTATGCAAGACAAGTTTGAGCCAACATCCGTCGGAAAAAATCCATGGATTTTGTTGTCGGAATGTCCGATCAATGTCTGACCATGTGTACAGGGCATTAGACTCTGCTGTCCATCACCAGATATGGAGGACTTTGACAAGTATCTATGCGTTTAAACTCTTGGAAAGAAAATTTTGATGTTCATGCCTGTACTTTCAAAAGGAAGTTTGGTGTTATTCTGTTAGTCCAGCATATAGTTGTTTTTATATTTTTGGAAGTTTGGATATTTTTTATATTTTTTCAGCCCTAACATAGCAGAATGAGATTTCCTGGACAGGTAAATCAGATAGAGAAAGCGGTCAAGAGATAGAAATTTAGATAAGAGGAGGGGTGGAAGGATGTAAAACTTTTATACATTAATTTACATGTGGAAAATACCCAAGGAGTGGGATATATGGGAGATGGACCATATTTAATGATGAGGAGTGTTTTGCATACATACTCACAGGGCCGCTGATAGGGCAGTACAGCCAGCCCTGTTGTACCGGGCCCAGCCACCAGGGGGGGCCCGAGCAGATTTTTAGCTTAGAAAAAACAAATTAGCTAATGCCCCGTACACACGATCCGAAAATCGTACGAAAAATGCCGCATTTGAATCGATCGTACAATAATCAGATCGTTAGTACAGAGCTTCCGGAGAGCCGATCAGGACAGTTCATCCGATATTATTCTATCGGACATGCACGGAAATTTTTTCTGTATGATGCCAGATCGTATGATTTTAGTTTAATCAGTACAGCTATCGTTCGAAAATGCAATACAAATGCATTGCAACACATGACATCACTTCCAAATTTTTATTCTGTCGTATGGGAATTTTCGGGACTTTAGTAAACTCATCAGATTCGACGTGAGATTAGCATGCAAACAAAAACGGACGATCATTCGTCCGATAATCGGATAGTGTGTACGGGACTTTAAGAACTTTATTAACCTGCACCTACTTGATTGGCAAAGTATATAATACCTTCCTGGGGCCCATCAGGTTAATAGAGGGGCCCAGGAGGTGAGAGCAGAAGAGGGACTTTTTCTCCATTTTCGGGTGGAAGCATACAATCCCTGCTCTGCACCAGTGAGAGTACCTTGTGCTCACTGTATGGTTTCCTGGGCGGATGGATTCAATTGTAATGCGGCTCCCTTCCCTCAGTAAGTGCCGTGCTGCAGCCTGAAGGAGACGCTGAGAGTAATCCCGACGCTGGTCACAGGCAACCAATCCCCACACTGACATATCACACATCACACAGGCCGAGGCTCAGTCCCCACACTCCCCATTGTGTGCTCATTATGATGATCAGAGCACAGCAGGTTCTCTATGGCTCTGTCAGTGTCACATGATGACTTTCTTAATATATGGCTGTACTGTGTGTTACAGACTATAACACAGCACAGCCATAACAAAGTCAGCACCACAAAGCATGTTACACTGACGGAGCCATAGAGAACCTGCTGTGCTCTGATCATAATGATAATGACCATGAGCACATAGTGAGATGCTACTTTACACACGTGATGGGGGAAGGGACAGTAAAAACACACAGCCAAGCTGCATTTTTACCACCCCCCAAACCACTCCCCTTTAAGAAATTTTTACCCAAGCTTTGCAATCAGGTGGCTGTCAGTTTTTCCTGTGGACCAGTGGGTACAGCAGCTGCATATGATGGCACAGTGGCAGCAATGGATGGGCACAGTAGCTGCATATGATGGCACAGTGGCAGCAATGGATGGGCACAGTAGCTGCATATGATGGCACAGTGGCAGCAATGGATGGGCACAGTAGCTGCATATGATGGCACAGTGGCAGCAATGGATGGGCACAGTAGCTGCGTTTGATGGCACAGTGGCGGCAATCGACGGGTACAGTGGCATCAATTGTCTTTTTTTTCTGAATTTTTAGGTTTGTTTGCGCCCTCCTCATAAATTTTGAGCACCGGCTGCCACTGATGTGGACCTGATTGAAAGCTCCTTGTAGGTCTACAGGAGTTCAGATATGAATTGACTTGTGTCCATTCAGGTCAAAAAAAAAAGGAAAAGAACATCCTTTTCTATTTTTCCAGACCTAAATGTGACAGATCAGAGGTAGCCTGATGTAAATGGACACAAGTCTGTGGTGTATGGGGGGGACACAAACTGAATGGGCACAGATGTCCAAACACTGACATCTCTCTCATTCAGATCCAGTTATGATTGGTGGGGAGCTGTAAAGCTTCCTGGTGGTAAGGCTAAGGTGGGTTCAAACTATGGTCTGAACATGCCTGAGCTCATCCCTTCTAAAATAAGACATCTCTGCTGCTTTATAATGGTGTAAAAAGTTTAGAATAATAATGGTTATTAAAGCGGAGCTCCACCCAAAAATGAAACTTCTGCTCATCTTATTCCTCCCCCCCTCCGGTGCCACAATTGGCACCTTTTGGGGGGAGGGGGGACAAGGTATCAGCTATCCTTTTCCACTTCCGGGAGTCCCTGTCGTGGAGCTCCCTCCTCCTCCCTCGGCCGCCAGGCCAATAGGAGAAAGGAGCGGGGCCTCGCGCATGCGCAGCAGGGTTCCCGCGTGAAGCCAAAAGGCTACACTGCTGGGTTCCATTAATCGCAATGGCTGCGGAGCACCTGACAGCTGATGGGAACATCAGCTGTGGGTGCCGACATCGCTGGACTCCAGGACAGGTAAGTGTCCATTTATTAAAAACCAGCAGCTGCAGTATGTGTAGCTACTGGCTTTTAATGTTTATTTTTTGGGAGCGAAACACTGCTTTAAAGGTTCACCTTTTGTAACATGTTACATGTTTCAGGCCCTGCCACCATTCCCCCAGATTTTGTGACAGCATGGGGTTAGGGGCGGAGCCAGGGGTGGGGTTGTGGGCGGGGCCAAGGGGCCCTGTCAGTTACGCTGTACGGGGCCCCATGATTTCTAACAGCGGCACTGCATACTCATAACTGGAAATGTGAAGGATGACATTAATGAAGCCAGAAATGTTTATATTAGAGTACAAGCGAAAAGACTACCTTGAGTAGAACATCTTGATATATCTATAGGTAATCTTGAGTATTATAAACTAAACTAAGAATCTTGTAAATCAAGGGGTGGAATGTAGTATGGGTCTATATTCATATATAACTTTAGTTATTGAATTACAAGAAACTTAGTAATAGTTTTATAAGTAATCACTTCTATCTATATACAACATGTTTAATGCATGATTATGCTATGGGAAGTTGGGAACCTTTGACCTTTTTTCTTTTCATCAGTTGTAGCTATTGTTTTCCCTACCATATAAATATGACTGGGAGGCCAGTCCCAAGTTTGAGGTTTGATTCAGGACTTCAGAGAAGGTCGGAATCAAGTTGAATATCGTCTCCAGGTATCTCATTTCTAATGAGATTGTGACTCCCCTGGATTGAATATGCTGTATTTATCCTGTATCGTAGCATCTGTAATACATCTTTAATCAAAGGTAAGTAAATTTCCTTTATTACATTCTTTGTGTGTGTTGCGTGTTTTAATCCTTGTATTTACTGACCACATATCTGAAAGGGTAAATATATGAATGAACCTATGAATAAATGTATCACAGAAGTTAACCCCTTGTTACACCCGCACCCAAATTAAAAAAAGAAAAGGCGTGGGGCCCCCAGGCCCTATATACTCTGAACAGCAGGATACAGGCGGTCCAAACAAGACAGGGATTGTAGGTTTGTTCTTAAGTTGAATCTGTTTGTAATTTGGAACAGGTACATTTTTTAAGTGTAGCTCCAGCCAAAAAATCTATTTTTAAGCTTTTTGGATAACATAGGGAAGGGTTATCGTCACCCCTGTAACATTTGTTTTGCTGTCTGTGCCCCTGTTCAGAAGGTTTCACCTCACTTTCTGTCCCAATGACAATTGGATTTTGAAAATTTGGGGTTTATAGGGAAACAAGGATTGGTGATAATAAAGCATCAGTGGAGACACTTTTTCCCATATTAACTCTTACAGGAGAGAATTTCCCTTCCTAGGGGTAGATTTCCTCTCACTTCCTGTTGTCTCCCTCCGTTTGTAAGTAGGAGTTGTTTGTAAGTCGGATGTTTGAAAGTAGGGGACTGCCTGTACATACTATATGGCCTGCCCTATATATTCTGCAGAAATTTGGGCCTTAGGTGTTGGTGGTACTAGAACACTGTAAGCCCTCACAGTTACTGTAGTTGAGCGCAGGAACGAGCCCTGCTGCAAAATATTACAGCAAACAATGTAATTACACGCCCCTGTTAAACAGGGGCAGAAAAATTGGGCTTTAGGCACTGGTGCTGGTGCCCAGAACCAAAAATGTTCTTAGAAGCTATCAACATGAACATTAAGGAGGAATAGGATAGTCACTCAGCATAACAAGATAGTCACTCAGCATCAGCATAGGCAGTCTTCAAGGGATCTCACATTCATAAAAAATTAATCAGTTACATCAGCAAGCATCAGGTGCTTGGTAGCTGGTGATCCAAGACTGATTCATTTTTATGAAGGTGAGCCGATCAACCGAGTCTGTGGACAGGCGCACTCAGTGATCGGTTGCAAAGCCTCCAGCAGCACTGAATGTGCGTTCAGATAGAACACTGGATGCAGGACAGGCCAATAGCTCAATTGCATACTGTGCAAGCTCTGGCCAGTGATCCATCCTCAAGAACCAGTAACCCAGTGGATTTTCGGGTTGGAAAGGTCTCTAAGTCTGATCTTGCCCCAAGGTATTCCTGCACCATGTAAATCAGACGCTGGCGATGGTTGCTGGAACCGATAAGACCTTGGGGCTGCAGACTAAAAAATAGTCTGAACGCATCGGTCAGACAGCCATCTTCTCCAACACTCCTTCTGTGACTGACCGAAGCCTCAGCAACACGTTGTCCAGGAGAACCAGGAAATTGTAACCTCCCAGGCTCTGGAAACGCATTGCGCAAACCTTTCTGCAAGGCCTCCCCAAGATGTTTCATCCTCTGCTCCCTCTGCGAAGGCTGGATAAGTTCCGCAACCTTACCCTGGTAACGTGGATCAAGAAGGGTTGCCAGCCAGTACTGATCCCTCTCCTTGATACCATGAATCCGAGGGTCCTTTTACAGGCTTTGCAGGATCAGGGAGGCCATGCAGCGTTGATTTGCTGAGGCATTCGGTCCGGAGTCCTCTGGGTCACTAAGGACGACATGATCCAAAGCCACGTACAAGTCCATGGGTTTCTGGGGACTGAAAACGATACCTTGAAGACTGCTGAGTGCCAGGCTCCACCTCCATGCTGACACAATCCTCCTCCTCTTCTTCCTGTGTGATAGGCGGGCCTGCAGGAATACTGTCTGGATAAAGGGGGCCTTGAGAGGTAAGGAAGTCCTCCTCTTCCTCCCTCAGTTCTGCCTCAAGTGCCCTGTCCATTATTCCACACAGCGTGTGCTCCAACAGGAAGACAAGAGGGACAGTATCACTGTTGCATGCACTGTCACTGCTCACCATCCTTGTGGCCTCCTCAAATGGTGACAGGACAGTGCATGCATCCTTGATCATTAGCCACTGGCGTGGCGCAAATAAGCCAAGCTCCCCTGACCCTCTCCTGGTGCCATACTCTCACAGGTACTCATTGATGGCCCTCTGCTGCATGTGCAGCCACTGCAGCATTGCCAACGTTGAGTTCCACCTGGTGGGCATGTCAGAGATGAGGCGGGTCTTGGGCAGGTTGCATTCCTTTTGAAGGTCAGCCAGCCGAGCACTGGAATTATATGACCGGCGGAAATGCCCACAGACTTTTTCCGGCCTGCCTCAGGAGATCCTGTAAGCCCGGGTGCCTGCACAAGAACTGCTGCACCACCAAATTAAGGACGTGAGCCAAACGGGGAACATGGTTCAAGTGTCCCTGTCGGAGGGCGGAGAGGAGGTTGGGGCCATTGTCGCAAACCACCATTCTCGGCTGAAGCTGGCATGGCGTCAACCACCTCTGAACCTGCCCCTGTGGAGCTGCCAGAATCTCTGCCCCAGTGTTGCTCCTGTCCCCTAAGCAGACCAACTCAAGCACCGCATGCCATCTTTTTTGCCTGAGTGCATGCGTAGCCCCTAGAAGGCCTACGGAGCACCGCTGGTTCCGAGGACAAATCTGCAGAGGAAGAGGCCATAGAGGAAGAGGAGGGGGTGGAGGAGAGAGGTGTGGCAGAATCCCCATTACCAGCATTTTGGAGGCGTGGTGGTGGAACAAGCTCCAACATTACTGCACCCTGTCCTGCATCCTTCCCAGCTGCCAGCAGGGTTACCCAGTGCGCCATGAAAGAAAGGTAACGTTCCTGTCCATGCCTGCTGGACCATGAGTCAGTGGTAATATGCACCTTATTGCTGACCGCGCTGTCCAACGAGGCCAAGACATTGCCTTCCACATGCCGGTAGAGAGCCAGAATGGCCTTCCGAGAAAAAAAATGGTGTTTGGGAACCTGCCACTGAGGTACCGCACATTCCACAAATTCTCGAAAGGGGGCAGAGTCTACCAGCTGAAAAGGCAGCAGCTGGAGTGCTAGCAATTTAGCCAAAGTAGCATTCAGCTGCTGAGCATGTGGATGGCTGGGACCAAATTTTCTTTAGACAGTTTAGCAACTGGGGTAGGGAAATTTGCCTGCTACAATCGGATTTAGGTGTACCGCTAGCAGATTGCCCGCAAGTGCTTGGGACACCTAATTTTACACCTTCATTCCTCTCAGTGCAGGTCTCTGAGAGGACTGAAGGTATAGTGGGGTTGGAGAACCCAGCTGATGAGGAGCAAGGAGAGATCCGCCTTGTTATTTGGTGTGGGTCTTTCAGGTACTGTTGCCAGCGGATTGCATGGGAGCTCGACATATGTCTGGTCAAGCATGTGGTGCCCAAGCGGCTGCTGTTTTGGCCACAATTGATACGCTTCAGACATATGTTGCAAACAGCAATGGTGCAATCTGCTGCACACGTCTCAAAAAAGGCCCACACCAAATAACTTTTGAAAAAACATGCGTTTGAGTCAGCAGCGCCCTGCACATGTGGAGCTCTGCGGTGTGATGCAGTCGGTTGGCTGTCCTTAAGCTGGCCTCTGGAGGGCATCCTGCCTTGTTGGAGATGTGCCTCCTCCTCCCTTCTATCAGGCACCCATGTAGAGTCAGTGACCTCATCATCCCCTCCCTCTTCGCCACTCGAGCAAACCTGGCAGTATGCTGCAGCTGGGGGAACATGACTGCCAGTTACTTGTCCTTCTTGGGCACCCCCTCTCTCTGGGCTCACGTTACTGCCTTCATCCTCAACCTGGGTACCATTATCGGAGCCTTCAAAACGCTGCGCATCCTCCTGCATCATGTACCCGACACTGTGGTCAAACACTTCGGGGGACTCCTCAGGACATGATGGTGGGGCTAGGGAAGGAGTGACTGATGCCATTGAGCCGATGGAATAGGCCGCTTTGGCAGCTGCAATGGCAGCCAAACTTGTCTCAGCCTGGGTGACAGAGGATGAGGAGGATGAGGAGGGCTTTGTGATCCACTCTGCCTACTCTTCTGCATGTTGTGGCTCAACACGGCCAGCTGTCAAAAAAAAGGACAAGCGTGCCCCACAGCCATGTGCTGAGGAAGCACCATGTCTACGACCAGCACTGTTGGCTGTAGACACAGAGCCTGCTTGCCCTCTTCTAGTCGCCTGTGAGCATCAGCCTTCCCTTGGTGGCCTTCCAGACATGCTGTAAAATTGAATTAGCAAAACACCGCCTGATGTTTACTAGAAAAATTACACCAGGAATGGCCTGCAGTCAGGTATAGGCTTGGCTAGACTAGAATGCAGTGGATATATATGTAGGAGACTGTGTATATATATATCTTTATGCACTGCAGATCACTGAATCACCTGCCTGGCCTGCCTGCCTGATAGTGTATTTGAATACATACACCAGGAATGGCCTGCAGTGAGATCTAGCTACACAGGATACAGTATACAGAAAACGTACACCAGGAATGGCCTGTAGTCAGGTATAGGCTTGGCTAGACTAGAATGCAGTGGATATATATATGTTGGAGACTGTGTATATATATTTAATGCACTGCAGATCACTGAATTACTTGCCTGCCTGAAAGTGTATTTGAAAAGTTACACCAGCAATGGCCTGCAGTCAGATATAGGCTTGGCTAGACTAGAATGCAGTGGATATATATATATGTTGGAGACTGTATATATATTTAACCACTTCAATATAGGGCATTTTCACCCCCTTCCTACCCAGACCAATTTTTTGTTTTCAGTGCTGTCGCACTTTGAATGACAATTGCGCGGTCGTGCAAACAAAATTGATGTCCTTTTTTTCCCACAAATAGAGCTTTCTTTTGGTGGTATTTGATCATCTCTGCGGTTTTTACTTTTTGCGCTATAAACAAAAGAAGAGCGACAATTTTGAAAAAAAACACAATATTTTTTACTTTTTGCTATAAGTATCCCAATTTAATAAAAAAAACATTTTTTCCTCAGTTTAGGCCGATATGTATTCTTCTACATATTTTTGGTAAAAAAAATCGCAATAAGCGTATATTGATTGGTTTGTGCAAAAGTTATAGCAACTACAAAATAAGGGATAGATTTATGGGGGCTTTTTCATGGCAGTCAGATATAAGCTTGGCTAGTCTAGAATGCAGTGGATATATATATATATATATATATATATATATATATATATATATATATATATATATATATATATATATATATATTCACTTGTAGAGGGAGAACCGCACTCTGCTTACAATTTAGTGCCAGCAATCAGGTCTTCCCACCGACCTCATATGTAGAGAAAAAGTCCAAGAGGTTGCTGCACTTAAAAACTTCTTTGCTTTATTTCACAACATCTTCAGGAAAGATTTACAAAGCAAGCATAATCATTCCAAACGACATCAAAGGCAACAAATGCCTGTACAATTTCAGATATGAGTGGATTACGTTTCGGGCTAGTATGCTTACACCCTTCCTAAGATCCATCAAAGCACATCTCATGTAATGCACTGCAGATCACTGAATCGCATGCCTGCCTGAAAGTGTATTTGAAAACGTACACCAGCAATGGCCTGCAGTCAGATATAGGCTTGGCTAGACTGGAATGCAGTGGATATATATATATATATATATATATATATATATATATATATATATATATGTTGGAGACAGTATATATATTTTATGCACTGCAGATCACTGAATAACCTGCCTGGCCTGCCTGCCTGAAAGTGTATTTGAATACGTACACCAGGAATGGCCTGCAGTTAGATCTAGCTACACATGATACAGTATATATACAAAGCCGGGATGTATATACTAAATACACTGCAGCTAACTGAATCACCTGCCTGCCTGAAGTAGATTAGAAACAGTACACCGGGAACGGTCTGCAGTGAGATCTAGCTAAACTGGATACAGTGTGTGTATATATATATATGTATGTGTGTGTGTGTGTATATGTATATACATATATATATATATATATATATATATATATATATATATATATATATATATATACACTGCAGCTAACTGAATCAACTGCCTGCCTGAAATATATTAGAAACAGTACAGCAGGAACGGTCTGTCGTGAGATCTAGCTAACTGAATAAACTGCCTGCTTAACCACTTGCCGACCGCCTCACGCTGATATACGTCAGCAGAATGGCACGAGCAGGCAGAATCATGTACCTGTACGTGATCTGCCTCCCCCGAGCGGGGGGTCCGACCCCCCCCGGTGCCTGAGGCGGTCGGCTTCTGTCTGGGAGCTTTCAGAGATGAGGGGGAGGCCATCCATTCGTGGCTCCCCCCTCGCGATCGCTTCCAGCTAATCGAATCATTCCCCTGCCTCTGTATAGTACACAGAGGCAGAGGAAATTATGTCATCTCACCTTGGCTTGGTATTTTCCGTTCCGGCGCCGAGGAGAGAAGACTGCAATTTGAGTGCACAACACACACACAGTAGAACATGCCAGGCACACAATACACCCCCCTTTACCCCCGATCTCCCCCCCCGATCACCCCCCAATCACGCCTCCCCCCCCACCCCCCCCCCACCCCCGTCAGACTGACACCAAGCAGTTTTTTTTCTGATTACTGCATTGGTGTCAGTTTTACATAGTTACATAGTTACATAGTAGGTGAGGTTGAAAAAAGACACAAGTCCATCAAGTCCAACCTATGTGTGTGATTATGTGTCAGTATTACATTGTATATCCCTGTATGTTGCGGTCATTCAGGTGATTATCTAATAGTTTCTTGAAGCTATCAATGCTCCCCGCTGAGACCACCGCCTGTGGAAGGGAATTCCACATCCTTGCCGCTCTTACAGTAAAGAACCCTCTACGTAGTTTAAGGTTAAACCTCTTTTCTTCTAATTGTAATGAGTGGCCACGAGTCTTATTAAACTCTCTTCTGCGAAAAAGTTTTATCCCTATTGTGGGGTCACCAGTACAGTATTTGTAAATTGAAATCATATCCCCTCTCAAGCGTCTCTTCTCCAGAGAGAATAAGTTCAGTGCTTGCAACCTTTCCTCATAACTAAGATCCTCCAGACCCTTTATTAGCTTTGTTGCCCTTCTTTGTACTCGCTCCATTTCCAGTACATCCTTCCTGAGGACTGGTGCCCAGAACTGGACAGCATACTCCAGGTGCGGCCGGACCAGAGCCTTGTAGAGTGGGAGAATTATCGTTTTATCTCTTGCGTTGATCCCCCTTTTAATGCATGCCAATATTCCGTTTGCTTTATTAGCAGCAGTTTGTGACAGTAATGCCCCGTACACACGGTCGGATTTTCCGATGGACAATGTCCGATCGGAGCGTGTTGTCGGAAATTCCGACCGTGTGTGGGCTCCATCGGACATTTTCCATCGGATTTTCCGACACACAAAGTTGGACAGCAGGAGATAAAATTTTCCGACAACAAAATCCGATCGCGTCAATTCCGACCGTGTGTGGCCTGTTCCGACGCACAAAGTGCCACGCATGCTCAGAAGAAATTCCGACACGGGACAGCTCGTTCTGGTAAACTTAGCGTTCGCAATGGATACAGCACTTTCGTCACGCTGCAATGTTCAAAATGGTTTAATACAGCGCACTCTCTTCTTCTTTATAATGTGACAAGAATTAAGTAGTTTTGATGCTCATATTCACACACACTTCTCACAAACTTCTTTCGTTACTATTTATCGGGATTCCCTCAATATATTTTGATTTCTCACATCTGACAACATTTTTTTTTTTTTTTACTTTAATGTAGATTCTTTTTTTGTGTTTCTCTTTTTTAATTTTATTTTTTGGTGATTTTGATTTGTACTCCCGAAAATGTTTGTGTGTTTTTTGTGACAAGTTCCCACAACACCATTGATATGTTGTTCTATTTAATCGGTAGGAGATTGTTTGGTGTTGTTGTCCCTTGTTAATTTCACATTGTACTTTAGAAATGTACCTGAATCGTCACCAACAAACTGTCCTTTTTGGATGAAAACACACTCAGGAGAGTAGAATTTACCTAAAAAAAATGTATTAAGGGGTCACAACTATAAACAAAGAGGGAGGCAATGCTGGAGAAACTGCAGAGGGTGAAGCCTTGGACCCCCAGGGCAGACATCAATTATTTAAAAGCAAAATTGGTGGCCTGAGGAGTCCTTATCTAAGGGAGGGCAGTCTGGTCCAGAAGTCCCAGAGATCCGGAAAGCAGCAGATGACATCTATGTCCCCAGGCTGTGGTCATACGAGAGACTGCATCTTCTGTCAGACCAGACTGAACCCAGGGTCATCACTCTTTGGTCTTCCTTCCACGCTTCCTTCCAGCCTTTGGCTGTGGTGGTGGAGTTGTGGCAGCAGGAGGAGGAGGAGGATCGTCGATCTCAATGACATCCGTCTTGTGTGTCAGTTCCCCACTCTCCCCCTTACGTAGGACTTTATAAATCAGGTCCTCAGAGATCTTGCGTTGGCCCTCCTGCATGCCCTGCAATTTGGTGGCAGCAATGCAGGCAAAGGCCTCTTCAGGACTGGGGAAGGCTCTGAGGGACGCAAAAGCCTCCTGGATCAGCCTGTATGCTGAATCCTGCACAGGACTGGGAATCATCTTCCTGGCTCGTTTATGTGGCAGGCGGAGGGGAGGTACCTGAGACTCAGTCAGGCTGCGACTTGTCCCAGGCTTATCTTGGCTGCCACTTAGCCCCGCCTCCTCCTGGCTGACACTAATCCCCGCCTCCTCCTGACTGCCACATTCCACAGCCTCCTCCTGGCTGAGGTCTTCCTGTGTATTAAAAAGGGACATAGTTTTAGTATTTTTTACATCAATCACACACAATTTTCACCTCCTGACTGCTGCAAATTGAATGTTAACAAATATAACAGACTATCATTCTGAGCCCAGCATTTCGCATTCTTGTCCCAATTTTGGGTGCCCACTACTGTCTATTGATATGTAAAACACTTTTTTTAATCAGCAATTAATGATCAGTAATAACATCATTTATTTATTGCCCAGAAATCTGTAGAAGAATGCTATACCTGACTCCAGCTGGGCTCCTCCACTTCTTCCTGGCTGGAAGGCCCAGGTTGGACATCGGAAGCCTCAGCTGGTATGGAAGGAAGAGTGGAAGGAAGAGTAGAGAGGGATTCCCTGACTTCAGTGTGGTCTGACAGAAATCGCAGTCTCTCATAGTACCACAGCCTGGGGACATAAATGTCATCTGCTGCAGCTCCGGACCTCTGGGAATCTGTGACCTTCTTGCGCTCCTTAAGATATGTGCTCCTCAGGCCACCAATTTTTGCTTTTAAATAGGGGATGGTTGCTGTGGGGACCACCGGCTTCACCAACTCCAGCAGTTTCTTCAGCGCTGCCTGCCTCTTCTGTTTGTGATTATAGTGGGGGTGTCTCACTTGCCACAGACAGGGCAGCTCCCTGTACTTGTCAATGAACAGGGGCAGGAAATTGTGCTCGTTGAACCCATCCATTTTCTCTGCAAGACACAACACAAGACAAACCCTAATGTCAGGCCAAACTCCCCTAATCTTGTTACAATATAGGCTTCCATTTCGAAGCAGTATAGGCCCAAGTTTAGATCCTACCTTCGTTAGCACGATCGGCATCTCCGATGCTCCTTCCTCCGCTCACAGATCGTACGTAAGAGGCGCGCGTTACGATTTATACACACTGCGCATGCGTATAACTCCGCCCACCCCTGACGTTCTTTCTATTCTATTCCCCGCCCCTTTTCGTTCGGCGCAGTGGAGGAAGAGCACATGGCGGATAGACAGCAGGATCGTGCTAATTACAGCAACGAGGAGGAGGAGGAGGAAAGGCCGGAGCCTGAAAGTACCCGATCCAGAAGGAGATTAAAGGACTCAAATATGTCCTTTGGGGAGATGTTGGAGATGGTGGACATCCTGAAGAAGGCCGACTATGATGGAAAGTATGGGCCTTACCCCAACCCCAATATCCGAAAGGCCAAGATCATGGCGAAAGTGGTCAGAAGTCTGCACCGGAAATTTGGGGTACGACGATCGAAAGATCAGCTCAGGAAGCGGTGGTCGGACCTGAAATTACGAGAACATGAGCAATACAGAAAGATCCGGAGAGTGCTGCAAAAAAGTAAGTAGTTGTGCTGTGTTCCTATTTTTTTTGTGTTTATTAAGTTCGTGCTGCTCTATGTGCTTTTAGGAACTGTTGTACAGTTTAAAATGTCAACTTTCATGTTCATGGGCACATTATTCGTTCGGATCACACATTTTTATTTCGGACGATAAAATACCATTGTTTAGGCCATATGCATTTGGCCACCATTTTGACGCCCTATACTTGTCTTCAAAGATATGGGTTGTGTAGATGGCTTTGTTACTAGAATGAAATGCAAACTAGATTGTGTGTAAGGAGAGGACAATCAGCAGCTGTTTTCACATCTGAACACTGGAGCACTAGTGTGGGACCCCAGAACACCATTTTTATTAGGGGGGGCACACAGGTGCTCCAGTGTATACTATAAAGGGGGCTACATCTGTGAAGCTTGTACAAAACAGGTAAAGTATTGCAGCTTGACAAAGGACACTAAAAAAGCTACATCTTGGAACTCGACTAAAATAGACAATTGTACCCCACTTCCAAGCAATGTTTCATCTTTATAGTTCTGACATTAAATATCTGTGTGCTAATTATACCATTTTTGTTTTACATAGGGGAGAAAAGGCTCGGAGGACACCCCTCATCCGAGGAGACCAGAGCCCCCCCCCCTCTGGAAGAAGGGGAAATCCCCCCAACACAAGATGAGCAGGAGGAAGAAGACGTGGTGGAACTAGTCACCACAACAGGTGAGTGTCTGCGACCACAGGCTCAGATAAGAGATGGATGGCGGCATATTTTTTAGACCTAATTTATTTTGGGTTTCCTCTCTTTTTAGGTGATCGTGAGGTTGTGGATCCAGATCCTTTCACATCCGAAAGTGCCCAGATCCTGATCGGGGAGATCATGGGGTGTAATTTACAATTGGAAAACATCAAGCAAAACATCAATGATGTTATTCCAAAATATAAAAACATCATTGATGTTTTGGGGCGAGTTTAAAACCCCTCCAAATCACTTTCTTCTTTTGTGTGCTACAATGTGCTAAATGTTTTTGTGATTTTTCCCAAAGCCAAATTTGGAGGATGCACACAGTGTGTCAACATGTGCTATCTGCCATCACGGGAGATCAATGGACGCGTTTTGGGGGTGCAACCCCTTCCTCAATAATAAAGTAGCGGTGAGGAAGGGCTTTCACCCCCAAAACACGTCCCTTGATCCCCCCTGATGGCAGATAGCACATGTTGACATTGTGAAATTTGTGTGCATCTTCCAAATTTGGCTTTTCCTGGGGTGATCTCCCCCCATCTGAACGCAATATCAAACACAGTTCCTAAATACTCATGTCTGATATTGCCTTCCAGTTCTACCAAATGTGACGTTTGTAAGATCAAGATTTGTGTCTTTCTTGTTGGTTTTACACAGGCCTGTTTTCTATAAAATGCACATTTTGATTTTGGATATTTTGGATAATGACACCACAAAAATTGGTATACAACAAACATGTTGGTTTGTCAGAAAAACCTTTGGTAAATGCACATGTGATTGTACAGGTATTAAAAAGATTGTTCATCAAGAATGTGTGGATTATTGTCTCAACACTACAACACTTTTGGGGTGATGTAATTGTTGTTTTATGAGAAAATGGGGGTTATTTCCTAAGGGCAAATCCACTTTGCACTACAAGTGCAGTTTCAGTGCAGTTGCAAGTGCACTTGTAGTGAAAAGTGTCTTTGCATTTAGTAAATAACAGCCAACAGTGCTTTGTATAAGGTTACACAATCACGACATTTTCTGCACTCCACACATTTCTGTCAGGGTCAGCTCAAACAAACACAAGCAGTAAATGTCCACAAAGAAGAGCCTGGGGGAGATGCCTGTCGAGAACTTGAGGTCCTGCAGGCTTCTCCCTGTGGCCAAATACCGCAAGCTCCGGAGTGATGGCTTGCCTCATGCAGGTATCCTGCCTGCTGATATAGGGGGTCAGCGAAGCCAACAAACTGTGAAACACGGGGTCCGTCATCCTGAGAAAGTTCCTGAAATCATCAGGATTATTCTCACGGATCTCACAGAGCAAAGGCATATGACAGAACTGGTCACGCTGAAGCAACTAATTCTTGGTCCATGAACTCCTCCCCACCCCATTCATGGACTGGACTTGTGTCAAGGTCAGGACCCCAACACCAAGCCCCCGCACAGCACGAACTCTACGAGGAGTACGCATACGAAACATGGCTAGAAAACGGTCGGCTGCTCAGAACGAAGTAACAGAACGCACTGAAGAACAGCAAGGCCTGTGAAGAGCGACCTGAAAAACAGCAACGAGCAGGCAAGATCACACAGAAAACTCCGATACGAACTGACTGCACGCACTGAAGAGCAGATACAAACCCACAAGCACAAACTGAACGGCAGAAAACGATCTGAAAGCCACGAGTCTGAAAAAGCGCGAATCGTCTCTCACTAAACTTTTACTAACACGAGATTAGCAAAAGGAGCCCAAAGGGTGCCGCGCTTGGTTCTGAATCTGCCTTTTCTAGTCTCCTCGTACGTGGTGTACGTGACCGCGTGGTTGTCGATCGGAAATTCCGACAACTTTGTGCGACCGTGTGTAGGCAAAACAAGTTTGAGCCAACATCCTAGGATTTTGTTGTCAGAATGTCCAAACAAAGTCCGACCGTGTGTACGCCCTATTAGTGTGGTAGGGAAGTTAGTGTTAGCCCCCTTTAGGTCTAGGGAACCCCTCTAACCCCCCCATATAAAGTTTTAACCCCTTAATCACCCCCCGTCGCCAGTGTCGCTAAGCGATCATTTTTCTGATCGCTGTATTAGTGTCACTGGTGATGCTAGTTAGGGAGGTAAATATTTAGGTTCACTGTCAGCGTTTTATAGCGTCAGGGACCCCCATATACTACCTAATAAATGTTTTAACGCCTTGATTGCCCCCTAATTAACCCTTTCACCACTGATCACCGTATAACCGTTACGGGTGACACTGATTAGTTTGTTTATTTTTTATAGTGTCAGGGCACCCGCCGTTTATTACCGAATAAAGGTTTAGCCCCCTGATCACCCGGCGGTGATATACGTCGCCCCAGGCAGCGCCAGGTTAGCGCCAGTACCGCTAACACCCACGCACGCAGCATACGCCTCCGTATATAGTATCTGAATGGATCAATATCTGATCCGATCACATCTATACTAGTGTCCCTAGCAGTTTAGGGTTCCCAAAAACGCAGTGTTAGTGGGATCAGCCCAGATACCTGCTAGCACCTGCGTTTTGCCCCTCCGCCCAGCCCAGCCCACCCAAGTGCAGTATCGATCGATCACTGTCACTTACAAAACACTAAACACATAACTGCAGCGTTTGCAGAGTCAGGCCTGATTCCTGCAATCGCTAACAGTTTTTTTGGTAGCATTTTGGTGAACTGGCAAGCACCAGTCCCAGGCAGCGTCAGGTTAGCGCCAGTACCGCTAACACCCACGCACGCACCGTACACCTCCCTTAGTGGTATAGTATCTGAACGGATCAATATCTGATCCGATCAGATATATACTAGCGTCCCCAGCAGTTTAGGGTTCCCAAAAACGCAGTGTTAGCAGGATCAGCCCAGATACCTGCTAGCACCTGCGTTTTGCCCCTCCGCCCAGCCCACCCAAGTGCAGTATCGATCGATCACTGTCACTTACAAAACACTAAACACATAACTGCAGCGTTCGCAGAGTCGGGCCTGATCCCTGCGATCGCTAACAGTTTTTTTGGTGAACTGGCAAGCGCCAGCGGCCTAGTACACCCCGGTCGTAGTCAAACCAGCACTGCAGTAACACTTGGTGACATGGCGAGTCCCATAAGTGCAGTTCAAGCTGGTGAGGTGGCAAGTACAAGTAGTGTCCCGTTGCCACCAAGAAGAAGACAAACAGGCCTGTCGTGCCCATAGTGCCCTTCCTGCTGCATTCGCCAATCCTAATTGGGAACCCACCACTTCTGCAGCACCCGTACTTCCCCCATTCACATCCCCAACCAAATGCAGTCGGCTGCATGAGAGGCATTTTCTTTATGTCCTCCCGAGTACCCCTACCCAACGAACCCCCCCAAAAAAGATGTTGTGTCTGCAGCAAGCGCGGATATAGGCGTGACACCGCTATTATTGTCCCTCCTGTCCTGACAATCCTGATCTTTGCATTGGTGAATGTTTTGAACGCTACGATTCACTAGTTGAGTATTAGCGTAGGGTACAGCATTGCACAGACTAGGCACACTTTCACAGGGTCTCCCAAGATGCCATCGCATTTTGAGAGACCCGAACCTGGAACCGGTTACAGTTATAAAAGTTAGTTACAAAAAAAAGTGTAAAAAAAAATATATATAAAAAAAAAAAAAAATAGTTGTCGTTTTATTGTTCTCTCTCTCTCTATTCTCTCTCTTGTTCTGCTCTTTTTTACTGTATTCTATTCTGCAATGTTTTATTGTTATTATGTTTTATCATGTTTGCTTTTCAGGTATGCAATTTTTTATACTTTACCGTTTACTGTGTTTTATTGTTAACCATTTTTTTGTCTTCAGGTACGCCATTCACGACTTTGAGTGATTATACCAGAATGATGCCTGCAGGTTTAGGTATCATCTTGGTATCATTCTTTTCAGCCAGCGGTCGGCTTTCATGTAAAAGCAATCCTAGCAGCTAATTAGTCTCTAGACTGCTTTTACAAGCAGTGGGAGTGAATAACTCCCCCCACACCCACCGTCTTCCGTGTTTTTCTCTGGCTCTACTGTCTCAACAGGGAACCTGAGAATGCAGCCGGTGATTCAGCCAGCTGACCATAGAGCTGATCAGAGACCAGAGTGGCTCCAAACATCTCTATGGCCTAAGAAACCGGAAGCTACAAGCATTTCATGACTGATATCGCCGAATGTAAACAGCGCCATTGGGAAATTGGGAAAGCATTTTATCACACCGATCTTGGTGTGGTCAGATGCTTTGAGGTCAGAGGAGAGATCTAGGGTCTAATAGACCCCAATTTTTTCAAAAAAGAGTACCTGTCACTACCTATTGCTATCATAGGGGATATTTACATTCCCTGAGATAACAATAAAAATGATTTAAAAAAAAATGAAAGGAACAGTTTAAAAATAAGATAAAAAAGCAAAAAAATAGTAAAGAAAAAAAAAAAAAAAAAAGCACCCCTGTCCCCCCCTGCTCTCGCGCTAAGGCGAACGCAAGCGTAGGTCTGGCGTCAAATGTAAACAGCAATTGCACCATGCATGTGGGGTATCACCGCGAAGGTCAGATCGAGGGCAGTAATTTTAGCAGTAGACCTCCTCTGTAAATCTAAAGTGGTAACCTGTAAAGGATTTTAAAGGCTTTTAAAAATGTATTTATTTTGTTGCCACTGCACGTTTGTGCGCAATTTTAAAGCATGTCATGTGTGGTATCCATGTACTCGGCCTAAGATCATCTTTTTTATTTCATCAAACATTTGGGCAATATAGTGTGTTTTAGTGCATTAAAATTTAAAAACGTGTGTTTTTTTCCCCAAAAAATGCGTTTGAAAAATCGCTGCGCAAATACTGTGTGGAAAAAAAAATGAAACACCCATTTTAATCTGTAGGGCATTTGCTTTAAAAAAATATATAATGTTTGGGGGTTCAAAGTAATTTTCTTGCAAAAAAAAATAAATTTTTCATGTAAACAAAAAGTGTCAGAAAGGGCTTTGTCTTCAAGTGGTTAGAAGAGTGGGTGATGTGTGACATAAGCTTCTAAATGTTGTGCATAAAATGCCAGGACAGTTCAAACCTCCCCCCAAATGACCCCATTTTGGAAAGTAGACACCCCAAGCTATTTGCTGAGAGGCATGTCGAGTCCATGGAATATTTTATATTGTGACACAAGTTGCGGGAAAGAGAGAAAGAGACAATTTTTTTTTTTTTGCACAAAGTTGTCACTAAATGATATATTGCTCAAACATGCCATGGGAATATGTGAAATTACACCACAAAATACATTCTGTTGCTTCTCCTGAGTACGGGGATACCACATGTGTGAGACTTTTTGGGAGCCTAGCCGCGTATGGGACCCCGAAAACCAAGCACCGCCTTCAGGCTTTCTAAGGGCGTAAATTTTTGATTTCACTCTTCATTGCCTATCGCAGTTTCGGAGGCCATGGAATGCCCAGGTGGCACAAACCCCCCCCCAAATGACCCTATTTTGGAAAGTAGACACCCCAAGCTATTTGCTGAGAGGTATAGTGAGTATTTTGCAGACCTCACTTTTTCTCACAAAGTTTTGAAAATTGAAAAAAGAAAAAAAAAATGTTTTTTCTTGTCTTTCTTCATTTTCAAAAACAAATGAGAGCTGCAAAATACTCACCATGCCTCTCAGCAAATAGCTTGGGGTGTCTACTTTCCAAAATAGGGTCATTTGGGGGGGGGGTTGTGCCACCTGGGCATTCCATGGCCTCCGAAACTGTGATAGGCAGTGAAGAGTGAAATCAAAAATTTACACCCTTAGAAATCCTGAAGGCAGTGATTGGTTTTCGGGGACCCCGTACGCGGCTAGGCTCCCAAAAAGTCCCACACATGTGGTATCCCCATACTCAGGAGAAGCAGCTAAATGTATTTTGGGGTGCAATTTCACATATGCCTATGGCCCGTGTGAGTAATATATCATTTAGTGACAACTTTGTGCAAAAAAAAAAAAAAATTGTCACTTTCCCGCAACTTGTGTCAAAATATAAAATATTCCATGGACTCAAAATGCCTCTCAGCAAATAGCTTGGGGTGTCTACTTTCCAAAATGGGGTCATTTGGGGGGGGGGTTGTGCCATCTGGGCATTTTATGGCCTTCAAAACTGTGAAGGCCATAAAATTTACACCCTTAGAAATTTACGCCCTTAGAAATGCTGAAGACGGTGATTGGTTTTCGGGGCCCAGTATGCGGCTAGGCTCCCAAATAGTCCCACACATGTGGTATCCCCGTACTCAGGAGAAGCAGCTGAATGTATTGTGGGGTGCAATTCCACATATGCCCATGGCCTGTGTGAGCAATATATCATTTAGTGACAACTTTTTGTATTTTTTTTTTTTTTGTCATTATTCAATCACTTGGGACAAAAAAAATTAATATTCAATGGGCTCAACATGCCTCTCAGCCATTTCCTTGGGGTGTCTACTTTCCAAAATGGGGTCATTTGGGGGGGGGTATACTGCCCTGCCATTTTAGCACCTCAAGAAATGACATAGGCAGTCATAAACTAAAAGCTGTGTAAATTCCAGAAAATGTACCCTAGCTTGTAGACGCTATAACTTTTGCGCAAACCAATAAATATATGCTTATTGACATTTTTTTTACCAAAGACATGTGGCCGAATACATTTTGGCCTAAATGTATGACTAAAATTGAGTTTATTGGATTTTTTTTATAACAAAAAGTAGAAAATATAATTTTTTTTCAAAATGTTCAGTCTTTTTCCATTTATAGCGCAAAAAATAAAAACCGCAGAGGTGATCAAATACCATCAAAAGAAAGCTCTATTTGTGGGAAGAAAAGGACGCAAATTTCGTTTGGGTACAGCACTGCATGACCGCGCAATTAGCAGTTAAAGCGACGTAGTGCCAAATTGTAATAAGTGCTCTGGTCAGGAAGGGGGTAAATCCTTATATATATGGCCTTATATAGTATGGACCGTGGATTTAACCCCCTGAGCCATAATTGGCCAAAGGCACCCTGCCTTTGGCCAATTATGGCTCTCTTTGCTGACGGCGCTGTGATTGGCCAAAGCATGCGGGTCATAGTGCATGCTTGGCCAATCTTTAGCCAGCAATGCACTGTGATGACGCAGTGCATTGCGGGGCGTGACACGTCGCTCAAATTAGCCACAAACGCCCCATAATGTTCAATCTTCATCGAACAGTCGGTGTTCGAGTCGAACTCATGTTCGACTCGAACCCGAAGTTCATCCCTACTGACTATAGACAATATTCCTACCTGCTGCCTGGATAATTACTGTCGCTAAGCACATCGCTGCCTGGACCAGTGCTCTCCTCTGTGGATACTACTAAAAGCACAGGTAATGCTTTTTTTTTTTTTACCCTTTTCGCAACAGAATTTATTTTGGATTGTAATTCTTGGTATGTACATGCTATGTGTTAGAAGCATGAAGGGCCTTCAAAAATGGTAGGTTGCCAGGAAATTATATATATCATTTATGCTCCTAGAACGCCTGATGGTGCTACTTGGATGTTGGGCCTCTGTATGTGGCCAGGCTGTGTAAAAGGCTCACACACGTGGTATCGTCATACTGAGGAGGAGTAGCAGAATGTATTTTGGGGTCTCATCTTTGCTATGTACATGCTGTGTGTTGGAAATATCTGATAAATGGATAACTTTGTGTAAAAAAAAAAATGCGTTTTTCATTCTTTTTCCACATTTTACAAAAACTTCTAGAAAAAAATGAACCGTTCAAAAGACTCATTATGCCTCATCAATTATACGTTGGGGGTGTTTGCTTTTCAAAATGGGGTCCTTTGGGGGGCAATTCCATTGTCCTGGTCCTCCAGGGCCTTCAAAAGTGTAATAGGTGGTTGAGAAATGAGATGTGTCATTTATGCTCGTAGAACACCTGATGATGCTACTTCATAGCTGGGCTTCTGTATGTGGCCAGGCTGTGTAAAAGTCTCACACATGTGGTATCGTCATACCCAGGAGGAGTAGCAGAATGTATTTTGGGATGTAATTTGTTGTATGCATATGCTCTGTGAGAGAAATAACCTGTTAATATGACAATTTTATTAAAAAAAAATCTTCATTTTGCAAAGAATTGTGGGAAAGAATTACAACTTAAAAAAACTCAGCATGCTACTCACTTAATACCTTGGAATGTCTACTTTCTAAAAAGGGGTAATTTGGGGGGTACTTGTACTTTCCTGACTTGTTATGCCGGTACACACGACCGGACTTTTCGACAGACTTTACGACGGACTTTCCGAATGAACGGACTTGCCTACACACGATCAACCAAAGTCCGACAGATTCGTACCTGATGACGTACGACCAGACTAAAACAAAGAAGTTCATAGCCAGTAGCCAATAGCTGCCCTAGTGTCGGTTTTTGTCTGTCGGACTAGCATACAGACGAGCGGACTTTTCGACCGGACTTGAGTCCGTCAAAAGATTTAAATTCATTTCTAGGTCCGTCAAACTTTTGGGGAAAAAAGTCTGCTGGAGCCCACACACGATCGAATTGTCCGACGGACTCCGGTCCGCAGGACCAAGTATGCCGTAAAGTCCGGTCGCGTGTACGCGGCATAAGTGTCTCAAGAAATGAGACACCTTCAGTACATCAGGTGTGATCAGATGTGATCAATTTTCAGTAATTGGCACCATAGTTTGTAGACTCTATAACTTTCACAAAGACCAAATTTACACTAATTTGGCTTATTTTTATCAAAGATATGTGGCAGTATAAATTTTGGCAAAATTTATGAAGAAAAGTTACTAATTTGCAAAATTTTGTGACAGAAACAAAGAAAGGCATTTTTTTCACAAAATTTACGGTCTTTTATATTTATAGCACAAAAAATAAAAAACTCACTAGTGATTAAATACCACCAAAAGGAAAGCTCTATTTGTGTTAAAAAAAGGACGCAAATTTTATATGGCTACAGTGTTGCATGACTGAGTAATTGTGAGAGCGCTGAAAGCTGAAAATTGGTCCGGGCAGGAAGGGGGTGTAAGTGCACTGTATTGAGGTGGTTAGTATAGGTTTCGGAGTTTCGATCTCAAAGACAAGGACTTCGCATCTAGGGCACAAGTCACCCAGAGCCATGTCACAGGCCGGCAGTTCCCCCCGTTTCAGAGAGCGGAAGCATGCAGTCCCTCAGGGGATGGACCATCCCCCAAGTTGACAGCGGAACCGAGGCGCTGGCGTGTGCCCTTCTCCGCTACGGCCAGGAAGGCCGAGCTCTTCAGACTCCTTCCCTCCGCCAGCCACAGATAGGCCCAGCACCCAGCAGGCATCTCTCCAATCTATATCTGCCGCTCTCTCTCAGCTCCACACCATGGTGTCATCCCTGTCTACCACAGTCACGAATGTTCAAGTAAGAGTGGCACTCTTGGAGGGTCACCCTGCCACAGCCATCCCTGACTCAGTCGCAGTCCAGGTTCTGACACTATCTCCCCAGCTCAATTGGTCCCAGCCAGCATCAGGAAGGACATTCTGGACGGCAAGGTCGTCAACCTTGCCTCCCTCCTCATTTTGGTCCACGACCTGGCAGAAAGAAAGTCTTATGCCTGGGGAGACATATCAGTGGTCCTCAAGGCTAAAGATCCCAGGCTCAACTGCAAATTATCCGTAGCAGAGTTTACGTTGGCCTTTGGGATGCCGAGGGATGCCCTGTGCTCAGCCAGTCCCAGCATTAGGGAAGAGCTGGACCTGTATCTCCACACGGTGGTGGATCTGGGCTGTAAATACGGAGGGTTCTTCATTTTACGATTATCACCGTTCTTTCGCTTTTAAGCCTCTACCCATCCACCGTCCCTCTGGTGCTGGCACGGCATTAAATGGAAGGAGTCATACTACTTCGCTACCAAAATGACCTTTGGCTATAATGCCGCGTACACACGAGCGGACTTTACGGCAGACTTTGCCCGGCGGACTTTCCGACGGACTTTACGATGGACTTTCTGAATAAACGGACTTGCCTACACACAATCAACCAAAGTCCGTCGAATTCGTACCTGATGACGTACGACCAGACTAAAATAAGAAAGTTCATAGCCAGTAGCCAATAGCTGCCCTAGCGTGGCTTTTTGTCCGTCGAACTAGCATACAGACGAGCGGACTTTTCGACCGGACATGTTTCAAATCTAAGCCCGTCCAACTTTTGAGAAAACAAATTCCGCTGGAGCCCACACACGATCGAATTGTCCAACGAAATCCCATCCGCCGGGCAAAGTCTGCCGTAAAGTTCGCTCGTGTGTACACGGCATAAGAGTAACCCCTGGCTCTTCGACACTTTCCCACAGTCCCTCACCTGGATACTGTCG
The DNA here is from genome assembly GCA_037952925.1 of Lithobates clamitans. Lineage (NCBI taxonomy): Eukaryota > Metazoa > Chordata > Amphibia > Anura > Ranidae > Lithobates > Lithobates clamitans. The sequence continues at coordinate 1,715,348 of JBBGZY010001199.1, forward strand.
CACCAAGCTCCGTGTCAAAAAGTCATCCATTACTTGGACGAATTCTTGCTAGTCGAACAGCCGGTGTGCTCCCAGGAGACCTCGATAGGTTAAGAGTCATCTTTGGGAATCTCCATATACCCATTGCAGAACACAAAGTGGAAGGCCCAACACACTTCATCTCCTTCCTCTGAGTCAACCTAGACACTCGCTCCATGCAGGCCAGCCTCCCCCTCGACAAACTGACCCGCATCAGGTCAGTTCTTCAAGACTTCACCCGTACATAGGGGTGTACTAAGAAGTAGCATCAATACCTCTTGGGAATGCTCAATTTTGCAATGAAGATCATTCCCCAGGGTCGATCTTTTATTTCATGCCTCCTGGTCTTCCTCTCCCAGACACAGAAACCGGATCAGATCCTTAGCTTAGACGCTGCGGCGGTAGCGTATCTGTCAATGTGGGAGGAGTCCCTTACTGGTTGGAACGGGATACCCATGTTTATACCATCAATATCGCCCCATCACCGCAGGTAGTGACAGATGCCGCAGGCTTTGCTGCAATTTTTTGCCACCATTGGTTCGCGGGATCATGGCCCCCCAGAGATACTCCTATTCCCTGGGTTTATCCGGTCTTCCTCTCTGTTTGAACTATACCTGATCATGACAGCTGCTCAGCTCTGGGGTCATATCCAGACTGGACAAACGGTGGCCTTCACCACCGACAATTCGGCCACGGCCGATATTATTAATAAAGGCAGGTCCAAGTCGCTCCCGATTATGTCCTTCCTACACTGGCTGGTACAACTATCTCTACAACACCAGTTTAACGCCCACTGCACATTCATTCTGGGCAAGTGCAACCTCGCAGCAGACGCACTGTCCCGCTTTAATTTAATTTCTTTTTTAGCAGAAATCCACAGCACGACCCAGCTCATCAATCAGTCTTTATCCCGCGACACGCTCAAAGCCTACCACACAGCTTGGAACGTATTCAGAAAATTCCTAGCATCCTACTCCGCGGCAACATCAACAGACACCAAGCACATACTGGTTTTATCTCATGTTGCCATAATCAATTGGCCCTATCTCATAACACTTTCCGACTATACTTAGCCGGCATCCAACACTTTCTGGCTTTACGAGATCCCGCAAAACCATCCTTGTTCGCATCCCATGCGATCCGAGCCATCCTACTCGGCATTCAGAGACAACAACCCATAACCAACGCCAAGCGTCTGCCTATAACAAGTGCCATCTTCAGGGATATGTCTACTATCCTTTCTAGTTCTCCGTTTGGCCTTCTCCCCAGCCTGGTCATACAAGCAGCCATCTACCTAGCCTACTACAGGTTTTGCAGCCTAGCGAGTTTACCTGCAGCAACCCCGCTGTCCAAGTTCTGCGTAGACATCACCTGGCTCGCTGCCAAGACCATTTCATCCTCCACCTCGCAATATCCGAAACCCAACAATCAGGCTCCGGGTTAGACCTCCATCTCTTCAAAACAAACAATGTCTGGTGTCCAGTAACGATACTCGACCGCCTACTGTCACTCCTACCAGAGCAATCAAACTTTAGTCCCCTACTACCTTTTCCAATCAAACCCCTGAGTGCCTGCCAGTTCATCAAGATTCTTCTACGCAACCTACACCTCAACCCCAGTCAGTACTCCGGTCACTCATTCCGAATTGGAGCAGTCTCGGCCGCATCCCAGCATGGGGTCACAGTTCACATTATTAAGAGATTAGGCAGGTGGAAGTATGCCTGCTTTGCCCGGTACATCCCCAATCCTCAGGTAGAAATGGCACAAGCATTCACCAAGCTTGTGCAATGAAAAAAGCTAAACTAATAAAAAACTACACCCCTACCTGAATGTTTTTGCCCCCTTATTTGGTATACCGACCTTCAGACCAGGGCACACTTCAGGTCCATTTCATGTTGTAAGTCTTATGGCAAGTCTATGTTCACATTCGTATCGGCCATAGGGCTTCGACCATAAGTAAGAAGGCCAGTATGGTGGCCTGAATTTATGGGAGGAGCCCGGGGGGGTATTTAAGCAGTCCACTCGCTTGTGGTCTTTTTCGGTTCCTGTGGGCAATACCCACCCTCCCATCCCCTTTTCAGGGCATTTCTCAAATTCATTTCTCTCCACAAATATCTATTACTAATCTTGGGTATGCCCCCTTATTTGGTATACCGACCATCAGACCAGGGCACACTTCAGGTCCATTTCATGTTGTAAGTCTTATGGCAAGTCTATGTTGTTCACATCCGTATCGGTCATAGGGCTTTGATAATAAATATATATAATACTCTGCAGCATTCAGTTTAGCATATATCTTCATTCTACAGTGCATTCCGTGGTGTACTATCTCTAATCTACTTCAGGCGGTGTATTTGATATTGATATATACACAGTGGGGACGGAAAGTATTCAGACCCCCTTAAATTTTTCACTCTTTGTTATATTGCAGCCATTTGCTAAAATCATTTAAGTTCATTTTTTTCCTCAATAACCACTTCCCTACCCGCCTATAGACATATGACGTCCACAGATGGGATCTCCCATCCTGGGTGGACATCATATGATGGCCTCGGGTCCCCGGCCGCCTAGGGGGCGATGTCCGCCGGGCACCCACGATTGCCCGTTAACCGGGGCAGACCGTGGATCTGTGTGTGTAAACACACAGATCCACGTCCTGCCAGTTCAGAGGAGAGCGATCTGTGTTCCCAGAACAGCGGAACACTGATCGGTCTCCTCCCCTTGTGCGTCCCCTCCCCCTACAGTTAGAAGCATTCCCTAGGAAACACATTTAACCCCTCCCCGTCCCCTAGTGGTTAACCCCTTCACTGCCTGTCACATTTACACAGCAATCAATGCAATTTTACAGCATTGATCGCTGTATAAATGGGAATGATCCCAAAAATGTGTCAAAAGTGTCCGATGTGTCCGCCATAATGTCGCAGTCACGAAAAAAAATCGCGATCGCTATTATTAGTAAAAAAAATAAATAAATATTTTTTTTTTTTAAATGTTAAAAATCTATCCTGTATTTTATAGACGCTATAACTTTTGCGCAAACCAATCAATATACGCTTATTGCGTTTTTTTTTTTTACCAAAAATATGTAGAAGAATACGTATCGGCCGAAACTGGAGAAAAAATGTGTTTTTTTAAAATAAAATTGGGATATTTATTATAGCAAAAAGTAAAAAATATTGTGTTTTTTTTTCAAAATTGTCGCTCTTCTTTTGTTTATAGCGCAAAAAATAAAAACCGCAGAGGTGATCAAATACCACCAAAAGAAATCTCTATTTGTGGGGAAAAAGGACGTCAATTTTGTTTGGGTACAACGTCTCACGACCGCGCAATTGTCGTTTAAAGTGCGACAGCGCTGAAAACTAAAAATTGGTCTGGGAAGGAAGGGGGTGAAAATGCCCGGTTAATGTACACACAGCACCCCATATTGACAGAAAAACACAGAATTGTTGACATTTTTGCAGATTTATTAAAGAAAAACTGAAATATCACATGATCCTAAGTATTCAGACCCTTTGCTGTGACACTCATATATTTAAATCAGGCGCTGTCCATTTCTTCTGATCATCCTTGAGATGGTTCTACACCTTCATTTGAGTCCAGCTGTGTTTGATTATACTGATTGGACTTGATTAGGAAAGCCACACACCTGTCTATATAAGACCTTACAGTTCACAGTGCATGTCAGAGCAAATGAGAATCATGAGGTCAAAGGAACTGCCTGAAGAGCTCAGAGACAGAATTGTGGCAAGGCACAGATCTGGCCAAGGTTACAAAGAAATTCTGCTGCACTTAAGGTTCCTAAGAGCACAGTGGCCTCCATAATCCTTAAATGGAAGACGTTTGGGACGACCAGAATCCTTCCTAGAGCTGGCCGTCTGGCCAAACTGAGCTATCGGGGGAGAAGAGCCTTGGTGAGAGAGGTAAAGAAGAACCCAAAGATCACTGTGGCTGAGCTCCAGAGATGCAGTCGGGAGATGGGAGAAAGTTGTAGAAAGTCAACCATCACTGCAGCTCTCCACCAGTTGGGGCTTTATGGCAGAGTGGCCTGACGAAAGCCTCTCCTCAGTGCAAGACATATGAAAGCCCGCATGGAGTTTGCTAAAAAACACCTGAAGGACTCCAAAATGGTGAGAAATAAGATTCTTTGGTCTGATGAGACCAAGATAGAACTTTTTGGCCTTAATTCTAAGCGGTATGTGTGGAGAAAACCAGGCACTGCTCATCACCTGTCCAATACAGTCCCAACAGTGAAGCATGGTGGTGGCAGCATCATGCTGTGGCAGTATTTTTCAGCTGCAGGGACAGGACGACTGGTTGCAATCAAGGAAAAGATGAATGCGGCCAAGTACAGGGATATCCTGGACTAAAACCTTCTCCAGAGTGCTCAGGACCTCAGACTGGGCCGAAGATTTACCTTCCAACAAGACATTGACCCTAAGCATACAGCTAAAATAAAGAAGGAGTGGCTTCACAACAACTCCGTGACTATTCTTGAATGGCCCAGCCAGAGCCCTGACTTAAACCCAATTGAGCATCTCTGGAGAGTCCTAAAAATGGCTGTCCACCAACGTCTACCATCCAACCTGACAGAACTGGAGAGGATCTGCAAGGAGGAATGGCAGAGGATCCCCAAATCCAGGTGTGAAAAACTTGTTGCATCCTTCCCAAAAAGACTCATGGCTGTATTAGATCAAAAGGGTGCTTCTACTAAATACTGGGCAAAGGGTCTGAATACTTAGGACCATGTGATATTTCAGTTTTTCTTTTTTAATAAATCTGCAAAAATGTCAACAATTCTGTGTTTTTCTGTCAATATGGGGTGCTATGTGTACATTAATGAGGGAAAAAAATGAACTTAAATGATTTTAGCAAATGGCTGCAATATAACAAAGAGTGAAAAATTTAAGGGGGTCTGATTACTTTCCGTTCTAGAGTGTGTGTGTGTGTGTATGTGTGTATATATATATGTGTGTGTATGTATATATATATATATATATATATATATATATATAATACTCTGCAGCATCCAGTGTAGCCTATATCTACAGTGCATTCCGTGGTGTAGCCGTAGTGTACTTGCTACTACACTTCTGGTGGTGTACACAGTACGCAATACAGTGAAACCGTTGTGCAGTTGCTACTACTTTTCTGGTGGTGTACACATTACACAATACAGTGCAGCCGTAATACAGTTGCTACTACATTTCTGGTGGTGTACACAATACAGTGCAGCCGTAGTGCAGTTGCTACTACTTTTCTGGTGGTGTACACAGTAGACAATTCAGTGCAGTGTGGTGTTGCAAAACAAAATTTACATCATGCCCGGAAGGCCACCAAGGAGAGGCAGACGCTCACAAGCCACAGGCTCTGTGTCTACAATCAACAGTGCTGGTCGTGGACATGGTACATCCTCTGCAAGTGGCCGTGGGGCACGCTTGTCCTTTTTTTCTGCTGCTGACCGTGTTACATAGTTACATAGTAGGTGAGGTTGAAAAAAGACACAAGTCCATCAAGTCCAACCTATGTGTGTGATTATGTGTCAGTATTACATTACATATCCCTGTATATTGCTGTCATTCAGGTGATTATCTAATAGTTTCTTGAAGCTAACAATGCTCCCCGCTGAGACCACCGCCTGTGGAAGGGAATTCCACATCCTTGCCGCTCTACAGTAAAGAACCCTCTACGTAGTTTAAGGTTAAACCTCTTTTCTTCTAATTGTAATGAGTGGCCACGAGTCTTATTAAACTCTCTTCTGCAAAAAAGTTTTATCCCTATTGTGGGGTCACCAGTACAGTATTTGTAAATTGAAATCATATCCCCTCTCAAGCGTCTCTTCTCCAGAGAGAATAAGTTCAGTGCTCGCAACCTTTCCTAATAACTAAGATCCTCCAGACCCTTTATTAGCTTTGTTGCCCTTCTTTGTACTCGCTCCATTTCCAGTACGTCCCTCCTGAGGACTGGTGCCCAGAACTGGACAGCATACTCCAGGTGCGGGCAGACCAGAGTCTTGTAGAGCGGGAGAATTATCGTTTTATCTCTGCAGTTGATCCCCCTTTTAATGCATGCCAATATTCTGTTTGCTTTATTAGCAGCAGCTTGGCATTGCATGCCATTGCTGAGCCTATCATCCACTAGGACCCCCAGGTCCTTTTCCATCCTAGATTCCCCCAGAGGTTCTCCCCCCAGTGTATAGATTGCATTCATATTTTTGCCACCCAAATGCATTATTTTACATTTTTCTACATTGAACCTCATTTGCCATGTAGTCGCCCACCCCATTAATTTGTTCAGGTCTTTTTGCAAGATTCTTGCCCTTGGAGGACTGAAGCTATGTCAAACGTCACTTCCGCCCAACGGCCTTAACCACTTCAACCCCGGAAGGATTTGCCCCCTTAACGACCAGAGCATTTTTTGCGATGCGGCACTGCGTCGCTTTAACTAATAATTGACGTCCTTTTTTTCCCACAAATAGAGCTTTCTTTTGGTGGTATTTTAACACCTGTGCGGTTTTTATTTTTTGTGCTAGAAACAAATAAAAAGCGACAATTGAAAAAAAATTGAAAAAAAATACATTTTTTTTTACTTTCTGCTATAAAACATATCCAAAAAATATATATAAAAAAAAATGTATTCATCAGTTTAGGCCGATATATATTCCTCTACATATTTTTGGTAAAAAAAAAATCACAATAGGCGTATAATGATTGGTTTGCTCAAAAGTTATCACGTCTACAAACTATGGGATAGATTTAAGGACTTTTTTTTTTATTGCTTTTATTGGTAATGGCAGCGATCTGTGATTTTTAGCAGGACTGCGACATTGCGGCAGACAAATCTGATCCCAAATTACTCTTTTTGGGGACCAGTGACATTATTACATTGATCAGTGCTATAAAAATGCACTGATCAATGTTAAAAGTTTAACACTAGGGGGCGATCAAGGGGTTAATTGTGTTCCCTCAGCGTGTTCTAACTGTAGGGGGATGGGATTACTGAAACATGGCAGAGATCACTGTTCCTGATCACCTGTCACTAGGCAGAACTTGTTTACATAGGCAGTTCCCCGTTCTGCCTCTCCTCACCACGATTGCCCATTTGTGCAGCGGAGCCACTCTGCCGACGTATATCGGCGTGAGCCGGTCGGCAAGTGGTTAGGGGACTTTTTTTTTTTATTAATCTTTTTGACCCCAGATCTCACATTAAAGAGTTCCTGTCATGCTTTTTCTTCTATTACTAGGGATGTTTACATTCCTTGTACTAGGAATAAAAGTGATCCGAGATTTTTTTTTAAAGGGACAGTGTAAAAAAAAAAAGTAAAATAAATAAGAAAAAAATAAATAAAATTTAAAGCGCCCTGTCCCACCGTGCTCGCGCGCAGAAGTGAACTCATATGTAAGTCGCACCCACATATGTAAACGGTGTTCAAACCACACATGTGAAGTATTGCCGCGGTCATTAGAGCAAGAGCAATAATTCTAGTTAGAGGAAGAGCAAGACCTCTTCTGTAACTCAAAACTGGTAACCTGTAGAAATTTTTAAAACGTCACCTATGGGGATTTTTAAGTGTCAACGCTTTTCGCCATTCCATAAGCGGGCGCAATTTTGAAGCATGACATGTTGGGTATCAATTTACTCGGCGTAACATTATCTTTTATAATATAAAAAAATTGGGCTAACTTTACTGTTTTCTTATTTTTTAATTAAAAAAAAGTATATATTTTTTTAAAAATAATGCGTTTGTAAGACCGCTGCACAATTACGGTGTGACATAAAGTATTGCAACGACTGCCATTTTATTCTCTATGGTGTCTGAAAAAAAATATATAGTGTTTGAAGGTTCTAAGTAATTTTCTAGCAAAAAAAAATGTAAGTGAAAACTAGGCCTGGTCCTTAAGTAGTTAAACCCAAAACCAAAAAATGTAATATATATTGGCAGCTTACCAATCATTAGATGTTGTGTCTGCATTAATTTTCTTTTTTTAGGCTTTTTTCCCTCTGTTTTCATCTGGTGATCTAGTCAGTAACACTCCTCCTGTATTAGAGTGCTCCCACCCTAGATAATGGAGCACAGGGGGCACAGCAGACAGTAGCATTGTCAGTCAGTCAATTCTAGATACCTTAAACAAATTGAAGCCAAACTTTTCCAGTAAATAAAAGTAAATTAAAAGCTGATTATTGTGAGAACCCCTGCCAGTGATAAATGGTTTGTCTCATCCCTGTTTACTGATACATCTCTAAGAGAGCGTGGTCGTTTGAAAAAATAAATATTTGTTTTTGGGTTATACTGATTTATTGTTACTCAGTTAGGGTTTCTTTGATTCTTTAAATTCCTATTGGTCTACTCTACTCTTAAACTCACCCTATCATCCGTTTTTGTTTACCACACAAAATAATGAATTAGAAAACATGACTAATTACGGAATCTTTTGAACTCCTGACAGGCAGGAACAGTGTAGGGATGAGATTGCTCAATAAATATCATTGTGCTATATAGTAAAGAAACAAAATGTACTGCAAGTAGGATTTCTGCATAGCCAACGTAGGCCATAGCCTAGGGCAGCAAGAATGCCAAAGGCTGCACACTTTGAACCACTCATCATGTGGCTGCCTGTAGCACATTATTGTGTTTAATAAAAGGTTACAGACTTCCACCCTGCCTGCACAGTTGTTACATTTTAGTTTGTGGAATAGTGTATTGTGTACTGGTCCAGATTACCTAAAAAAGATGAGTTTGAGGGTGCAGATAATCAAGAGTAGACACAAATATTCAAATGAGAATGTTGAAGGTGTCATGCGAAAAGCAGCTGAACATAAATTGGTTGGTCCTAAAACATCTAGTAGTTGTCAGTTCCAGGTTTATTGATTCAGGCTGGGTTCACACTGGTGCGACACGACAGCCGTTCTACTTTGGATCCGACTTTGCCCTGCGACATGAAGCCGGCATGTGTCCGACTTTCAATGAACGGGGATCCGACATGGATCCCCGCCAATGCCCGGCATTGTTTGGTATGAATCTTTAGGGGGAACTCCGCGCCAAATTTTAAATAAAAATCCGGCATGGGTTCCCCCTCCAAGAGCATACCAGGCCCTTGGGTCTGGTATGGACCTTGAGGGGAACCCCTTACGCCGAAAAAGCAGCGTAGGGGGGTCCCCCCAATCCATACCAGACCCTTATCCGAGCACGCAGCCCGGCCGGACGGGAATGGGGGTGGGGACGAGCGAGCGCCCCCCCCTCCTGAACCGTGCCAGGCCGCATGCCCTCAACATGGGGGGGTTGTTGCCTTGGGGGAGGGGGGCGCGCTACGGCCCCCCCACCCCAAAGCACCTTGTCCCCATGTTGATGAGGACAAGGGCCTCTTCCCGACAACCCTGGCCGTTGGTTGTCGGGGTCTGCGGGCGGGGGGCTTATCAGAATTCGGGAGCCCCCTTTAATAAGGGGGCCCCCAGATCCCGGCCCCCCACCCTATGTGAATGAGTATGGGGTACAGCGTACCCCTACCCATTCACCTAGGAAAAAAGTGTCAATTTAAAATAAAACACTACACAGATTTTTAAAGCATTTTATTAGACAGCTCCGGGGGTCTACTTCCGACTTCGGGGGTCTCTCCGGTTCTTCTCCACGCTCTCCGGATCTTCTGCCGGGCTTCTCCGCTCTCTTCTGCTCTTTTGCCGCTCTTTTGCTAAAGCGGAGGAGCCCGGTCTTCTGCCCTCCTCTCTTCTTCTGATGTTGACACGACGCTCTCTCCGGCTAGAATGCTCTCTGTGCGCTCTGCTCTGACTTATATAGGCGGTGACCCCGCCCCCTTATGCCGTCACAGTCCCTGGGCATGCTGGGACTATGACGGCATAAGGGGGCGTGGTCATCGGGTGATGACCACGCCCCCTAAAACGTCACAGTCCCAGCATGCCCAGGGACTGTGACGGCATAAGGGGGCGTGGTCACCACCTATATAAGTCAGAGCGGAGCGCTCAGAGTGCATTCCAGCCCCAGAGAGCGTCGTGTCAACATCAGGAGAAGAGGGCAGAAGGCAGAAGATTGAAGACCGGGCTCCTTCGCTATAGCAAAAGAGCAGAAAATAGCGGAGGACCCCGGCAGAAGATCCGGAGAGCGCGGAGAAGAACCGGAGAGACCCCCGAAGAGAAGAAGGCAGCAGACCGGGCTCCTCCGCTTTAGCAAAAGAGCTGCAAAAGAGCAGAAGAGAGCGGAGGAGCCTGGCAGAAGACCCGGAGAGCGTGGAGAAGAACCGGAGAGACCCCCGAAGTCGGAAGAAGACCCCCGGAGCTGTCTAATAAATTACTTTAAAAATCTGTGTAGTGGTTTTTTTTAAATTGACACTTTTTCCCTAGGTGAATGGGTAGGGGTTCGATGTACCCCATACTCAACCACATAGGGTGGGGGGTCGGGATCTGGGGGCCCCCTTATTAAAGGGGGCTCCCGGATTCCGATAAGCCCCCCGCCCGCAGACCCCGACAACCAACGGCCAGGGTTGTCGGGAAGAGGCCCTTGTCCTCATCAACATGGGGACAAGGTGCTTTGGGGTGGGGGGGCCGCAGCGCGCCCCCCTCCCCCAAGACAACAACCCCCCATGTTGAGGGCATGCGGCCTGGTACGGTTCAGGAGGGGGGGGGGCGCTCGCTCGTCCCCACCCCCATTCCTGTCCGGCCGGGCTGCGTGCTCGGATAAGGGTCTGGTATGGATTGGGGGGACCCCCCACGCCGCCTTTTCGGCGTAGGGGGTTCCCCTCAAGGTCCATACCAGACTCAAGGGCCTGGTATGCTCCTGGAGGGGGAACCCATGCCGGTTTTTTATTTAAAATTTGGCGCGGAGTTCCCCCTCAAGATCATCTGAGCACAAGTCGCGTGCCGAAGTCGGATCATGCAAGACGGCAATCCGACTTTGATCCGACTTCAATGATAGTCAATAGGCTGAAGTAGGATCAAAGTCGGACCAAAGTAGTACAGGGAGCATTTCTAAAGTCGGAACGACTTGTGTCGGACCAGTTAGGACGGCTCCCATAGGGAAACATTAAATTTCACACGTCATGCGACATGAGCTCCCAATGTCGGAGCGTTTGTCGGACCAGTGTGAACCCAGCCTCAGAGTATGTAAAGTGTTTCTTTCAGCCTTTCTGTCCCCAGCTTTGACTTTTCCTATGTACAGTAATTACGATGTTTGATCTTGTCAGTGTGCTAGGCGACCATGGTAGGGAGAGAAAAGTGGCATAAAACAGTTGGACTAGGGAAGCAGGGAATTTAAATCTGGGCCTGAGTGTAAACATAGCTTTATACACACTGCTTATCTCCTATATAATTTAATGAGAAGTTTAGGTTGATTTCTTTTTCCTAAATTGGATACTTTTAATGCATATGCATTTAATAAACCTAGCAGCTCAAAAATAACATTGCTATGTGTGTAGATCAATGTTTTTCAACCTTTTTTTAGTCAGGGCACCCTTTAAAATGATGCACAATCTCAAGGCACCCCAATGTAAACTACTAAACTAATAGTTTTACATAATGCAGCAACATCCATACATGTAGCACACCCAATGTAAGAGGTGATTTATTCTTCCAAAGCAAATAGACCTTTGCACACTGGTACTGACTGGTATACCAGTGTTTCTCTTCTCCCTTGTCTCTCACTCAGCTAGTGTAACCCCAGTGCTGATGGAGAGGGGCAGGGGAGGGACAAACAAAGATGCTGGGTAGGTGCTCAATGCCCCCCTTATAAACCAATGACATTATAGGCTGTTAGGACACCAGCAGCTAGAAGGTTGTAATGGTGCACAATGAAAACCTGTGGCTTTGTGTAACTTAAAGGCAGTCTTGGTCCCTCCTCTGGTTTGTAGCCAATTCTTGGACAATTTTAAGGCATTGTGCCAAGGTACCCCTGAAGCAACCTGAAGGCACCCCAGGCTGCCTGGGTACTCTGGTTGACAAAGGCTGGTGTAGATAATGAGTAAGACAGGTTTGATGCAAAAATGCTATTTACTTTATTGAAGTAAACAAAAAAAACTGTTTTCAAATTAACGATAGAAGAGAAGGACAGCTGCCTCAGTAATTTCCTTGGTGGAACTCCATCCAATGTGTGTTCCATAGCCGTCCCAGTCCAAGGCTGCAAAGTCTCCACACTGACGAGGCGATCCCTCTGGGATGAATCCACTTCCTCCAATGCAGTGCTAGTAAGGAGTGTAAGTATAAAATATTAGGAATTAAAGGTATTTTGTACAACATAGAACAAGCATCAAAAGAAAATGTCCTGTGAACTGTGGATTTAGTGGAAAGGTTTATGCTGGGTAATTTGAGAAAATATGTGTCGTGTTAAATTAATTGAAATACTATTTGTTGTAAAAGGGTTATAAAAGTTCCCATTTGAAAATAGATCAGAGACGGAGTTTTCATAAGACTACTAAATAGGAGAATGGCCGATGCTGCATCCCATCCTTCAGCTACTTGTGAACTGTAGGCATTACCTGCTACTGATCTGTTCATTATTAAAGTGTGCAGATATTCAATGACTGAATATGCACAATATTTACCTGTATTGGACCTTTTAGAATATGTAGGCATACCAGTTGTATTTTCCTACAGGCCATTAGGGGTAAGTTTTGGAATTGGTGGTTCTGTGTTTTCCAAGACTAATGCCCCGTACACACGGTCGGATTTTCCGATGGAAAATGTCCGATCGGAGCGTGTTGTCGGAAATTCCGACCGTGTGTGGGCTCCATCGGACATTTTCCATCGGATTTTCCGACACACAAAGTTGGAGAGCAGGAGATAAAATTTTCCGACAACAAAATCCGTTGTCGGAAATTCCGATCGTGTGTACACAAATCCGACGGACAAAGTGCCACGCATGCTCAGAATAAATAAAGAGATGAAAGCTATTGGCCACTGCCCCGTTTATAGTCCCGACGTACATGTTTTACGTCACCGCGTTTAGAACGATCGGATTTTCCGACAACTTTGTGCGACCGTGTGTAGACAAAACAAGTTTGAACCAACATCCGTCTGAAAAAATCCTTGTTGTCGGAATGTCCGAACAAAGTCCGACCGTGTGTACGCCCTATAAGTTTTCTAACTAGTAGAAGACATTTACATATATAATATGCAATCCAACAAATCTTAAAGGGATTATTCTTCTTCAATGAAAGACTATTAATATTATCTAGTAGACATGTGCACACTGAAATATTTAGTTTCGGAATTTCGTTTTCGTCTGAAAAATAAATTTATTTAGTTACTCCCGAAATTAGTTTTTATTTATTTTGTTTTTCGTTAATAATTGCATTCGTCCGAAAATCCAAATTGAGGTCGAAGCTGTCATTGAAGGCTTATGTTGTCTGTCGAATGTTCAAAGAAGATTCAACGGAGCAGCTAAACTGTACGACGCCGTATAGTTTACCTGCTCCGTCGAATCTTCTTAGAACTTTCAACAGACACCATAAGCCAAAGTACGTGTGTACTTAGTTCTAGCTATTTTACTGCTCCTTCTCTTTGGTTACAAAAAGCCAATAACATTCATCATCATCATCATTATATTTATTCATCTTTTCTCCCCTACGTCGAATCTTTTCTCTCTATGTCGAATCTTTTCTCTCTATGTAGAATAATCTTGGACTAACAGAGTTAAGGTTAGGCACATTTGACCACAGGTTTGATGGACACAGATTGTTATTGTCATCATCATGTCGAATCTCCTATCTATATTGAACTGTTGTAACAACTAAAACAAAAATAAAGCATTTGTTTATGTCGGATCTTTCGTTTTTCGGATTCTGCACTTTCGTTATCGTTTGTTAAAACGATAACAAAAATACCTGAAATTCAGACGAAAATGCATTCGGACAAAAACGAATGCACATGTCTATTATCTAGCTCTTTGATCCCTTTTCCCACTTCACTCCTCTTCAATCTGTTGGATTCATAGTAGTTGCAAACAAAATATGCATACAACCCCTTTTTTACTTTTTGGTTCTTATTAGTGTATGATGTACAGCAATGGCTTCTATGCCTTCATGTTGAAAAAATATGATCATGCAAATAAGAGTACTGTGAATGTGCAAGACATTGTATCAATACTAATGAAGCTTTAATACTTACATGCTCTACATTGCAGCCTGTCACTTTCACACCAGCGCACAAAGCCAAGGGAGCTCTTTCTGTGTTAATAGCTCGGAACTGGACATAGCCAGCAGTGAACTCTTCTGTACCAAAAGAATGGATCATTAACTTGTTAATTATCATGTCACAGAACTCACATTTAGAACAACATATAAGAATTAATGGATATTTATCATGATCTTACTTGCTCCGAATGGTGAGTAGTAAGATGTTGTCTTATCAGCACTTCCAAAATCATACACTACAGGAACAGCAGGTCCATTGTTTGCCAAACAGGCTCCAACATTGTACACCAAAGGGTATTTCTATGAAAAAGATAAAAACGTTGAGCGAAACCATTGATAGGTAATAAATGACTGAATGCTCTATGCCTTGTACACACAGTCGGAATTTCCGACAACAAATGTTCAATGTGAGCATTGGTCTAAATACATATCCTGTCATTAGATGTGTCTAATTTTATCTATTTCCTGAATAAGCATAGCACACAGACCACAAACAAATATTAAAATGAAAAAAATATACATTCATATTAATCATTCATATATTATATATAACAAAATTATCCTTGTTTATTATGTAGAAAATGCAATGACTATGCAAAAGTTTTCATTTAGAAACCAACTAGAATTCATGGTTTACTAATCCGACTAGTGTAGATGGTAATCTGAATGTCTGCTATACATTGCTGGATAAAGGTCCAAGGCTGGCCATACATTATACAATTTTCTTGTACAATTATCCTTTAGATTGATCAAAACCATATCGTTTAAGGTCAAACCCAGGGCCGGGACAAGCGCTGGGCAGGAGGGGCGGCTGCCCTTGGCACTGTCGTTTCATGTGAGGTGGGGGGCACTGTGAGGAGATTGAGGGAGAGGGGATTTTTGTTGGGAGGGACAATTTGGGGGGGGGGTCGGCAGGGGGTAACAATTGCTAGGAGTGATGATTTAGGGGGATTTGTGTTGGGAGGGGGTTGTGCTAGAAGAGGTGATATGGTGAAGGAGGGAGAAGAATTGTGCTAGGAGGGGAAAATTTTGTTTGGGGGGATTTGTGCTCAGAGGGGAAATTTAAGGATTTGTGCTAGGAGGGGTGACTTTTTGGGGAGGGGCATTTGTGTTGAGGGGATTTGGGGGATGGGGGGGGCAAAGATTTGTGCTCAATAAAAAAATGTTTGAATAAGAAAATTGTATAATATATGGCCAGTTAAAAGGATAAGTTCACCTTTAAAAAAAATAAAAATAAATGCACATGTTTTTGCAGGTAAAAAAAATGTGCATATATTATTTTTTTTTAATTGCAACCTGTAAAGCATTGCACCCACAATCAGCAGATCACAGGTGCCATGCAGGACTCCTGTAGACTTGTCAGTGTATCTGTTTGCTCATACGGGCAGGCAGATACACACTGACAGGAAGAGACAATGATTTACCAGAGTCCTCAACAGCGCCATGGTAGTTCATCGAGAACTACACGCCGACAGGCAAAGGCTGTTGGTACTTGTAGTTTGCCATTCACACAATGAATGACACCGCTGGGCAGCTGCCTTGCTGTCAATAAAGGCAGTGGAGTGGGCAGCGGCTGCAGGATTGAGAACATGTTACAACCTAAAATAGGGTGAAACATGTAACATGTTCCCAAAGATGAATTTATCTTTTAAGGAGCAAAGTGCAATAACCAAATTCAGTAACCCAATGTGCGCTCGTGAGTGAGATTTAGAAAAAATGGCTTTTGACTGGTGCTATGGGAAATAACTGGGTTAGGGCTTCGCTGCTTGCCCTATTTTATTTAATAAACCCATTTGTTTGAGTTTTGATGTCATAAGAACTTGCATGGTTCATATTTTTCAAGCAACTTTGACAAACAAAGAAAAACCCTTTGTGTTAAAAGCTAGATAAAGGTCACCTATATTCCACAGAATGCTTACCTTGTAAAGCTGGAAGAGGTTTCCACCCTCCTGATTAAAGAAACTGTTGTCCGTGCGATATCGCAACAGAGATGAATTCCTCCACTGAGACAAGGGTGTGTCATTGGGAACATGCCACAGACTCAGATCTTTGGCAGTAATATCATAATATCCTGGATTCTAAAAACAAATTATTTAAAAACAGATTATTGTCTATGTATAGACATTATTAAGTTAAGAATAAATGGAAGTATTGTAAAAATTTGCCCTAAAAGTACTTTTCAGAGCTATCTGGTCAGTAAGAATCAGATTGAAGTCTACATGAAAAGTGACGATTGTGTAATAGTTTATATTTTGTGTCTGGCAGTCTTCACATGAATGGGTATTTTTCAATAATTCTGGAAGGTCACTGCAAACAGTACACAGGCCCTTGCCAACAACGCAGCAGCAAGAATTTACTAAAAATGTCCTTCAGTTGCCTCATATTTTGGAAGCTAAACTAAAATAGTTCAATTAAAAAAAAAATGAATACCTTGTAATCATCACTGGTTGCACCAACTGGCAACCCAAATGTGGCATAATTTGCCCAGTTTCCTTCTCCTATTGGATTATTTAGGTTGTTTCCCTGCTGGCTGGACCAGCGATCTCCTGGTGTGCATTTCCCATTCATGTTGTTCTCGTGTACACTTGCCACCAGTGTCCAACCTCCACCATTGGTTGTCATATCACAGAAAGTTTGGTAGATCAATCCATCTTCAGTGGACAGCAGGTAAATTCCATCTGGAGTAGCAGTATATTGTTTAGTTCAGAATTTATACTTGGACTAGAATCCACACCCAGTATACAGCCGATAAAATCATGGTAGAAGAAGGGTTACATATGCACTGCTTTAATCATCATAAAAGCAGACAATTTTCATATATTTGTTCTGTCTTTGCCCTTGGTCACTCATTTCTACATTTGTACAAATGCAACCTTCTCCTGTTTTTTCGCATATAACAAATGATCTCCTCCTCTATAGTCTATTGTGAATGCAGTCATAATACTCAACTACATTTCCAAACACATCATCTGTCAACCATTTCTACCAATTTCTCTACGGGACTCCAGTTAACCTGAACTCTGCCTTTTAAAACACTTCACAATGCAGCTTCCCATCTGAATTTATAGTCTAAACTTAACTTCAATCATTCTCCCCTTTTGTTTCTCTCAGGCAATTCTTTGCTCTCTGGAATTCTCTTTGCTACCTTAGACATGTTTCCACCTTTATAATGTTTAAGCAGTCCCTCAAAACCCACCTCCTCAAAATGTCTTCCCTTGTTATATTTATTGCAAACTATGTAAGCAACACTTACCAGCTTCAACAACTACGCATTCGAAAGAAAATAAGTCATCTAATTTGTATGAGCAATGAGGTTACTTCTCTCATGTCCATAAAAAATAGAATTCATTTTACATTGAGCGGTTTACTACAAACCCAAATAAATTAGTAAATAACAGGAAAAAATAAAATCTCTTTAGTTGACCTAATCATCATTTTACTACAAGTTTGACTGTTAGTTTTAAGGTGAATGACAAGTATTTATCTTGAAATGTATAGTATATAATACATTACATTAAAAAAAACAGACCCTTCCTCTGCTGGATTATTGATGACCTATTGTTTATAGAGCTAGAAAGCATATTTTCCCTTATTATATGTGTATATGCACCATGATATATGAATGTGTATCTCACCTTTAGCATATCTGTCTGAATTCTTGATTTCCTTACAGCTCCTGTATCCATCACCACCTCCAGTAGGGGACCCACCTCCAGTAGGGTACCCGGAGTTTGATATGATGCTATTTGCAGAGCTATCATCCCAGCATGCCAACAGGTTCAGGATGGTCTGCTTCTTCTCAGAGAGAGAAGCAGATTCTAAGAAAGGACATAGGTACAATTAGAGAAATGGACACATTCCTTCCTGAATTTCTGTTAAATTTTTGGTTCTTTGATTATTTTCCAACATACATTTATGTACTAATCTATATATTATTTATTTCTGTTCCAACTGGTTAAAAAAACTCATCTTTCTTTCTATAGTAACTAACTTGTATAATTGTCATTGCTGTGCTGTAAAGTTACATGCAAGTTGCAAAGGTACAGAAGTCTACATGTTCAAAATGTTTTATGTTGCCGGAATGTCTTCAGCTAGAATAAAGAATGATCATGGAGAATATAAAAATAAAGTTCCTTAATAATATCTTAGAAACTTCAAAGAAGCACCTTCTCAAATATAATAGAAACCTTTGGTTGTAATTGCCAGGATCTGAATATACATTTCATAGATTTAAACCTTTTTTTTTTTTTTTTTTTTTTTGCTTGTACATAAAAAGGCAACATGCACTGCACATTGAATATTAGGGATATCTTATCTCTTTCAGAGATTTTTCTTATCTTCTGGGTAGATATACGATATGTTTGTACTCAATACAGTACACTGTATAGTCTGACATTTTTAGCCTTAATTAATTAGCACAGCATCATTTACACGCAGATCTCGCCCATGTTGTAAATTATAAGCCAGGTCCAAAGACAAATGCCAAAGTGGTTTAAAATTCTAATTTTACAAGTATTATGCCCCGTACACACGGTCGGACTTTGTTCGGACATTCCGACAACAAAATCCTAGGATTTTTTCCGACGGATGTTGGCTCAAACTTGTCTTGCATACACACGGTCACACAAAGTTTTCGGAAAATCCGATCGTTCTGAACGCGGTGACGTAAAACACGTACGTCGGGACTATAAACGGGGCAGTGGCCAATAGCTTTCATCTCTTTATTTATTCTGAGCATGCGTGGCACTTTGTCTGTCGGCTTTGTGTACACACGATCGGAATTTCCAACAACGGATTTTGTTGTCGGAAAATTTTATCTCCTGCTCTCCAACTTTGTGTGTCGGAAAATCCGATGGAAAATGTCTGATGGAGCCCACACACGGTCGGAATTTCCGACAACACGCTCCGATCGGACATTTTCCATCGGAAAATCCGACTGTGTGTACGGGGCATTACAGGGGTTGATTTATTAAAATGGGAGAATGCAAAATCTGATGCAGCTCTGTACAGAAACCAATCAGCTTGCAGGTTTTATTGTCAAAGCTTAATTGAACAAGCTACAGTTAGAAGCTGATTGGCTACCATGCTCAGCTACACCAGATTTTGCGCTCTCTAGTTTTAGAAAATTAACCCCCATAGTGTTTTTAGCATGAAACCCATATTTAACCTTTCTGCATAAAAAGTCAATGTGTAGAGCATTGCTGGTGTGCAAAGCATGCTAGACTGAATGGATGGGGGTCCTTAGATTACCATATTTCCAAAACCTTGTTGTAGGAAACACAATGAGAGTTTTAGAGATTGCCAACAGTGACAGTTCCAGCACAATAACATAGTGACATTTGGATGCCAGAATAAAAACAGCTGAGTACCTCTCTTGTTGATCATAACTTATTATACCCAAGAAATACAGTATACTCACCACATTTGTTAGCAAAAGCTGTAGCAACTGCCAAGGAAAGGACTAGAAGACTGTGCACCAACATCTTCACCTGAGCAAATGAGACAATTTTTTTATAAATGTATGCTATTGCAGTGTACTAACATGATCAGATTTAACATAAATAACTAAAACCATTCAAAAGAATGCTACAGATGCTAATACGTCAAAGAACTTTGTTGATTTAGTAAAATTATTAAAAACACCAAAGCCATGGAGTTCTGCTTAAAAAGAGTTAAGGACAGACCTAAACTCCTTACCAGAAATACTTCAGAGTCTCTTCCAATACGGGACTGGAGATATCTGATCCATTCAGTTTTTGGTTTCACCTTTTATAGCTTTTGTTTTCGTACTAACCTACTCCACAGCATTCTTCCACAGACTGAAATAACCTGTTTGAGTTGTTTTAAACATTTGTTTTCTGGGATTGTGATACAGAGTTTTCTAACACAATTATTTGACATATCAAGGCTTTGTTTGTATCTCGTTGGCCCAATTCCAAGAAGAGGAAATGTTCCTTTCTCAATTAGGGTGCTATAGATTAGTGAGACTTTCACATGGGAGTGCAGCATTGGCATATTTAATCCATGGGTTCCAGAACTTAAGAATTTTTTTTTGTGGGTATTAGTTGGTACCAGCAAGTAAATGGTTAGTTTTTCATTGATGAACAGTTCTGCCCGTCTGGCTTAGTTTGAGTTCTGGCCAGTGTAAGTGGTAAGTAGAGCAGAGTACAGGGGTTGGTAATATGTAAGGCAGTGTACAGGGTTTAGTAGTTTGTAGGTCAGTGTACAGAGGTCAGTAGTTCTAGGGCAGGGTACAAGGGTCAGTAGTTTTTAGGGCAGTGAACAGGGGTCAGTAGTGTGTAGGCTAGCGTACAGGGGTCAGTACAGAGGTCAGAGTACAGGGGTATGCAGTGATTGCAGGGAAGAGTACAAGAGTCAACTGGGCAAAGTAAAAGGGGTCAACTTGGCAGAGTACAATGGTTCAGTAGGGAAGAGTACAGGGGTCAGCAGAGAAGAGTACAAGGGTGTAGCAGAGTATCTCAAAGGGAGCCTGAAAAAGTCCTGTTGGGGGTTTACACATCTCCCAGGCTCCTCTCGTACACTTTTAGAGACCTCTGATTCTCTGTCCAGTTTGGGCTTGCACCTCTCCCTCCTGGAAATTTAGCATCATCTTCAACTCAGAGTCAGGGCTCTTGAGCTTGGGTTACAGACAAGTCATGTCTGTGAGAGCTGCAAGGTGGTTGGAAGCCTTAGGCTTGCTCAGCCTACTAGTTAGGACATGGATTTGTTTAGTTTGTGCCCACACATGGCTAGGATTTTGTTTTGGAGTTTCTGCCTTGTTTATTTTATAGAACACTGTACAGCACCTGTAAATAGACTTGTAAATAGCACCAATAATCACACCCCTGTTTGTCACTAAATCGCTGAGTTGGTATCTGTACCTGAAAGTGGGCTCACCCCAGGGAGCTTTGTACCTGCCACCTATCCGCAGCTCACAAGGGGTCATTAGTCTGTAGTGCAGAAGCAGCTTCCTCCACATTCAGCGCGGCACAGTGAAGCAGTGCTGACTGACATACCACTATTTGTTCTGGCTTGTTGATCCCTGCTGGCCCTCTTCTCCCATCCATCCCATGTGATGTCACATACAGATGCCTGAGATGGATGGGAATAGAGGGCCAGCAGGGATAGGCACAGGACACTTAAAGGGGTTGTAAACCCTCGTGTTTTTTCACCTTAATGCATCCTATGTATTAAGGTGAAAAACCTTCTGTCATGCAGTCGCCCCCCAGAACCCCCATTTTACTTACCTGAACCCGTTCTTTCTCGCCTCGGGGACAAGCACACCAGCTCTAGCCGGTGTCTCATGTCCTGATTGGATAGATTGATTGCAGCGCAGCCATTGGCTCCCGCTGCTGTCAATCAAATCCAATGACGTGGGGGCATGCCGAGTCCTGCTGTTTGTGTCAAGAGACGCAGCAGCAAGACATGGGAGCACACCCGCATGGGTGTCCTGAAGGAGAGTGCTTCTCCGACGGGTACTCGAGAAGAGGAGGAGCCACGAGCACCACTGAGGGACCCCAGAAGAGGAGGATTGGGGCCACTCTGTGCAAAACCAACTGCACAGAGGAGGTAAGGAGGTAATTAAAAAAAAAAAACGAGGGTTTGGTAACCCTTTATGTGTGTTACTTCCTTGTGCCACTCTGAATATGGGGAAATGAAGGATTGGCTAGGCAGGGAAGCAATCTACCTATCACCTGTCTGCAATTAACAAGTTGCCAACCCCCACTATAGAGATAGGGAGAGAAAGCAGGGAAA
This sequence comes from Lithobates clamitans, assembly GCA_037952925.1. Lineage (NCBI taxonomy): Eukaryota > Metazoa > Chordata > Amphibia > Anura > Ranidae > Lithobates > Lithobates clamitans. The sequence continues at coordinate 1,737,253 of JBBGZY010001199.1, forward strand.
ATACCCCTGCAGTGTTCTGGCTGTGGGACACAGTTCCAATTCATGGGACGCAGGGTTAAAATTCCTAGCATCCCGCAAATTGGAACTGTGTCCCGCAGTCAGGACTGTTGGGAGGTATGGGTTTGGAAAAGTTCTACACCTCTGTCAGGACCCAAGAGTACACTGTAAAAAATATTGTGCTGGGCCCACTCAAAAAAATTGAGGCAACTATTTGCATCAGCTTTTTAAGTACTGTCAACTAAACTTATTTTAGTCTGACTCATTAGACTTATAGACCATAGTGTTTTCAGTTAGGAATACATACCTTAACTTGTCTACAACTATATTTTTAAGTAAAGCCAACTCAATTTTTCCAGTTTATAGACCATAGGTTTAAGTAAAGCCAACTCAATTTTTCCAGTGTATAGAAAAGTTTAAGTTAGGAACACATACATTAACTTATTTATTTCAAATACTTAGATAGTACTGTCAATTTACGGAGCACTTTATTTTTACATTGTACATTGTTATCAGTCCCTGTCCTCAAGGAGCTTTCATTCTAAGATCCCTAACTCACATTCATACATGCAAATACTAGGGCCAAATTACACAGGAGCCAATTACCCTACCAGCATGTCTTTGGATTATGAGAGGAAACCTATGCAGGCACAGGGTAGGACATGCAAACTCAAGGCAGGTAGTGTCATGGTCAGGATTACTTAGTTACTTAGCTTTAAGAGATATTAACTTGTAACTTACTCAATTTTTTAAAGTTGGTAAAACATATTTTCCAAATGTATTTGATATATGTTTGAAGGTTTTTATATAAAAATAATACAATAATATGTTTTCAAAAAAGGAATAGACTGATGAAACAGGCTTTCAAAACAAATTAACATTTATTATTTACAAAGTGTTACAAATGTAATAGTATTAAAGCAGCATCAAATGTAAATGTAAACATTTCAAAAAAGAAAAGAAAAAAATGCCTTTCTCAGCTAACAAATCAAACTGAAACACACACATGTATATACAGTATATCTGTTAAGAACATAGAATAATACAATACGGCACTGGATTGCTTTAACTGACAATTGCGCGGCGATGTGCCCCAAAAAAATTGACATTCTTTTTTTCACACAAATAGAGCTTTCTTTTGGTGGTATTTGATAACCTCTGCGGTTTTTATTTTTTGTGCTATAAACAAAAAAAGACCAACAATTTTGAAAAAAAACTATTTTTTTTTACTTTTTGCTATAATACATATCTAAAAAAATATAAAAAAACACATTTATTCATCAGTTTAGGCTGATATATATTCTTCTATATAAAAAAATTGCAATAGGCGTATATTGATTGATTTGCGCAAAAGTTATCATGTCTAACTATGGGATAAATTTAGGGACTTTTTCTTTTATTGTTTTTACTGGTAATGGCGGCGATCTGCGATTTTTAGTGGGACTGTGACATTGCAGCGGACAAATCTGACCCCAAATCACACTTTTTGGGGACCAGTGACATTATTACATTGATCAGTGCTATAAAAATGCACTGATCAATGTATAGATGACACTGGAAGGGAAGGGGTTAACACTAGGGGGCGATCAAGGGGTTAAGTGTGTTCCCTGGGTGTGTTCTAACTGTAGAGGGGATGGGCCACCAGGGACATGACAGAGATAGCTGTTCCCGATCACTGGGAACAGAAGATCTATGACATGTCATCTGGCAAAATGGGAATCACCTTGTTTACATAGGCAGATCCCCGTTCTGCCTCTGTATACTGCAATCATGGGTCGCCAGTTGACATCGAGTCTGTCGAACCCACGGGCACACTCCCGTGGCACGTGGCAGGCCTGCACGCCCGCTATCTCCTGTGTAAAGACCGACGTAAAACTATGGTGGTTTGTGCAGGAGAGCCAACCTTCCGCAGTATAATGACGGTGGCTGGTCGGCAAGCGGCTAAAGTGTGAACTTTTGAAGATAGATTCCCCACATCTAGCTCTAAAAAGATCTTCTGAAAAACTTCAAAGGTATATTTTAGGTTTTCAGGGTAGCTCAGGCTAAAAGCATAAATGAGTCCCATAATTATCCTTTCTGATACAAAATTAGAGTGCTTTATGAAAAAAATACACTATACCAATATGCTTGTTTTTCCTGCCAATGTAGCATAAATATGGTATATTTGTTTTTGAAATGTAATAACATAGTGCAAAGTGGGCGGGGCTTTAGGTTACATAATCTAACGTTGAATGTCCAATATCTCAAAAACCGAACAAACAGAAATTTTGTTTTAGTAGTACATATCAGCTCATACACAGCACAAACAAATTGTATAATTGTTTTTAAAATGTAATAACATGTGGTGCAAAGTGGGAAAGGTTTCATGAACTATAATGCGCAATATCTCTGAAACCAAACCAGCACATACGTTTGTTTTTGCAGCACAAATCAGCACAGATGCAGTGCAAATGGATGCATCTTTGTTTTTAAATTTTAATAACATTGGATGCAAAGTGGGCAGGACTTGACATTACCTAATCTGAATTTGAATTCCGATATCTTAAAAACCGAACCGGCTTAATTTTTTGACACAAAATAGTTTTTAAGCTTAACAGCTGGCGGTCTCTCACCCTTCATCTTGGTTGCGTTCTGCCGCATGCAGTAAGCACATACTTTGCGTGCGCACAAGTGAGTTATCTCAATTGGTGTATTCAACGGATGTATGTCCATTTAGTATAAATATATTATTCTGCAAATAAAATAAACATTTTGGATGGTATGTTAAGCAACATTTAAAGCATGTGAACGATAATTTGTTCAATGTTCACGCTTACCTTTCAATGGCATTGCATGGCTTTGTAGTGACTTGGAAAAATTCATGTCACTGGTGGCGCTCTTTTGTCCTGATGGGCCTCAAACGTATGGGAACTGCATTGTGCAGGCTTTCAAAGTTCCAAAAGGCGTCAAACTCTTTAAAATATACAGCATCAAAACTCGTGCGGTTGCACGTTTGGCAAACATATGCGTCCCGCAATTTCAGTCAAATGAAAAGATCATATTTTTAAGTAAATGTAACTCAATTAGAATATGGAAATGCACATACCGCAAAAGTTTTGTCTAGATTACTCAATATTATACATTATTTTTGTAAATGTAAAAGGTGTGTTTTAAGAACTAATGAAAATTAAGTAAGGTACTTTAAAATATCAACGTAAATAATTGACATTTATTTTTATGTTGAAAATTATAAAATGTTTATGTTAAAATTACAAGCCAACAGAATAATTTTTATTAGTGTAGTTTGCATCCCCAGTCTGTGGAGAGAGGAGCAGTCTGTGTGCCCAGTCAATTCCTATTTGATGTGTGTCACAGTAATGAGAAGTGAGGAAAAATCTCGTTGAGGACCTATACAGCAATAACATATTTTTAGTAAAATGGTGAATGGGTCAGGTTTTAATTGTTGGCTATAAATTTACTAAGACAATTTCCCCTTACCTCCTGTCTAGATGATGGCTGTGACAACAAGAAGTCTGAGGAAACCTCCCCTGCAGGTACATAGAAATCCATTTTACCCAACAGAAATGAAACCCTTTCATACTCTATCCAAGATAAGGAAAAAAGTGTAGGCTGGGGTTAAGTGTACCTGTACACATCATAGCCCTTCTACCTTATCATGCTCCAATCCAGCTAAATATCAATGACTAGATTGCAAAGCCTGCCGTGAAAAAATCCTGGTCTGTCCCATGCATGTGCTCTGAACTCTATACAATCTTATGGAGCTTCCAAGTTAGAGCTTCTATGGGAAGATTTTTAACAAGTGTCTGTGCAATCTGGAAAATGTTATCTCACTAAAAGACCATGCTGCTTACATGTGCATAAAAGATTGGAAGAGGTGGGAGCGGGAAGTATTGCAATAAAAATGCAACTGTACAAACATGGAGTTAAACTTTAAATTGCTAAACACACATTTTTGTATATGTTTAGCTTTGAATATTTCAAAGAATTAGCAACTGTGAACAACCAATTTCCATTGGTGCAACCATAGATGTGTACAGCCCCATAAAACCGAGGCTCAACCAATTGTTTGAATCACTCTGTTGCCATCCATGTAAAGGACCACTACGTTTGCCACAGATGGATCAAAATGTGGCCTGTCCTGCTGAACTGGCCAAACAAAAATTTACCAACAGTCCTGTTTGAGAGGAGTTTATCATTAGATCAACTTCTCTTGTACAGGAATGGCCATTGATGGATAAAAATGTGGCCTGTTCAGCAGGGACAGGCCAAATTTTGATCCATTTATGGCCATTCCTGTACAAGAGGAGTCGATCTAATAATCAACTCCTCTCAAACAGGACTGTTGGTAAATTTTTGTTTGAATGGTGTATTCTGAAAGTGGAGGAGTCCCGCTGTCAAAATACAATAGCACAGTGGGAAGGATTCCCCATCTACCTCACTTGTGTGGTTGGGAGAATCAATTCAGTTTATTTTTCAGTCTGCTGGCTGATCAAAAAAAGTCTATGGCCAGCTTAAGTCTGTCCAATAAAACTGTCAGTTACAATACAGTTTCAGGAACCAATACATTTATTAATGTTAGAAATAGAATGCTGGATAGCCGCACTCCAAAAAGTTCACCTTTATTATCAAAACGAACTGCACAGTTGCTGACGCCTTTCACACCAGTCAAGCACCATATCTGGTGTGAAAGGCGTCAGTAGCTGTGCAGTTAGTCTGTATTGCCCTGTGATGCTTTGATATCCATCTTTTTAATAACAAAGGTGAACTTTTTTGGAGTGCGGCTACCCAGCGTTCTATTTCTTCCATTATCTCTGTTGCAAACAGAGCCAGCACCCTGCCTGATTGCAGAGACAGTTGTTCTTAGGAGAGGTGATTACTTTGGAGTGGTGCACTCCCATTTATTAATGTTACTTTTGTACATACAGAATTAAGGGAACAAGGTATAATAATATAATAATATAATAATGCAAATAGGGAAATTGTATTAATAAAAAGTATAATTTAAATTGTAAAATTTTATTACTGAGCTATGCAAACAAGTTCCTAAGTTCCTTCTTTAGAATAAACAGAATGAGTCTAGTAGACATCCTGGGTATCATAAAGTTTGAAAAACGAAATCATAAATTCTAATATAATAAATAACTATAAATAATTATACCAAATAATAATATAATAATAATAAAAATGATTCAATAATGTAATTAAATTAAAAACACTGAAATTTGCTCAGTTGCAGAATTGTCGCTGTCATTACTTTTCAGTGTTTGATGACAGATTTCCCCACAAATCACTATCGCTCAATTCTGCGAGTGATTCTAATTTATTATCGCTGTTTTCTAGCTGGTCTAAAACCACTTTTGATGTAAGTGGATGGTTTTGGTTGCTATGGACAATCTCCAGTTTCCAGGCAGAAAGAACAGTTTTTATAATATAAAACTGCATGCAGGGCACTGGACAAACCACTAGGGACAAAGGGGATGTGTAATTATTTGATACAGTACTGTAATCTGTGTGTTTTACTTTTTGAATTTGGCGCCGAACTCCGTCCCCGTGCGTCGCAACGCTTGCAGGGAACGCAACTCGGCAAAGTCATATGCTTGGGCAGGCATACACATGTATATAATATACATGTGTGCGTGTATATGTATGTACAGTATATATATATATATATATATATATATATATATATATATATATAATTATATATAATATAAAATATTGTGAATCCCCCCTCATTACACCAGGGTCCCCAGAAAGCCCCCCTCCCATACATCAGGGTCCCCAGAGAGCCCCCCTTACATCGGGGTCCCCAAAGAGCCCTTACATAAGGGTCCCCAGAGAGCCTCAGGGCTCAGGAGTGCGCTACATAAAGAATGCAGGGCTCAGGAGTGCACTACATAAGGAATGCAGGGCTCAGCTGTGCCCATCCATGCAGCCTCACCAGTGCTCAGCAATGTAGCCTCACCAGTGCCCAGCAATGCAGCCTCACCTGTGCCCACATCTCAGCCTCACCAGTGCCCAGCAATGCAGCCTCACCAGTGCCCAGCAATGCAGCCTCACCAGTGTCCAGGAATGCAGCCTCACCAGTACCCAGGAATGCAGCCTCACCAGTACCCAGGAATGCAGCCTCATCAGTGCCCAGCAATGCAGGCTCACCTGTGCCCAGCAATGAAACCTCACCAGTGCACCCCCCACTGTAGTGCCCTTTGTCCCCTGCACCCCGCCCACTGTAGTGCCCTCTGTTTCCTGCACCGCCCACTGTAGTGCCCTCTGTCCCATGCATCCCCCCACTGTAGTGTCCTCTGCCCCCTGCACCCCCCCCACTGTAGTGTCCTCTGTGCCCTGCACCCCCACTGTATTTCCTCTGTCCCCTGCATCCCCCACTGTAGTGTTCTCTGCACACTCACTGTACTGTCCTCTGTCCCCTGCACCCCCACTGTAGTGTCCTCTGTCCCCTGCACCCCCCACTGTAGTGTTCTCTTTCCTCTGCACCCCCTAGTGTCCTCTGTCCTTTGCACCCCCCACTGTAGTGTCCTCTGTTCCCTGCACCCCCACTGTAGTGTCCTCTGTCCCCTGCACCCCACCCCACAAACACACACTGTATAGGTAGAACTCTCCTACCTTACACAGGTGTACAGCAAGCAGAGCAGCAGAGATCGAAATCACAGGGCTGGAGGGAGGCAGGAACTATTGAAGTTAACTTTTCACATTAACAGGCTGGTGATTGGTTGCTAGGATTGCCTAGCAACCAATCACCTGCTGTTTAATGTAAAAAGTTAACTCCAGCAGTTCCCGCGCCATCCAGCCCTGTGATAATGGCCGCTTGCCGCTGTCCAATGAAGAGGACAGCGGTGAATATGTCCGCGGGCCGGGTGCCCGCATTCAGCAGTGCACTCTGTATGCAGTGCACCCCTAAAACCTGTGCTCTGTATGCAGCGGAACCCTTACCCCTGCACTCTGTTTGCAGCACACCCCTAAACCCTGCATTCTGTACACAGTGCGCCCCCTAAAATTTGCACTCTGTACACAGCACACCCCTAAACCCTGCATGCTGTACACAGCGCACCCCGGAACACTGCACTCTGTACACGGCGCACCCCTGAAACCTGCACTCTGTACACAGTGCACCCCTGAAACCTGCACTCTGTACACAGCGCACCCCTGAACCCTGCACTCTGTATGTGAAGTAGCGAATAAATATGCTATTTACCGGTCCCTTCTTTTTGTGAATGAACAGAGTTGTGTTTACTATGCTTCAGTTTGTGAATGAACAGGAAGTTGCTCAGCGCAGAGCACTTCCCACTTATTTACTGTCCAGTGCAGCCTAGGGTTCAGAGAAAGGGACTGGGGCAGAGGCATAACTAGAACCTTCTGAGCCCCGGTGCAAGAAACTATGAAGGGCCCCCTGAACCCATCCTGGGGCCCTTGCCACTCATCCAGGCCCTTTACTCCCATTGCAAGCTGGCTAGCAGTTCACTTCCTGAGTCTATACAGTAGAGAGGGGAAGGGCTTCTGACCTGGACAGGTATTGGCTTCAGTGTACAAGCAGAGCAACTCACTTGTTTACTGAAGCCGAAACCTGCCCGGGTCGGAGACCCCCATAGTTGCCAACATTTAAAAAAAGTTTTTAGGGACACCTTTTGCCTACATGTCCAAAAAACCACTGTAGGTGGCACATGTATTTTAATTAGGGATAGGGCATTCATTTAATATGGGTGTAGTTCTACAGGAAGTGTCCCATTAACATTTTTATGTGTTGGGGGAAGCTTTCCTTGTCTCTAAAATTTATTGTTTAACTTTTGTGACATGTGGCCAATGGCGGGGAGGGATGCTGCAGTAGCTTTAGTGATCGCATCACTTGGGACCCAGGAAACCCCATGAGAGATTTGGAGTACATTCTCTGAGTGCCCAAGGCTAGCGATGATACTGCATGTATCTATTATTATTATCAGTAGGACATTAGGATGCTATTTGAGATATTATCACAATATGCATGAAGATGTGAAAGATTGCTAAAGTGACCATATATGCTGTGACTGTACTTTTATATTACTTTCATGGTAATGCGAAGATACAGATATTTATTTAGATTTATTATTGTAGCTTATTATAAACAATAATAATAAACCCAAATAAATATCCACGTTCACATTAATAATGAAAAAAGCAATCACAGTATATATGGCGACTTTAGCCATTTTTTACATCTTCATACATATTAGGAACATCTCCATTGGCAGCCTAATGTCCTAGTGACAATAATAATCAATGGAATCTGTAATCTTAATCACTGACAACATAGTGTTGCACTGGCTGGCCGTGGAGACACTGAGGTTCCCTCTATTTTAAGGGTGGAGGTGTGCACGCAAATCCAGGGAACCTCAGCATCTCCATGTGGTCATACTTTGCTGCTTACCAGATCTGCTGATTTAGGAGGAGCTCAACCTGCTGCACATTTACAACTTGGAATCCTCATGGTCTGCTCCAGTCTCTCACAGGGTCTTTCCATGCAGCTTGAGCCTTGCACCTGAAGGCTTCATCACCTTCGAGGCTGGCCACACCCCCTCCCTGAGTCCAGCCCAGTCAAAATGCAAGCCTTAGCAGGCTGCGCCTCGGGCATGTTCTGTAGGAGTAGGAGCGTGTGTACCCCAGCAACACCTGATCCACTGATGGGGAGGAGGTTGGGATCTCCCCAGATCGGGACAGTTGGCAACTAGGGAGGCCCCTCCCCTCACCACTGTAGAGGAAAGTGAACTGATAGCCGGAGGGAGATCCTGCGGCTCACGGCCACCACAGAGCTTTCAATCGCCCCCTCCCACCCCTCCACTGCATAGTGAACTGACAGCCGAACGTGATTGGGGAGATGCCAGGTTCTGAGGCCCCCCACAGTGGTGGAACGCCAAGGCCTAGTTGCAAGTGCGACTGCTGCGACCCTGGTAGCTCTGCCACTGGACTGGGGAATCTGTCCTCAGTCCCTTTCTGTGTCTCAAAAAATTCAACACCAGGGGCCAGTTTAGGCATTTTAGGTAGTTGGCATCTTTGTCCTGGGCACTGAATGAACTTGTTTCAGTACTGGGGGAGGGGGGTACGGAACTGAGTTTTTTCCTTGGGTAAAAGAATGTCTAGCTTCACCACTGTATGTTGTATCCCTTAGAAATTGACAGTAAACAGTAGAGGAGAAGCTGCAAAGCATGCAGGGAATCCTGGAAGTTGTGAATCAAGATGGCCATAAGACAGACAACACTCACAACTAGAAATTAGATTTTTCAAGTAAGCTTATATTGGATTGTCAATCATATTTATTGCTTGTATTGACCATAGATTCCCTTTAACCCTTGCAATGCAGGGAGGCCTTTTTTTTTCCACTGCCCAGAGTGGGGCTTTAAATATAACTACCGTACATGCCAAACTTTTTTATTTAAATAGAGTGGTGATGGTGGTGGTGATGGTGGGGGGGGGGGGGTTAGAACCATTCTTGGCATCTTATTGCTGTGTGTTCCAGTTGAACTCTCTCTAATCATCCTGATCACCAATGCCACCAGGATTCAAAGTGAAGATAAATTTAAAATGTTGAGTTATCTCCAGAACAGGCATAGAGGGGAAATCTTCCATTGGGTACAATTGTTCCCATAACACTCATCTAAGACAGTGAGACAGTGAAAAGATATCCTCTTACTTCCCATTAAATCTACAGAAGAGGAAGTTGAGGAAAATCTCCCTAATAACACAAAAAAAAGCTCCCTGTGATTTTAACCAACCGTTCTCTATCCAAAAAGATAAAGAGATTTTTTTGGGCTTTAGATATACTTAACATAAAAATAAAAATGTCTGGATCCCTGCAGGGTACTTTAAGAAATAGTCAAATGTTTCTTTCTACGCTCTGGTTCAAATTTGGTTTGAACTTGAGAGTTCAAAGTCGCACGACAAGTCACCTCATTAGCCGCAATGAAACCGTTCAAATCGGTGTGACTCAAGTCGCAGCAACTTTGAAAGAGGTCACTGCACTATTTTTTGTGACTTCGTAGCCACTTGTATTGACATCTGTTAGATCAAGTTTTAGAGTGTCAGCAAGCGCAATGAAGTTGCACTGAATAGTCAGCTTCAAAGTCACGCTACTTTGTGCAAAGCCCCACTGATTTGAACCAGGACTAAGGCTTTCTTCATTTTTGAATGTTTCGGGTGTTACACATTTAGAGGAATACATTCCTTTTAAGTTTAGCCAGTTGCATTGGGGAGCCATTAGGAATAAATGGCACTGAGGTGTGCCTGTAAAAATAGATGTGCGTTTCGGTGCATCATGGAAATGCGTGCAATTTTGCTTGAAAGGGAATGGAGCCTAAAGAATTGTTCAATTGTTGCCTGTTCATTTATTGCTTTTCTCCATCAGATCTGTCGCCTTTCACCTTGTGTGTTAGAATCTCCAGGTGACCACTTAAAAATCCCTGTGACAGTCACATTGTTCTAAAATCAAAAATAAAAGGATAAATGTGTTTTTTGCCTTGAGGCCTAATTCACACCTATGCAGGTTGCAGTTTGCATATTGCAGGTGCATTTTGAGTTTTTCAATACACGCTTTTGATCCACTGAAGTCTATGGAACCAAAAACCAGAAATAAACCCTGGCCCTTTCCATAAAATGCATAGAAGTGAACTACATCCATAGGAAACCATGTTAAATGGACTGTAGTGTGTTTCTGCAAAACTGAAAACACACTAAAAAATGCAGAGGTGTGAAGCAGGCCTAAAAGGAACATGTTCTTGTTGAGTTTGTAGTTTAGTTACAAAATGAACAAACCTGTATTACATGAATGTTAATAATGGTGAGAATTTATGCTCTGAGATTGGAATGGTGAGACCTACTGACACTGTAAATGACAGGTTGCCTCGGGTAGTCAGGCACTGGTATTCATCCGCTGCCTGTGACCCATGCCACCTTGTTCTCAAGAAATGACTACCATAACCGGTTGAGAGTAGATTGTATTATTGCACAATGTCTTACAATAGCAGTGGCCAGCAAACTCCCTTTCACCTGAACAATTATCTGTACTTAAGCTCGGCTTGACTTTCTGTCCGGTTCAAAAAATAGATCAATTTGAGCTAATTAAAGGTATCAACCTTTTTTCTAGAAAATGAATGTTTAAAGTTTTGTTTGATAAATCTAAAACACCCAGCATTGACCAGGCCTCTACCTCTACCAGCTCAGGCTGGGAAGGTATGACCATCTCAGATATTCAAGCTATGGAGGAGTTGATGGAGCTGTGGGAGGAAGGTGGCCTGGAGGAGAGTGACCTTGCTGAGGCCAACTCCCTTGATCATGTTGCGGGCCCCCTTCCTCACACACCTCCACCCTCCGTCCCTACTGTCCCCCCCTTGATGACTTCGCTTCCACCTAAGGAATATAAACCCAAATCCCGAACCTTCCCTACCCTAAAAGGGAATCCCAATATATGGGCTTTCACCAACCAGGTGACAAAAGAAATTACACAAAAGTGGAAGGATTTATCTGTTGCCAATCTAACCACTTCACAACTTGAGGCCCTTAAACTCTTACAAAACAACAGAGACATCGTGATCAAGCCCTCCGATAAGGGGGGCAACTTGGTCATTATGGGCAAAAATCAATATGAAACCATGGTTTGGCCTATAGTGCAAAATCACCATTGGTATCGAAAAGTTTCCCCTAGTCATCTTACCCTAACCATCACTCGATACAAACATCTTATAGGCGCAGCATACCACAAGGGACTCGTTAGTAAAAACACCTGGGAATTCCTCAATGAAGATTCACCTCGAACCCCCACCCTTTACGCACTTCCGAAGATACACAAAGACACAAAAAAGCCTCCAGGGAGGCCTATAGTATCCGGAAATGGATCACTCACTGAGATGGCCAGCAAACTGGTGGATGACTTTTTGAGGCCCCACGTTGAAGGACTCACATCGTATCTTCAGGATACGGGTGACCTCCTTCGTGTCTTGGGTGGTATTTCTGTGCCCCCGGATTCTTGGTTGGTAGCTTTGGACGTGGAAGCCCTCTACAACTCCATCCCCCATGAATTGGGGTTGGAAGTTGTGGAGGGCTTCATCTCTGAGAACCCTGGAGTCTCGGCAGAATACAATAAATTTATTCTGGATATGCTCCTTTTTATTTTGTCTAACAACATCTTTCTCTTTGGGGGCTCCCACTACCTCCAGGTGCAGGGGGTAGCGATGGGGACCAAGTGTGCCCCATCGTATGCCAACCTGTACCTGGGGGGGTGGGAGCGGGAGATATTCTACAGGGATGATATGCAGGTCTACTTTGAATGTATCCCGGTGTGGCGACGCTTCATTGATGATGTTTTTTTCATATGGCATGGTAGTAAAAACACCCTCCTTTCCTTTTTGGACAGCCTTAAGATCAACAAATATAATCTTAAGTTTACTTTTGATATAAATCAACATCAGCTGACTTTCTTAGATGTCCAAATATTAGTTAATGAGGATGGAAGTATCAGGACCACTTTATACCGGAAACCGTCTGCTGGAAACTCGTTACTCCACGCCACAAGTTCCCACCCGGTCCCCCTTATAAACAATTTACCATATGGACAATGTCTCAGAGTCAGACGGAACTGTAGCGATGATTCTGACTTTGAGAAAGAGGCCAAATTGCTTCGGTCTCGCCTACGTGAACGAGGCTACAGCAATAAATGCCTTAAAAGGGCCTATTCAAAAGCCAAAAAACAAAATAGGTCTTCGCTCATACACCAAGCGAAATCAAAGGAAACTGATCCAAGTATTAGGATAATTACGAGATTCTCAGGCCAACAGAAACAAGTCAGAGAGATCATCCAGAAATATTGGTATTTTTTAATGGGGGATGACAAAATCTCCAAACATCTCAAAGTCTACCCAGAAATTACATTCAGGCGCTCTCGTTCTTTACGAGATGCCTTGGTGCATAGTCATCATGACACCAGTACCAAATCATTATCAGAATCCAGAAAGGGGAGTAGGCCTTGCCACAAATGTCAGTTTTGCAGGTTCATATTTGCTGCTAGGAGCATCAGACTTCCCAATGGTCATCTGTTTAAACCTAATTTTTCTGCTACTTGCCAATCTATTGGTATCGTATACCTCATGATATGCGAGTGCCAAAGTTTCTATGTCGGTAAAACCAAACGTCCCTTCTTCTGCAGGATCAGGGACCATGTATCCCTGGTCCAGAAGAAGAAAATGGAAACTCCAATCAGCCGACACATGGGCTTATACCATAATTTTGATAGCAGCAAAATGCACTTCTATGCTCTAGAGCACATCCCTCCCGGGGAAAGAGGGGGCAACTATGATAAATTACTTTTGCAACGAGAGGCCCGCTGGATTCATGATCTTTCGGCTTTGAAGCATCCAGGCCTTAATGATGCCTTCAGCTTCAAACCGATTTTATAACATGAAGTAGCTATCTGTACTAACAGGACTCTCCTCTATTTCTCTCCTCTCTGTTCTCCTTTTTCTTTTTTCTTTTTCCTTTGATAGGACCATATAAATATCTGTAAATGATTAGATTGTAACCTAATTCTGTGAGTGTTTGTAAATGTGACTTTGTACACATATTCTTGTTTCGTTTCTTCATTGTTTAGTGCCTAAGTATGCAGTTGACTTTCTTCCCAAGCCTGTTATATGCCCCTTATATATCATTTGATTTATCAATTGACTTTAAAACCGGTCTCCTTTGCCATGAATTTCCTCCCTCTCCTTTGGTTCACACGGACACCAGGGGCACGTAAGAAAGTTGCGAATAATCAATCGCTTACCACTTGGGGGCCCTAGAGGCGCAGATCCCCACGCTTTGCAGAGGTCAGGAAATAAGGGTTTACAGTTTCCATTTTTCACATTCAATTTTGATTTGTCTCACTTCCTGATCATGTTCTGGCTTTTCTTGGAAAAGCCAGACCTATTCATGCAATCAGATATGCGACCCGTTTTGGCCACAGTAAGTATTTAATATTAGGTTTATTTAAATCAATATTAAAGTTGTTTTTTTGCCTGTACTTTTAGATTATATACCGTATATACTCGAGTATAAGTCGTTCCGAGTATAAGTTGAGGCCCTAATTTACCACAAAAAAATGGGAAAAACTTATTGACCCGAGTATAAGTCGAGGGTGAGAAATGCACAGCTACTGTAAGTGGAAAAGAGGGTCAACATTTGCAGCATCACTGTGCCCATTTGCAGCCATAGGTCCCCTGAACTTCAAACTTAGTAGTTAAGGGTTCCTAGATGCCCCCTAGCTGCAGCCAAAATTTGGGGTCTCTGAACCCCAAGGGTCCCGAAATGACATTGCTGCAGATGGACACAGTTGACCGAATTTGGGGCCCCGTATCTCAGGGCCACTTAGTGCTAAGAACCCCAAATTTGGTGTGCAAACCCAATGGAACTGGCACCATATAATTTTCAAAGCTGGGGTTTCTAGCACCAAGTGGCCCCGAGATACAGGGCCCCAAATATCAGTTCAGAAAATGTCAAGCACTTTTTTGCAGCAGAGAATTACATTTTCCAAACCGGTTTTGGGGCCCCGTATCTCAGGGCCACTTGGTGCTAGGAACCCCAGCTTTGGATATGTTATTGTACCAATTCCACTGGGTTTGCACACCAAAGTTGGGGTTCCTAGCACCAAGTGGCCCTGAGATATGGGGCCCCAAAGTCGGTTCGGAAAATGAAATTTTTTGCTGCAGAAAAGTGCTTGACTCGAGTATAAGTCGAGGGGGGCACTTTCAGCACATAAAAATGTGCTGAAAAATTCGACTTATACTCGAATATATACGGTAATCATTTAATCAGGGCATTGTACCTGTTTAAACCTACCCTGTTGCTCTTCTTTATTTATGGTATTATGTAGTCGCCCTTGTGATTTAGGCCCCATTCACACTAGCCCGTTTTTTGATGCATTTTGCATTTTGCAGAAATGCACGGGAATTTTTTAACATGGGTTCCTATGGAACATGTTCACATCAAAGCCTTTTTGTTTCTCTGCATTTTTGGAAAGGGTCAGGGACTTTTTTTCATGCACAATGCAGCGTTTTGCATGCAATAGAATTCAATGGACAAGCATCAAAAACGCAAGTGCACCGTTTTTGCAGCGTTTTTGGTGCGTTTTTGGTGCGTTTTTGATGCGTTTTTGCCGGTTTTTTTTTTTTTTTTTTTTTTTTTAAGACTGTAAAAAAAAATGTAAAAAAACAAAAAAAAAAACAAAAACGCAAATCGCGGCAAAATCGCGGCAAAAACGCGGCTCAAAAACGTGGCAAGCATGAAAAAAAAACCTCCAAAAACGCTCAAAAGCAACATGCATAGGTGTGAATCGAGCCTAAGGCTTTTTTCCCTTCACAAAGATGGCGCTCAAGGACTCCTACCATAGAGGGAGAATATATCCTGTACGCCGCATGCGCGGTGATCCATTCCGCGCCATTGACACGTGAATCTCAGGCGCCGGCTGGATTTGCCGGTTCAGCCTGTGTTTAACTCCCACCCGCCCCTCGCCGTGACGCTGCATCATTGTGGGGGAATGCCTCATTGTGTGTCCGCATGGATAGGACTATATGTAGCGGTCTCGCAGCCGCCACCGCTCTCTCAGAGGCTTCTTGGAGTTAGGGGAGGTGGTGCTTTCCCTCCCCGTCCCTGCTGGCCCATTCATCCCACCACACTCGGGTAACCTTGATTGCTTACCCGTTCAAAACTTTTGTACCCTGTATGGGGAAAAGGCCGTTTATTGATACCTGTCATTCTTTTCTGCAGCATATGTGCACTGCTGGGTTCTGGTAGTTTTATTGATCCAGTCTGTAAGCAGCTGTCATCTTATTTGAGACCTGCAAACATATGACTCTATATCCTGACAGGCCTTGGTAAGGCCCCCTACCAATACTTACTGTTGATTCAATTCAAGGTAATTCCTCATTCCTTTTGAACCCTTCAGAATGTTTCAGGTATCAAATTTGCTCTATCTGGCCTTTTAATTTAGTTTCATTTTTAGTTATAGATTCCCTATATTTATTTTGCAGTGTTTTACCACAACTCTTTACACTAGTCCCTCTGTGACCATTATACGTGGGAGGTACTGGTATCGGAAGAACCGCTCAATATTGGAAATGTGATATCCTGCGTTCCTATATTTACAATCAATGCACAGTGCTTTTTCTTTTAAACAGGCTTGGTAAGATAGTTGCATTTACATTTTTGTGAATCCATATATGTCTTTTTAACATTATGTCCAGACATTGAGATTTGACTGTCATAGTGTAATAATCCTTATGAATATCTATCAACAATATTGATGTAATTTTTGTAATAACCATATGCAACTACTGATTTTCACCCATGCACTGGTAGCATGGTTTGCATTTAACCCGTTGGTTTATACCCATATCCTCTCTGTCATCCACAGTTGAGACCATTTATGTACCATAAACTCCTGATGAAGCTCAAGAAGTTGAGCGAAACATGTTGAGTCGCAAATTGGTATTCATCAAATGATGGGCCTTGTGTGCCGTTTCAAAAAGTGGATCTCTTTTTTAATTATATGTGATTATGTGTATTTTTCTAAATAAAAATTGTTTTTATATAATTTGTTCAGTTGCATATATATATATATATATATATATATATATATATATATATATATATATATTCTTTGTAGTTCAAGTTACCTTCAATTATCTTCAGCACCGTTAAAATCCCGGGGATACAATTGCCCCATTTCCATGTCCTTATATACTTTCTGATTTGGGATGTGGTGCTTTAGGGAAAACTGTTCTCTGTCCTCTATATCAGTGTTTCTCAACTCCAGTCCTCAAGGCGCCCCAACAGGTCATGTCTTCAGGATTTCCCTCAGATGAAACAGCTGTTGTAATTACTAAGGCAGTGAAACTGATCAAATCACCTGTGCAAATTAATGGAGAGCCTGAAAACATGACCTGTTGGGGCGCCTTGAGGACTGGAGTTGAGAAACACTGCTCTATATACTAGATTAAAACTGGAGAGTGCAAAATCTAGTGCAGCTCTGCATGGTAGCCAATCCATTTCTAACTTCAGTTTGTTCAATTAAGCTTTGACAATAAAACCTGGAGGCTGATTGGTTTCTGTGCAGAGCAGCACTAGATTTTGCACTCAACAGTTTTAGTAAATCAATCCCAATTTTTCTTCTGCAATAAAATAAACCTACCTGCCTGCTTGCAGGCTTCTTTAGAATGTACACTGAGCTGCATATGCTCTGGCACAGATGGGGTGTGCCAGAATGACTGACTACTGCACATGCACAGGAGTGGCGTCATCCCATACAGTCTGGTAGCAGCCAGACACCTGGAAGAAACTGGGCAGAAGATGCCGATTTCAGCAATGCAAAAATGTTGAATGCCACTGGTAATAACCGGTTCTTCTCTAATAGTACAGAGGCTGCCCATCCTCACAAGTACCAGTCCATTCACACCGGCTCTAATAACAGTCTAGGGAATGAATTTTGTAACCAAATGCCGACCAGCGCACGATGATATACATCGGCACAATGGCACGGCTGGGCAAATGGGCTTACAGGTACGTCCCCTTTAAGATGTGGCATTGTGGACAAACGTTTTACGGAGCGGAAGAACGGGAAGATGCCTATGTAAACAAAGCATTCCCCCTGCCTAGTGACATGACAGATATCACTGCTCCCTGTCATCAGGAGCAGTGATCGCTGTCATGTGAGTGGTAGCCCATCTCCCCCACAGTTAGAATCACTCCATAGGACACACTTAACCCCTTGATCGGCCACCTAGTGTTTAACCCCTTCCCTGCCAGTGTCATTTACACAGTAATCAGTGCATTTTCATAGCACTGATCGCTGTATAAATGACAATGGTCCCAAAATAGTGTCAAAAGTGTCCGATTTGTCCACCATAATGTGTCGCAGTCACGATAAAAATCGCAGATTGCCGCCATTACTAATAAAAAAAAAAAATAATATTAAAAATGTCATAAAATTATCCCCTATTTTGTAGATGCTATAACTTTTGCGCAAACCAATCAATATACGCTTATTGTGATTTTCTTTACCAAAAATATGTAGAAGAATACATATCGGCTTAAACTGAGGAAAAAATTTGTTTTTTTAAATATTTTTGGGGGATATTTATTATAGCAAAAAGTAAAAAATGTTGCTTTTTTTTTTTCAAAATTGTTGCTTTTTTTGTTTATAGCACAAAAAATAAAAACCGCAGAGGTGATCAAATACCACCAAAAGAAAGCTCTATTTGTGGGAAAAAGGGACGTCAATTTTGTTTGGATGCAACATCGCACAACCGCGCAATTGTCAGTTAAAGCGACGCAGTACCGAATCGCAAAAAGTGCTCTTGTCGGGAAGGGGGTAAATCCTTCCGGGGCTGAAGTGGTTAAGATTTATTGCTTGAAGAAATCCTAAGGGTCCTTTCACATGGGCGGATCGCACGGCGGACTCAGCTTTGCTCAGCGGGCGATCGATCCGCTGATCAGCTGTTCCCCGCTGAGCCGGCGGATGACAGGTCCGCATCCACTCACTGTGCTGAGACAGACCTGTCAAAGCCCCGCTCTCCTCTATGGGGAGATTGGATAAAAAATGGATCACCTGTCCGTTTTCATCTGATCCCATCCGATCCGCCAGACGGATGGAAAATAGGGTCCCCATCCTCTGGATTTCAGGGACAGGATCGGATCGGACAGCAGCAGGTGTCCGCGGACATGTCACCGCTGGCATCCGCTGCTCCATAGGAGTGAATGGAGGGTCCGATCAGGTCCGCCTGAAAAACTGACAGGCGGACCTGATCGGAAAATGGAAAATTGTATGCTCACCTTTCCGTAATTTTCCTTTCCTGTCGAATATTCATGGCAGCATACACTTTGGGTTGTGACTCCGCCCCCACAACCTGATAGGACCACATAGCTATAAATTGTAGAGAGGGCCCGCGCCCCAGTATTCTCTGTATATATCACCTCAGAAAGTTGGGAGATTGTATGCTGCCATGAAGATGCGACAGGAAAGGAAAATTACGGAAAGGTGAGTATACAATTTTCTGTTTTCCTGTCGCATCATGGCAGCATACACTTTGGGGAATAACTCGCAAAACTGGGTAGGAATACAAACTAAGTTTATTAACAAAGAATAGAAGAATTGGCCTGGATAACGGATCTTCCGAAATCCACTGTGGATAAGCAAGCGGAATCCACCTTATAATGAGACATAAAGGTGTTCCTGGAAGACCAGGTAGCCGCTCTGCAAATTGTCTCCGCCGAGACTCTACAATATGCCGCCCAGGAGGTTGCCACTGCCCTGGTGGAGTGTGCCCTTAAGCCCTCAGGTATTTGATGGTTACTCAGTGAATAGGTCTTCTTGATGGTCTTTACTAGCCATGAAGCAATAGTGCGTGAGGATCCCGCTTGACCTCTCCTGAATCCATGCGGGATGATTAGGAGACTCTCCGTCTTTCTGATGGATTTGGTTGCCGAGAGATATTCCAAGATGTTACCTTTGACGTCTAAAGGGTGAGGATCGCCCTGATCCGTGGTAAGTGCTGGGAGGTTAATCTCCTGGTTGAAATGAAAGGATGAGGATACCTTGGGAATGAAGCGATCCGAAGGCCTCAGGACTAATCTGTCTGGATAGATAATCAGGTATGGCTCACTAGCCAGTAGAGCTTGCATCTCTGACACCCTTTTAGCCGATGCTATGGCGATTAAGAATGAAACTTAAAGTGTTAAATCCCAGAGGGAGATTTTCTCAAGAGGGAAAAAAGGTTCTTTAGATAGTGCTTCCAGAACAACTGAGAGGTCCCAGACCGGGAAGGAAGGTTTCCTGGGAGGCCTCAGCTTTAGGCAGGCCCTCTGAAACTGAATTACAAGAGGATTCTGTGCCCACTTAACTCCTGTCAAGGCGGATAGGGCCGACACCTGAACCTTGAGGGTGCTTGACTTAAGGCCTTTCTCCAGGCCTGATTAAAGAAATTCCAGGATCTGCGACACCGAAGGGGAGGATGAATCCCAACCTTGCTGTTGAGTGAAAGTGACAAATTTCTCCCAGACCCGTCTGTATGTGTTGTTGGTGGTAGGCCTTCTGGCCTGGAGTAAGGTGTCCACCACCTTCTGGGAACAGCCTTGCTCTAAGTACCTAGCCCTTTCAATCTCCAGGCCATCAAAAGTAGCTTCTCTGGGTTCGGGTGAAGAAGATGGCCCTGGGAGAGCAGGTCCGACGATAACGGGAGGAGCAGGGGATCTGCCGTGTTCAGCTGCATGAGGGTAGTAAACCATGGCCTCCTCGGCCAAAAAGGAATCACTGCTACTACCAATGCCGATGACTTCTTGAGCCTCAGGAGGAATCTCGCTATGAGAGGAGTCCGAGGGAAGATGTAACCCAGGCGAAAATCCCAGGGGTGTTGGAGGCAATCCGTCCCCTCTGCTGAAGGAAGATATCCTTGACAGGAATCTTTGGCATTTTGTGTTTTCCGGTGTTGCTGCCAGGTCTATCTCCGGTGATCCCCAGGTCCGGGATATGAGAGCATATGCTTGGGTTATATAGGTATCACTGGTGATTGGACACTGGCACACCCTAACCAGGAAGTTCAACCCCCTATATAATCCCTCCCCTTGCAGGGATACCTCAGTTTTTATGCCAGTGTCTTAGGTGATGGACGTGTAAAGATGTCCTGTGCTGAGCTCCAAAGGGATTATCCTATATCCTATACTGGGGCAGGGGTAACAGAACCCTGCGGCTGGATAAGGTAAGAGGAGATTCCACAGAATTTTTAAATTTTTTACCTTTAAGGTAAATGCATGCTATGCCTATTGTGACCACCGGGGGCTGCCAAGAGCACATACCTTCTCATGCTGATGTCTGTCTCAAGTGTTCGACGCTGCACAAGCTCCTCTGGCCGGCTCCAGGTAGGGTGGGATGGGGGGCTCTCCTCAGGGATATCTCCCCCAAGACTAGGGTGAGGCTGCAGATGGTCTGTAAGGCAGTTAGACACCGCACTTTCACCGGCGTCGCGGCGGCCGCCGCCGCTATTGCATGGCAGGCCCATCACTACCGGCCTCTTTCCTTCCTCCCCCTCCCCCAGCCTTCCTCCATGTTGGTTCCAGAAGGGTCGGCTAGCGCGGGAAGCGCTTGTTTTTTCGAAAAACGGAGGAGGGGGGCGCGGTGGAGGGGGCGGCGGGGCATCAGCACAGCGTGCTCAGATGCTCACAGGGCCAGCTGCAGGCGATTAAAGGCACTGATTACAGGTGCACTAAGCCTTCTGGAGGGACACAGAGCTGACGGTCCCATGTAAGGTGGGACACAGGCATTCTCCTAAAGTAACACCAGACTGAGCATTGGGTAGCAAGGCTTTTAGCCAGACTACATCGCTCAGCAGTCAGTGTTCATTTTGTGATACCTCCACCTTGTTGCTTTGCACTATGGGTAGAAGAGGTTCAAGAACCCTAAGAACCAGAGACCCTAGGGGCTCTCGTTCAGGTTCTGAGGGCCCCCTGTCTGCAGCATCCTCCCCCCCTGAGGGGCCAGGGATGGCTAGCCAGGGAGAGCCGTTGGGGTCAGGGGCTACACCTGCTTCTGGCACTTCAGCCCCTTACGCAGGAGGTTTTTTTCCTCAGCCATTAATGGTTTAGAGGAAAGATTAATGGCCGTGATTACATCTTCACTCGGTGGAAGAAAACGCGCTAGGCTTTCCTCTGTTCCCCAAGACCCTCAGGAAGAGGAGCTCTGGGATAAAGGAGAGGAATCCCTTTCAGATGATCGGGATGGGATGGATGATTCCTCTTCGGAGGAATCAGGTGGAGAGGGACCCTCTGCGCCTTCCCAAGAGGAGAAAGTCTTAGTGCAGATCCTTACTGGATTGGTCCGCTCCACATTTAAGTTGCCCATATCTGAATCAGTTAAAGAACCCTCTTCTTCTTTAGGGTCACTGAAGCCTCCTCAACAATGGCGACCCTGACCCCCCAACATTATGCTGGGCCCCACCATGTGCCCCCCGCCAAAAAAAAAAATTTTTTTTTTTTTTTTTTTACAAAAAGGCAATTTCTTTTTGTTTGTATTCATATCGGATGTGCCGCATCTTACTCGGGCCACCGCTGGGGTAACACAGTCTCTATTGAGAGGGAGAACGTCCCCAGTCAGCTCCTGCGGGTGATTCCTCCCACCTCCCTCTGCTCGCTGACACTGCATAATGCAAGCGCTTACACAACCACGACCACGCGATCTGCTCCTTCCCCTGCATCCTCATTGGCAGGGGGAAGAGCGAGTTGCAGGAAGGACTCCACCAGGACTCTCAGTTACTGAAAAAACAGACTGATTTTTCCTGTCCTTAGGACAGGAGAACCAGCCTGTAAATTCTAAGAGATGCCAGACCAGAGCTGTCAATAGCAGGGGCAGGACAGCAAGAGGAGGCTGAGGAACCCCACAGTGACAGAACACCAGGGCACGGTGGCAAGACAACCTTTGCAACCCTGATAGTTCTCCCACTGCTTTGGACTCTTATATTTTCTTGGTATGCTGGTGACATATATCTCTTGTTCTCTGTCACCCTGGGGGGGCTCCAATACAGTAGGAAGGGAGCTCACTGCAGAACATGTGAAAGGGCCGTTGTGGGATCATAGTAAAGGGGTAAAGGGCCCTAGGATAGATAAAATATATATAGATAGATCTATCTATCTATCTATCTATCTATCTATCTATCTATCTATCTATCTATCTATCTATCTATCTATCTATCTATCTATCTATCTATCTATCTTTGCATTTTATATTGCCCCCCTATTTTTGTCCCTGTACCCCCATGTGCCCCCCCTAAATATGAAAGCTGGAGACGCCACTGCTCCTCAAACAGCACAGGCTTTTCCTGTTCATAATTCACTTGAAAAGCTCCTTTATGTTGAGTGGGATCACCCAGATAAACGTTTTTTTCCACCGAAAAAGTTTTCAACACTTTATCCTATGGAAGAAAGGTTTATTAAAATGTGGGGAATACCGACCATTGATGCTGCCATTTCCTCTGTAAATAATAGTCTGACTTGTCCTGTAGACAATGCTCAGATGCTCAGAGATCCTGTAGATAAACAGATGGAATCCCTATTGAAGGACGTTTTCTCCTTAGCAGGTTCAGTGGCCCAACCTGCAGTAGCAGCGATTGGAGTCTGTCAATACTTAAGAGACCATGTTAAACAGGTCATCAAAGTTTTACCTGAACAGCAGGCCCAGGGGTTGGCTAACCTACCAGCGGCATTATGTTATGTTGTTGACGCCATCAGAGATTCTATCATGCAAACCTCTCGTCTATCGCTGGGGTTAGTGCATATACGAAGAATCCTATGGTTGAAAAATTGGTCAGCCGAAGCACCATGTAAGAAGCTCCTGGCTGGGTTTCCATTTTGCGGTGAAAGGTTATTTGGAGAAGACTTGGATAACTATATCAAGAGAATCTCTTGTGGGAAAAGCACTCTCTTACCTGTTAAGAAGAAGAGTAAGAGTCCCTCTTTTGAACGGACTATTTCCCCAGCCCCGGGGGCTTCTGCCTCCAGGCAGTCTCGACGGCCTGCTCCATCTGGGTCCAGAGACAAGAGTCAACCCCAGGGACAAAAGAAGTCCTGGGGGAAGAAGCCTACTAGGCAAAACACTAAGACCTCTGCATGAGGGGGCGCCCCCGCTCGCTCGAGTGGGGGGAAGACTGCGACAGTTCTCAGGGCTCTGGCAGGAGGATTTCCAGGACAGATGGGTAATCTCCATGGTAACCTTAGGGTACAAGTTGGAGTTTCAGGAATTTCCCTCTCCTCGTTTCCTCAGGTCAAGAGTCCCCAGAGATCCAGAGAAAAAGCAGTCGCTCCTTCTAGCGTTAGAGCGACTTTTGTCGCAGGAGGTCATTATGGTAGTTCCCGCGAAGGATCAAGGATTGGGCTTCTATTCCAACCTTTTTACGGTCCAAAAACCAAATGGGAATGTCAGACCCATTCTGG
The DNA here is from genome assembly GCA_037952925.1 of Lithobates clamitans. Classification (NCBI taxonomy): domain Eukaryota; kingdom Metazoa; phylum Chordata; class Amphibia; order Anura; family Ranidae; genus Lithobates; species Lithobates clamitans. The sequence continues at coordinate 1,761,232 of JBBGZY010001199.1, forward strand.
ATTTAAGGGATCTGAATCGATTCCTAAGGATTCAATCCTTCCGCATGGAATCAATTCGGACAGTAGTCTCCACCCTGCAGGGAGGAGAATTTCTGGCATCAATAGACATCAGTGATGCATATCTGCATGTGCCCATTTTTCCTGCTCATCAGAAGTTTCTGCGCTTCGAGATAGGAGGGTGCCATTTTCAGTTTGTGGCTCTGCCTTTTGGGATAGCCACTGCACCTCGAGTGTTCACAAAGGTCTTGGCTCCTCCTCTGGCCAGATTAAGGGCTCAGGGTATAGCTGTCATAGCATACCTAGACGACCTGCTCTTGATAGACCGGTCGGTAGCCTCCTTGAACGGAAACTTGAGGACCACAGTCAAGTATCTGGAACACCTGGGTTGGATCCTCAACCTAGAAAAATCTTTCCTAAAACCAGTAATAAGACTGGAGTATTTAGGTCTGGTCATAGATACAAGTCACGAGAAAATATTTCTACCTCAGGCAAAGATCACTGCTTTAAGGGAGCTGATTCTGGCAGTCAGGACCAAGAAAGGTCCTTCTGTCCGCCTTTGTATGAGGCTACTAGGGAAGATGGTGTCTTCATTCGAAGCAGTTCCCTATGCTCAGTTTCATTCAAGAATGCTGCAACACAGTATTCTGTCGGCCTGGAACAAGAAGGTTCAGGCATTAGACTTTCCGATGCACCTGTCTCAGGTGGTGCGTCACAGCCTCAATTGGTGACTAATACCCGAAAACCTGCAGAAAGGGAAATCCTTTCTACCGGTTACCTGGACGGTGGTAACAACAGATGCCAGTCTGTCGGGTTGGGGAGCAGTTCTGGAACAGTCTGCGGTCCAAGGGGTATGGTCCAAGACCGAGAGGACCTTACCCATCAACATTCTGGAGATGCGTGCGATATATCTAGCCCTAAAGGCTTGGACTATCAGGCTACAGGGTTGCCTGGTCAGGATCCAGTCCGACAATGCCACAGCAGTGGCTTATGTCAATCATCAGGGAGGCACCAGGAGCTGAGCTGCTCAAAAAGAGGTGAACCAGATCTTAGTCTGGGCAGAAAAGCATGTGCCATGTATATCATCAGTCTTCATTCCGGGGATGGAGAACAGGCAGGCGGACTATTTAAGTCGCCAGCAGTTACTGCCAGGGGAATGGTCTCTGCATCCCGACGTCTTTTGGGCCATATGCCAAAGATGGGGGGTTCCAGATGTAGATCTCTTTGCATCCCGATTCAACAAAAAGATAGACAGATTTGTGGCAAGGACAAAAGATCCTCTTGCATGTGGGATGGATGCGTTGGTGACTCTGTGGCATCGGTTCTCACTGATTTATGCATTCCCGCCTATTCTGCTACTGCCACGACTCCTTCGCAGGATCAGGCAGGACAGGAAGTCGGTACTTCTGGTGGCCCCCACTTGGCCCAGAAGGACTTGGTATGCGGAAATAGTAAGGATGACGGTGGGTTCCCCGTGGACCCTACCGGTACGCCCAGACCTGTTATCTCAAGGTCCATGACACAACACAGGAAGCACCTCCATGGTTAACAGAGGACGGAATTAAAATTAGACTTGAGAAACTTAACATTAATAAATCACCGGAACCAGATGGCTTGCATCCGAGGGTACTTAGGGAACTCAGTCAAGTGATTGCCAGACCGTTGTTCCTAATTTTTACAGATAGTCTACTGACTGGAATGGTACCAGCTGATTGGAGAAAAGCCAATATAGCACCAATATTTAAAAAGGGCCCAAAATACATCCCTGGGAATTACAGACCAGTTAGCCTAACATCAATAGTATGTAAACTCTTGGAGGGGATGATAAGGGACTATATACAAGATTTTAGTAATAAGAACGATATCATTAGCAGTAATCAGCATGGATTCATGAAAAATCGTTCTTGCCAAACCAATCTATTAACCTTCTATGAGGAGGTGAGTTGCCATCTAGATAAAGGAAGGCCCGTAGACGTGGTGTATCTGGATTTTGCAAAAGCATTTGACACAGTTCCCCATAAACGTTTACTGTACAAGATAAGGTCCGTTGGCATGGATCATAGGGTAAGTACATGGATTGAAAACTGGCTACAAGGGCGAGTTCAGAGGGTGGTGATAAATGGGGAGTACTCGGAATGGTCAGGGGTGGGTAGTGGGGTTCCCCAGGGTTCTGTGCTGGGACCAATCCTATTTAATTTGTTCATAAACGATCTGGAGGATGGGATAAACAGTTCAATCTCTGTATTTGCAGACGATACTAAGCTAAGCAGGGCAATAACTTCTCCGCAGGATGTGGAAACCTTGCAAAAACACCTGAACAAATTAATGGGGTGGGCGACTACATGGCAAATGAGGTTCAATGTAGAAAAATGTAAAATAATGCATTTGGGTGGCAAAAATATGAATGCAATCTATACACTGGGGGGAGAACCTCTGGGGGAATATAGGATGGAAAAGGACCTGGGGGTCCTAGTAGATGATAGGCTCAGCAATGGCAGGCAATGCCAAGCTGCTGCTAACAAAGCAAACAGAATATTGGCATGCATTAAAAGGGGATCAACTCCAGAGATAAAACGATAATTCTCCCGCTCTACAAGACTCTGGTCCGGCTGCACCTAGAGTATGCGGTCCAGTTCTGGGCACCAGTCCTCAGGAAGGATGTACTGGAAATGGAGCGAGTACAAAGAAGGGCAACAAAGCTAATAAAGGGTCTGGAGGATCTTAGTTATGAGGAAAGGTTGCGAGCACTGAACTTATTCTCTCTGGAGAAGAGAAGCTTGAGAGGGGATATGATTTCAATTTACAAATACCGGACTGGTGACCCCACAATAGGGATAAAACTTTTTCGCAGAAGAGAGTTTAACAAGACTCGTGGCCACTCATTAAAATTAGAAGAAAAGAGGTTTAACCTTAAACTGCGTAGAGGGTTCTTTACTGTAAGAGCGGCAAGGATGTGGAATTCCCTTCCACAGGCGGTGGTCTCAGCGGGGAGCATTGATAGCTTCAAGAAACTATTAGATAAGCACCTGAATGACCACAACATACAGGGATATACAATGCAATACTGACACATAATCACACACATAGGTTGGACTTGATGGACTTGTGTCTTTTTTCAACCTCACCTACTATGTAACTATGTAACAGTGTTCCATCCTGCCTTACAAATGCTAAATTTGAGGGTTTGGCTATTGAAACCCACATTCTGAAGAGTCGTGGGCTTTCAGGTCCTGTGAATACTACCTTGATCAATGCAAGGAAGCCAGCTTCCAGAATGATTTATCATAGAGTCTGGAAAGCTTATATATCCTGGTGTGAATCCAGAGGTTGGCATCCCAGAAAATATGTGATCGGTAGAATTCTTGATTTTCTACAATTGGGATTAGAGATGAAGCTGGCCTTGAGTACCATCAAGGGCCAGGTCTCGGCCTTATCAGTATTATTTCAACGGCCACTTGCTTCGCATTCTTTGGTCTGAAACTTTATGCAGGGGGTGACGTGTCTTAATCCTCCGGTTAAGACGCCCCTAAACCCCTGGGACTTGAACTTGGTTCTGTCTGTGTTACAGAAACAGCCTTTTGAACCAATACGTCAGATTCCTTTGGTCTTGCTGACAAGGAAGTGAATTTTTCTGGTAGCCATCTCCTCTGCTAGAAGAGTATCAGAAGTAGCAGCTCTTTCCTGTAAAGAGCCTTATTTGATTGCACACATGGATAGAGTGGTACTGCGCCCTCATCCTAGTTTTTTACCGAAGGTGGTTTCAGATTTTAATGTAAACCAAGACATTGTTCTACCTTCCTTTTTTCCAGATCCCTGTTCTCCGAAAGAAAGATCACTACATTTTTTGGATGTAGTAAGAGCAGTTAAGGCCTATCTGGAAGCGACTGCTCAGATTCGCAAAACTGATGTTTTGTTTGTGCTGCCAGAGGGTCCCAGTAGAGTACATCTGCATCAAAAGCTACCATTTCTAAATGGATTCGACAATTGATCATTCAAGCTTACGGTTTGAAACAGAAGATTCCTCCGTTTCGGATCAGGGCACATTCCATAAGGGCTATTGGTACTTCTTGGGCAGTGCATCACCGGGCCTCTATGGCTTAAATCTGCAAGGCCGCAACCTGGTCTTTAGTCCATACATTCACCAGATTCTATCAGGTGGATGTGAGAAGGCATGAGGATATCGCCTTTGGGAGTAGTGTGCTGCAGGCAGCGGTACAGGGTCCTCAGGTCTGATTGCACCCTACTTGGTTGTGGTCCCCCCCCCCCTCAGATAGCATTGCTCTGGGACATCCCATCAGTAATTACTGAGGCTCTGTGTCCCGTGATGTTCGAGAAAGAAAATAGGATTTTTTAAGACAGCTTACCTGTAAAATCCTTTTCTTTCGATGGACATCACGGGACACAGAGGTCCCACCCCTCTTCTAATACACTATATTTCTTGGCTACAAAACTGAGGTATCCCTGCAAGGGGAGGGATTATATAGGGGGTTGAACTTCCTGGTTAGGGTGTGCCAGTGTCCAATCACCAGTGATACCTATATAACCCATCAGTAATTACTGAGGCTCTGTGTCCCGTGATGTCCATCGAAAGAAAAAGATTTTACAGGTAAGCTGTCTTAAAAAATCCTATTTTTTGCCCCCCCCCTCCCCCCACACACACACACACTTACTTCCATATGTTTGGAACAAGCAGTCCATGGTAGCTGCGGTCATGTTCACTGCTCTATGCACACTACGAAACCCATATTTGATAGTCCTTAGTCCATCTTGGAAGTGAGTATCTTGGGGGGGGGTGACTACATTCCTATATACAGTTGGACCATGAAGAACGAATGTAGCCACCCTCTGAGGCTGCATTCACACCTGCTTTGTAGCTTCAAGTTACAAAGCTCTCAAACTTAAAAAAATCAGTTGTTCTCTATGATGTCTGTTCACACCGTTTGTGCACTCAGGCACCATAGAAAACAATTCATTTTTTAAGTTTGAGTCTTTTGTAGCTTCAAGCTACAAAATGTTTAGGCGGAAAAGCAAGCAACAGGACGCCTGTTAACAGCAGCAAGAAAAAGGACGTTAGAAATTTGGAGGAGGCTGAGAGCAACAGACAGTAATTTTCAACATTAAGTAGTATTAAACCCAAACCAAAAATGTAATATATTGCAGCTTACCAATATTTGGATGTGGCAGCTGCATTCGTTCTCTTTTTTTTTTTGTCTTTTTCCCCTCCATTTTTAACTGGTGATCTGGTCAATACCACCTCCTGTATTAGTGTCTAAACTCTGGATGAAGGAGCAACAGAGAAACATTTGGACAGTAGCATTGTCAGTCTGGGGGAGAGGAGTTTTAGATGTAATGGTAGATTTAAATACACTAACAAATTGAAGCCAAACTCCAACTAACACTTTCTTATAAGCAGTTACAAGAACAGTTTTTTTTTCCCTTTTGGCATAAAGGTTTTACATAAATAAAAGCTGACCATTGTAAGCATTCATCAGTGTTAAATGGTTTGTCTCAACCCTATAACTGCTACATGTGCAGGACAGCGTGTTCTATTGAAAAACAGCAGGCTGAGTGAGGCCTCTTTCACACGTGGGGCCCATTCATTTAATTAGTTTTCAAAGCAAAAAACGGAAGAAGTTTACATCAGTTTTTCATCAGTTTGTCATCAGTTTTACATCCGTTTTTTACATCCACCAGCTAGAGTCCTTTAGCGAAATTTGTGACCTTTTTTTCCCACAAATAGAGCTTTCTTTTGGTGGTATTTGATCACCACTGGAATTTTAATTTTTTGAAATATAAACTAAAAAAGACAGAATAAGCGTATATATTTATTGGTTTGCGCAAAAATTATAGCGTCTACAAACTACTGTATATTTAAAGGAATTTTCGCAGCTCTTAGTTTATGACTGCCTATCTCATTTCTTGAGGTGCTAAAATGGCTGGGCACCCCCCCCCCCCCAAATGACCTCTTTTTGGAAAATAGACACCCCAAGGAATTTGCTGAGAGCCATGGTGAGCCCATTGAACATTTTATTTTTTATTTGTCACAAGTGATTGAAAAATTACAAAAAAACAAAAAAATATTATTACACAATGTTGTCACTGAAAGGATATATTGCTCACACATGCTATGGGTATATGAGTAATCATACCCCAAAATACATTCTGTTGCTTCTTCTGAGTATGGGGATACCACATGTGAGAGACTTTTTTTGAGCCTAGCTGCGTACGGGTGAAGGAAACCAATCACCGCCTTCGGGATTTCAAAGGGCGTAAATTGCTAATTTCACTTCATCACTACCTATCACAGTTTCAGAGGCCCAGAAATGTCAAGGTAGCACAAAACGCCCCCAAATGACCCCTTTTCAGAAAGTAGACACCCCAAGGTATTTGCGCATGGTGAGTATTTTGCAGATGTCGCTGCCAAAAAGTCTCACACATGTGGTATCACCATAGATATATCCATGCCATCTGTGAGCAAGATATCCTTTAAGTGACAACTTTTTGTAAAAAAAAAAAAATGGTAATTTTCCAGAAACTCGTGGCAAAACAAACTATTCCATGGACTCAACATGCCTCTCAGCAAATAGCTTGGGGTGTCTACTTTCCAAAAAAGCAGAATTTGGGGGATTTTTGCTTATCTTACTTGTTTACATGAAAAAAATATTTTTTTGCTAGAAAATTAGTTTGAACCCTCAAACACTATATTTTTTTTAAAGCAGAGGCCCTACAGATTAAAATTGTGGGTGTTGCAATTTTTTTTCACACAGTATTTGCGCAGTGATTTTCCAAACGCAATTTTTTGGGAAGAAAAACACTTTTTTGAAAATAAATGCACAAAAACACACTATATTGCTCAAATGTTTGGTAAAATATAAAAGATGATCTTATACCGAGTATATAGATACCAAACACGACATGCTTTAAAATTGCACACGCCTGTGCCACAGCAACAAACTACATGCATTTTTAAAAGCCTTTACAGGTTACCACTTTACTCTGGCTGGGTGTCCCTGGCAAAATGATTTCTATTGCCTTGGAACCTGGAGTTAGATTACAGAGGGGGTTTACTGCTAGAATTGCTGCCCTTGATCTGACGTTTGTGGTGATACCTCACATGCATGGTGCAATTTCTGTCTACATATGACACGAGACTGATGCTTGCGTTCACCTTTGTGCGCGAGCATGGTGGGACAGGGGTGCTTTAATTTTTTTTTTTATTATTATTTATTTATTTCGCGTTTTTATTTTATTTTTACACTGTCCCTTTAATTTTTTTATCACTTTCATTGTTATCACAAGGAATGTAAATATCCCCTATGTAATAATGAGTAGTTTAGCGCTTACTCACATGTAATGTGTTAACAAAGATGCAATAGGGGATATTTACTAAAACTGGTGCATTCAGAATCTGGTGCAGCTGTGCATGGTAGCCAATCAGCTTCTAACTTCAGATTGTTCAATTAAGCTTTGACAATAAAACCTGGAAGCTGATTGGTTGCTATGCAGAGCTGCACCAGATTTTGCACTCTCCAGCTTTAGTAAATCTCCCCCAAAGTCTCCCCGAAAGTCATGTGATCAGTGACGCAACGCTTTGGGAGGAGACGGGTGAAGTCACTTCCGGTCGCGGTCGAGACCGGAAGTAACTGTGTTTGTAAAACTGAACAGCGTTATTTTAACTGTAAGTTACTACGTTTTTCTTAATAAAGTATATTTGAATACTACACCATGGAGATCTCTTTCTGTTGCATATCCTATTGCATGTGATCGGAAGGAAGAACTTGTAAAGAAATTAACACCGCCATTTGCAAGCTGTTAATATTTATCTGGATGGGTGTCCCTGGCAAAATGATTTCTATTGCCTTGGAACCTGGAGTTAGATTTATACAGAGGCTCTACTTGACCTGTAGGGGTCTTTGCCTGAGGTGAGAGGCTGGGGCAAACCACTGGCGCACTATAGATGGTGGAAGCATCTGGATGTATTGATCTCCCTGTTTTTTGCACACGCACTCTATTGATAATGAACTTTATAAATTAGGCACATTTATTTCACTCTATGGTCACTTTGGAATTATTGCACTTTTTTATATGAAGATTTGTTTATTCCAAATATATATTGCTGTCTATTTGCACATTGAGGATCAACATGATTTATTTACCCTGTAATATTGCACTTTATTGTTTATGAAGGTTTATCAACTATTTGTTTGTGTATAGTTGTACATCCTTACTTGTCACTGTGTTTGTTAACACATTACATATGAGTGTGTGCCAAATTACTCATTATTATATTAGCACTGTGTGGGAACACTATTTATGTTGGCAGCTAATTAAGATTATTTACACCTTAAATATCCCCTATGATAGCAACAGGTACTCTTTTTTGAAACATTTGGGGTCTATTAGACTCTAGAATAGGGATGAGCTTCATGTTCGAGTCGAACTCATGTTCGTCTGTTCGCCCGTTCGCCGAATTGCGAACGATATGGGCCGTTCGCGCCAAATTCGTGTGGCGTGTCACGGCCCATAATTCACTGCGGCATCACAGTGCATTGCTGGCTGATGATTGGCCAAGCATGCACTATGACCCGCATGCTTGGCCAATCACAGCGCCGTCTGAACAGAGAGCCGTAATTGGCCAAAGCCAAGGAGGCTTTGGCCAATTATGGCTCAGGGGATTTAGTACACGCCCCACACTATATAAGGCCGCCTGCACGGCGGCCCTGTGTAGTGTGTGTTCTGGCGTTGAAAGAGATAGACAGAGAGACAGTGTCATTTGATTTGAGTTAGATAGATTAGGCAGAACAGTCAGTCAGTTAGCTGCACTTACAGTGTATTGTGTATATATATGCATCCCAGGTGTTGCATATATATATATATACACTGTATTCAGTTTAGCTAGATCCGTTCCTGTTATCTTCCTACTGACCGGCAGGCTTGTCTTGTTACAGTATTTACAGCTACCTGAAGAAAATTGCTGGTGTTCTTTTGATCCTATTAGTACCACAGTCAGGCAGCTAGACTATTTACAGTTAGTGCAATGCGTCCTGCTCACAGTGTTCAGCTAAAACTACAAGTTAGTGGGGTGCGTCCTGCTCACAGTGTTCAGCTAAACCTACAAGTTAGTGGGGTGTGTCCTGCTCACAGTGTTCAGCTAAACCTACAAGTTAGTGCGGTGTGTCCTGCTCACAGTGTTCAGCTAAAACTACAAGTTAGTGGGGTGCGTCCTGCTCACAGTGTTCAGCTAAACCTACAAGTTAGTGCGGTGCGTCCTGCTCACAGTGTTCAGCTAAAACTACAAGTTAGTGCTGTGCGTCCTGCTCACATCAGCGAAACCTACAAGTTAGTGTAGTGAGACCTCTGCACATTGTTCATCTAAAGCTACAAGTTAGTGCAGTGCGTCCTGCTCACAGTGTTCAGCTAAAACTACAAGTTAGTGTGGTGCGCCCACCTCACAGTGTTCAGCTAAACCTACAAGTTTTTTTTTTGCGAGCTCTGCACAGTGTTCACCTAAAGCTACCTGTAGAAGGTTGGTGGTGTTTTCCTGATCCTATCACTACTGCAGGCAGCTAAAAAAGCTACAAGTTAGTTTTTTGCGAGCTCTGCACAGTGTTCAGCTAAAGCTACCTGTAGAAGGTTGGTGGTGTTCTCATACTACAGGCAGGCAGTTGATTTTGCTAGCTGCAGTATCAGTACATATATATATATATATATATATATATATATATATATATATATATATATCCCAGCTTAGTGCAGCTACAGGCTATTAGTATGTCTGGAAGGCCAAGAAGGAGAGGCAGACAGTCACAAGCCAATAAGAGAGGGCAAGCAGGCTCTGTGTCTAGTGCTGGTCGTGGAGACGGTGCATCCTCATCAGCACGTGGCCGTGGGACACGCTTGGCCTTTTTTTTGGAAGCTGGCCGTGTTGAACCGCAACATGCGGAAGACTTGGTCGAGTGGATGACCAAGCCGTCCTCATCCTCCTCATCCTCTCTCACCCATGCCCAGGTTACTTTGTCTGGCAAAGCAGCGGCCTCTTCCCTCGGCTCAATGTCATTAGTGACTCCTTCCCTAGCCCCACCATGTCCTCCTGAGGAGTCCCTGGAACTGTTTGACCACAGTGTTGGGTACATGCTCCAGGAGGATGCCCAGCGTTTGGAAGGCTCTGATGATGATACTGAGCTCGATGAAGGCAGTAACATGAGCATGGACAGAGGGGGTGCCCAAGAAGGACAGCAATCTGGCAGTCATGCTCCCCCTGCTGCAGCATACTGCCAGGTTTGCTCCAGTGATGAGGAGGGAGGGGATGATGAGGTCACTGACTCAACGTGGGTGCCTGATAGGAGAGAGGAGGAGGAGGAGGAGAAGGAGGCGGCACATCACCAACGAGGCAGGATGCCCTCCAGGGGCCAGCCATAGGGCAGCACATTGACTGCATCACACCCCAAAGCTCCACATATGCAGGGCGCTGCAGTCTCTGCGCGTTATTCAAAAAGTTCTTTGGTATGGGCCTTTTTTGAGACGAGTGCATCAGATCGCACCGCTGCTATTTGCAACTTATGTCTCAAGCGTATCTCGCGTGGCCAAAACATCTCCCGCTTGGGTACCCCATGCTTGACCAGACATATGTTGACCTGCCATGCAGTTCGTTGGCAAGCGTATCTAAAAGACCCACACCAAAGAACAAAGAGGACCTCTCCTTGCTCCTCATCAGCTGAGATCTCCAACCCCACTATACCTTCAGTCCTCTCTGAGACCTGCACTGAGAGGAATGAAGGTGTAGAATTAGGTGTGTCACAGCCAAGTACTTGTGGGCAATCTGCTTTTGGTACACCGACGTCAGATTGTACCAGGCAAATTTCACTGCCCCAGCTGCTGCACCGCCAAAAGAAGTTTGCTCCCAGCCATCCACATGGGCAGCGGTTGAATGCTAGCTTGGCAAAATTGCTAGCACTTCAACTGCTGCCTTTTCAGTTGGTAGACTCTGCCCCCTTCCGTGAGTTTGTGGAATGTGCGGTTCCTCAGTGGCAGGTACCCAAACGCCACTTTTTCTCACGGAAGGCGATTCCGGCTCTCTACCGGCATGTGGAAGGCAATGTCCATGCCTCGCTGGACAGGGCAGTCAGCGGTAAGGTGCATATTACCGCTGACTCATGGTCCAGCAGGCATGGACAGCGACGTTACCCAAGTTTCACGGCGCATTGGGTGACTCTGCTGGCGGCTGGGAAGGATGCAGGACAAGGTGCAGTAGTGTTGGAGGTTGTTCCGCCACCACGCCTCCAAAATGCTAATGATTGTGACACACCTCTCTCCTCCACCCCTCCTCTTCTTCTTCCTCCATGGCCTCTTCCTGTGCTTTGTCCTCGGAACCAGTGGTGCTCCATAGCCGTTCAAGGGGCTACGCAAGTACGCAGGCCAAAAGATGCCATGCGGTGCTTGAGCTGGTGTGCTTGGGGGACAGGAGTCACACTGGGGCAGAGGTTCTATCAGCTCTGCAGGGGCAGGTTCAGAGGTAGTTGACGCCACGCCAACTTAAGGCAGGAATGGTGGTTTGCGACAATGGCACCAACCTCCTCTCTGCCCTCCGACAGGGACAAATGACCCATGTGCCCTGTTTGGCTCACGTCCTTAACTTGGTGGTGCAGCGGTTCTTGGGCAGGTACCCGGGCTTACAGGATGTCCTGAGGCAGGTCAGGAAAGTCTGTGTGAATTTCCGCCAGTCATATAATGCCAGTGCTCGGCTGACGGACCTCCAAAAGGAGTTTAACCTGCCCAAGAACCGCCTAATCTGTGACATGCCCACCAGGTGGAACTCAACGTTGGCCATGCTGCAGCGGCTGCACATGCAGCAGAGGGCCATCAATGAGTACCTGTGAGACTATGGCACCAGGACAGGGTCAGGGGAGCTTGTTTTTTTTCCCCACGCCAGTGGGCCATGATCAGGGATGCATGCACTGTCCTGTCACCATTTGAGGAGGCCACAAGGATGGTGAGCAGTGACAGTGCATGCATCAGTGACACTGTCCCTCTTGTCCACCTGTTGGAGCACACACTGCATGGAATAATGGACAGGGCACTTGAGGCAGAACAGAGGCAGGAAGAGGAGGACTTCCTTAGCTCTCAAGGCCCCCTTTATCCAGACAGTGTTCCTGCGTGCCCACCGATCACACAGGAAGAGGAGGAGGAGGAGGAAGATTGTGTCAGTATGTAGGTGGAGCCTGGCACTCAGCATCAGCAGCAGTCTTTAAGCGATCAGTCCTAAGAAACACATGGACTTGTACGTGGCTGGGAGGAGGTGGCTGCAGACCATGTCGTCCTTAGTGACCTAGAGGACTCCGGACCGAATGCCTCAGCAAACCTACGCTGCATGGCCTCCCTGATCCTGCAAAGCCTGCGTAAGGATCCTCGTATTCGTGGTATCAAAGAGAAGGACCAATACTGGCTGGCAACCCTCCTTGATCCACGTTACAAGGGTAAGGTTGCGGACCTTATCTTGCCATCGCAGAGGGAGCAGAGGATGAAACATCTTCGGGAGGCCTTGCAGAAAGGTCTGTGCAACGCGTTCCCAGAGACTGGGAGGTTACAAACTCCTGTTTCTGGACAACGTGTTGCTGAGGCTTCGGTCAGTCAAAAAAGGAGCGGTGGAGAAGGTGGCTGTCTGACTGATGCGTTCAGACAATTTTTTGGTCCGCAGCCCCAAGGTATGATCGGTTCCAGCAACCATCGCCAGCGTCTGTTTTACATGGTGCAGGAATACCTAGGGGCAAGATCTGACTTGGACACCTTTCCCACCGAAAATCCTCTGGGTTACTGGGTCTTGAGGATGGATCACTGGCCAGAGCTTGCACAGTATGCAATTGAGCTACTGGCCTGTCCTGCATCCAGCGTTCTTTCGGAACGCACATTCAGTGCTGCTGAAGGCTTTGTAACCGATCACAGGGTGCTTCTGTCCACCGACTCGGTCGATCGACTGACCTTCATAAAAATGAATCAGTCTTGGATCACCACCAGCTACCAAGCACCTGATGCTGATGTAACCGAATAATTTTCTTTTTAAATCTCAGATCCCTTCAAAGACTGCCTATACTGATGCTGAGTGACTATCCCTGAGAAATTATCCTCTTCCTCCTCAATCATCACGCTGATAGCTTGTAAGAACATTTTTGGTTCTGGGCACCACCACCAGTGCCTAAGGCACAATTTTTCAGCCCCTGTTTAACAGGGGCGTGTAATTACAATTTTTGATGCAATACTTTGCAGTAGGGCTCGTTTCTGTGTTACAACTAGAGTATCTGTGAGGGGTTGCAGTGTTGTGGCACCAGCACCAGTGCCTAAGGCCCAATTTTTCAGCCCTTGTTCAACAGGGGCGTGTAATTACAATTTTTGATGCAATACTTTGCAACAGGGCTCATTTCAGCATTCCAACTAGAGTATCTGTGAGGGGTTGCAGTGTTGTGGCACCAGCACCAGTGCCTAAGGCCCAATTTTTCTGCCCCTGTTTAACAGGGGCATGTAATTACAATTCTTGATCTAATATTTCACAGCAGGGCCCATTTCTGCACCCACCAAGAGTGAGTGAGGACTTACAGTATTGTGGCACCAGCACCACCACCACCAAAGGCCCAATTTTTCTGCCCTTGTTCAACAGGGGTATGTAATTACAATTCTTGATCTAATATTTCACAGCAGGGCCCATTTCTGCATCCACCAAGAGCGAGTGAGGACTTACAGTGTTGTGGCACCAGCACCACCACCACCACCGAAGGCCCAATTTTTCTGCCCCTGTTCAACAGGGGCATGTAATTGCAATTCTTGATCTAATATTTCACAGCAGGGCCCTGTGAGGGCTTACAGTATTGTGGCCACAACAACACCTAAGGCCCAAATTTCTGCTGAGTATATAGGGCAGGCCCCTACTTTCAAACATCTAACTTACAAACGACTTGCAAACGGAAGGAGACAACAGGAAGTGAGATGAAATCTACCCCTAGGAAGGGAAATTCCCTCCTGTAAGAGTTAATATGGGAAAAACATTTCTCCTTTCCATTGATGCTCTCCAATCCTTGTTCCACAAAAAAAAACAAATTTTCAAAAAACATTTGTCATTGGGACAAAAAGTGAGGTGAAATCTTCTGAAGAGGAGGACAGACAGCAAAACAAATGTCACAGGGGTGATAACCCTTCCCTATGTTTTCCAAAAAGCTTAAAAAAGATTTTTTGGCTAGAGCTAAACACGTTAAAAATGTACCCGTTCAAAATTACAAACAGATTCTACTTAACAACAAACCTACAGTCCCTGTCTTGTTTGCACCGCCTGTATACTGCTGTTCAGAGTATAAGGGCCTGGTGGCCCCACACCTTTCCTTATTTTAATTTGGGTGCGGGGTTCCCCTTAATATCCATACAGACCCAAAGGGCCTGGTAATGGACTGGGGGGTACCCATGCCGTTTGTCTCACTGATTTTCATCCATATTGCCAGGACCCGACATTACATTAAACCCGCAAGCAGTTTTAAATGAGATTTTTTCCTTTAAAAATGACATTTTGTGCAGGGACTGTTCTAAACACGGGAAACACGCGCCACTTTACAGGCATACTATAGACACACCCCAGGTACGATATTTAAAGGAATATTTTACTTTTTTTTTTTTTTTACTTTAAGCATCATTAAAATCACTGCTCCCGAAAAAACGGCCGTTTTTAAAAGTTTTTTTTGCATTGATACATATCTCCTGGGGTAGGACCCGGGTCCCCAAACCCTTTTTAGGACAATACCATGCAAATTAGCCTTTAAAATGAGCACTTTTGATTTCGAATGTTCGAGTCCCATAGACGTCAATGGGGTTCTAACGTTTGTGCGAATTTTCGGTCCGTTCGCAGGTTCTGGTGCGAACTGAACCGGGGGGTGTTCGGCTCATCCCTACTCTAGATCTCTCCTCTGTCCTTAAAGCATCTGACCACACCAAGATCGGTGTGATAAGATACTTTCCCAACTTCTCAATGGCGCTGTTTATATCCGGCGAAATTGAAGTGATGTGATGCTCGTAGCTTCCAGTTTCTTAGGCCATAGAGATGATTGGAGTCATTCTGGTCTCTGATCAGCTCTATGTTCAGCTGGCGGAAACACCGACTGCATTCTCGGGTTCCCCGGTGGGACAGGAGAGCCAGAGAAAACCATGAAAGCCGGCGGGGGGGGGGGTTATCCCTTCCAACTTCTTGTAAAAGCAGTATAGTGGCTAATTAGCACTAGGATTGCTTTTACATGAAAGCCAACTGCCAGCTGAAAAAAAAACGATACCAAGATGATGCCTAAACCTGCAGGCATTATTACGGTATAACCACTCAAAGTCCAGCAACGTACCAGTACGTTGCTGGTCCTTGTTGGGCATATGTTGTAAGGTTCTTTTTTTTCATGCATCCTTTGGGCTGTCAAAATAAACAAATCAGTGCTGCAACTGAATGGCGTACCTGCAAAGCAAACAACGGTTAACAATAAGGACTCATGCACACTGGACGTTTTTTGGATGTTTTTTTTCAGCTGATGATTTTGGCTTCAGATTTTTTTTTCTACAGTCAATGAACTCCCCATCATGTTATCCTATGTGTCCATGCACACATAAGCTGTTATGAACTTTTTTTGGCTGGGGTGTTTTTTGGCTGTAAAAAAACCCCCAAAACTAGTGTGTTCTGAGAGGAGTTTTTCAGCTGTTTTCAGCTGTAAAAATGCTCCAGCGTCAAAAAACGCTGATAAACAGTCATAAACGCTCAAAAACCTGGCTCAGTATTTTTTAATGTGTTTGATCCAATGGAAAAAAAAAAATATATATATATATATATAATACATATATTTTTTTTTTAAACGCTAACGTGGAAAAACGCTAATAAACACACAAAAACGCTATTGCAAAAACATTTAAAAATGTTAAAAAACTCACTGCAAAGCTACTGGCATTTTTATAATGCTATTTTAATGTCCAGTGTGCATGGGGCCTAAAACACAGTATCACTAAAACATTAACTCAATCAAACAACTTTTTTTCTGCAATCTTTTTCTGCAATCTTTTTCTGCAATCTGTGCCAAAAAAAAAGAGTAAAAAATATATGGCAAAGCATAGGGGTGATCTGCCCACTGTCCACCACAGCCCCTATGCTTTGCCATATAAGCTCTTTTTTTAACAGTGGTAGTGAAATCACCACCTACAGCGCTACCACCAATTTATGTATTGTGAGAGCAAACCCTGTTGCTGTCAAAATAAACAAATCAGTGCTGCAGGTGAATGGTTAACAATAAAACACAGTAACAGTACAGTAAAACAGTAGAATGGCATACCTGCAAAGTAAACAATGGTTAACAATAATTAATACACATTAAACTAAAAATTCAGCGCTTAGGTAAGAGTGAAGCTGCAGCCTCCCCTAATGGGGCCCCGAGGAATAAATAATGAAAAAAAAGTGGATATTGGTGCTTACAATAACGTATATGTAGACCAATCGTGGTGGTTTGAAAATTGGTATATAGTAATATAGGTGACTGTATTGTCTATTTGGGACAGTAAAGATGAAGGTATTAATCTCTAGACAATATGATTAAATCCTGTTTCCAAATCGCATATATGACAGTAGAAAAACTCTCTATCCACATAAAAAATGTGTGTATTACCACAATGTGTCTACTAACTGATAACCCAGTGTAAATGATATGTCAAAAAAACTATATAACCAAGTAAACTGCTAATTTACAAATAAATCAAGTAGAAAAAAAAATATATATATATATATATATATATATATATTAATCAAATATGTAGCAACGATGAGTATTCAGTCCATAAATGAAAACTAAATGGTTTACATGAAACCATTTTGTCTTCAAAATGAACTAACCCTGACGGCGCTTGAAAGTGGCCGTCCTGGCTTGCCCTCCCTGAGTGCCCGTGATGTCCGGCTAACTTTCCACTGTCTTGCAATGGCCCAAACCGACCACTTTAAGAGGGCTACAAAGCTTTCTAGGGTTTGCAAATTACTACAGACGCTTCTTCAAAGGTTTTGCCTCCATTGCAGCCCCCCTTACTGCTTGTCACGAAGATCCTGCCAGTAACCGGCGTCCCAGGCGCACGGGAACCCGGCCACGGGTCCCATTGCGCATGCGCGTGCGTTCACGGGTGTTTTACCATTGGCCGAATTCGCTTATAACAATTCTATTCATTCTGCTATCAAGCAAACTCAGTTTTTTGCGAATTATGGTTTCCACCCCTCATTTTTACCAAACTCTCTTCCAGAATGCACAGTACCCGCAGTCCAGGAGAAATTGGATTTCTTTACCTCTAACAACCAAATTTTACAGGACACCATGACCAGAACCCAGGAGTACAACAAAGCAACCTTCGATAAAAAGAGGCAAGGTGAGCTCTTACTTGCACCTGGGGATCAGGTATGGTTGTCCACCATAAACCTCAGGTTGGCCTGCCCTTCCAAGAAATTGGGTCCCAAATTTCTTGGACCATTCCCTGTTAAACGGAGAATTAATGAAGTTGCATATGAACTTGAACTCCCGGATTCACTAAAGGTACATCCAGTTTTTCATGTGTCCTTGCTTAAACCATCTATTACTAACTCATTTCCAGGTCGAAGTACGGATCCTCCTGATCCAATCCTGGTAGATGGGGAAGAGGAATTCGAGGTGGAGGCTATCATGGACCACAGGAAAAGAGGTAACCAAAATCAATTCTTAATAAAGTGGAAGGGATTTGGCCCAGAGGAGAATTCTTGGGAACCAGAGGATAATATTCATGCTGAAGACCTGTTACAAGCCTTTAAAACAGCTCATCCAGAGAAATTTTTTCAAAGGGGCAGCCGGAGGCTGCCCCTTGGGGGGGGGGGGCAATGTCACGAAGATCCTGCCAGTAACCGGCGTCCCAGGCGCACGGGAACCTGGCCACGGGTCCCATTGCGCATGCGCGCGCGTTTACGGGTGCGGTCACGCACGGGCACGCGCGCGCGCACTCCCGCTGGTGTCAGGCGGGCTCTTTAAACCTGCCTGTCACACTCCATCCCCGCTGTCTGCTCTACAGCGTTCTGTGAGTGTTACCTGATCTGATCTGTGTTTCCTGTTATCTGACCCGGCTTCCTGTTGGACGATCCTGCTATCTGCCTGCACCAGACCCTCTTGGCTTGCCTGACCATCCCTCTGCATTACCCCTGGTACCTCTGCTGTCCGAACGTTACTGACCACTGGCTTGTTGACCCTCCGCTGTGTTCATCAGCTTCCAGTCTGCTATTACCTGCTGTTGTTCCTGGTTCCAGTCCAGCTTCCAGTCTGCTATTACCTGCTGTTGTTCCTGGTTCCAGTCCAGCGTTCCAGGCTACCTTCTGCTGTGTTCCAGCCCAGCGTTCCAGGCTATCTTCTGCTGTGTTCCAGTCCAGCGTTCCAGGCTATTACCTGCTGTTGTTGCTGGTTCCAGTTCAGCGTTCCAGGCTACCTTCTGCTGTGTTCCAGCCCAGCGTTCCAGTCTATTACCTGCTGTTGTTCCTGGTTCCAGTCCAGTGTTCCAGGCTATCTTCTGCTGTTGTTCCAGTCCAGCTTCCAGTCTGCTATTACCTGCTGTTGTTCCTGGTTCCAGTCCTGCATTCCAGTCTCTGTCCTCAGTCTACTCCTCAGACTACTGACTCCAGAGGGTGCCACCACTACTGGACTTTCAGCAACCGTTGATCCTGCCAGGCACCCATACCACTCTTCACTCCTGGCCCTCTGTCTCCATTCCAGGGGAACGGGAGTGGGAGCTGTAAGGGAGGTCTTTTCCTGCACTTCAGGCTCACAACCTACCAGGTACGTGACAGTAGCAGACAGCCATGTCTGAGCCTGAGCAGGGAACGTCTCCCATGAAGGAACTCTGTGCACACCTGGCAGGATTGACTGAAACAGTCAAGAATCTGCAGCAAGGATACACCAGACTGGAGGAACGAGTGTTAACCCTGTCTAACCCCATTGGGGCCCAGGGAGCTACCTCTGCTCCTGCTCCTTCAGTTGGGCCTTCCTCAACGGTGGTGATGCTCCCTCCGGAACCTAAGGTTCCCACACCTGAATGTTTCTTTGGAAATCGCCATAAGTTCAGAGCCTTCCGCAACTCCTGCAAACTGTTTTTTGCTCTTCAGCCACGTACCTTTTCCCTGGAGGCTACAAAGGTGGGCTACGTGATTTCTCTACTCTCTGGTGACCCCCAAACCTGGGCCCATCGCCTCTTAGAGCAAAAGGACATATCTCTGACCAACCTCCCCACTTTCTTTGACGCACTAGGCCAGTTATATGATGACCCCCAACTATCTGTAACTGCAGAGGCGGCTCTACACACCCTTCAACAAGGTCGCAGAGCAGCAGAGGATTATGTGGCTGAATTCAGGAAGTGTAGTGCGGATACTAACTGGAACGATGCGGCTCTCCGTTATCAATTTCGGTTGGGACTTTCTGATCCTCTGAAGGATGAACTGGCCAGGGTGGGTACACCACAGACTTTAAATGCTTTAATCGATCTAGCTATCCAGATCAATCGACGCCTACGAGAGCGCAGGTCTGAGAGAGCTATGGGGTCTTCTCATCCAACTTGGGTTACCCCTAAGGTTCCCCATCACCCATCATCAACACCACCTACCTCCACGCTTAACTTACCTGAGCCAATGCAATTAGGAGTCCTGCGGCCTTCACTCACCCCAGAGGAACGACAACATCGTCGAGCAAATAACTTGTGCCTGTATTGTGGGGAACCCAGGCATTATGTCAGGAACTGTCCCCTCAAACTTCGTAAGTGTTTATCCCTATCTACTGACATCTCTGGTTAAAAATACCACTCACCTTGCTCTTCCTCTTCTGCTACAGCTTCCAGGGAAGAATCTACGAATCACCGCCATTATTGACTCAGGAGCTTGCAGCTGTTTCATGGATTCTCGTTTTGCCATCCAACACCAAATACCCTTGTCACCTAAAGCCCATGGACTTTCTATCCATCTAGCTGATGGGACCGCTATCAAGTCTGGACCTGTCACCCAAGAGATTATGCCAATACCCGTTTTCGTTTCCAACGCCCATCAGGAACAGCTGCGCCTGGACATTATCGCTTCACCCCTGTTCCCCGGGCATACTCGGCATGCCATGGTTACAGGCCCATAATCCGGACATAAATTGGATCACGGGTGAGGTGACCTTTCCCTCTCCTTACTGCCAACAGTTTTGCAGAACCCAGAACATCCAGGAGAACTCTACTCTGTTGTGCCTAGATACAGATCCTAGTCTACTTCAATCCATTCCTTCCGCCTATCATGATTTCCTGGACGTATTTAGTAAACAGAGGGCAGAGGTGTTACCCCCTCACCGGGCCTATGACTGTCCCATTGAGTTACTTCCTGGTGCTGAAATTCCTTTTGGAAGAATATTTCCCCTGACTGAGGTGGAGCAAGGGGCATTGAAGGAATACATTGACGAAAACCTCAAAAGAGGCTTCATTCGGCCATCCACCTCCCCCGCAGGTGCAGGCATCTTCTTCGTGCAGAAAAAAGATAAAACCCTCAGGCCGTGTGTGGATTACCGCGAACTAAACAAAATTACTGTGAAGAATCGGTACCCTCTCCCCTTAGTACCAGAGTTGTTTCAGAGATTGGGGACGGCTACCATATTCACCAAACTTGATCTCCGTGGGGCCTACAATTTAGTTCGTATCAGGGATGGAGACGAGTGGAAGACCGCTTTTCGTACCCGTTATGGACATTTTGAGTACCTCGTGATGCCTTTCGGCCTGTGTAATGCCCCTGCCACATTTCAATACTTTATTAATGATGTGTTACGTGACTTTCTAGACCTGTTTGTCATCGTCTATTTAGACGACATATTGATTTTCTCTTGTTCCCTTGAATCCCATCGCAGGCACGTCAGAAGTGTTTTGGGCCGACTTCGACAACACGGTCTATATGCAAAAGCTGAAAAATGTGAATTCGAACAGGAAAGTTTTCCATTTTTAGGGTTAGTCATCTCCAGTAAGGGCATTAAAATGGACCCCCAATAGGTCACGGCTATTCTAGATTGGCCAGTCCCGACTGATAAGAAAGGAATCCAGCGATTCGTTGGATTCGCTAATTTTTACCGCAAATTTATTAAGGGGTTCTCAGCCATCATTGCACCCATCACACAGCTTACCAAACAGGGTACACGCTTCCATTGGTCGGCCGAGGCTCAAAAGGCTTTTGAGACTCTCAAGGGCCTTTTCACCTCCGCCTCTGTACTGAAGCATCCAGATTCCTGTCTGCCATTTATTCTAGAAGTGGATGCATCTGAAATTGCTGTAGGAGCAGTATTATCCCAAAGACAGGGAACCAAAGCCCTGCTGCACCCTGTGGCTTTCTTTTCTCGTAAATTATCCACGGCAGAGAGAAATTATGATGTAGGTGACAGAGAGTTGTTGGCAATCAAGTCGGCATTGGAGGAGTGGCGCTATCTGTTGGAGGGTGCCGCTCATCCAGTTTTAATCTTTACAGATTTTAGTTTCACAAACCTCAAGAGATTTCCCCTCCAGACACCATTTTGTCTCCAGGGAACTTTCTTCTACTTCAGGGAAACCTGCTTTCCCAGATTAAACAGGCCTCCGCAGAAATAGAATCTTCCATTAAGACAGAGCTCCAGGTTAAGGATGGGTTATTGTGGCATGAGAGTAGGATCTTTATACCTGAAACACTACGAGTTCCAGTACTAGAGCTTTGTCACGATCATGCGCTGGCTGGGCATTTCGGTGTGGCTAAGACCACTGATTTGGTTCAGCGCACCTTCTGGTGGCCTCAGCTGCGCAAAGATTGTAAAGAGTTTGTAGAGTCCTGTACCACCTGCCTTAAGAACAAGGGGCACAAAACAAAGGCATGGGGTCTACTAAAACTCTTGCCTGTCCCAGATAGACCCTGGAAAATGCTCTCAATAGATTTTATTGTAGAACTACCCCCGGCCGGGGGCTTCACTTCAATCTTTGTCATAGTGGACCGGTTGTCGAAGATGGCGCACTTTGTCCCAATGAAGGGTACCCCTTCAGCTACAGAAACAGCACAAGCATTTATTAAAGAGGTCGTCAGGCTCCATGGGGTCCCAGATAACATCGTTTCAGATCGAGGGGTACAATTTACCTCTCGATTCTGGAGGGCTTTGTGTAAAACCTTGGACATTGAACTCTCATTTTCATCGGCTTATCACCCCCAGACTAATGGGCAAACAGAAAGAACAAACCAGACCCTTGAACAATATTTGCGCTGTTTTTCTTCCTTTGCCCAAGATAATTGGATTGCTGTTTTACCATTGGCCGAATTCGCTTATAACAATTCTATTCATTCTGCTATCAAGCAAACTCAGTTTTTTGCGAATTATGGTTTCCACCCCTCATTTTTACCAAACTCTCTTCCAGAAAGCACAGTACCCGCAGTCCAGGAGAAATTGGATTTCTTTACCTCTAACAACCAAATTTTACAGGACACCATGACCAGAACCCAGGAGTACAACAAAGCAACCTTCGATAAAAAGAGGCAAGGTGAGCTCTTACTTGCACCTGGGGATCAGGTATGGTTGTCCACCATAAACCTCAGGTTGGCCTGCCCTTCCAAGAAATTGGGTCCCAAATTTCTTGGACCATTCCCTGTTAAACGGAGAATTAATGAAGTTGCATATGAACTTGAACTCCCGGATTCACTAAAGGTACATCCAGTTTTTCATGTGTCCTTGCTTAAACCATCTATTACTAACCCATTTCCAGGTCGAAGTACGGATCCTCCTGATCCAATCCTGGTAGATGGGGAAGAGGAATTCGAGGTGGAGGCTATCATGGACCACAGGAAAAGAGGTAACCAAAATCAATTCTTAATAAATTGGAAGGGATTTGGCCCAGAGGAGAATTCTTGGGAACCAGAGGATAATATTCATGCTGAAGACCTGTTACAAGCCTTTAAAACAGCTCATCCAGAGAAATTTTTTCAAAGGGGCAGCCGGAGGCTGCCCCTTGGGGGGGGGGCAATGTCACGAAGATCCTGCCAGTAACCGGCGTCCCAGGCGCACGGGAACCTGGCCACGGGTCCCATTGCGCATGCGCGCGCGTTTACGGGTGCGGTCACGCACGGGCACGCGCGCGCGCACTCCCGCTGGTGTCAGGCGGGCTCTTTAAACCTGCCTGTCACACTCCATCCCCGCTGTCTGCTCTACAGCGTTCTGTGAGTGTTACCTGATCTGATCTGTGTTTCCTGTTATCTGACCCGGCTTCCTGTTGGACGATCCTGCTATCTGCCTGCACCAGACCCTCTTGGCTTGCCTGACCATCCCTCTGCATTACCCCTGGTACCTCTGCTGTCCGAACGTTACTGACCACTGGCTTGTTGACCCTCCGCTGTGTTCATCAGCTTCCAGTCTGCTATTACCTGCTGTTGTTCCTGGTTCCAGTCCAGCTTCCAGTCTGCTATTACCTGCTGTTGTTCCTGGTTCCAGTCCAGCGTTCCAGGCTACCTTCTGCTGTGTTCCAGCCCAGCGTTCCAGGCTATCTTCTGCTGTGTTCCAGTCCAGCGTTCCAGGCTATTACCTGCTGTTGTTGCTGGTTCCAGTTCAGCATTCCAGGCTACCTTCTGCTGTGTTCCAGCCCAGCGTTCCAGTCTATTACCTGCTGTTGTTCCTGGTTCCAGTCCAGTGTTCCAGGCTATCTTCTGCTGTTGTTCCAGTCCAGCTTCCAGTCTGCTATTACCTGCTGTTGTTCCTGGTTCCAGTCCTGCATTCCAGGCTCTGTCCTCAGTCTACTCCTCAGACTACTGACTCCAGAGGGTGCCACCACTACTGGACTTTCAGCAACCGTTGATCCTGCCAGGCACCCATACCACTCTTCACTCCTGGCCCTCTGTCTCCATTCCAGGGGAACGGGAGTGGGAGCTGTAAGGGAGGTCTTTTCCTGCACTTCAGGCTCACAACCTACCAGGTACGTGACACTGCTATAATTAAGAAAGGTATAAATTGCAAGGAAGTGGAATCGACTTTCCAACAATTAAAAGACAAGTTCAGCAAGGCTCCAATTCTTCAGCATCCAAATCCTGATCTCCAGTATATAGTTGAGGTTGATGCCTCTGAGGTAGGAGCAGGTGTCCCAGAGACAGCCTATGTCCGGTAGAATCCATCCAGTAGCATTCTTTTCTAGAAAGTTTTCTCCAGCGGAGATGAATTACGATGTTGGGAATTGAGAACTACTGGCTATCAAATTGGCATTGTCTGAATGGTGACATCTTCTAGAAGGGGCTCCCAAGCCTTTTTCTATCCTCAATGACAATAAAAACCTGCTGTATCTTCAGACTTCAAGACGTTTGAACTCACTCCAGGCTCGATGGGCTCTGGTTTTTCTCCCGTTTTAATTTCGTTCTTTCTTATGTTCCTGGGCATAAAAACAAGAAAGCCGATGCTCTTTTCAGACAGTTCGCTACCTCTGAAGAAGATCAACCTACCGAGCAGTATATAATCCCACCTCACAAAATTGTCGCACATATCTCTACGGCTCTTTCCCAACAGTTACAAGAAACCCAGAATCGTGTTCCCCAAAGCTTGAAGATACCACCAGGTCATCTGTTCATAGAAAATAATAAATAATTCCGCGCCAAATAAAGTAAGAAAACCTAAGTGAAGCAGCTACACCCTAAGCAAAAAATGGAGAAAATTCCATAAATGCATAAATGTGAAACAGAGGGGGGTTGGGGAGCGCTAGATAATAAATTGAAAATTTAAATTGAATTTCTAGTCGAAGGACTAAAACTGGTTATGGGGAATAATTATTTCTGGGCACACCACCAGTTTTACAATCAGATCAAAGGAGTTGCCATGGGGGCTAGGTATGCCCCCAGTGTAGCAAATATAGTGCTCAATAAATGGGAACATGAAACCATTTATCATCAACCCAATAAATCATTAAGGTACTATAAAAGGTACATTGATGACGTCATTCTTTTGTGGGAGGGCACCATATCGGACTTCCAGGAATTTCTGGTGAGTCTGAATGTTAACACCTATGGATTGAAGTTTACTGCTGAGTTTAGTTGGGATACTATCAATTATTTAGATCTTACTTTAACCAAACAAGGGAATAGGCTGGTTTCCAAAACATTTTTCAAGGCTACTGACCGTAATGGATTTGTGCCAGTAAACAGCTGTCACCATCCACTATGGCTAGGAGCCGTCCCTAAGGGTCAATATATGCGCATTAGGAGAAATTGTGATGATATTACTGATTACCATGCACAATCTGAGATCCTTACCCAAAGGTTTCAGGAGAAGGGTTATCCCCTTAAACATCTTTTAAAAACCAAAAATCAAGTTCTGGCCATGGATAGAGATTCCCTTCTAGTCCCTAAAGAAAAAGCCCCCTTTTTGGGGGACATTCCATTTATATCAGGTTTCCATCGCCAATATAGGGGTGTGGAAAAAATATTTCACAAATACTGGCCCATACTTCGTAAAGATAGAGATTTACAGGATCTACTCCCCCCTAAACCAAAGTTTATTTATAGACGTGCACCAGGACTTAGGAATATGATAGCCCCAAATGTGCCCGACCCCCCAAGAAAACTGTCCACTTTTTTGGATGGATCGGGCTTTCACTATTGTACTAGATGCAAGGCCTGCCGTACTACAAATAGAGCAGGGAAAAAGATTTCCAAATTTCACTCCAAGGTTACCCGACAAGAATTCTCCATAAAACCTCTGATTACATGCAACTCCAGCTATGTCACTTATGTGTTGGAGTGCCCCTGTTCAATCCAATATGTAGGTCGTACCACCCGCAAATTGAGAGTTCGTATTAACGAACATATAGCTAATATTTCTAAAGGTTATCTAAACCATAGTGTATCACGGCACTTCCGTATGGTCCACAATAGAGACCCTCGTTTACTTACCTTTTATGGGATAGATAAGATCACCCCCAACTGGAGAGGTACTGATCTTAAAAAGGCTGTTTCTCAGAATGAGACCCAGTGGCTGTACCGTTTACAAACGATGCAGCCACAGGGCCTGAATATCGAACTGGATTTAAATTGTTTTTTGACTAATGATTAGGTTTATGCTGGTTTTCTATTTGGACATAATTAATTTTTTAACTGATTTTTCAACTGAGGTTTATCAATCAATTTTTTCTTTCTAATAATTCAAAATTATTTATATTCATAACATTAATCCATTATACAATCAATTTTTTATTTATTTTTTTATTTTTATTTTTTATTTTTTATTTTTTTATTTTTTATATATTTTTATATATATTTTTTTATATATTTCTTTAATATATTTTTTTCTATTTAACAATTAATTTTTTATTGTATAATCAATTTTTTGATATACAGTATATATTTTTTACCAACTGTTGGGTTCTAGTCCTTTTTTATAGCCGGCTGCATTTTCTCTAGTCATTATGACTGGTGAATATTTAAAATAGTTTTTACTATCTAATTTTATTTTTTTGAATTGTCCTATTTTTCACAAATTAGGCATTGGCGGATCATTCTTTATCCTAGTTTCTTTATTGGAACTTGGCTTTTCATCATTGATAATATATACAGATATTCATATTGTTAATTAAATTTGCTGTAGCGAATCCACCTTTGTTGTTTAAATTGCTATTTGAGATGGTTGTACGGTGTCCTATGAACGGCGCTGAGGCTGTGAAGCATTCAACCCCTCCTCTTTATGCAAATTGGATACTCTATTTAAACTGTCTCCATAGTGACCAAGTACGCTTCCTGAAGACGTGTGAAACGAAACGTACGTCGAGGCGGTACTTGGTCACGCAATTACATCACTTCCGGCCTCCGTGGTTCGTCTGTCCGTCGAAGGTGGAACGCACGCCGCTGCCGTGATTATTTGGGAAATCTCTCCCACAGATCGGATTTTTCGTTCCTAGACACGCTTTCCAGCCTCAGTGCCGGGCGATGGCACTTTCTATGTGAGTAGCCATTTGGCTATGTTTTGTTTTTCTTTTATTCTCAATAAATGGTATTACACTATATTTGGTTCCTCTCCATCTATTTTATATCCCATGCGTGAGACCCTGTGATGTGAGGACAAGAGTCTGGTATATTTCACTTGCAGCAAGCAATATCTTGCTAAAGCCTATTTGACCTTTTTTTAACTAAATTGGTCAACTTCATCTGGTAAGCGGACATCCATTTCCATGAGCACATTGGTGTATTTTGTTCAGTGATGGTGAAGGGATTTTGCTGCTCACGTTTTTTTGTTATGAAGATTTACATCAGGACTTCACACCAATTTTTGGATGGACTTTGTTATTGATGCTTATTCATATCTGATTTAATTATTTTATAACTTTTTGACGTCACATGTCACGATTGCACAATTATTATTGTTCACTGGTATTCAGGTTTATGAATTCTGTTCACTTAAGTTTATATACATGGGCAGGTTGATTTATATTTTTATATCTGAATTTTATTTCTTTTGATATATATGTACCCACTTTTTTAATTTTAATTTTTTGTCTATTATCTAGCGCTCCCCAACCCCCCATCTGTTCATAGCCCCTAGCCTCAGAAAATCTGTACTCCTCTGGGCTCATAATGGTGTGTGAAAGAAAAAAAGGGGAGGACATTGGGACTTTAAATGAGGCAGTTGACAGATTGGGGTTGAGATAAAAAAGTCAATTTTATTGTATAAGGCATCCAGATGTACATCACAAGTAAAAGGTTGCACGTGCATACGCACAGGACATAGCCTACATAAATGCGTGTATATACAACAATCAGCATGACATCTGAGCAATACATTGACAAATTTCATGAAGGGAATACATATACAAAACTGGGTGGCACATGATAATATGATGTAAAAGGTAAGTATAAATTCGTAAAAGCGTAAATCTGAGTAGAATCCTATTAAAGCAAAAGTGGCTGCATTCATGATGCCCGACGCATTTCTGTGAATACACTTCTTCAGGGAAGGATGCAATAGGATGTCTGAAATAACAGAATATGAGAGCATCAGAAAATGAACCAAATGCAACCAGAAAGGACAGTAAGTCGGTTTCTGGATACTTACACTTCGTACCCAGCTGCAGTGTAGGGTAGAGACCGGGCTAAAGGGGTTGTCCTCCCCCAGAGCTGAGGTGGCAAAGGGTCCAACACAGGACAGGCATGCACAGGCATCATCCCCAGGGCATAGACCATCACTCCCACAATGGCAAAAACAGGTCAGAGTCATAGATATGTATCTGAAATGGATAGAAAGTCCACTAAGATAGACCAACATAGCTAACAATAAGAGTAAAAGGAGTAGAATTCTACATAAGGAAACCACTAAGTGTTACCTTCGTGTGCTTGGAACAGAAGCTTTCCAGAGCTGTGGCATCTGCACGTATGTGGAAGTGAGGACTGCGTCTGGGGGAAAAAGGGAGGAGCCTTAATGTGTGTGTCCTGCCTGTGTCGGCGATCACCACCAACGTCACGCTAAGCCAACAATGTGTGGAGCGGGGCCACAGACTGGGCAGTAGGAAACCGCCCATGACTGACGTCACCACATCCAGCTGGGTCGGCTAGATGGAAAGGGGGCGTGCCTCCACAACGACGCCAGCTAGTGACGTCGTGTGGGGAAGCAATGCGTGACGCCGATGAGCTGTGAGCCCCCGCCCGATCCCCCATTCCCCACACCACCCCGCATGGGGCGGACGTGGGGGGGAAAGGGGGGGTGCGCAGAGCGCATCGCAGCTCTGGGTCTAGAACAAAACATGGCCCGTGAGTTGACCCCCACACCCACCATGCTGGAGTGTGTCCAGTACCCCCAGAATTCCAACAACAATATGTTGCAGAAAACTGTGTGTGTGGACCGAATGTCAGAGAACTCACAGCACTAGCTTCCCTCTCCATGCAGTAGCGTCTAACGGCCATGCGTGGTGTCCCCGACAGATACGAGCGAGTTCCGGATCGAACGTGCACACCCGCGCATCCGTACGAACGTGTGCACGCACCCGCACAGCCACAGCGGGTGTACGTTCTCACGCACGCACGTTCACGTCCACCAATCCCGGTGTTCGGCGCCACATATAAACAAGGTCCTTGCCTGACACTAGTGCTGGATCGTCTTCAGCTAGTTCCTGATTTCCTGATATCTGTGTGACCTGTTACCTTGTTCCTGACTACCCGGCTTCCTGACTACTCTCTCGGATCTCCCTTGTCTGCTACCTACCTTGCTGATTACACCGACTCTGGCTTGGACTATCTACTACGGCTCTGCCTCCTGACTTTGTACCTCACTGCCTGCCCGTTGCCGACCTCTACCTGACCTTAACCATGAACTTGCCTTCTGTTTTGGATACCTCGCTGCCAGCCCATTGCCAACCTTTGCCTGACCTGACGTTGCAGTTGTTCCTGAATCCACACCTGCCCAGCTCCTACTAACAGTTCTGGTGACCAATCTTCCATCAGTCTCCGGAGGATACCGAATCTCCGAGTTCCAGTTCTCCAGCCGCAGGCACCTGCACCCTTCTGTGCCCCGGCACTCCCTGTCCTCACTACCAGGGGTGTCAGGACCGGAACCGTGTGAGAGGCCTCCCTCAACATTCAGACCCTGCCAGCTATACTTCCTGCTACAGCCCTGTACCTTCTCTTTGGAGAGCACCAAGGTGGGGTTCATCGTCTCACTACTCCAGGGGGAACCTCAAACCTGGGCTCACCGCTTATTAGAGCAAGCCAGTCCACTATTAGACACTATGGACTCTTTCCTGAATGAAATGGCCAAATTGTATGACGGCCCTCAACGTGCTACCACTGCAGAGGCCAGTCTTTATGCTCTCCAGCAAGGACGTAGGCCAGCGGAAGATTACGTAACTGACTTTAGGCGATGGAGTTCCGATACTCAGTGGAACGACGCCGCCCTCCGCTATCAGTTCCGCATGGGACTCTCTGAGGCACTGAAAGATGAGTTGGCCCGAGTTGGACTTCCAGACTCTTTGGAGGACCTGATCCAATTGTCCATCCAGATAGACCGTCGTCTAAGAGAACGGAGATCTGAAAGAACCAGTCAGATGCGACCCACCTGGATGTTGCCCAAAGTTCCTATCAACCCTCCTATGTTCACCTCCCATGTACCTGCTGCCACCTCCGAAGCTCTGGAGCCAATGCAGATAGGGCTGCTCCGCTCACCACTGCCACCCGAAGAGAAACAGCTAGCCACTACGCAAATATGTGCCCAAATAAAACTCGTAAGTTTAACTATCTGCGTCATAAACCTAGAACACTAACTGTAACAAGATCTGCTCACATTGCTGTCCCTGTTTCCTTGCAGCTTCCAGAAGGAACACTCCGAGTCCGGGCCATAATTGACTCTGGCGCCTGCAGCTGCTTCATAGATCGTGCCTTTGCCCTGCAACATGACATTCCGTTAACACCCAAGCAACAACAACTTTCCATACGACTAGCAGATGGGTCAAGTATTAAATCCGGGCCTATTACTCACAAAACCCAACCACTGCCCGCCAACATATTACCCAACCATCAGGAACTATTGTGCCTGGACGTCATCTCATCCCCATTGTTTCCAATTATTCTGGGAATGCCGTGGCTACAAGCCCATAATCCTCAAATCAATTGGGTTACGGGCGAAGTAGTGTTCCAGTCCAGCTATTGCCTCCAGAACTGCCTTAAGGTCCTCCACCATGTAACCCCAGTCCTCGGCTGTTTAAAATCTACGTCAGAATCCCAAGAACTGGTTCCATCTGTGTACCATAGTTTCCTGGATGTGTTTGATAAGCAGAAAGCAGATACTCTTCCTCCCCACCGGGTTTATGATTGCCCAATTGAACTGTTACCAGGGGCAGAAATCCGTTTGGAAGGATCTTTCCCCTGTCGGAACCCGAACTCCTGGTCCTTAAGGAGTACATTGACAAAAACCTCAAAAAAGGTTTCATGAGACATTCCTCTTCTCCAGCTGGTGCTGGAATATTCTTCGTCGAGAAGAAAGATCATTCCCTCCGCCCATGTGTGGACTACAGAGACTTAAATAAAATAACAATTAAGAATCGCTATCCTCTTCCCTTGATCCCAGAACTGCTTCAGAGACTTCGCTCGGCCCGGATATTCACAAAATTGGATTTGCGAGGTGCCTATAATTT
This sequence comes from Lithobates clamitans, assembly GCA_037952925.1. Taxonomy (NCBI): domain Eukaryota; kingdom Metazoa; phylum Chordata; class Amphibia; order Anura; family Ranidae; genus Lithobates; species Lithobates clamitans. The sequence goes on from JBBGZY010001199.1 coordinate 1,792,381, forward strand.
CATTCGAATCTGTGAGGGGGATGAGTGGAAGACAGCTTTCCGGACACGCTTCGGCCACTTCGAGTATCTAGTTATGCCATTCGGACTCTGCAATGCACCAGCTACCTTCCAACATTTCGTGAACAACATTTTTAGAGATTTTCTGGACTCATTCGTAATTGTTTACTTGGATGATATCCTGATATTCTCAAACTCCTTAGAAACACACCGTGACCATGTGAGACAAGTTCTTCAGAGATTGAGACAAAACGGACTCTTTGCCAAAGCCGAGAAATGTGAGTTTGAACGCCAGACCATTCACTTTCTCGGCTTGGTAATATCAACTGGAGGTGTGGCAATGGATCCTCAGAAGGTCTCAGCCATCATGTCCTGGCCACCCCCAACCGATAAGAAGGGAGTGCAACGTTTTATTGGATTCTCTAACTTTTACAGAAAATTTATTAAAAATTTCTCCAGTATTATAGCACCCATCACACATCTTACAAGGAAGCAAAGCCGTTTTCAATGGACGGCAGCAGCCCAAGCTGCGTTCGACAAATTAAAGGAGCTATTTACCTCTGCCCCGGTGTTGAAACACCCTGATCCTGCCCTACCTTATACCCTGGAAGTGGATGCATCAGAGAGCGCTGTGGGGGCCATCCTGTCCCAGCGCCAAGGGCCAAAATCTTTAATGCACCCTGTGGCTTTCTTCTCCAAGAAATTAGGTGCCTCCGAGAAAAATTATGACGTTGGGGACCGAGAGCTCTTGGCGATAAAAGCAGCCTTGGAAGAATGGCGGTATCTCCTAGAGGGAGCAGCACACCCCATCTTGATCTTCACAGATCATAAAAATCTCGAGTATCTCAGGACTGCCAAGCGCCTCAGACCCAGACAGGCAAGATGGGCTCTCTTCTTTTCCCGTTTCAATTTTCATCTTACCTACCGGCCAGGGTCTAAAAACATCAAACCTGATGCGCTATCCCGCATGTTCACGGAGACTGTGGGTTCTTCACTGCCAGATACGATCCTGCAAGCTGGAAATTTCTTACTAACTCAATCCAGTGTTATATCACAGATCCGTCAGGCATCTTTAGGGACAACGAAACCCCCAGGAACTAACCTCCAGGAAAAAGATGGGCTCTTCTGGCAAGGAAATAGGATTTTTGTTCCCCAAGATCTACGTACCACCATTCTACAGGTCTGTCATGATTATCCCTTAGCGGGCCATTTTGGGGGTCACAAGACCATGGACTTAATTCAAAGGCATTTTTGGTGGCCCAACCTTGCAAAGGACTGTAGGAATTATGTAAACTCTTGCTTGCCTTAGGAATAAAAGTAGCAAGAACAAAGCATGGGGACTATTGAGACCACTGCCCATCCCTGAAAGACCTTGGGATAAAATTGCAATGGACTTCATTGTCGAGCTTCCTCCTTCTGATGGATTTTCATCTGTCTTTGTGGTAGTTGACCGTTTTTCCAGGATGGCACATTTTATCCCTATGAAAGGGACTCCGTCGGCAACCGAGACTGCCAGAATTTTTATTAAGGAGATTGTTAGACTCCACGGAATTCCCAGTGACATTGTTTCTGATCGTGGAGTACAATTCACATCTAAATTTTGGAAGTCATTGTGTGAGGCACTAGGCATCAAACTGAGCTTTTCTTCAGCATATCACCCCCAGACCAACGGGCAGACTGAACGCACCAACCAAACGTTGGAACAGTACCTATGCTGCTTCTCCTCTTTTTCTGCTACCCTTGGCGGAATTTGCATTCAACAATGCTACGCACTCTACCACAAACCAGTCACCATTCTTCTCCAACTACGGGTTTCACCCTTACTTTTTGCCAGTACTTGTACCAGACTCTCCTGTACCTGCTGTCCAGGACAGACTCAATTTCTTTGCTGCAAACAATCAGTTGCTTAAAGAAACTATCTCTAAGGCACAGCAAGATAATAAAAGATTCTTCGACAAGAAAAAAAGGGGAGAGTTGGATTTAAAGGTTGGTGATCGAGTGTGGCTGGCTACTAAGAACCTGAAATTGGCATGCCCTTCTAAGAAACTGGGACCTAGATACTTAGGGCCCTTCCCAGTCAAGAAGAAGATAAATTCAGTCTCCTGCGAACTCAAACTTCCCAATTCATTCAGGATCCACCCTGTTTTCCATGTTTCACTACTCAAGGTCGATGTACCAAATTCCTTTCCAGATCGGGAGGTAGGACCCCTGAAGCTATAATCGTGGATGGGGAAGAAGAATTTGAAGTTGAAGCCATTTTGGACCATAGGAAACGGCAAGGGCAAAATCAGTATTTAATCAAATGGAGAGGCTTTGGCCCAGAAGAGAATTCCTGGGAACCCGAAACAAATCCGAAACAAATCTCCATGCTCAAAGACTCATACGGGCTTTTCACCGCTCCCGCTCAGAGGGTTCGGTGTCTAGAGCCATCCAGAGGCTGCCCTTAAGGAGGTGGCAATGTCAGAGAACTCACAGCACTAGTTTCCTTCTCCATGCAGCAGCATCTAAGGGCCATGCGCGGTGCCCCCGACAGATACGAGCGAGTTCCTGGATTGAACGCGCACACCCGCGCATCCGTACGAACGTGTGCACGCACCCGCACAGCCATACGAGCAGGTGTACGTTCTCACGCACGCACGTTCACGTCCACCAATCCCGGCGTTCGGTGCCACATATAAACAAGGTCCTTGCCTGACACTAGTGCTGGATCGTCTTCAGCTAGTTCCTGATTTCCTGATATCTGTGTGACCTGTTACCTTGCTCCTGACTACCCGGCTTCCTGACTACTCTCTCGGATTTCCCTTGTCTGCTACCTACCTTGCTGACTACACCGACTCTGGCTTGGACTATCTACTACGGCTCTGCCTCCTGACTTTGTACCTCGCTGCCTGCCCGTTGCCGACCTCTGCCTGACCTTGACCACGAACCTGCCTTCTGTTTTGGATACCTCGCTGCCAGCCCGTTGCCAACCTTTGCCTGACCTGACGTTGCAGTTGTTCCTGAATCCATACCTGCCTGGCTCCTACTAACAGTTCTGGTGACCAATCTTCCATCAGTCTCCGGAGGATCCCGAATCTCCGAGTTCCAGTTCTCCAGCCGCAGGCACCTGCACCCTTCTGTGCCCCGGCACTCCCTGTCCTCACTACCAGGGGTGTCAGGACCAGAACCATGCGAGAGGCCTCCCTCAACATTCAGACTCTGCTGTAAGGTACGTGACACCGAAGGTGCACCAACACACAGAGCAACTCCAAAAAAGGGCAGGCAGGGGATAATTGCCAGCTACTGTCAACTGCCTCCATCTCCAATGTATAGCAATAGGAGAATATGGGACTTTGGATAAAGCACTGGGTGGTGCCTCCATCCCAGATTCAGGAAAGAGAAAAAGGGGAGGACATTGGGACTTTGAATGAGGCAGTTGACAGATTGGGGTGGAGATGAAGAAGTCAATTTTATTGCATAAGGCATCCAGATATACGTGCCATGTAAAAAGTTGCACATGCATACGCGCAAGACATAGCCTAAACAATATGTTGCAGAAGACTGTGTGTGTGGACCAAAAGGTGCACCAACACACAGAGCAACTCCAAAAAAAGCTGGCAGGGGGTGATTGCCAGCTACTGTCAACTGCCTCCATCCCTAATCTATAGCAATAAGAAATTATGGGACTTTAAATGAAGCACAGGGTGGTGCCTCCATTCCAGGTTCAAGAAAGAAAAAAAGAGGACATCGGGACTTTAAATGAGGCAGTTGACAGATTGGGGTTGAGATAAAAAAGTCAATTTTATTGCATAAGGCATCCAGATGTACATCACAAGTAAAAGGTTGCACGTGCATACACCCAGGACATAGCCTACATAAATGCGTGTATATACAACAATCAGCATTACATCTGAGCAATACATTGACAAATTTCATGAAGGGAATACATATACAAAACTGGGAGGTACATGATAATATGATGTAAAAGGTAAGTATAAATTCGTAAAAGCGTAAATGTAAGTAGAATCCTAATAAAGCCAAAGTGGCTGCATCCATGATGTCCGACGCGTTTCTGTGAATACACTTTTTCAGGGGCGGATGCAATAGGATGTCTGGAAATAACAGAATATGAGAGCATCAGAAAATGAGCTAGATGCAACCAGAAAGGAGAGTAAGTCGGTTTCTGGATACTTATGCCCCGTACACACGGTCAGATTTTCTGATGGAAAATGTCCGATCGGAGCGTGTTGTCGGAGATTCCAACCGTGTGTGGGCTCCATCGGACATTTTCCATCGGATTTTCCGACACACAAAGTTGGAGAGCAGGAGATAAAATTTTCCGACAACAAAATCCGTTGTCGGAAATTCCGATCGTGTGTACACAAATCCGACGGACAAAGTGCCACGCATGCTCAGAATAAATAAAGAGATGAAAGCTATTGGTCACTGCCCCGTTTAGAGTCCCGACATACGTGTTTTACGTCACCACGTTCAGAACGATCGGATTTTTCGACAACTTTGTGTGACCATGTGTATGCAAGACAAGTTTGAGCCAACATCCGTCGGAAAAAATCCTAGGATTTTGTTGTCGGAATGTCCGAACAAAGTCCGACCGTGTGTACGCCCTATTACACTGCGTACCCAGCTGCGGTGTAGGGTAGAGACCGGGCTAAAGGGGTTGTCCTCCCCCAGAGCTGAGGTGGCAAAGGGTCCAACACAGGACAGGCATGCACAGGCATCATCCCCAGGGCAAAGACCATCACTCCCACAATGACAAAAACAGGTCAGAGTCATGGATATGTATCTGAAATGGATAGAAAGTCCACTAAGATAGACCAATATAGCTAACAATAAGAGTAAAAGGAGTAGAATTCTATATAAGAGAACCACTAAGTGTTACCTTTGTGTGCTTGGAACAGAAGCTTTTCAGAGCTGTGGCATCTGCACGTATGTGGGAGTGAGGACTGCGTCTGGGGGAGAAAGGGAGGCGCCTTAATGTGTGCGTCCCGCCTGCGTCGGCGATCACCACCAACGTCACGCTAAGCCGACAATGGGTGGAGCGGGGCCACAGACTGGGCGTCACCACGTCCAGCTGGGTCGGCTAGATGGAAAGGGGGCGTGCCTCCACAACTACGCCAGCTAGTGACGTTGTGAAGGGGAGCGATGCGTGATGCCCCGCCCGATCCCCCATACCCCACATCGCCCCACATCGGCCGACGTTCGGGGGGGGAAGGGGGGCACGCAGAGCGCATTGCAGCTCCGGGTCTCAAACAAAACATAGCCCGGGAGTTGACCCCCACACCCACCATGCTGGAGTGTGTCTAGTACCCCCAGAATTCCAACAACAATATGTTGCAGAAATCTGGGATGGAGGCACCATCCGGTGCTTCATCCAAAGTGCCATATTCTCCTATTGCTATACATTAGGCATGGAGGCAGTTGACAGTAGCTGGCAATTATCCCCTGCCAGCCCTTTTTTGGAGTTGCTCTGTGTGTTGGTGCACCTTCGGTCCACACACACAGTTTTTTGCAACATATTGTTGTTGAAATTCTGGAGGAACTGGACACATTCCAGCATGGTGGGTGTGGGGGTCAACTCCCAGGCTATGTTTTGTTCGGGACCAGGAGCTGCACGCCCCCCTTTCCCCCCCCCACGTGGGGCAGTGTGGGGTATGGGGGATCGGGCAGGGGCTCACAGTGCATCGGCGTCATGCATCGCACCCCCCACACAATGTCTTGTGCATATGCATGTGCAACCTTTTACTTGTGATGTACATCTGGATGCCTTATGCAATAAAATTGACTTTTTTTATCTCAAACCCAATCTGTCAACTGCCTCATTTAAAGTCCCAATGTCCTCCCCTTTTTTTCTTTCTTGAACCTGGGATGGAGGCACCACCCTGTGCTTCATTTAAAGTCCCATAATTTCTTATTGCCATAATGGTGTGTTATCCGGTCATCCTGGTGTCCCCATCATTCTTAAGACCTTGCAGCATCATGTCTGGTGGCCTCATATGAAAAGGGATGTTACTGACTATGTGGCTGCCTGTTCAACTTGTTCTGCTAATAAAGTACCCCACACATTGCCTACTGGACTGTTACAACTACTTCCGGCACCTCGCCAGCCCTGGACCCATTTGACTATGGACTTCATTACAGACTTACCCAAGTCCGAGGGCATGACTGCTATATGGGTCATAGTGGATCGCTTTTCCAAAATGTCTAATTTTGTGCCACTCCCGGGATTACCTACAGCGGAAGCACTGTCTACTCTCTTCCTTTCCCATATTGTGAGATATCATGGCATACCTACCAATGTCGTCTCAGACCGCGGATCCCAGTTTGTTTCCCAATTCTGGAGAGTGTTCTGCAAGAAACTGGGAGTAACGCTCTCACTCTCTACCTCACATCACCCTCAAACAGATGCAACCGAACGCATGAACCAGACTCTGGAAATCTATCTTCGACATTATGTCAATGCCTTACACTCCAACTGGTCTGAGTATTTGCCTTTGGCTGAGTTCGCCATTAATTCCCGTTGGCACAGTGCTTTTTATACCACACCATTCTACGCAGGCCTAGGCTATCACCCTCAGACTTTCCCCCTACTTCAGCCTTCTTCTGGTGTACCAGCAGCAGATCAGAGGGTGAAAAATATTCTGCTACATTGGAAAAAGATTTGCTTATTACTACGGAAGTCAGCAAGCAAGTATGCGTTTTTCTCCAACAAACTAAGATGCCATTTACCTCCATATGTGGTGGGGGACAGAGTTTGGCTATCAACCAAATACGTGAGACTGAAACAACCTTCTACCAAATTGAGCCCTCGATTCATCAGTCCTTACAGAATTATTGCTCAAGTCGGGCCAGTCTCCTATCGGTTGAAACTGCCCTCCTCTCTCCGGATACACCCTGTATTCCACATTTTCCCTCCTCAAAAAAGACAATTTTCAATCGCTACTCCAAAACGCAACAGCTACCTCTACCTGTTCTTGTTGATGGACAAAATGAGTTTGAAGTCTCTAAGATTCTAGATTCCAGAAGACAGAGTCGTGGCCTACGGTATCTGGTTCATTTTAGGGGATATCCCATCACAGACCGTTCCTGGGTCCCAGCCAGAGATTTGCATGCTCCTGCTCTTGTTCGAGACTTCCATGCCTCCTTTCACACTAAGCCCTGCTAGCCCCCCCCCCCGGGGGTCCACTGGAGAGGGGGCCCAGTCATGTACCTGGGTGTATTCAAACTGGGATGTTCCTGGTCCCACAGCTGCAGTCTTACTTGTTGTGCCACAGAAGAGCTCCGGAGTTATGGCTATGTTCTCTCAGTTTGATACATTACCTTGGACTCACTAGCCCCACCTGCTGCCAGCTGTGGACAATCTACAATCAAAGCAGCCCATAAATAGCAGCACTTCCTATCTCTCAGTGACCGTTTGTGTGGACTAGCTCCCTGGGTGTTGTGACTGCTTAGTGACTCTGAATACTGTATATGAACTTCTGCCTGAATTTCTGACAACTCAGCCTGCTGATTTTGTACTTCACTGCCAGCTCGTGAATGACCTTTGCCTGCCTGACCACTCTCTGGATTTCGATCGTGTACCACTTTGCCTGATCTATTGCCAACCTGATCTGCCTGACTAATGCCTTGTACACACAGGCAGACTTTTCGACTGGACTGGTCCGATGGAACGAATCCGTCGGACAATCCGACTGTGTGGGCTTCATCGGACTTTCAGCGGACTTTTTCTGTCGAAAATCAGACGGACTTTAGATTTGGAACATGTTTCAAATCTTTCCGACGGACTCGAGTCCGGTCGAAAAATCCGTGCGTCTGTATGCCAGTCTGACGGACAAAAAAGGACGCAAGGGCAGCTATTGGCTACTGGCTATGAACTTCCTTATTCTAGCCCCTGTGTACGTCATCACGTTCAAACCAACGGACTTTCGAACTGACTTTAGTCGTATACTGAACTGGGGATGAGCCGAACACCCCCCCCCCCCGGTTCGGTTCACACCAGAACCTGCGAACGGACTCAAAATTCGCACAAACGTTAGAACCCCATTGACGTCTATGGGACTCGAACGTTCAAAATCAAAAGTGCTCATTTTGAAGGCTAATTTGCATGGTATTGTCCTAAAAAGGGTTTGGGGACCCGGGTTCTGCCCCAGGGGACATGTATCAATGCAAAAAAAGTTCTAAAAACGGCCGTTTTTTCGGGAGCAGTAATTTTAATGATGCTTAAAGTAAAAAAAAAAAAGTGAAATATCGTACCTGGGGGGTGTCTATAGTATAGCTGTAAAGTGGCGCGTGTAAAAGTCATTTAAAACTGCTTGCGGCTTTAATGTAATGTCGGGTCCTGGCAATATGGATGAAAATCAGTGAGAGAAACGGCATGGGTACCCCCCAGTCCATTACCAGGCCCTTTGGGTCTTGTATGGATATTAAGGGGAACCTCGCACCCAAATTAAAAAAGGAAAGGTGTGGGGCCCCCAGGCCCTGTATACTCTGAACAGCAGTATACAGGCAGTGCAAACAAAACAGGGACTGTAGGTTTGTTGTTAAGTAGAATCTGTTTGTAATTTTGAACTGGTACATTTTTAATGTGTTTAGCTCCAGCCAAAAAATCTATTTTAAGCTTTTTGGAAAACATAGGGAAGGGTTATCACCCTTGTGACATTTGTTTTCCTGTCTGTGCTCCTCTTCAGAAGATTTCACCTCACTTTTTGTCCCAATGACAAATGTTTTTTGAAAATTTTGGGTTTTTAGTGAAACAAGGATTGGTGATAAAGCGTCAGTGTAAAGGAGAAAAGTTTTTCCCATATTAACTCTTACAGGAGAGAATTTCCCTTCCATGGGGTAGATTTCATCTCACTTCCTATTGTCTCCTTCCGTTCGCAAGTAGGAGCCGTTTGTAAGTTGGATGTTTGAAAGTAGGGGTTTGCCCTATATACTCAGCAGAAATTTGGGCCTTAGGTGTTGTTGTGGCCACAACACTGTAAGCCCTTACAGGGCCCTGCTGTGAAATATTAGATCAAGAATTGTATTTACACGCCCCTGTTGAACAGGGGCAGATAAATTGGGCCTTTGGTGGTGGTGGTGGTGGTGGTGCTGGTGCCACAACACTGTAAGTCCTCACAGTTACTCTTGGTGGGCACAGAAACGGGCCCAGCTGTGAAATATTAGATCAAGAATTCTAATTACATGTCCCTGTTGAACAAGGGCTGAAAACACAGATACTCTAGTTGGAGTGCAGGAACTAGCCCTGCTGCAAAGAATTGCATCAAAAATTGTAATTACACGCCCCTATTTAACAGGGGCTGAGAAATTGGGCCTTAGGCACTGGTGCTGGTGCCACAACACTGCAACCCCTTACAGATACTCTAGTTGGAGCGCAGGAACTAGCCCTGCTGCAAAGAATTGCATCAAAAATTGTAATTACACGCCCCAATTAAACAGAGGCTGAGAAATTGGGCCTTAGGCACTGGTGCTGGTGCCACAACACTGCAACCCCTCACAGATACTCTAGTTGGAGCGCTGGAAATAGCCCTGCTGCAAAGAATTGCATCAAAAATTGTAATTACACGCCCCTATTAAATAGGGGCTGAGAAATTGGGCCTTAGGCACTGGTGCTGGTACCACAACACTGCAACCCCTCACAGATACTCTAGTTGGCATGCAGGAACTAGCCCTGCTGCAAAGAATTACATCAAAAATAGTAATTACACGCCCCTGTTAAACAGGGGCTGAAAATTTGGGCCTTAGGCACTGGTGGTGGCGCTCAGAACCAAAAATGTTCTTACAAGCTATCAGCATGATCATTGAGGAGGATGAGGATAATTACTCAGCATAACAGGATAGTCACTCAGCATCAGCATAGGCAGGCTTTGAAGGGATCTGACATTTCAAAAAAAATTATTCGGTTACATCAGCATCAGGTGCTTGGTAGCTGGTGGTGATCCAAGATTGATTCATTTTTATGAAGGTCAGTCGCTCGACCAAGTCGGTGAACAGACGCACCCTGTGATCGGTTACAAAGCCTCCAGCAGCACTGAATGTGCGTTCCGAAAGAACGCTGGATGCAGGACAGGCCAGTAGCTCAATTGCATACTGTGCAAGCTCTGGCCAGTGATCCATCCTCAAGACCCAGTAACCCAGAGGATTTTCGGTGGGAAAAGTGTCCAAGTCAGATCTTGCCCCTAGGTATTCCTGCACCATGTAAAACAGATGCTGGAGATGGTTGCTGGAACCGATCATACCTTGGGGCTGCGGACTAAAAAATTGTCTGAACGCATCGGTCAGACAGCCACCTTCTCCACCGCTCCTTCTTTGACTGACCGAAGCCTCAGTAACACGTTGTCCAGAAATAGGAGTTTGTAACCTCCCACTCTCTGGGAACGCGTTGCACAGACCTTTCTGCAAGGCCTCTCGAAGATGTTTCATCCTCTGCTCCCTCTGCGATGGCAAGATAAGGTCCGCAACCTTACCCTTGTAATGTGGATCAAGGAGGGTTGCCAGCCAGTATTGTTCCTTCTCCTTGATACCACGAATACGAGGATCCTTCCGCAGGCTTTGCAGGACCAGGGAGGCCATGCAGCGTGGGTTTGCTGAGGCATTTGGTCCGGAGTCCTCTGGGTCACTAAGGACGACATGATCCGCAGCCACCTCCTCCCAGCCACGTACAAGTCCATGTGTTTCTTGGGACTGTAAATGATCCCTTAAAGACTGCTGCTGATGCTGAGTGCCAGGCTCCACCTCCATACTGACACAATCCTCCTCCGCCACCTCCTGTGTGATCAGCGGGCACGCAGGAACACTGTCTGGATAAAGGGGGCCTTGAGAGCTAAGAAAGTCCTCCTCTTCCTGCCTCTGTTCTGCCTCAAGTGCCCTGTCCATTATTCCACGCAGCGTGTGCTCCAACAGGTGGACAAGTGGGACAGTGTCACTGATGCATGCACTGTCACTGCTCACCATCCTCATGGCCTCCTCAAATGGTGACAGGACAGTGCATGCATCCCTGATCATGGCCCACTGGCGTGGGGAAAAAAAACAAGCTCCCCTGACCCTGTCCTGGTGCCATAGTCGCACAGGTACTTATTGATGGCCCTCTGCTGCGTGTGCAGCCGCTGCAGCATGGCCAACGTTTTGTTCCACCTGGTGGGCATGTCACAGATTAGGCGGTTCTTGGGCAGCTTAAATTCCTTTTGGAGGTCTGCCAGCCGAGCACTGGCATTATATGACTGGCGGAAATGCACACAGACTTTCCTGGCCTGCCTCAGGACATCCTGTAAGCCCGGATACCTGCCCAAGAACCGCTGCACCACCAAGTTAAGGACATGAGCCAAACAGGGCACATGGGTCATTTGTCCCTGTCGGAGGGCGGAGAGGAGGTTGGTGCCATTGTCGCAAACCACCATTCCTGCCTTAAGTTGGCGTGGCGTCAACCACCTCTGAACCTGCCCCTGCAGAACTGACAGAACCTCTGCCCCAGTGTGGCCCCTGTCCCCCAAGCACACCAGCTCAAGCATCGCATGGCATCTTTTGGCCTGCGTACTTGCGTAGCCCCTTGAACGCCTACGGAGCACTGCTGGTTCCAAGGACTAAGGACAGGAAGAGGCCATGGAGGAGGAAGAAGAGGAGGGGGTGGAGGAGAGAGGTGTGTCAGAATCAATAGTAGTGGCATTTTGGAGGCGTGGTGGCGGAACAACCTCCAACAAAACTGCACCTTTTCCTGCATCCTTCCCAGCTGCCAGAAGAGTCAACAAATGCACCATGAAACGTAGGTAACGTCCCTGTCCAAGCCTGCTGGACCATGAGAATATGCACCTTACCACTGACCGCCCTGTCCAGCAAGGCCAAAACATTGCCTTCCGTGAGAAAAAGTGGCGTTTGGGAACCTGCTACTGAGGAACCGCACATTCCACAAACTCACGGAAGGGGGCAGAGTCTACCAACTGAAAAGGTAGCAGTTGAAGTGCTAGCAATTTTGCCAAGCTAGCATTCAACCGCTGGGCATGTGGATGGCTGGGAGCGAACTTCTTTTTGCGGTGCAGCAGCTGGGGCAGGGAAATTTGCCTGGTACGATAGCAGGTTGCCCGCAAGTACTTGGCTGTGACACACCTAATTCTACACCTTCATTCCTCTCAGTGCAGGTCTCAGAGATGACTGAAGGTATAGTGGGGTTGGAGATCCCAGCTAATGAGGAGTAAGGAGAGGTCCTCTTTGTTTTTTGGTGTGGGCCTTTTAGGTACGCTTGCCAACGAACTGCATGGCAGGTCAACATATGTCTGGTCAAGCATGTGTTGCCCAAGCGGGAGATGTTTTGGCCACGCGAGATACGCTTGAGACATATGTTGCAAATATCAGCAGTGCCATCTGATGCACTCGTCTCAAAAAAGACCCACACCAAAGAACTTTTGGAACAACTCACAGAGACAGCCTGCTTGCCCTGTTTTATTGGCTTGTGACTGTCTGCCTCTCCTTGTTGGCCTTCCAGACATACTAATGGCCTGCAGTGAGATGTAGCTGTACTAAGCTGGGATATATATATATATACTGATACTGCAGCTAGCAAAATCAACTGCCTGCCTGTAGTATTAATAGTATGAGAACACCACCAATCTTCTACAGGTAGCTTTAGCTGAACACTGTGCAGAGGTCGCACTACACTAACTTGTAGCTTTAGCTGAACACTGTGCAGAGGTCGCACTACACTAACGTGTAAATAATGTAGCTGCCTGCGGTAGTGATAGGATCAGGAAAACAACACCAACCTTCTACAGGTAGCTTTAGCTGAACACTGTGCAGAGGTCGCACTACACTAACGTATAAATAATGTAGCTGCCTACGGTAGTGATAGGATCAGGAAAACAACACCAACCTTCTACAGGTAGCTTTAGCTGAACACTGTGCAGAGGTCGCACTACAGTAACTTGTAGCTTTAGCTGAACACTGTGCAGAGGTCGCACTACACTAACATGTAGCTTTAGCTGAACACTGTGCAGAGGTCACACTACACTAACTTGTAGCTTTAGCTGAACACTGTGCAGAGGTCGCACTACACTAACGTGTAAATAATGTAGCTGCCTGCGGTAGTGATAGGATCAGGAAAACACCACCAACCTTCTACAGATAGCTTTAGCTGAACACTGTGCAGAGGTCGCACTACACTAACGTATAAATAATGTAGCTGCCTGCGGTAGTGATAGGATCAGGAAAACAACACCAACCTTCTACAGGTAGCTTTAGCTGAACACTGTGCAGAGGTCGCACTACAGTAACTTGTAGCTTTAGCTGAACACTGTGCAGAGGTCGCACTACACTAACTTGTAGCTTTAGCTGAACACTGTGCAGAGGTCGCACTACACTAACATGTAGCTTTAGCTGAACACTGTGCAGAGGTCACACTACACTAACTTGTAGCTTTAGCTGAACACTGTGCAGAGGTCGCACTACACTAACGTGTAAATAATGTAGCGGCCTGCGGTAGTGATAGGATCAGGAAAACAACACCAACCTTCTACAGGTAGCTTTAGCTGAACACTGTGCAGAGGTCGCACTACACTAACTTGTAGCTTTAGCTGAACACTGTGCAGAGGTCGCACTACACTAACTTGTAGCTTTAGCTGAACACTGTGCAGAGGTCACACTACACTAACTTGTAAATAATGTAGCTGCCTGCGGTAGTAATAGGATCAGGAAAACACCACCAACCTTCTACAGGTAGCTTTAGCTGAACACTGTGCAGAGGTTGCACTACACTAACGTGTAAATAATGTAGATGCCTGCGGTAGTGATGAGATCAGGAAAACAACACCAGCCTTCTACAGGTAGCTTTAGCTGAACACTGTGTAGAGGTCGCACTACACTAACTTGTAGCTTTAGCTGAACACTGTGCAGAGGTCGCACTGCACTAATGTGTAAATAATGTAGCTGCCTGTGGTAGTGATAGGATCAGGAAAACAACACCAACCTTCTACAGGTAGCTTTAGCTGAACACTGTGCAGAGGTCGCACTACACTAACTTGTAGCTTTAGCTGAATACTGTGCAGAGGTTGCACTACACTAACTTGTAGCTTTAGCTGAACACTGTGCAGAGGTTGCACTACACTAATGTGTAAATAATGTAGCTGCCTGCGGTAGTGATAGGATCAGGAAAACAACACCAGCCTTCTACAGGTAGCTTTAGCTGAACACTGTGCAGAGGTCGCACTACAGTAACTTGTAGCTTTAGCTGAACACTGTGCAGAGGTCGCACTACACTAACTTGTAGCTTTAGCTGAACACTGTGCAGAGGTCGCACTACACTAACTTGTAGCTTTAGCTGAACACTGTGCAGAGGTCGCATTACACTAACTTGTAGCTTTAGCTGAACACTGTGCAGAGGTCACACTACACTAACGTGTAAATAATGTAGCTGCCTGCGGTAGTGATAGGATCAGGAAAACAACACCAGCCTTCTACAGGTAGCTTTAGCGGAACACTGTGCAGAAGTCGCACTACACTAACTTGTAGCTTTAGCTGAATACTGTGCAGAGATCTCACTACACTAACTTGTAGCTTTAGCTGAACACTGTGCAGAGGTCACACTACACTAACTTGTAGCTTAACTGACTGACTGTCCTGCCTAGTCTATCTAACTTAAATCAAATGACACTGTCTCTCTGTCTCTCAACGCCGGAACACACTACACAGGGCCGACGTGCAGGCGGCCTTATATAGTGTGGTTCGTGTACTAAACCCCCTGAGCCATAATTGGCCAAAGCCACCCTGGCTTTGGCCAATTACAGCTCTCTGTACAGACGGCGCTGTGATTGGCCAAGCATGCGGGTCATAGTGCATGCTTGGCCAATCATCAGCCAGCAATGCACTGTGATGCCGCAGTGAATTATGGGCCAGGACGCGCCACTCAAATTTGGCACGAACAGCCCACGGTCGAACAGACGATGTTCGAGTCGAACATGGGTTTGACTCGAACACGAAGCTCATCCCTATACTGAACATATCGCTTGAATAATGACACGCTACACACTATCTTACGCTAACGGACCATTGAAGAGTAACCTGAATATAAATCTAATGTGAATACTAAATTTAGGAAAAAAATAAAGTAAAAATAAAATATATATCTCCATATAAAACATATATAAAAGTATTTAAAAATTAGATTTAAAAAAATTAAGGTTGATATCGACATTGTGCCCCCCATGCACTAAAGACCCTAATCGATAAATTCATCCCATCTCATTCTGTGAGACCTTTTTCTTTTTATTGTCACCCCTCCAATGGTCTGTAATTATATCAATCCCATAAAAGATCAAACTCGTGGGGTCACTTTGATGTACCTCCTTAAAGTGCCTTGACAAATTATGTTTAGGGAAAACATTCTTTATATTATTGATATGCTCTCTAAACCCTTTCATTTCGGAGAATAATTTTACGTTTTTTGTCGGGTCAATCACATTATGAACGAGTTGGTCCCTAAGGGTTGGAGCTTATTTACATACAAATTTCGGTTTCTTGGGCAGAAGTTTGGAAAAAAACTTTATCTGATTTTAGAATGGGCCAATATTTCCTAATAATATATTCAATTGAATGATATTGACTACAGCGCTAGAATCAATGATTTATGTATTGTGAGAGCAAACCCTGTTGCTGTCAAAATAAACAAATCAGTGCTGCAGCTGAATGGCGTACCTGCAAAGCAAACAATGGTTAACAATAAAACACAGTAACAGTACAGTAAAACAGTAGAATGGCATACCTACAAAATAAACAATGGTTAACAATAATTAATACGTGTAAAGGGGTGAAATGGCACTGCCCAAAGAACTCAAAGGTGTAGTGACCACTTGCGGTCGAAAAACTTGATGTGTGCTGCAGTGCAAAAACCTTTGTATATGTGCAAATTCTTATCAAAAACCATCAACAAATCCTTAAATAAACATACATATAAAGTGCTGACAAAATTAAATTGTGATATTGAATGTTTAAATGGCAGCATTAAATACATACAGTTGTGCTCATAAGTTTACATAAGTTTACCCTGGCAGAATTTATGATTTCTTGGCCATTTTTCAGAGAATGTGAATGATAACACAAAAACTTTTCTTTCACTCGTGGTTAGTGTTTGGCTGAAGACATTTATTATCAGTCAACTGTGTTTACTCTTTTTAAATCATATTGACAACAGAAACTGCCCAAATGACCCTGATCAAAGGTTTACATATCCTGGTGATTTTGGCCTGATAACATGCAAACAAGTTGACACAAAGGGGTTTGAATGGCTATTAAAGGTAACCATCCTCATCTGTGATCTGTTTGCTTGTAATTAGTGAGTGTGTATAAACGGTCAATGAGTTTCTGGACTCCTGACAGACCCTTGCATCTTTCATCCAGTGCTGCACTGATGTTTCTGGATTCCGAGTCATGGGGAAGGCAAAAGAATTGTCAAAGGATCTGTTGAACTGTATAAAACAGGAAAGGGATATAAAAAGATATCCAAGGAATTGAGATTGCCAATCAGCAGTGTTCAAACTCTAATCAAGAAGTAGAAAATGAGGGGTTCTGTTGAAACCAAACCACGGTCAGGTAGACTAACTAAAATTTCAGCCACAACTGCCAGGAAAATTGTTGCAAAGAAAAACCCACAAATAACTTCAGGTGAAATACAGAACTCTGTGAAAAATATGTGGTGTAGCTGTTTGAAGATGCACAATAAGGAGACATTTGAAGAAAGATGGGATGCATGGTCGAGTCGCCAGAAGAAAGCCATTACTATGCAAATGCCACAAAGTATCCCGCTTACAATACGCCAAACAGCACAGAGACAAGCCTCAAACCTTCTGGCACAAAGTCATATCGAGTGATGAGACCAAAATTTAGCCTTTTGTCCACAACCCTAAACGCTACATTTGGAGAGGAGTCAATAAGGCCTATGGTGAAAGGTACACCATACACCTACTGTGAAACACGGAGGTAGATCCCTGATTTTTTGGGGATGTGTGAGCTACAAAGGCACAGGAAATTTGGTCAAAATTGATGGCAAGATGAATGCAGCATCAAAAAATACTGGAGGAACATTTGCATTCATCAGCCAGGAAGTTGCGCATGGGACGTACTTGGACATTCTAACATGACAATGATCCAAAACACAAAGCCAAGTCGACCTGTCATTGGCTACAGCATATTAAAGTGAAGGTTCTGGAAGGGTCATCTCAGTTTCCTGACCTCAATACCATTGAGCCACTCTGGGGAGATCTCAAACGTGCAGTTTATGCAAAACAGCACAAGAATTTACAAGAACTGGAGGATTTTTGCCAAGAGGAATAGGCAGCTTTACCATCTGAGAAGATAAAGAGCCTCATCCACAAATACCACAAAAAACTTCAAGCTGTCATTAATGTTAAATGGGGCAATACACGGTATTAGGAACTGGGGTATGTAAACTTTTGATCAGGGTCATTTGGGTAGTTTCTGTTGTCAATATGATTTAAAAAGAGTAAACACAGTTGATTGATAATAAATGGCTTCAGCCAAACACTAACCATGAGTGAAAGAAAGGGTTTTGTGTTATCATTCTCTGAAAAATGGCAAAGAAATCATAAATTCTGCCAGGGTATGTAAACTTATGAGCACAACTGTATATATAATTGTCCTTTAAATCGCTTTCCAAAGTGACTAATATAAATAATGTCCTTATAAGTGACATTTCACAGTGACTTACCGCTTCTGATGATGTCTGATGACAAAACACTTAAGTCTGTCTGTGGAACGCACACTATCGCAGACCTACGGATTTTCTTTGTAATTGTTCCTGGAACAATTGAGTGCCTATTTTAACCCAATAATATTGCCTTTTTTTGGACTTACACTATGAGTGTCCCTTTTTCCGTTCATCCACATGGGGATATCCCATGATTTAACACGCCGTGGAGGAGGCTCTTCTACTGGACACCAGGATCAAAGGCAGATTTGGTTACATGCGCTTAACCCCTGCAGGGGTGCAGCTATCTGGTGAGTGTGGAAAAGAGAGGGGAGCACAAGTGCTTTTCATTTTTCAGCCCAAGAGCTGTGATCGATTTACTGCATAAGTCACTTTGGAAATCTTGCACAAGTCACTGTGAAAAGTCACTTATAAGGACATTATTTATATTAGTCACTTTGAAAAGAGATTCAAAGGACAATTATATATATATATATATATTTTCCATGCTGCAATTTACACATTCAAATATCACCATCTAATTTTGTCAGCACTTAATACAGTATGTATGTTTATTTAGGGATTTGTTGATGTTTGGTGCATATACAGTGCCTTGCAAAAGTATTCACCCCCTTGGCATTTTTCGTGTTTTGTTGCCTCACAACCTGCAATTAACATGGATTGTTTGAGGATTTGCATCATTTAATTTAAAGAGCATGCCCACAACTTTGAAGATTTTTTTTTTTATTATGAAGCAAACAACAAATAGGACAATATAACAGAAAAAGTCAATGTGCATAACTATTCACCCCCCTAAAGTCAATACTTTACAAACAAACCTTTTGCGGCTATCACAGCTCCAAGTTGCTTTAGATAAGTCTCTATGAGCTTACCACATCTTACCACTGGGGTTTTTGCCCATTCCTCCTTGCAAAACTGCTCAAGGTCCTTCAAGTTGGATAGTTTGCGCTTGTGAACAGCAATCTTTAAGTCTGACCACAGATTTTCTATTGGATTGAGATCTGGGCTTTGACTAGGCCATTCCAACATATTTATATGTTTCCCCTTAAACCACTCAAGTGTTGCTTTAGCAGTGTGTTTGGGGTCCGTGACCTGCTGGAAGGTGAACCTCCGTCCTAGCCTCAAATCACACACAGAGTGGTATAGGTTTTGCTGAAGAATATCCCTGTATTTAGCACCATCCATCTTTCCCTCAACTCTAACCAGTTTCCGAGTCCCAACTGCTGAAAAACATCCCCACAGCATGATCCTGCCAACACCATGTTTCACTGTGGGGATGGTGTTATTTGGGTGATGTGATGTGTTGGGTTTGCACCAGACTTGTGTTTTCTTTAATGGCCAAAAAGTTCAATTTTAGTCTCATCACACCAGAGCACCTTTCTCCATACATTTTGGGAGTCTCCCACATGCCTTTTCGCAAACTCAAAACGTGCCATTTTGTTTTTTGCTGAAAGTAATGGCTTTCTTCTGGCCACTCTGCCATAAAGCCCAACTCTATGGAGCGTACAGCTTATTGTTGTCCTATGTACAGATACTCCAGTCTCTGCTGTGGAATGCTGCAGCTCCTCCAGGGTTACGCTACTCCTTGCCTGGCCCGTGAGTTTTGTTGTGCGGTTGTCTCTTGGCAGGTTTGCTGTTGTGTCATGTTCTTTCCATTTGGTTATGATAGATTTGATGGTGCTCCTAGGGATCATCAAAGATGTGGATATTTTTTTATAACCTAAGCCTGACTTGTACTTCTCAACAACATTGTCCCTTACTTGTTTAGCAAGTTCCTTGGACTTCATCGCAGTGTTTGGTTAGTGGTGCCTCTTGCTTTGGTGTTGCAGCCTCTGGGGCCTTTCAAAAAGGTGTTTATATGTAATGACAGATCATGTGACACTTAGATTGCACACAGGTGGACATCATTTCACTAATTATGTGACTTCTGAAGGTAATTGGTTGCACCAGAGCTTTTAATAGGCTTCATAACAAAAGGGGTGAATACATACGCACATGCCAATTTATCATTTTTTTTATTTCTGAAAAATAGTTTTATGTATATGTAGCGCTGGTAGATTTCTAATCTACCGTTATATGTAAATATAGTGGTTCATCTGTTCTGTACATAGTTCAAATTTAATCTATGGCTAAATTAGCCTCTGTTCCAACATTGGCTGTGTTGCGTGCAGTTCCACACTGTCGCCTGTAGGTGTTGTTGTCACCATAGGTCAGTGTTGGAAAGCAACAAGCTGAAGTATATTGAGTGCTCTTCTTTCTCGGAGGCAACTCGGCAGAGGTGGTCCGCTGCTGTGCATTCTGGGAGAGAGTACTTAAGGGCAAGACGCCATTTTTCTTTCTCTTTCACCTGCTGGCCCTCCTGGCCTAAAGGTATGTGACGAGTGAGTTCTACCTCGTGGCCCTCCAGGCTGGAGAGCTGTGATGCTGCAGCCGTGCAGGTAGGCCCAGAAGCCTTTCTGGGGCCTACTGCTGCGGAGATGGTCCTGTGCTGTCTGTCCTGCGGGAAGAAGCAACTGAGAAGACCGAGGGGAGGACCCCTCTTTGGAGAGGACCGCGCAGAATGCTGGTGTCTCAAGAGGGGCCTGGTGACTCAATTGGAGAATGCATCTTAATCTAATCTACCACACAAGTACTGCCGGGTCAGCTTAAAGGTTCTGGTACTGTGTTGCTGTTCATCTAAAACTACTACATCCTGTGGCAGAGAATCATACAGTTAAATTGTTCTTCTCAAGTCTGTGGCAGAGACTTTTTGTTCGTGCTACGCTCCGGCTGCTAGGTCAGTGAGAGAGACCTATCCGGGTAGGCAAAGATTTAATCCAGGACTGAAGGTACATTCGTCCCCGAGATTTCAAATTCCTCAGTGTCCTAAAGAAAAGGTATTTGAACTTCCCTGCAACTCTTCTTCTACCTCTTTCCTGCTACTTCTTCCAGTTATTTCCTATTAAAGCATTGGAAAAGTACTAAAGTGACTGGTGCCTACATTGTCAGATACAAAGCTCAACATGGACTCTAAGTTCTGGTATTGGTGAAACTACGGGTAAAGAGGTGACGGTAACAGCCCGATATAAATCAGCAGCTCCTTCGCGGGTATGTGCTACATGCGGGGGTGTCGTCCGGGATTGTTTGCCGTTGCCCTAAGCAACTTTGAGAAGTATTTCACGAGAGTAAAAAGAGGTTTCTGGACTTTGTCACTTTCTCCAGGAAAAGAAGGGGTTAAACTGCAGGATTACATTTCTGACTGCCTAGGCTGTGGGTGGAGAAGTAAAAGCCCGGGAGCTACGTGATCAGAGGAGCAAGTGGGAGGAGCTACACCTACTTGCTGCTGCGTAAGACACGGGTGTGTGTGTCTGGCGCCAAAGGAGAAGTGAGGCCTCGTGATCGTACTGAGAGGATCAGAGTGCAGCCATGTCTTCTTTTCCATTGATACCGTCAACTGTGGGGTCCAAGATGTTTCCTACAAGTACCGCTGCGGGTGCTATGCTAACCGGAACCCTGCTGACGGACACCAGCATTCGTTTGAAGCCGCAGGGGCGGTTTGTACTATACACCGTTGAAGATATTGAAGGGTTGGGCATGCTTTGCCACAAGTGTGAAGGACTGGCCATACATCTCCGTCCATTTGTTCGATGTTTGCAGTGCAGAGAATACCTATTCACAGTGGAGCAAGCTACAATGTCGCCCCGTGCTTATCGAGTGGACTGGGCTACAGGGATCGCTATGGTGGAAACTACTGCCATTTTTGCTGCAGAGCAACAGGCCTTAGTCTCATCTGCTACCGTGAGTGTTCCGGAGGGAGATGTCGCTGTTACTGCTTCATCAGCAGACATTACTTTTGTTTCTACTTCCACTACACCTATTCCCATTGCACCTCTCCCGAGGAAGTTGGGATATGTGAAGCCTTCCCGCGGCCGTGGTCGAGGCCTACCCCAGAGACTACCCAAACCGGAGCCGGAGGAAAGCATGGATCCGGAGAAGTCCACGACAGGAACAGATGAGAGATCAAAGGGGAACATATCTGGGACTCTTTGTAAATATTTGCCAGCAGAAGAGTTGAGAGATTCAGAGATAAATTCTTTGTCAGATCTCTCCGGTGATGATGATTTGTTTGAGACAATGTCACAGGAATTATTGTGGGCCCAGGGTGAAGATGTTGCTTCTGCCTATACCTTCTCAGAATGGATAGACATGGGTTCTGGGAAGACATCACCATGTGTGGAGCCGCACAGTACTATTACAGAGACATTGTCTAAAGTTACTAGTTCGTTTGAGTCTGAGCCGATACCCATCGGATCTATGGTGCGCAAATCACCAAATTCTTGTGTGCCTCCTGGTCAGGGAAAAAACAGAACTTTACCTAGACTTGCCTGATTACAGAGAGTGCTCACTAAACGAGTTGCTACAGAATATGGTCTGGATTTTCCTTATGTTACTCAAGAAGTTATGCAGGAATATGAGGCTAATTGAGAGCAGTGGTACCGTGAAGCTGTTTGGGTCTATTTGTCTGTACCAAAACCTTTCCGGAGAGCTGGATACTCTGCTGCCATGGATAAACGTTTCAATGGGTGTCTGTTGCACTGGAATTATGGTCGGCACATCTATGCTGACAAAGTGGTCATTTGCAGACCAGAAAAAGATGACATTGTTTATTTTATCACCACTGTGGATAAACAGGGGAAGAAACTGACTTTAACGGATCCCTGGTTTTATTGGTGATAATGCAAAAGAGACTGTTGTCTTCTGCTCTGCTAAAGAAAAGAGAACTTTGGGGTATATAGTCAGATAATACCAGGGTTAGAGAACCTCGTGATCAAGAGACTTCATTTATCTCAGCCCTTCTATATCCAAAGACTCTTTGCTATACTAGATTTCTTCTGCTAAATAGTGGAATTTGCCCAGAGATAGGGATAGACATTTAAGTTAATTTTAGTTTACCTTGAAAAAAATGTGTGGAAGAAAGTGTCATTCTCTTGGGAGTGAGGCTTTGCTCCCAATTGATTAGTGATGCTAATGTATATTTTTGTGTGTTTGACTTTGTTTTTCAGGAAAAAACAGATCTCCTATCAAGCTGTTAGGGGCCTTACAGTTAGATAGATAGTTAGGTCTTTGTAACATGACTGATGTGAATATGCTGTTATATTAACGTTTGAAATTGTAACCTTCTTCTTACTGACTTTCTTCTTCCCTATCCAAGTTTTTGGTTCAAATACCTACTCTCAGACTTGAGAGTCATATTTTTGGCAGACGTTGAGGACAACGTCTATTCCAGTAGGGGGAGTATGTAGTGCTGGTAGATTTCTAATCTACCGCTTATATGTAAATTTAGTGGGTCATCTGTTCTGTACATAGTTCAAACTTAATCTATGGCTAAATTAGCCTCTGTTCCAGCATTGGCTGTGTTGCGTGCAGTTCCACACTATCGCCTGTAGGTGTCGTTGTCACCATAGGTCAGTGCTGGAAAGCAACAAGCTGAAGTATATTGAGTGCTCTTCTTTCTCGGAGGTGGTCCGCTGCCGTGCATTCTGGGAGAGAGTACTTAAGAGGCAGACGCCATTTTTCTTTCTCTTTCACCTGCTGGCCCTCCTGGCCTAAAGGTATGTGACGAGTGAGTTCTACGTATGTGACGAGAGTTCTACCTCGTGGCCCTCCAGGCCGGAGGGCTGCAATGCTGCAGCCGTGCAGGTAGGCCCAGAAGCCTGTCTGGGGCCTACTGCTGCGGAGATGGTCCTGTGCTGTCTGTCCTGCGGGAAGAAGCCGGACAATTGAGAAGACCCAGGGGAGTACCCGTCTTTGGGGAGGACCGTGCAGAATGCTAGTGTCTTAAGAGGGGCCTGGTGACTCAATTGGAGGATGCATCTTAAGCTAATCTACCGCACAAGTACTGCCGGGTCGGCTTAAAGGTTCTGGTACTGTGTTGCTGTTCATCTAAAACTACTACGTCCTGTGGCAGAGGATCGTACAGTTAAATTGTTCTTCTCAAGTCTGTGGCAGAGACTTTTTGTTCGTGCTACGCTCCGGCTGCTAGGTCAGTGAGAGAGACCTATCCGGGTGGGCAAAGATTTATTTCAGGACTGAAGGTACATTCGTCCCCAAGATTTCAAGTTCTCCAGTGTCCTAAAGAAAAGGTATTTGAACTTCCCTGCAACTCTTCTTCTACCTCTTTCCTGCTACTTCTTCCAGTTATTTCCTATTAAAGCATTGGAAAAGTACTAAAGTGACTGGTGCCTACATTGTCAGATACAAAGCTCAACATGGACTCCAAGTTCTGTCACTCCTAAATCCGCACTTGCTACAGACATGGCATCTTTTTTGGGGTGCTCTTTGGGTAGGGTAACCAGGGAGGACATCTGGAAAATGCCTCTCATGCAGCCGGATCACTGCATCTGGATTGGGAAATTGGGCCACAGCACCTTTCTTCAAACAAAAGGGCTGTGATAATCTCTTCCTGGAATTTTAGGAAGGATCCACTTCTTCCTGACACTTTGTATAGAACTTAAGTGTTAAACAGAGCAAATTGGAAAAGATATACAAACTATTTTTTATACCAGCGTCTGGCCTTACAGGCAACTAATCCAGATGAAGTCTTATGAGACTAAACGCATCGGGACACTCTGCTGAAGCCACTGCTTTTTATTACAAGCGCTTTTTATCCACCAAGATGTGAGTGCATTTCCTTTTTATAATAAATATTTTCCGGCTTCTCCGGTTTCAAAACGGAATCACACTATGTGCCTTCCTTCTTCTCTTTTTTTGTAAATTCATTATACTGGAGAAACCATCCATCTGGTCTCCCATTTATAATAAATGCCAATGAGGTCCACTGTTGGAGTTTATCATCTAACCGGAGGTCATGTCTACTGAGGCAGTCTTCCCTGGGTGTGTTACACCACAAGCCTGATTGACTCATTAGGTGTATACCGGTTTAAATTCAATCTCTCTGGTAAGCCTTTTGATTCTCTGGTGGTGGATTATATATCAGCAATCTTTAAAGCGGGCATCCACCTATCTATCGTTTTTTTTTTTTTTGAGTTCATTCACAAACTTTTCTTCTCAGCATTACATACTCACATATTGTGTGTAATATGTCCGCCTGTGTCAGATTTCGTCGGAAAGAATAACTTATATTATTCACTGCAGGCGGTTTCCATCTTCATTGTGGGCATTTGAAGCCCACAAGCATTTATTTCCTGGATGTGGTGAATGCTGTGCTCCCAGAATTCACTGCTCGTTCCGGCACATGCTCAGTGGCATCCTGGGAAGCCTGAGCCTAGCTCCCAGGAGTCTGTGCGGAGTCTGGGAGAGGCTAGAAACACGCCTACTCCCACGGGAGGAGAACCAGGAAGTGCAAAGAAGAATAGAAAAATAAAAGGTAATTACGGCGATTTAAATTTTTTTAAACAGCATGTCAGAATCTAGGCAAGGAAGAGAATACATACAGATATTGTTCAAAATTTGGGTGGAACCCCGCTTTAAGCACATTTTGTTGCCTTCAATTCACACTGACAATCAGTTTACTTTTTGATTGTTTTAAATCACGTTGTCATGGACGCACGGCTCCTAGATCTACAGCAGGGCTTAGGTGCATCCCAGTCAACAGGCTTCCAGCAGCGAACAGACGTGCGCCAATGCGCATGCACGTGCGCTGATCGTGGAGAGCGTGCACGCGCACACAGTAACGCTGCCTTGGCGTCCTGTGGCCTTTAAAATGGGCTCCTACTGTTCAGTCCTTTGCTGTCTGATTTGCAGCTTATCCTGTGACCTGTTTCTGAATCTTCACCTGATCTCATACTGACCTGGCTCTCTGACCTCGCTGCTGTCTTCAGTCCTGACGTTTTGGCTTCCTTGACCCTGCTCTGTTTACCTGTCTGCCTGATCTTCCGTTGCCAAAACCAGCCTAACCATCCCTTGCCTGCCGATTCTGCCTGAACTGATGCACTGTGTATGACCTGACTTGTCTGACCTTTCTTCTGCCTGCTGTTGCACCTGTGTGTCCTTGTTGCTCCCTGGCGAACCAGCATCCTGCTGACCTGCACCCTGCTGACCTGCATCCTGCTGATCTGCATCCATCTGACCTGCATCCTCAGTATTCCAGCCAACTCCAGCCTCTCCCAGTGGTCATCATCTCCAGTTCCAGAGAACTCAGCAGGCACTCTTACCTTACTGTGCTCCTACGGTCACTGTCCATAACCCCAGTGACCCGGGAACCAGGGCTGTATGAGAGGTCTCCCTCTGCACGTCAGGCTCACCTCCAAGGTACGTGTTACACGTTTTGGATATCCCTTCATTATAGTGTTTGGATCACCTTCACCGACTGGTTCATATACCAGTGATTTGCCCTTCGGACATTATCTTCAGGACAGCTATGAAAGCCTAGAGAGACAAGTGCAATCCCGGACGACCACTACAGACCTTCCTCCTAGCGGAATATCGACAGAGGCTACCTCTGCACCCTCTGTATAGATGTTACCAGAGCCAAGGGTCCCAATTCCGGAGAAGTTCTCCGGCAACTTTCGGGCCTTCTGCAAAGCATGCGAGTTATACTTCTCCTTACTGCCTTTAACCTTTTCACAAGAAACCACCAAGGTGGGGTTTGTTGTTTCACTTCTGCTAGGAGAACCAAAAACCTGGACCCATCATCTGCTGGAAGAACACCATGTCTCGCTGGACTCCTTGTCATCCTTTTTCAATGCCATGTCACTCTTATATGATGGCCCCCAACAAACTTCCACTGCAGAGGCTGCTCTTCGCATGCTCCAGCAAGGCCAATGAGCGGTCGAGAACTATATAACAGACTTTAGACGCTGGAGCGCAGATACCCAATGGAATCAGGCAGCTTTGCGGCACCAGTTTCGTCTGGGCCTGTCAGAAACGTTGAAGGATGAGTTGGCTCGGGTCGGCATACCCAACTCTCTGGAGTCCTTGATCACCCTAACTATCCAGATAGACCGTCGTCTTCGGGAGCGCAGGATACAGAAGGTGATCCAGCAGACCCATCCAACCTGGATGTTACCCCGAGTGGCCACAACCACCCATCCTGTTTCCTCCAGACCAGTTAACCCTGCACCAGCTAAACAGACACCGGACTTTTCCAAACCTATGCAGGTCGGACTAATAAGACCCTCGTTATCCGCCGAGGAACGATTACGTTAGCAACAGCTCGACCTCTGCCTGTACATCGGGGGAGCCAGCCACTATGTACATTCATGTCCTGCCAAGTTCCATAAATATTCATCCATCTCCTCTACCAGTCATCCGGCACCCTCTACTAACTCTACTCACCTGGCTCTTCCCATCTCATTCCAGCTTCCAGGAAGGACTGTGTCTGTTACTGCAATAATAGACTCTGGTGCATGCAGTTGTTTTATTGATCTAAACTTTGCTAACAAACAACGCATCCCACTCCAGCACAGGGCACAAGGACTTTCCATCTTCCTGGCTGATGGATCCCGTATTAAATCTGGCAAGGTGACCCAGGAGACTCTTCCACTGCCCGTGGTCACTGCCTTGGACCATAAGGAACTGCTAACACTTGATGCAATTGCGTCCCCTCTGTTCCCGATCATCTTGGGTCTACCGTGGCTTCAGGCCTACAACCCGCAAATTTACTGGGGCTCCGGAGAAATCAAATTCCAATCTCCCTACTGTCAAGAACACTGCCTGCCCTTACCTCCCAAGGTTTCTGGCCCTCTGCTGTGCCTGGAAGCTGACTCAGAGTTACGCTCAGCAGTACCTAAGCAGTACCATGAGTTCTTGGATGTTTTTAGTAAACAAGGGGCAGAGACTCTTCCTCCCCACCATTCTTACGATTGCCCGATCGAGTTGCCGCCTGGAGCCAAGATCCCCTTCGGACCGATTTTCCCCCTATCTGAGCGGGAGTTGGTGGTATTAAAGGAGTATGTGGACGAAAATCTGAAGAGGGGATTCATTAGATCATCTACCTCCCCGGCTGGGGCAGAAATCTTTTTCGTAGAAAAAAAAGATCACTCATTGCGTCCTTGTGTGGACTACCAGGAGCTGAATAAAGTCACGTTCAAGAACCGGTACCCTTTACCCCTGGTGCCTGAGCTTTATCAGAGACTAAGAACTACCATTGTGTTCACCAAACTCGATCTTCAAGGGGCCTACAATTTGGTTCGTATTCGTGCAAGGGACGAATGGAAACCGGCCTTCCGTACCAGGTTCGGCCACTATGAATATCTAGTGATGCCCTGAGGCCTGTGTAATGCCCCTGCCACCTTCCAGCACTTTGTAAATGATATCTTCAGAGTTTGCCTAGATATCTTCGTAATAGTCTACCTAGATGATATGCTAATCTTTTCCACATCCCTGGATCAGCACGTCAAAATGGTACTCTGCCGACTCCGTCAGCATGGGCTATATGCCAAACCAGAAAAATGTGAGTTCGAACGGCAGAGTATCCAGTTCTTGGGCCTAGTAATGCGGGTCATAGTGCATGCTTGGTCAATCATCAGCCAGCAAAGCACTGCAATGACGCAGTGCATTATGGGCCGAAACGCGCCGCTCGAATTTGGCGCGGATGGCCCATAATGTTCGATCTTCGTCGAACGATCAAACAGCCGATGTTCGAGTCAAACTCATGTTTGACTCGAATAGTAGCCCATCCCTATTGTTCAGTCATTTGCTGTCTGATCTGCAGCTTATCCTGTGACCTGTTTCTGAATCTGCACCTGATCTCATACTGACCCGGCTCTCTGACCTCGCTGCTGTCTCCAGTCCTGAACTTTTGGCTTCCTTGACCCTGCTCTGTTTACCTGTCTGCCTGATCTTCCATTGCCAAAACCAGCCTGAACTCTGACCATCCCTTGCCTGCCGATTCTGCCTGAACTGATCCACTGTGTATCACCTGGCTTGTCTGACCTTGCTCCTGCCTGCCATTGCACCCGCGTGTGCTTGTTGCTCCCTGGCGCACCAGCATCTTGCTGACCTGCATCCAACTGACCTGCACCCTGCTGACCTGCATCCAGCTGACCTGCATCCAGCTGACCTGCATCCTCAGTATTCCAGCCAGCTCCAGCCTCTCCCAGTGATCATCATCTCCAGTTCCAGAGAACTCAGCAGGCACTCTTACCTCACTGTGCTCCTATGGTCACTGTCCCAAACCCCAGTGACCCGGGAACCAGGGCTGTATGAGAGGTCTCCCTCTGCACGTCAGGCTCACCTCCAAGGTACATGTTA
This sequence comes from Lithobates clamitans, assembly GCA_037952925.1. Taxonomy (NCBI): domain Eukaryota; kingdom Metazoa; phylum Chordata; class Amphibia; order Anura; family Ranidae; genus Lithobates; species Lithobates clamitans. The sequence continues at coordinate 1,821,272 of JBBGZY010001199.1, forward strand.
CACGTTTTGGATATTCCCATCATTATAGTGTTTGGATCACCTTCACCGACTGGTTCATATACCAGTGATTTGCCCTTCGAACATTATCTTTGGACACTACTTATTTGTTTGTATTATTTGCACATTGTCATCATTACACTTTGTTTATCATTGCTTGCTTAAGGGTTTATAGTTCATGTATATTGTGATTTATATACACTTTTTAATCTCAGTTTATTCTGAGACTACTTATTAGCGCTGCACTTATTTCTTCCCACATGTTACATATTTTGCAATTGATCCCTTGCTGTGCTGGCTGCTAACTGACCATCCCTAATAGACAGTGCGGTATATTTGTTTTGCTTTTCAATCTCTGTAGCAAACAGGCTTTATTTGCAAAGTTCATGGCTTTAGCCAAAGCTACAGTCTTTTATAAGATTTAGCTCACCCCAGCAAGCCACAGTCCAGCAATTAAGCTTTCCTCCCAGCGCGCTGATGTCTCTCTCTCTCTCCAAGCAAACAGCTCCACTGACACTTTCAGAACAGCTGACTAATAACCAGGTCTGAATGGAAAGTACCGCCATTTTCAATTAACCCCTTTTTAACCCTACCCCAGGCTGACTCTCTGCAGTATGTTTCTTTCTTTTTGATTTCAATAACTACCACTTGGGTAATGCGCAAGGTTGGTGCTTCCTCTTTTCATTCTCTTATATGGAAAAAACTATTTAGTGAAAGGGAATTTAAAAAGACACGCGGCCATTTACTAATGTTGGAAGAGAAGCGCGTTAACCATAAACTGTGTAGAGGGTTCCTTATTGTCAGAGCAGTAAGGATGTGGAATTCTCTTCCACAAGCAGTGGTATCAGCAGAGAGTGTCGATAGTTTAAAAAAACTATTATATGGGCACCTCAACGACCACAGCATACAGAGGTATACAATGTACTATTGACATAAACACACACACACATCATAGGTTGAACTGGATGGACTGATGTTTTTTTCAGCCTCACCAACTATGTAACTCATCTACGCAGACATCTTGTTCAGGGACATACAAGGCTGCAAATTTTAGGCTGAAGTGGTTTAGGAGGGGCCAAATTTTGTGGAGCCAATCATATCCAGGGTCACCCCGAGGACGACATAGTTAATTGTCATTGAAGTGCATTAATCGCAATATTTGCTTGTATCTAGTACTGGCCATGGCAGCAGAGATCATGGGCATATGATGAATTGGGTCATTGGACCAATATGCCCGCAACACAGTCCTTTTAGTAATGCCTATGTTGAGGGATAGGCCGAGAAAAGTCTTAAATTCAGAAACCGTGATATGTTTCCATGCGAATTGTCTGGCAAGGGTCAAATTTGGGTTTGTGGCAATAAATTGATCAGCAGATAAATTGCTCTGGTCCACAACAGATCTATACATATCTTCCATGAAAAACAGCTCAATAAAACCAAGGGGCGTTAAATCTGCTGTTTTCACCTGAATTTCGTGTTGGCCAGTGAATGGGGGAAGTACGGACGCTGCAGAATCTGTGGGCTGACAATCAGGATTTGCAAGCGCATCAGGAAGGGCACTACGGGCTCTACAGGCCTGTCTTTGAATTCTTGGTGGCTATGGGACACTACTTGTGCTAACCACCAGCTTGAACTGCACCTATGGGACTCGCCAGATTATATAATTGCCTTACAGGTGTTCGCTAGACTTAAACCCCATTGAAAATCCTTGAAGACTGCAGTCCACAAACGGTCACCATCAAATTTAACTGAACTTGAGCAAAGAAGAGTGGACAAATATTGCAAAGTCTAGATGTGCAAAGTTAGTAGAGACATATCCCAATGGACTAAAGGCTGTAATTAAAGCAAAAGCTGGTTCACCTAAATCCTGACACAAAGCGGTGATCCTTTTTCCCACTCAGTAATTCTGTTTTTAATTTTTTTTCTGACATGTTGGTGTTATATCTTTCAATTGGATGTTATAAGTTGCACTGAGTAAATACAGCTCGATAAAACCAAGACTGTGTCTGACTTAATTTCAGGCTGCAAAGCAACAAAATGTGATTATTTTAAAGGAAGGTGATTCTTTTCTATACCCACTGTATATATGTAGATCAGTGCTCCCCTCCCTTCTCCTCTCCTTGTGTACATCACACACAGCGGGGATCTGTTTCATGGAGCTTTGATCTGAATTGTTCGGTGCGCTGTAACAAAGTCCTGCCTCCTAGACCAGCTCCTGTGGTAGGCCTTTGTTACAGTGACCGCCCGGGCAATTCAAATACAAGCTCTGTGACACAGTCAGAGATCGCCGCTCTGTGTGATCCAGGCACTAGTAGACTGCATTTGACGGGCACAGTGAGGCTGCATTTGGTGGGCACAGTGAGGCTGCTTTGATGGGCACAGTGAGGCTGCATTTTGTGGGCACAGTGAGGTTGCTTTGATGGGCACAGTGAGGCTGCATTTGATGGGCACTGTGAGGTGCTCTTTTGGTGGGCACTGATAAGACTACATTTGATGGCACAGCGGGGCTGCATTTGATGGGCACACTGAGGCTGCATTTGATCGGTACTCGTGAGGCTACATTTGATGGGCACAGTGAGGCTGCATTTTATGGGCACAGTGAGGCTGCATTTGATGGGCACAGTGAGGCTGCATTTGGTGGGCACTGATAAGGCTGCATTTGATGGGCACTGGTAGGCTGAATTTGAAGGGCACTGGTGAGGCTGCATTTGATGGACACAGTGACTGATAGCAAGCAGTAACTAACACTGTATATAGTTTAATATTGTTTTTAAAGTTTGAAAGTTTGAGGGGGCGTGGCCTGGAGCTGCATGTGGTGAGACATGCCTGAGCTGAGTTCCGCCAGCGGTATCCTTAACATTTGATCCTGACCCCAGAAAACAGAGCCGTCAGACCGGGATTTCATCACCAGAGTCCCGGTACACAACGCCACCCCGCAGAATGGCTGAGGCAGCAAGTAAACTAGCGCAATTCCGCCATCAGGATGGACAATCACAGGTCCAAGATGGCGGTTCCCTGTCCTCCTCATCTGCAGCGCGCACAGCCGACAAGAGGGAGATTCTGGAGGCTATTGCTGCATGTCAAACATCCCTCACCACCAGAATAAAGGAGGTAAAAATTGATATTTCTTTACTCCGTCAAGACATGCAGCAATTGAGAGACAGAGTGGGGGAAGCGCCTGGGCCGAGTAGAGGATGCCATCCCTCCACTACAGGAATCATCTGATCAGGCTAATCGCCTCATTGCACAGCTGCAACAGAAACAAGATGACCTCGAAAATCACAAGCGGAGGAACAACTTGCGATTCATAAGTCTCCCGGAAAGTGCGGAGGGCAACAATCTGGCTACCTTTTTGGAAGAGTTGCTGATCGCCACATATGGGCGTGGAACATGCGCATCGGATGCCTGTAAAGAAGCCACCCCAGGGCGCACCCCCGCGAGTCTTTATCGCCAAATTCCTTAATTATAAGGATCGTGACGCCATTCTCCGCCTGTCAAGAGAGAAAGGCAACATACCCCTGCATAACCATCAGATTATGGCCTTTCCTGATTTTTCCGCAGAAGTACAGCGACAATGCAGCCAATTCACTGACATCAAGCGGAGCCTGCGTATCCACCATCTTAAGTATACTATGTTGTATCCCGCTCGCCTCCGGGTCATCAGAGAAGACAGGGTCCACTTCTTTGAGGAACCAAGGGCTGCCAGTGACTGGCTAGACCAGCCTAATCCTACATAAGCCATGAGTACTATGTGGAAGTTTTCCCCATTGATTTGTCACCTCATGCTGATCATTGCCTGGGTCCTTGACACTCTCTAGGGGGTATCGCATTCAAACTTGGACTGTTCCTTTTTGTTTGAGATGTTTGAGATTCATTTTTGTTTCCATGTTAATGCCCCCCCCCTCACAATATTGAATTTATAATTGCCCAGGTATGAACACTGCTACTTTACATTACGGGACTTTATTTTGCCTTATCACCGCCGGGGGGCTCGGAGATGCCCTGCGGTTATTTTCCAGCTTTTCTGCCACGCACAACCAGTGAGTAACCGGGCTCTTACTGCAGGCAGCAAGTTCCAGAGGATTTTCGCCCCCTTCGCCCCTGGAGGATTGTCGGGGGAAATACCCCCTCGAGTGACTATAGTAGGAAAAACAGGAAAAAACAATAAGGGACCAATATAATGAAAATAATATATGAATAAAATGTGATGATATAAGTGATAAAATCAAATTATTAAATGGCAACCCAAAAACAAAAATATTGAATTATAAATTATCTAGAGAAAGAGTGAATGTGGATTGAATAAATTAGTGATAAACTAGAATGGTGAAAGTGGAAATAATATGGATGATGAGAAATACACAATGTACAGATAAAATGATGACGATACTGTGACAGTAAATTATAATCTTCCACCACCGTTGAGTGCTGATCACCGTAAGAAATATGCGCTTACCAGAAGGCAAGCAGTCTGCAGCTTTCTCCCAAGTAGGTTAGCCGAGAATACAAAAACTAAACTTCCCATAGTGTACTACCGTAAGAAAAGACTTTATTAAAAAATAAAGATTGCACTTACAATTGACATGTAGATAAAACAGAGTAAATAGGCGGCCTGCTTGCGAGCGCACGTTCGCTCAGAAGGTCCAACGCGATGACGTCAGCACGTACTGTCCGCCCGACATACGTTTCGTCATAAATTGACGTCGTCTGGGGCACGAGACGACGTCAATTTCTGACGAAACGTATTTGTATAAATTTGTATTCTCGGCTAACCCACTTGGGAGAATCCACACATCCTAGCGGGTTGCCGGATCCACTTAGTCCCGATCTGTGTTATCCATCAAAGATCCCCATAGCAAAGGCCCTGGCTGGGTGTTTAGCCGCAAGCTGCAATCTGCTTGCCTTCTGGTAAGCGCATATTTCTTACGGTGATCAGCACTCAACGGCAGTGGAAGATTATAATTTACTGTCACAGTATCGTCATCATTTTATCTGTATATTGTGTATTTCTCATCATCCATATTATTTCCACTTTCACCATTCTATTTTATAACTAATTTATTCAATCCACATTCACTCTTTCTCTAGATAATTTATAATTCAATATTTTTGTTTTTGGGTTGCCATTTAATAATTTGATTTTAACACTTATATCATCACATTTTATTCATATATTATTTTCATTATATTGGTCCCTTATTGGTTTATCACCAGTAGTAATTTCAATCCCTAGCGCAGCTATTGTTTTTCCTATTTCTATATATGTATGTATTCCATATATTAGTTGCTGCTATTCTTGCTTTTTAGGTTAAGAGCGGTATTATCCTTCCCTTTATGAGTAACTATAGTACCCATGTCTCTAAGTCAATTACCCCAGCTGGTGTCCCCATCTGGGTGGTCACTGAGCTAGTGTTCGATACAATACTCCCACAAGTTGGGCATTTTGTTTCGGATATATGCTCGCACAAGTTGGGGTGTGTGCAGAGCTGGGAGGGTTGGGGTTTCGTTACTATTAATCTTTATGTTTTTGGTGTTTATAGTATATGTTTGTTGCACAATTATGACCATCGATATGCCAAGGCTAAATGCCCTATCGCTTTATAGATGTATTTACAGGGACGTACCGCAATGCCAATGCATACTTGAAATGTGTGAGCCTATCTGGCTCAACTACCATTCCATGTTAGACTTATGGCTAGGCTAAAGTTCCTAACATGGAATGTTCATGGTTTGAGTTATATATTAAAACGCACTGCTGTATTTTCCTTCCTCAAAAATCAGAGGGCTGATGTAGTTGTGCTGGTGGAGACCCAGGTGCAAGGCCACCTGCAGCGACCCCTGGATCGGTTGGACATACCACTCCACCCATACCTCATATTCTAGGGATGTTTCAGTGCTGGTGGCCAAGTCGGTACCCTTTGAGGTCCAGTCTGTGGTATTGGATCCTCAGGGTAAATACGTATTATTGCATGCTAAAATAGCAGGTAACCCCATATTAATACTTGCCTGGTACATTCCCCCCTTCAACTCCACTATTCTCAGTGAGGGATTCTCGTTCATGGCCAGATATCCGGGTGTATCAGCAATATAGTTAGGAGATTTCAATATGGTAACCAATCCCTCCCTTGATCGATTGAGTCAGGGCTTACAAACACCCATGCGGGATCATGACACTAGGTTCAGCAGACTGATTACAAGTTTTGACTTGGTGGATACTTGGCGCCATCTCTACCCAAAATGCCAAGCTTACTCATGTTTCTCTAGTGCTCACTCCACTATGTCCCGTATGGATCAAGCATGGATATCCGGTACTCTAATCCCCAGGCGCTGGATTTGGCCCCAGACTGCTCTCTGACCACTCCCTTTATTGGATTGAACTGACGTCTTATGACAATCCCCCTCTCCTAAATTGGAGGCTGAACCCTGTTTGGCTAACCGTACTCCCTGAAACAGACAGGCTAATCCTAGAATGGGGATTCTTTTTTCAAAACAACACCCCGCTGAATGAATGGGAAGCATTCAAAAAACATGCTAGAATGCTCCTTACCGAATGTATATCTAGGTTTAGGCGGAATTCTAGGCTCACCTACACCCAAGCTATAGCGCAACTAGCGGAAATGGAAAATGATTATGTGACATCTCCTACACCAGCCACACTGGCACAGCTGAAGCTACACACCAGGGCGGTTGATCAAATGTGCCAGGAGCGGGCCAGATATAAAATGTTCTTTAGTAAACAAAAGGCCTTTGAACACGGGGAACGCCCGGGTAAGCTCTTAGCTTACCTAGCGCACCTCAACTCCAGACCCCTGGTGGTCATTACTATCTCACTCCTACAAACTGACATCAAAATTTTAGCAAAAATCCTAGCCCTACGTCTAAATAAAGTTATTCTCTCCCTTATACACCCAGACCAAACTGGCTTTATGCCAGCCAAAAACACGGCCTTTAATACTAGACGCCTCTTCATGAATGCTCAAGCCTCCCATCAGCAAACAGGAGTAGTCGTCTCCCTGGATGCAGCCAAAGCATTTGATTCAGTCGAATGGCAATACCTGTGGCAATGTCTATGTAGCTTTGGGTTTGGTCCTAACTTTTTTTCAGTGACTCACTATTCTATACAGTGCTCCTCAGGCTAGAGTCGTAGTTAACGAATGGACATCTGATGCCTTCCCACTCTTTCGGGGGACGCGGCAGGGATGCCCCATCTCGTCCCTGCTGGCGGTGGAGCCCTTGGCAGTGGCGCTCATCCAACATCCAGACATCCATGGTTTAGCCTTAGGCACAGTGGAGGAAAGGGTGGGGCTTTACGCAGATGATATGACACTATATCTTTCAGACTCAGGCCCTTCCCTCCAGATGCCATTACAGATTATCAAAAAATTTGGCAGGTTCTCAGGGCTCAAAATAAACTGGGAAAAGTCCCAAATTCTTACCATTGATATATTCCCCCCATCGAAAGAACGGGCGGATCTACCCCTAGTGAGAGTGAGTACTTTTAAACATCTGGGTGTTCATGTCTCCAGGTCATCGACAGACTATATCCCCCTAAATGTGGAACCCCTAATCCCACTCATTAAGTTCAAAATCCAAACATGGGCAAGTTTACCAGTGGGGGTAATGGGTCGTATAGGCCTAATTAAAATTATACTTTTACCGAAAATCCTTTATATAATATGGCACTCCCCAATATATATCCCCTTTAAATACTTTAAAATTATAGACACACTTTTACAATCCTTCATATGGGGACCAAGCAGGCACAAACTTTCATGAAAAACATTGCAATCTCTGACGACAATCGGGGGGCCTTGCTGTTCCGGACGTAGGGACCTACTATTTGGCCGCACAACTCTCACGTTTCTATCATATAGATAAGTCAGATAGACATTGGTATTTGGCCTTAGTACCCGATTCAACAGACTCACGCTTCCCACACCCATTTTGTGATATTCTGAGAGGGCTGAAGGGCACGATGTTACCTCCTCACCGTTCTAAACTCTCATTCCAATACAAAAGGGTCTGGGACCTGGTGACCTCCAGGCTGGATTACCCAGGATATCATAACACCCCTTTGTGGTACAACACACATCTTTCAGAGCTTCTTCAGGTGCCGGACCCTTCACTCTGGATATCTCGGGGAATATATCTACTGTCACATGTACTCCACAATGGAGAAATTAAAACTTTTGACCAGCTCAAAATGGAATTTCATCTCCCAAACCACATGTTATTTCGTTTTTTTCAGGTAGGCCATGCACTTCACACCCAGTTCACGGCCAAGTATCCTGAATTGTCTTCCCCAGACATACTTACAGTGATTCTTGGTGAAGAACCATGGCAGCTAATATCCCTCTTTTATAACATGCTTACCACGCCTTGTGCAACTAAACTAGCATACTCAGTTAAACAGAAATGGACGGATGAGGCAGGGGAAATAGATGACGAGGACTGGGGTGACATACTGGAAACTCCTAAACTAGTTTCCCCTAAACTGTCTGACAGGCTTATACAAACCTACATCACCCATAGGGTCTACCTAACCCCACAACACATGGCCAAATTCTTCCCATCTCGCAGTGACAGGTGTCCTAGATGTCTAATTGCTGCTGGCACCTTTGACCACATCATCTGGCAGTGTCCTCGGATCCATGGGTACTGGTCTCAAATAATCCAATTCTTGCATGATCAGATGGGTTCACCAGTGTCCCTGAATCCCAGGCAATTTCTATTGGGTTTATTCCCTGAAGAGGAAATGGACAAATTTACATGTTTTACATGAAACACTGTTTACAGCAAGGAAACTAGTAGCTCTTAACTGGATCCAGGCAGCACCCCGTCACTATCGGCCCTGATTGTAGAGATTAACAACACATTGCCATATAAAAAATTGGTCTACACGAATAGGGGATGCCCAGCCAAATATAATAAAATCTGGGATAGATGGCTGAAATTCCCTATGACTTGTGTTTCGTAATGGTGCTTGATACATGTCATGCCTGTACAATCTATTGCTTGGCTAATGCTTTATTAACATGCAAATGTATATTATATATGACTTATAACGCACTTGCAAAAATAACACCAAACAATACTGGGTAAATTTATTTTATTTGTTTGACGATGACCTTGTATTTTGCTTTGAAGTTTGCTGAGCAGCACGACCATATTTACTATGTAAGTTACATTGTACAATTTCTCTTGCATAACTCTCCTGTACTAAAAAGAAAAAAAAAAAAAGTTTGAAAGTTTGCATACAGCCCCCATGGGATATGAAAACTTGTGCAGTGGCCCTCGGGTAATTGAGTTTGAGGCCCCTGATGTAGATGCACCAGTGGCTGATATCCTGCACTATGGTGCATAGGAAATCCTTTCAAGATCAATGCTGAAATGTCACCTAGCTCAGGAGGGTAGTAATCAAACGAATGTATGTGTTTCTACTATAAAAGCTTCTGTTACAATAGTGTCCTCTAGTGGTACTTTGAGTACAAATTTTAAAAATGGTAACAGAGCTCTTATATTTTCAGTGCAAGGCCTAAATAAATACAGTGAAAAGTCAATATGTGTCAAAACCCTATATAATGCATATAATTGTGCAAATCCAAAATGTGCAAATTTGCAAATCTCAAATAAATGATGACGTTTTTTCCTATGTCACTATCTAATGAATGTGCAAAATCATATGAAAAAATAAAAACCTTATTTCATATCATTTGTACTATATCAGTGGAAAGAGACATAACATAATCAACCAAACCAGTCCAAGAGAGATATGGAGGAGAACAAAAACAAGTGGCAGAGGGTTCAAAAGAGAGGAGGAATTAGGTCACCTGAAAAAACATATAAAGAATATAATGACAGGCTCAGAGATGATTATAAGACCCCAAAATATAAAGTACCGGTATATAACAGGTATGAACCATTAAAAAATGAGCAGCTAATGGTTGGGGTGGCAGGAACCAGTGTAGGGGAAATGGAAGACCAGCACAAGGAAACCCCTAAAGAAAAGGATATCAGAATCCCAGACAACACTCTGCAACATACAACACTCTGAGAGGACTAGGATGAGAGGGAGACAGAGAACAAGAAGATGCAGGAAGGAAAGAAACAAAAGGAAAGGGGAGTTTTAGGGGAGGGTATTTTTAATTTCAGTAACATGGAGACTCCCCCCCCCCCCCCCTTTGTCCAGGTCTCTTCTCCTGTGCTCTGCATTCAAAGCCCAGCACAGCTATACTGTATAGGTGCCTTGGACCTCCCCCTCTGTGTGGATGGGCCCCCTGTGTCCTGTGTGGATGGGGATGGGCCTCCCCTGTGTCCTGTGGGGCTGGGCCCCCCCTGTGTCCTGTGGGGATGGGTCCCCTGTGTCCTGTGGAGATGGGTCCCCTGTGTCCTGTGTGGATGGGCCCTCTGTGTCCTGTGTAAATGGGCCCCCCTGGGTTCTTTGTGGATGGGCCCCCTGTGTCCTGTGTGTATGGGCTCCCTGTGTCCTGTGTGGATGGGCCACCCTGTGTGGATGGGCCCTCTGTGTCCTGTGTGGATGGACCCCCTGTGAAAATAGGCCCCCTGTTTCCTGTGTTGATAGGCCCACCTGTGTCCTGTGTGGATGGGCCCCCCTGGGTCCTGTGTGGATGGGTCCCCTCTGTGTGGATGGGCCCCCTGTGTCCTGTGTGGGTGGACCCCTCTGTGTCCCGTGTGGATGGACCCCCCTCTGTCCTGTGTGGATGGGTCCCCCCTGTGTCCTGTGTGGATGGGCCCCCCTGGGTCCTGTGTGGATGGTCCCCCCTGTGTTCTGTGTGGATGGGTCCCCCCGTGTCCTGTGTGGATTGGTCCCCCCCTGTGTCCTGTGTGGATGGGTCCCCCCTGTGTCCTGTGTGGATGGGTCCCCCCCTGGGTCCTGTGTGGATGGGCCCCCTGTGTCCTGTGTGGATGGGCCCCTCTGGTCCTGTGTGGATGGGCCCCTCTGGTCCTGTGTGGATGGGCCCCTCTGGTCCTGTGTGGATGGACCCCCTGTGTCCTGTGTGGATGGGCCCCCTGGGTCCTGTGTGGATGGGTCCCCCCTGTGTCCTGTGTGGATAGGTCTCCCCTGTGTCCTGTATGGATGGGTCCCCCTGTGTCCTGTGTGGATGGGTCCCCCCTGTGTCCTGTGTGGATGGATCTCCCCTGTGTCCTGTGTGGATGGGTCCCCCCTGTGTCCTGTGTGGATGGGTCCCCCCTGTGTCCTGTGTGGATGGATCTCCCCTGTGTCCTGTGTGGATGGGTCCCCCCTGTGTCCTGTGTGGATGGGTCCCCCCTGTGTCCTGTGTGGATGGGTCTCCCCTGTGTCCTGTGTGGATGGATCCCCCCTGTGTCCTGTGTGGATGGGTCCCCCCTGTGTCCTGTGTGGATGGGTCTCCCCTGTGTCCTGTGTGGATGGGTCCCCCCTGGGGCCTATGTGGATGGGCCCCCTGGGTCCTGTGTGGATGGGTCCCCAGTCCCATGTGGAAAAATTGCCATTTAAAGTGCATCACCACCCTGCTCTTAGGATGAGAAATGGCTGCTTACTGGACCACTAGTTCCAAAATTAAGTATGAAGTGTGCATATGGAATATCTCAACTGAAAGGCCACAATTCCTTATGGACTGCTCTCTGGGACTCAAAACGACCTCATGCTCCCGGCTCATGAGTTAAAAGTAATAGGGAGTACTCATAGTGCATTATCATTTAAAAACAAAGACGTTTAATGAAAAATTGCACTTACAGAGTTGGTCTCCAATCCCAGTTGACACCTTCTGAGGAGAAGTGCATTGGGCGGAGCCAATTTTTACATCAGGGCGCACGGACCATGCTGCAGGTGACCATGCTGACACGGTATTGTGTGCTAATATTCAAGTTGCAACCCTTTAGTGGCCTGGAACACCTTTGGGTGCCCCAAGGAGAGTAGTAATGTGGTGAGCATAGCGTGCCACAGCGAACAGTGGGTGTGGCCAAATTGCTCTCCCTGACATCATTGCCCCACCCCCCCAGTGATGCCGAACCTGCTACCGGATGGTAACAGATTTGTGTGTGAATATCTTGGTTACTTAGCCACAGCCCGGTCTGAATAATGTGTCCAGGTTTCAGTCTGCCTGAAACCCGAACACATGATTCAAAACCCGCACTGTCCGGGTGAATCACGAACAGGTGGCAACCCTATCCCCCGTCCCAGCTTTGATTGACAATGGCTCCCGCTGCTGTGTCTGAGCCAATGAGGAGCAAGAGAGCTGAGAGAGCTTCTTGTCCACATCACAGGATTGAAAACTGGATCAGGTAAGTATGGGGGGGGGGGAGCTGCATGCATAGAATGCATGAAGCATACCTCAAAACTTTTTGGCTTTTGAAATTTACAAATGCAGCAATTTAGAAATTGGATTAAAGGTTTAGCACTGGGAAACACTTTTTGAAAGATTAAACGTGTATTTTATACACAACTATATAGATCAAACCAAAATGAAGGACAAATGCGGGGCAAAGAGGGACAAAAGGACTTTGTTCCAAATCAGAGACAGACCCTTAAAAATCAAGGACAGTTGGGAACTATGTATGAAGGCAAAAAAACCTTCTGACTTTAGAGTCACTTCAAAAGCAGATTAGCAAAACTGTTATTTCCAGTCCCCTAAACGGAAACAAGCATTTAAAGCAGAACTTCAGTCCACCTCTCAGGTGGCTCCACCCCCCCTTGGGGACCACAAATATGGCGCATGCGTAGCTATGCACACTGACTCCGCCCAGCCTTCAGGTCCTGAACCTGTTGGTACATCTTTGCCTGTACAGGCAATTTTCGGTGAATGCGCAAAGATGGGGGAGGTTTCGGACTTCCCTGGTAGCACTCTTTGCGCATGTGTGGAAAACCCGCATGTGGGCAGATGACCGAGGAAACGGGTGCATGTGCAGATATGTTGCAATGCTCTTTTGGGACCTGAGCCCTGGGGCACATCTACGCATTTGAAGGGGGTGGGGAGAAAGTCCCCACAGGCAAGAAAAGTTGATGTGCTTCAAAGCTTGCTACGGGTCTCTTTTGTCAAAAATGCCTCCCTCTGCCTGTGAGCAGTCATGGACAATGAGCCTTGCATGCTCAGCTCAGTGTACCTTTATGGCACCTGCTGTACGCTGTGGTGATGTGACATCCTCACGCCCAACGTTTCAAGTGGACAGCTTGAACACATAAGGCAGACCAGATGAAGATGGAAGAGCCAGAGGCCCATAGGACAGGTGATGATAGCTCAGCACTGGAAGGCACTTTGTGACAGGTACGTCCCTCATAATGTGCTAATATGTGGTACATTATGGTATTATCCGCCTGGGGGCTCATGTATTTTAACAACTTCCTGAATGGTGGCTACAGCATGGCCAGTCAGTTGTGGGAGGGCGTCATATGACATCCTCCTGTGATCGCGCCCACTGCAGCACGCTCTGTGATGACCGTGTCTTTAGTGTCCAATCACAGCTGATCACAATGTATAAACACAAGCCGGTTATCGACATTCCCAGCATGAGGAGAAGAGAGCTGATAACCAGCTTGTGTGAAAGGGACAGCTACACTGATAATCAGGGCACTGTCCCAACAGTGCCCACCAGTGCCTCCTCATCAGTGTCACCTATCAGTGCTGCCTACCAGTGCCCACCAGTGCCTCCTCATCAGTGTCACCTATCAGTGCTGCCTACCAGTGCCCACCAGTGCCTCCTCATCAATGTCACCTATCGGTGCTGCCTACCAGTGCCCACCAGTGCCTCCTCATCAGTGTCACCTATCGGTGCTGCCTACCAGTACCTACCAGTGCCTCCTCATCAGTGTCACCTATCAGTGCTCCCTACCAGTGCCCACCAGTGCCTCCTCATCAGTGTAATTTAGTGCTTAGACACATACATCTTCTACAGGCTGTGCACATTTACATGTACATACATAAAATCAGTAGATATGTACGACAACAACAACAAAACTTGTTTTGTTTTTTTAAATGCCCTAAATGTGGTGCACATTTCCAGACATAGCTGTGTGTTCGGCCCTATAGATTCCAAAAAGTGCTGTGTTTAGATGTTTACAAAACTAGATGCTGTATACATGTAAATATGGCATTCTAGAGGCCAGTGTGGATGAGAAGATGGCGTTCCCTTCTAAATGGGATGCAGAACCCCAGTGGAAAGGGGCAATGTATTAACCACTTCAATACAGGGCATTTTCACCCCCTTCCTGCCCAAGCCAATTTTCAGCTTACAACGCTGTCGCACTTTGAATAGCAATTGCGCGGACATGCAACACTGTACCCAAATGAAATTTTTATCATTTTTTCCCCACAAATAGAGCTTTCTTTTGGTGGTATTTGATCACCTCTGTGGTTTTTATTCCTTGCGCTATAAACAAAACAAGAGTGACAAGTTTGAAAAAAACAATATTTTTTACTTTTTGCTATAATAAATATCCAAATTTTTTTTGTTTAAAAACTAATTTTTTCCTCAGTTTAGGCCGATACGTATTCTTCTACATATTTTTGGTAAAAAATATTGCAATAAGCGTATATTTATTGGTTTGCGCAAAAGTTATAGCGTCTACAGAAAAAAAGGGATAGATTTATAGCATTTTTATTTTATTTTTTTACTAGTAATGGTGGCGATCTGCGATTTTTATCGTGACTGCGATATTGCGGCGGACACATCTGACACTTTTGACACATTTTTGGGACCATTCACATTTATACAGCGATCCGTGCTATAAAAATGCATTGATTACTGTATAAATTTGACTGGCCATGAAGGAGTTAACCAGGAGGGGGCACTGTAGGGGTTAATGATGTTCCTAAGGAGTGATTCTAACTGTGGGGGGAGGGGACTCACAAGGGGAGGAGACCGATCGGTGTTCCTCTGTACAAGGAACACACCATCGGTCTCCTCTCCTCTGACAGGACATGTTTACATACACAGATCCACGGTCCTGCTCAGTTACTGGCAATCGCGGGTGCCCGGCGGACATCGAGGTCACTGGGCACGCGCACCGTGACCTGAGTGACGCGGCGGGCGGGCGCGCGCGCCCCCTGGAGGGCCTGGAAGGCCGTCATGTCATATGACGGCGGCCCAGGATAACAGCTGCACCTTCCCGCCGTCATATGCTGGTGGGCGGGCAGCAAGTGGTTGAACAAGGAAGCATTTTCCTGGCTCCGGCGTCACGCTCAGGGCCGGTCCCAGACGGGGTGCACGGGGTGCAGTGCACCCCAGCGCCAGAGAGGTGGGGGCGCTGGAGCGCCAGAGTGCTCCCTTCCCTCCTCCTCCTCCTCCTCTTGTTTGTGTCCTGCGGCGCCTCTCCACTGGTGTTCTAAGAAGAAAGGCGCCGCTGTATTCAGTGCTCAAGCCCCTCCCTCCCCCTCCTTCAGCCAGCCGAAGATGAAAGGGAGGCAGAGCGGCTGGTCTCTGTGTGGAGAGAGACCAGCCGTGCAGTGAGTGATGTCGCGCGCGGGGGGGAGGGGGGGAGCGGAGCGGTCAGTGCTGACACATTCTCCTCTCTGTGTCTCTCTCCTGCTGTGTACTTCTCTGTTCTCCACCCGGGCGGCGCGGCTGCACACTCTCCTCTCCAGCTGCCGCCCGGATGTTTTTATGTACTGTACCCTAATGGAGGGGGGGGTCTGTAGTAATGGAAGGGGGTCCTGCCCTGGGGGGTCATTACTAATAGAGGGGGCTCTGTCCTGGGGGGTCTGTAGTAATGGAGGGGGGGCTCTGCACTAATGGAGGGGGGTCCTGCCCTGGGGAGTCTGTAGTAATGGAGGGGGGGGCTCTGCCCTGGGGGGTCTGTAGTAATGGAGGGGGGCTCTGTCCTGGGGGGTCTGTAGTAATGGAGGGGGCTCTGTCCTGGGGGGTCTGTAGTAATGGAGGGGGGTCCTGCCCTGGGGGGTCTGTAGTAATGGAGGGGGCTCTGTCCTGGGGGGTCTGTAGTAATGGAGGGGGGTCTGTCCTGGGGGGTCTGTAGTAATGGAGGGGGTCCTGCCCTGGGGGGTCTGTAGTAATGGAGGGGGGCTCTGTCCTGGGGGGTCTGTAGTAATGGAGGGGGTCCTGCCCTGGGGGGTCTGTAGTAATGGAGGGGGGTCTGTCCTGGGGGGTCTGTAGTAATGGAGGGGGGTCTGTCCTGGGGGGTCTGTAGTAATGGAGGGGGTCCTGCCCTGGGGGGTCTGTAGTAATGGAGGGGGGCTCTGTCCTGGGGGTCTGTAGTAATGGAGGGGGGTCTGTAGTAATGGAGGGGGGTCTGTCCTGGGGGGGTCTGTACTAATGGAGGGGGGGTCCTGCCCTGGGGGGTCTGTAGTAATGGAGGGGGGTCTGTCCTGGGTGGTCTGTAGTAATGGAGGGGGGCTCTGTCCTGGGGGGTCTGTAGTAATGGAGGGGGGCTCTGTCCTGGGGGGTCTGTAGTAATGGAGGGGGGTCTGTCCTGGGGGGTCTGTAGTAATGGAGGGGGTCCTGCCCTGGGGGGTCTGTAGTAATGGAGGGGGGCTCTGTCCTGGGGGGTCTGTAGTAATGGAGGGGGTCCTGCCCTGGGGGGTCTGTAGTAATGGAGGGGGGTCTGTCCTGGGGGGTCTGTAGTAATGGAGGGGGGTCTGTCCTGGGGGGTCTGTAGTAATGGAGGGGGTCCTGCCCTGGGGGGTCTGTAGTAATGGAGGGGGGCTCTGTCCTGGGGGTCTGTAGTAATGGAGGGGGGTCTGTAGTAATGGAGGGGGGTCTGTCCTGGGGGGGTCTGTACTAATGGAGGGGGGGTCCTGCCCTGGGGGGTCTGTAGTAATGGAGGGGGGTCTGTCCTGGGTGGTCTGTAGTAATGGAGGGGGGCTCTGTCCTGGGGGGTCTGTAGTAATGGAGGGGGGCTCTGTCCTGGGGGGTCTGTAGTAATAGAGGAGGGCTCTGTCCTGGGGGGTCTGTAGTAATGGAGGGAGGTCTGTCCTGGGGGGTCTGTAGTAATGGAGGGGGGTCTGTCCTGGGGGGTCTGTAGTAATGGAGGGGGGTCTGTAGTAATGGAGGGGGGCTCTGTCCTGGGGGGTCTGTAGTAATGGAGGGGGGCTCTGTCCTGGGGGTCTGTAGTAATGGAGGGGGGTCTGTAGTAATGGAGGAGGGTCTGTCCTGGGGGGTCTGTAGTAATGGAGGGGGCTCTGTTCTGGGGGGGTCTGTACTAATGGAGGGGGGGTCCTGCCCTGGGGGGTCTGTAGTAATGGAGGGGGGTCTGTCCTGGGGGAGTCTGTAGTAATGGAGGGGGGCTCTGTCCTGGGGGGTCTGTAGTAATGAAGGGGGGTCTGTCCTGGGTGGTCTGTAGTAATGGAGGGGGCTCTGTCCTGGGGGGTCTGTAGTAATGGAGGGGGGCTCTGTCCTGGGGGGTCTGTAGTAATGGAGGGGGGCTCTATCCTGGGGGGTCTGTAGTAATGGAGGGGGGCTCTATCCTGGGGGGTCTGTAGTAATGGAGGGGGGCTCTGTCCTGGGGGGTCTGTAGTAATGGAGGGAGGTCTGTCCTGGGGGGTCTGTAGTAATGGAGGGGGGTCTGTCCTGGGGGGTCTGTAGTAATGGAGGGGGGTCTGTCCTGGGGGGTCTGTAGTAATGGAGGGGGGTCTGTCCTGGGGGGTCTGTAGTAATGGAGGGGGGCTCTGTCCTGGGGGGTCTGTAGTAATGGAGGGGGGCTCTGTCCTGGGGGGTCTGTAGTAATGGAGGGGGGCTCTGTCCTGGGGGGTCTGTAGTAATGGAGGGGGGTCTGTAGTAATGGAGGGGGGCTCTGTCCTGGGGGGTCTGTACTAATGGAGGGGGGGGCTCTGTCCTGGGGGCGTCTGTACTATTGGAGGGGGGTCTGTCCTGGGGGGTCTCTACTAATGGAGGGGGTCTGTCCTGGGGGGTCTGTACTAATGGAGGGGGGTCTGTCCTGGGGGTCTGTACTAATGGAGGGGGGCTCTGTCCTGGGGGCGTCTGTACTATTGGAGGGGGCTCTGTCCTGGGGGGTCTGTACTTATGGAGGGGGGTCTGTCCTGGGGGGTCTGTACTAATGTAGGGGGGTCTGTCCTGGGGGGGTCTGTACTAATGGAGGGGGGTCTGTCTTGGGGGGGTCTATACTAATGGAGGGGGGTCTGTCCTGGGGGGTCTGTATTAATGGAGGGGGGTCTGTCCTGGGGGTTATAACTAATGGAGGGGGGGTCTGTCCTGGGGGGTCTGTACTAATGGAGGGTGGGGTCTGTCCTGGGGGGGTCTGTACTAATGGAGGGGGGTTTTCCTGGGGGGGTCTGCACTGAGTAAGGTCTGTACTGAGGGAGGGGTTTATACTTAGTGCGGGTTCTGCACTGATGGAGGGGGTCTATACTTAGTGGAGGGGGGTCTGTACTGAGGGGCGACTATAGTTGGTGGAAGGGGGGGTGACCCTAACCCTAGTGATGCCAATGCAGCTGCGGGCTCTTCTTTCCCCCCTCCCTCTCCCTCTTGCGCACGCTGCTGTACTAGTGAGCAGCGCTTGCCAGCACAGCTGCCCACTATGTATCTTCCCCTGCCTTCATATACCCAGGGAAGAAACAGAATAGAAAAAGGAGCAGAGAAGAGGATTGTGGGACATGTACTCCCGAGGACTGGCAGCCCCACTGTAACACGGAAACTGCAGTCCACACAGCAGGCTCAGCTGAATGGGAGAGAGAGAGATACAGGAGCCTGAGAAAGCTTTCAGGGAAGTACACCCAGGACTCCAGAGGGAGAGGACAGTGCTGAGGGAACACCATCAGAGAGAGAACCCTGCTGACCTGCGCCACCAGAGGGAAAGCCACACAGCCTAGCGCCATCCCTGGCAGAGAAAGGAATGGAGTCATTGCAGGAATACAGATCTGGGTGCTACCCAGCGGAGTCACCATGGGCAATTCAGAGTGAGCTGACTCCTGATCAGAGGAACCATCGCTGTATCGCTGGGTCAGGTGAGAGGGCCGATCGGTCATTATCTACTAACATTCATAGGAACTGCAGTCTCTGATCATCTCCTGTATTATGTCTGCAGTCTCTGATCATCTCCTGTACTATGTCTGCAGTCTCTGATCATCTCCTTTACTATGTCTGCAGTCTCTGATCATCTCCTTTACTATGTCTGCAGTCTCTGATCATCTCCTGTACTATGTCTGCAGTCTCTGATCATCTCTTGTACTATGTCTGCAGTCTCTGACCATCTCTTGTATTATGTCTGCAGTCTCTGATCATCTCCTGTACTATGTCTGCAGTCTCTGATCATCTCCTCTACTATGTCTGCAGTCTCTGATCATCTCCTGCACTATGTCTTCATTCTCTGATCATCTCCTGTATTATGTCTGCAGTCTCTGATCATCTCCTGTACTATGTCTGCAGTCTCTGATCATCTCCTGTACTATGTCTGCAGTCTCTGATCATCTCCTGTACTATGTCTGCAGTCTCTGATCATCTCCTCTACTATGTCTGCAGTCTCTGATCATCTCTTGCACTATGTCTTCATTCTCTCATCATCTCCTGTATTATGTCTGCAGTCTCTGATCATCTCCTGTAGTATGTCTGCAGTCTCTGATCATCTCCTGTAGTATGTCTGCAGTCTCTGATCATCTCCTGTAGTATGTCTGCAGTCTCTGGTCATCTCCTGTACTATGTCTGCAGTCTCTGATCATCTCCTGTAGTATGTCTGCAGTCTCTGATCATCTCCTGTACTATGTCTGCAGTCTCTGATCATCTCCTGTACTATGTCTGCAGTCTCTGATCATCTCCTGTACTATGTCTGCAGTCTCTGACCATCTCCTGTATTATGTCTGCAGTCTCTGATCATCTCCTGTATTATGTCTGCAGTCTCTGATCATCTCCTGTACTATGTCTGCAGTCTCTGATCATCTCCTGTACTATGTCTGCAGTCTCTGATCATCTCCTGTACTATGTCTGCAGTCTCTGATCATCTCCTGTACTATGTCTGCAGTCTCTGATCATCTCCTGCACTATGTCTTCATTCTCTGATCATCTCCTGTATTATGTCTGCAGTCTCTGATCATCTCCTGTAGTATGTCTGCAGTCTCTGATCATCTCCTGTAGTATGTCTGCAGTCTCTGATCATCTCCTGTACTATGTCTGCAGTCTCTGATCATCTCCTGTACTATGTCTGCAGTCTCTGATCATCTCCTGTAGTATGTCTGCAGTCTCTGATCATCTCCTGTACTATGTCTGCAGTCTCTGATCATCTCCTGTACTATGTCTGCAGTCTCTGATCATCTCCTGTACTATGTCTGCAGTCTCTGACCATCTCCTGTATTATGTCTGCAGTCTCTGATCATCTCCTGTATTATGTCTGCAGTCTCTGATCATCTCCTGTACTATGTCTGCAGTCTCTGATCATCTCCTGTACTATGTCTGCAGTCTCTGATCATCTCCTGTACTATGTCTGCAGTCTCTGATCATCTCCTGTACTATGTCTGCAGTCTCTGACCATCTCCTGTACTATGTCTGCAGTCTCTGATCATCTCCTGTACTATGTCTGCAGTCTCTGATCATCTCTTGTATTATGTCTGCGGTCTCTGATCATCTCCTGTACTATGTCTGCAGTCTCTGATCATCTCCTGTACTATGTCTGCAGTCTCTGATCATCTCCTGTACAATGTCTGCAGTCTCTGATCATCTCCTGTACTATGTCTGCAGTCTCTGATCATCTCCTGTACTATGTCTGCAGTCTCTGACCATCTCCTGTATTATGTCTGCAGTCTCTGGTCATCTCCTGTATTATGTCTGCAGTCTCTGATCATCTCCTGTACTATGTCTCCAGTCTCTGATCATCTCCTGTATTATGTCTGCAGTCTCTGATCATCTCCTGTACTATGTCTGCAGTCTCTGATCATCTCCTGTACTATGTCTGCAGTCTCTGATCATCTCCTTTACTATGTCTGCAGTCTCTGATCATCTCCTTTACTATGTCTGCAGTCTCTGATCATCTCCTGTACTATGTCTGCAGTCTCTGATCATCTCTTGTACTATGTCTGCAGTCTCTGACCATCTCTTGTATTATGTCTGCAGTCTCTGATCATCTCCTGTACTATGTCTGCAGTCTCTGATCATCTCCTGTACTATGTCTGCAGTCTCTGATCATCTCATGTACTATGTCTGCAGTCTCTGATCATCTCCTGTACTATGTCTGCAGTCTCTGATCATCTCCTGTACTATGTCTGCAGTCTCTGATCATCTCCTGTACTATGTCTGCAGTCTCTGACCATCTCCTGTACTATGTCTGCAGTCTCTGATCATCTCCTGTACTATGTCTGCAGTCTCTGATCATCTCTTGTATTATGTCTGCGGTCTCTGATCATCTCCTGTACTATGTCTGCAGTCTCTGATCATCTCCTGTACTATGTCTGCAGTCTCTGATCATCTTCTGTATTATGTCTGCAGTCTCTGATCATCTCCTGCACTATGTCTTCATTCTCTGATCATCTCCTGTATTATGTCTGCAGTCTCTGATCATCTCCTGTAGTATGTCTGCAGTCTCTGATCATCTCCTGTAGTATGCCTGCAGTCTCTGGTCATCTCCTGTACTATGTCTGCAGTCTCTGATCATCTCCTGTATTATGTCTGCAGTCTCTGATCATCTCCTGTACTATGTCTGCAGTCTCTGATCATCTCCTGTACTATGTCTGCAGTCTCTGACCATCTCCTGCACTATGTCTGCAGTCTCTGACCATCTCCTGTATTATGTCTGCAGTCTCAGATCATCTCCTGTACTATGTCTGCAGTCTCTGATCATCTCTTGTATTATGTCTGCAGTCTCTGATCATCTCCTGTATTATATCTGCAGTCTCTGATCATCTCCTGTACTATGTCTGCAGTCTCTGATCATCTCCTGTACTATGTCTGCAGTCTCTGATCATCTCCTGTACTATGTCTGCAGTCTCTGATCATCTCCTGTACTATGTCTGCAGTCTCTGATCATCTCCTGTACTATGTCTGCAGTCTCTGATCATCTCCTGTACTATGTCTGCAGTCTCTGATCATCTCCTGTACTATGTCTGCAGTCTCTGATCATCTCCTGTACTATGTCTGCAGTCTCTGACCATCTCCTGTACTATGTCTGGGGGCTCTTTCTAACAGACTCTCTAACAGAAGCCCTCTCTGTGTGCATCAGAGAGACTCCCCTCCAGGTCTCATTAGTGTACACTCTTTCTGTATTTTCTTTATTAAAAGTTCATGGGAGGATTTCAGGGTAACAAAGACTTCTTAGGGGAGCATCTCTGTGTTTGAGTCGTTGCCATAGAAACATTTGTAAAGGGGAGGAGTTGGTAAGATGACCACGCCCATGTGGGGGGCGCCAGAAATATTTCTGCACCCAGGCGCCGGTGACCCTAGGATCGGCCCTGGTCACGCTTGCCCCCTATCGCTCTTAAAGTGCCCGGCGTACAGCTACGATGATTCGCCCAGGAGAGCCAACCTGCCGCAATATAATGACAGCAGCTGGTCAGCAGCCGAGTAAATACCACCAAAAGAAAGCTCTATTTGTGTAAAAAAAAAATGATAAAACTTTTATTTGGGTGTGGCATGACCGTACAATAGTCATTTAAAGTGTGACAGCGCTGAAAGCTGAAAATTGGCCTGGGCAGGAAGGGGGTGAAAGTGCCCGGTAGGCAAGTGGTTAAAAAAAAAAGACTTTAATAGGGCTTTAAAACCTGGATCAGTGTACCCCATATGATAATATACAGTGTGAATGAGCTCATCTATGTTTGGTGATGATGATTTGTTTGAGACGTCACAGGAACTATTGTGGGCTCAGGGTGAAGATGTTACTTCTGCCCTTACTTTCTCAGAGTGGACAGCCATGGATTCTGGGAAGACACCACCTTGTGTGGAGCCGCACAGTACTACCAAAGAGACATTGTCTAAAGTTGCTAGTTTGCTTGAGTTTGAGCCGATGCCCATTGGATCTATGGTACGTAAATCACAAAATTCTTGCGTGCCTCCTGGTTTTGGGAAAAATAGAGCTTTACCTAGACTTGCCCGTTTACAGAGAGTGCTCACCAAACGTGTTGCCACAGAATATGGTCTGGAATTTCCCTACGTTACTCAGGAAATTATGCAGGAAATTGAGGCCAACCGGGAACACTGGTACCGTGAAGCTGTTTGGGACTATTTGTCTGTACCAAAACCTTTCCGGAGAGCTGGATATTCTAATACCATGGATGAACGTTTCAATGGTTGTTTGCTGCATTGGAACTATGGTCGGCACATCTATGCTGACAAGGTGGTCATTTGCAGACCTGGAAAAGATGACATTGTCTATTTTATCACCACCGTGGATAAACAAGGGAAGAAACTGACATTACCAGATCCCCGGCTTTATTGGTGATTATGCAACGAGACTGTTGTCTTCTGTTCTACTAAAATAAAAGAGAACTTTGGGGTATATAGCCAGATAGTGTCAGGGTTTAGAGAACCCCATGGTCAAGAGACTTTATTCACCTCAGCGCTTCTATATCCAGAGACTTTTCTTTGCTAGCTGGATTTTCTTTCACTGTAAGGATATAATACGCCCAGAGATAGGGATGGACTTTGTTCAAGTTACCTTAGTTCATTTTCTTTAGAAGGAAAATATGTGGGGAAAAAAGTGTCATTGTCCAGGGAATGAGGCTTTGCTCCTAAACTGTTTAGTGATGCTACTGTACATTTTTGTGTGTGTTTAAACTTTGTTTTTTCCAGGAACATCTAGATCTCCTGTCAAGCTTTTAGGCTTTTCAGCTAGGTAGATAGTGGGGTTTTTGTGACATGATTAATGTGACTTCTTTTGCTGAAATAATATGTCGTTGTATAAATGTTTGAAGCTGTAACATTTCTTACTGCCTTTCTTCTTTCTCATCCAAGTTCATTAAGTTCAAATACCTACTCTCAGGCTTGAGAGTTATATTTTGGCAGACGTTGAGGACAACGTCTATTGTAGTAAGGGAAGTATGTAACGCTGGTAGATTTTTAATCTACCGCTTATATGTAATTTTAGTGGGTCATCTGTTCTGTACATAGTTCAGATTTAATCTCTAGCTAAATTAGCTTCTGTTCCAACTTTGGTTGTGTTGCGTGCTGTTCCATTCCGTCGCCTGTAGATGTCGGTGTCACTACAGACCGGAGCTGGAAAGCAACAGACTGAGGTTTATTGAGTACTCTTCTTTCTCAGAAGTTACTCGGCAGAGGTTGTCCCCCGCGGTGCATTCTGGGAAGGGGTATTTAAGGGACAGACGCCATTTTCCTGGGTCTTTTCGTTCCACCTGCTGGCCCTCCTGGCCGACAGGTATGTGTTAGGAGTCCTACCTCGTGGTCCTCCGAGCCGGAGGACTGCAATGCTGCAGCATGTGGGTGGGCCCAGAAGTCTGTCTGGAGCCTACTACAACGGCTGTGGAGATGGTCCTGTGCTGTCTGTCCCGCGGGAAGAAGCTGGACAATTGAGAAGAATCCAGGGGAGGACCCGTCATGGAAGGATCATGCGGAGCACTGGTCTGGAGAGGGGCCTGGTGACTCAATTGGAGGACGCATCTTAAGTTAACCTACCACATAGTACTGCCGGGTCGGCTTAAAGGTTCTGGTACTGTGTTGCTGTTCACTGAAAACTACTACATCCTGTGGCAGAGGATCGTACAGTTTGTTTCACTCAAGTCTGTGGCAGAGACTTTCTGTTCGTGCTGCGCTCCGGCTGCTAGGTTAGTGAGAGAGACCTATCGGGCGAGCAAAGATTTAATCCTGAACCGAATATACATTCATCCCTGAGATTTCAATTCCTTATTGCTATACCAAGAAGATATACTTCTTCCAGTTATCTCCCATTAAAGCATTGGAAAAGTACTAAAATGACTGGTGCCTACATTGTTAGATGAGAAGTTCAACGTGGACTCTAACTCTGGTATTGGTGAAACTACAGGTAAAAAGGTGACGGTAATAGCCCGCTTTAAGTCAGCAGCTCCACTGTGAGTTATTGCTACACATCTAATTGTGTGCATTGTCGGAGTATAGAGCTTCTAACACATGGAACATGCATGTACTCCATCAAAGGGATGCCAAATCTGCACATACAGCTCCATGCAAAGGGCAACCCATTGATTTCTATGTCAGGAATCAGGAACCCAGGGAACACGGACTGTCATCCACACTGCATGCCGACAGCTGATCAGCCACGTGTTCCTCCTGCTGCACACTACAACACCGCCCCCTATGGCCGGGCCAAAAGCAGCATTCCCTTAGCAATCGATACGGCGCGCTTCTTCTCTTCCGCCCAGGGAAAGCTATGAGGCTTGATGAAGCCCGGATGTCTACCTCTGCGTGGTGATTGGTCGGATTCTGGAAGGAGGCGGGACAGAGCTGGACTGTGCTATTAACACATGGGAGTCAGTGTGCACCAGGTAGATATGTGTATGCGGGCGCTGGAGAGGCGATACACGGGAGATATTTAGGGGCTGCTACTGAGGAGGAATGGCGGGGAGGGAGTTTGATGGAGTGTAGTGAGAAGGAAGTGTGTGAACCTGTAGGTGGTAGGTGAGGAGTTCTCTGGGGGTGATACTGTAGGAAGACTGGGCTCTCATTGGCTAAAAAGACTGCACGTGGTTGGCTGTACACTGTGGCTTCCTTAGGCCCTGGGTGTGACAAGGGGGGGGGGGGGGTGTGTTTGTTTGTGTCACTCACTACCATATGTGTGTGTTGTCTGCACAGAACATTGCAGGCAGAGGGTGCCCAGATGACTGCCATGCTTTAGTGCTTAGACACATACATCCTCTACAGGCTGTGTACATGTTTACATGTGCATACATAAAACCAGTAGATATGTACGACAACAAAACTTGTTTTTGTTTTTTAAATGCCCTAAACGTGGTGCACGTTTCCATCTGTAGACGTAGCTGTGTGTTCGGCCCTATTGGTTCCCATAGTGCTGTGTTTAGATGTTCACAAAACTAGATGCTGTATACATGTAAATATGGCATTCTAGAGGCCAGTGTACATGAGCAGATGGCGTTCCCTTCTATATGGGATGCAGAACGCAGGTGGAAAGGGGCAATGTACCAAGAAGCATGTTTCTGGATTACTTATCCCCTTCATTCCCCTACTATAGCCGAAAGATTGCTACAACATAGGCTTAATTTGTCAGGTGGGCATACTTGGACGCCCTCCCATGATCACACTGCTGGTACACCCCCTGCGGTGCTATCTGTGATCACTGAGTCCTTCAAACTCAGCTGATCACAGATCAGGATAAAGGGCCAATCACAGTGGCCCTTTACCACGTGATCAGCTGTGTCCAATGAACACAAGCCATTTATCAGCTTTTCTTTCCTCACACTGACAGTGTAAACAGAAAAAGAGAGCCGATAAATGGTTTGTGTTAAAGGGACATCGGCACTGATAATCAGGGCAGTCCCACCAGTGCTGCCAATCAGTGTCCTTCAGTGCCGCCCCATCAGTGCCACATATCGGCACAGATCAGTGAAGGAGAAAAATGACCTGTTTACAAAATTTCATAACAAACTATGCGAAACGTGTTTTTTTTTTTTTTTTTTTTTTTCAAAATATTATGTCTTTTTTCGTTTGTTTAGCGAAAATTAAAAAAAAAACCAGTGGTGATTAAATACCACCAAAAGAGTTTTTTTTTTTTGTGGGGAAAAAATGATAAACATTTAATTTGGGTACATTGTGGCATGACCACGCAATTGTCATTCAAAGTGTGACAGCGCTGGAAATTGGCCTGGGCAGGAAGGGGGAAAGTGGATCTTCACCCAAAAGTGGACATTTGACTCGCTGATCAGAGTTCACTGCCCACGCCCCGCAAGGGGCACATGCACGGGAGGACGTACATGGATGCCCTCCCGGGCAATTTAGGCCCACGCTGAAGCCATCGGGCGGGAAGAAGTTAAATCCATTTATTTAGTATGGACAGTTTATTAGGGGGAGGTCCTCTTTGATGGACACTGTAAGTTCTCAGCATGTTACATTCTTCAGCTAACCCAGAGGTCCCCAAGACTTTCAAGGAAAATTCATAATAGTCATAACAACAACTTCCTGGCTGTAGTATCCTGTATCCTTAAAGGATAAACTTCCATTTATGAAAAAAATAATAAATGCACTTTTATTGGGGGGGGGGGGGAGACCTGTAAAGACCACGATCAGTAGTTCTGTAGGTGGTCTGTATAGCTGTCTGCTAATATCTCCGATACCGGCAAGCAGTTACACTCTGACAGGAAGCTCGATGCACTACCAAGAACATGGATGCTCAACCTGTGGTCTTTCAGCTGTTGCAGAAATACAAGTCCAATGAGACATTGCAAGGCTTCCAGTTTACAAGCATGACTCCCAAAGGCAGAGGCATGAGGGACTTGTAGTTCCACAACAGCTGAAGGGCCACAAGAAGCACCTATGACCTAGAGCAACCTAGATCGACAGCACAACCTAGATCAAGAGCACCTTGATCAACAGCGCCCTGGTAGTTCATTGAGAGCTACAAGCCAACAGCTGCAAGGGCTGTTGGGACTTGTAGTTTTCCCATTCACAGAACAAGTTGGGGGGTTAATGCAGGGGTCACTGCATTTGTTAGATGTTACACCCTGAATATGGGTGTAACATGTTACAAAAGGTGAACAAATGGGCGGTCATGCAACACTATACCGAAACAGAATTTTTAAAATTTTGTTCACACAACTAGAGCTTTCTTTTAGTGGTGTTTATTTCACCACTGGGTTTTTTTATTCTTTGCTAAATAAACAAAAAAAGACTGAACATTTTGAAGAAAAAAGATGCGTTTTTCTTCATTTATGTTTTAAAAGTTTGCAAATAAATAAATGTTTTTCATACATTTCGGCCAAAATATATTCTGTTACATTTCTTTTGGTGAAAATAATCTAAATCGGTGTATATTTAGTAGGGGTGCAACGGATCGTTGCCGATCCGTGATCCGTACGGATCGCCCTCCGCGGATCGGCACACCCGCGATCCGCGGAGCACTTTTCGGGCCTCAGCCATAGGAAAGGCCCCGGCTTCGGCCTAGCTCCAGAGCGGCGGCCATATTGGTACACCCGGAAGTGGCCGCTGTCTCGACAGGAAGTGACATTTCGTCGCCGCCATCTTGCTACACCCCACACTCCTGCACACTACAATAATGATAGAGTGAGAAGGGGGCAAGCGGACATCTTGTTACACCCACCGGAGTTTTAAATTTAAAAGCCATTTTCAACACAAAACTGAGCTTATATGCACAAATACTGTATTTATGCATATAAGCTCGGTTTTGTGTTGAAAATGGCTTTTAAATCTAAAACTCCGGTGGGTGTAACAAGATTTGTGTGTTTTGTTTTTTTTTGGGTTTTTTTATGCTGATCCGAGGATCGATCCGATCCGTGACTCTGATCCGAGGATCGATCCGATCCGTGAGATTTTTGATCCGTTGCACCCTTAATATTTAGTCTGTAGGAAAGTCCACAAATTATGGTATATCTGAAAATTGATCAATCCTGATAGCCTCCTGTCTCATTTTTTGAGGTCCAAAAATGTCAGGATAACATAAATATCCCCCAAATGATCCCTTTTTGAAAAGTAGACAGTCCAATGTATTTAGTAAGAGGCATGATGAGTTTTTTGACGTTGTAATTTTTTGAAGAAAAAAATGCACTTTTTTTTTTCATTCATACTGTCACCGGAGCAGTACAGCGTCATCTTATAACTGGTTTGGCTGTGATCAGGGACACTGAATGGACAGTACAAAAAAAAAAGTATTGATTTTTTTTTTAACCGGTTCCCGAACAGCTCACGTAGATATACTGCTGCAGAATGGCACCACTGAGCAAAACCCCATAGGGGTACGTCTTCCCCTTTAATAGCCGCCAGAGGGCGCGCGCTGCATGGCGGGTACCCAATGCACGTGGCTGGTGGGCGCGATCGCGTGCATGAGAGCCAGCACGGGATTTGTGTGTGAACACACAAATCCCTGTTCTGTCAGGGGAGAGGAGACATATTGTTTGTTCCCACTAAGTAGGAACAACGAAATGTCTCCTCCCCCAGTCAGTCCCCATACAGTTAAAACACATCTAGGGAACACGCATTTAAACCCCTTGATCGTCCCCTAGTGTTAACTTCTTCCATACCAGTGACATTTACGCAGTAATCAGTGTATATTTATAGCACTGATTGCTGTATAAATGTCAATGGTCCCAAAAATGTGTCAAAAGTATCTGATCTGAATGTCGCAGTACTGCTAAAAAATGCAGATCACCGCCATTCCTAGTAAAAAAATAATAAAAATGCCATAAATCTTTCCCATAGTTTGTAGACGCTATAACTTTAGCGCAAACCAATCAATACACGCTTATTGCGATTTTTTTTTTTTTTTTTTTTTTTTTTTTTTTTTTTACCAAAAATATGTAGAAGAATATATATTGGCCTAAACTGATGAGGAAATGTGGTTTTCTTTTTTTTTTTCTTTCTTTTTTTTTAAATTGGGGATAATTATAGCAAAAAGTGATCAAATACCACCAAAAGAAAGCTCTATTTGTGGGGAAAAAAAGGACGCAAATTTTGTTTGGGTACAGCATTGCATGGCCACGCAATTGTCAGTTAAAGTGACACAGTGCCAAATTGTAAAAAGTGCTCTGGTCAGGAAGGGGGTAAAATCTTCCGGGGCGGAAGTGGTTAAATTATTTTTTATCCAATTTTTTTTTTTTTTTTTCTTAACGCTGTGACTGGAGCAATATAATGTTACCATAGTAACATTGTACTACTCTTGGGAGGTGATTAAGATTTTTTTTACACATCATTATGGCTTATAGCAGTGAATTACATTGCTGTAAGCAAGCATTTTACTGAATTAAACTTATTCATTCAGTGTGTTTTCTTGTGATTGGCTCTGTCTGTACCGTGTGATCACATTGACCAATCACAGCTAGCAACACAATTATACACAATGGAAAGAATCAAACATGTTATACTTACCTGCTCTGTGCAGTGGTTTTGCCCAGAGCAGCCCTGATCCTCCTCTTCTCAAGTTCCCTGCCAGCGCTCCTGGCTCCTCCCCCTTGCTGAGTGCACACAGAGGGGGGGCTGCCACCGCCCCCCAATCCCTCCTCACTAGGTGTGATTGATAGCAGCAGGAGCCAATGGCTTTTGCTGCGGTCTCTTAATTTTTATCTTTAACCACTTGACGACCGCCTCACGCCGATGTACGTCGGCAAAGTGGCACGGACAGGCAAAATCACGTACAGGGTACGTGATTTGCCTTCCGCGGGTGGGGGGTCCGATCGGACCCCCCCCCGGTGCCCGAGGCGGTCGTCCTATGTCCAGCGGCGATCGGTGATGAGGGGGAGACCATCCGTTCGTGGCCCCCCCCTCGCGATCGCCGCCGGCCAATGAAATCACTCCTTTGCTGCTGTATGCTAAACAGCAGCAAAGGAAGTGATGTCATCTCCCCTCGGGTCGGTATTTTCCGTTCCGGCCCGAGGAGAGACGACAAGTATGTGAGTGCACAACACTACACACACAGTAGAACATGCCAGGCACACAAATCACCCCGATCCCCCCCCAATCACCCCCCCCCCCCCTGTCACAAACTGACACCAGCAGTTTTTTTTTTTTTTTTTTCTGATTACTGCATAGTGTCAGTTTGTGACAGTGACAGTGTTGGGACAGTTAGTATTACCCCCCTTTAGGTCTAGGGTACCCCCCTAACCCCCCCTAATAAAGTTTTAACCCCTTGATGACCCCCTGTCACCAGTGTCGCTAAGCGATCATTTTTCTGATCGCTGTATTAGTGTCGCTGGTGACGCTAGTTAGTGAGGTAAATATTTAGGTTCGCCGTCAGCGTTTTATAGCGTCAGGGACCCCCATATACTACCTAATAAATGTTTTAACCCCTTGATTGCCCCCTAGTTAACCCTTTCACCACTGATCACCGTATAACCGTTACGGTTGACGCTGGTTAGTTCGTTTATTTTTTATAGTGTCAGGGCACCCGCCGTTTATTACCGAATAAAGGTTTAGCCCCCCGATCGCCCGGCGGTGATATGCGTCGCCCCAGGCAGCGTCAAATTAGCGCCAGTACCGCTAACACCCACGCACGCAGCATGCGCCTCCCTTAGTGGTATAGTATCTGATCGGATCAATATCTGATCCGATCAGATCTATACTAGCGTCCCCAGCAGTTTAGGGTTCCCAAAAACGCAGTGTTAGCGGGATCAGCCCAGATACCCGCTAGCACCTGCGTTTTGTCCCTCCGCCCGGCCCACCCAAGTGCAGTATCGATCGATCACTGTCACTTACAAGGCACTAAACGCATAACTGCAGCGTTCGCAGAGTCAGGCCTGATCCCTGCGATCGCTAACAGTTTTTTTGGTAGCATTTTGGTGAACTGGCAAGCACCAGCCCCAGGCAGCGTCAGGTTAGCGCCAGTACCGCTAACACCCACGCACGCACCGTACACCTCCCTTAGTGGTATAGTATCTGAACGGATCAATATCTGATCCGATCAGATCTATACTAGCGTCCCCAGCAGTTTAGGGTTCCCAAAAACGCAGTGTTAGCGGAATCAGCCCAGATACCTGCTAGCACCTGCGTTTTGCCCCTCCGCCCGGCCCAGCCCAGCCCACCCAAGTGCAGTATCGATCGATCACTGACACTTACAAAACACTAAACGCATAACTGCAGCGTTCGCAGAGTCAGGCCTGATCCCTGCGATCGCTAACAGTTTTTTTTGTAGCGTTTTGGTGAACTGGCAAGCACCAGCCCCAGGCAGCGTCAGATTAGCGCCAGTACCGCTAACACCCACGCACGCAGCATACACCTCCCTTAGTGGTATAGTATCTGAACGGATCAATATCTGATCCGATCAGATCTATACTAGCGTCCCCAGCAGTTTAGGGTTCCCAAAAACGCAGTGTTAGCGGAATCAGCCCAGATACCTGCTAGCACCTGCGTTTTGCCCCTCCGCCCGGCCCAGCCCAGCCCACCCAAGTGCAGTATCGATCGATCACTGTCACTTACAAAACACTAAACGCATAACTGCAGCGTTCGCAGAGTCAGGCCTGATC
Organism: Lithobates clamitans; assembly: GCA_037952925.1. NCBI lineage: Eukaryota > Metazoa > Chordata > Amphibia > Anura > Ranidae > Lithobates > Lithobates clamitans. The sequence continues at coordinate 1,853,287 of JBBGZY010001199.1, forward strand.
CCTGTGATCGCTAACAGTTTTTTTTGTAGCGTTTTGGTGAACTGGCAAGCACCAGCGGCGTAGTACACCCCGGTCGTAGTCAAACCAGCACTGCAGTAACACTTGGTGACGTGGCGAGTCCCATAAGTGCAGTTCAAGCTGGTGAGGTGGCAAGCACAAGTAGTGTCCCGCTGCCACCAAAAAGACAAACACAGGCCCGTCGTGCCCATAGTGCCCTTCCTGCTGCATTCGCCAATCCTAATTGGGAACCCACCGCTTCTGCAGCGCCCGTACTTCCCCCATTCACATCCCCAACCAAATGCAGTCGGCTGCATGAGAGGCATTTTTATGTCCTCCCGAGTACCCCTACCCAACGAACCCCCCCAAAAAAGATGTCGTGTCTGCAGCAAGCGAGGATATAGGCGTGACACCCGCTATTATTGTCCCTCCTGTCCTGACAATCCTGGTCTTTGCATTGGTGAATGTTTTGAACGCTACCATTCACTAGTTGAGTATTAGCGTAGGGTACAGCATTGCACAGACTAGGCACACTTTCACAGGGTCTCCCAAGATGCCATCGCATTTTGAGAGACCCGAACCTGGAACCGGTTACCGTTATAAAAGTTAGTTACAAAAAAAGTGTAAAAAAAAAAAAAATATGAAATAAAAAAAAATAGTTGTTGTTTTATTGTTCTCTCTCTCTCTATTCTCTCTCTCTATTGTTCTGCTCTTTTTTACTGTATTCTATTCTGCAATGTTTTATTGTTATTGTTATTGTTATTGATTGTTATTGTTATTGTTATTGTTATTATGTTTTATCATGTTTGTTTTTCAGGTGTGTAATTATTTACACTTTACTGTGCTTTATTGTTAACTATTGTTAACCATTTTTTTGTCTTCAGGTACGCCATTCACGACTTTGAGTGGTTATACCAGAATGATGCCTGCAGGTTTAGGTATCATCTTGGTATCATTCTTTTCAGCCAGCGGTCGGCTTTCATGTAAAAGCAATCCTAGCGGCTAATTAGCCTCTAGACTGCTTTTACAAGCCGTGGGAGGGAATGCCCCCCCCCCCCCCACCGTCTTCCGTGTTTTTCTCTGGCTCTCCTGTCTCAACAGGGAACCTGAGAATGCAGCCGGTGATTCAGCCAGCTGACCATAGAGCTGATCAGAGACCAGAGTGGCTCCAAACATCTCTATGGCCTAAGAAACCGGAAGCTACGAGTATTTCATGACTTAGATTTCGCCGGATGTAAATAGCGCCATTGGGAAATTGGGGAAGCATTTTATCACACCGATCTTGGTGTGGTCATTTGCTTTGAGGGCAGAGGAGAGATCTAGGGTCTAATAGACCACAATTTTTTCAAAAAAGAGTACCTGTCACTACCTATTGCTATCATAGGGGATATTTACATTCCCCGAGATAACAATAAAAATGATTAAAAAAAAAAATATGAAAGGAACAGTTTAAAAGTAAGATTAAAAAAGCAAAAAAATAATAAAGAAAAAAAAAAAAAAAAAAAAAAACACCCCTGTCGCCCCCTGCTCTCGCGCTAAGGCGAACGCAAGCGGCGGTCTGTCGTCAAACGTAAACAGCAATTGCACCATGCATGTGAGGTATCACCGCGAAGGCCAGATCGAGGGCAGTAATTTTTCCAGTAGACCTCCTCTGTAAATCTAAAGTGGTAACCTGTAAAGGCTTTTTAAGGCTTTTAAACATGTATTTATTTTGTTGCCACTGCACGTTTGTGCGCAATTTTAAAGCATGTCATGTTTGGTATCCATGTACTCGGCCTGAGATCATCTTTTTTATTTCATCAAACATTTGGGCAATATAGCGTGTTTTAGTGCATTAAAATTAAAAAAAGTGTGTTTTTTCCCCAAAAAATGCGTTTGAAAAATCGCTGCGCAATTACTGTGTGAAAAAAAAAAATGAAACACCCACCATTTTAATCTGTAGGGCATTTGCTTTAAAAAAATATATAATGTTTGGGGGTTCAAAGTAATTTTTTTGCAAAAAAAAATAACTTTTTCATGTAAACAATAAGTGTCAGAAAGGGCTTTGTCTTCAAGTGGTTAGAAGAGTGGGTGATGTGTGACATAAGCTTCTAAATGTTGTGCATAAAATGCCAGGACAGTTCAAAACCCCCCCAAATGACCCCATTTTGGAAAGTAGACACCCCAAGCTATTTGCTGAGAGGCATGTCGAGTCCATGGAATATTTTATATTGCGACACAAGTTGCGGGAAAGAGACAAATTTTTTTTTTTTTTTTTTTTTTTTGCACAAAGTTGTCACTAAATGATATATTGCTCAAACATGCCATGGAAATATATGAAATTACACCCCAAAATACATTCTGCTGCTTCTCCTGAGTACGGGGATACCACATGTGTGAGACTTTTTGGGAGCCTAGCCGCGTACGGGACCCCGAAAACCAAGCACCGCCTTCAGGCTTTCTAAGGGCGTGAATTTTTGATTTCACTCTTCACTGCCTATCACAGTTTCGGAGGCCATGGAATGCCCAGGTGGCACAAAACCCCCCCAAATGACCCCATTTTGGAAAGTAGACACCCCAAGCTATTTGCTGAGAGGTATAGTGAGTATTTTGCAGACCTCACTTTTTGTCACAAAGTTTTGAAAATTGAAAAAAGAAAAAAAAAAATGTTTTTTCTTGTCTTTCTTCATTTTCAAAAACAAATGAGAGCTGCAAAATACTCACCATGCCTTTCAGCAAATAGCTTGGGGTGTCTACTTTCCAAAATGGGGTCATTTGGGGGGGTTTTGTGCCACCTGGGCATTCCATGGCCTCCGAAACTGTGATAGGCAGTAAAGAGTGAAATCAAAAATTTTCACCCTTAGAAATCCTGAAGGCAGTGATTGGTTTTTGGGGTCCAGTACGCGGCTAGGCTCCCAAAAAGTCCCACACATGTGGTATCCCCATACTCAGGAGAAGCAGCTAAATGTATTTTGGGGTGCAATTCCACATATGCCCATGGCCTGTGTGAGCAATATATCATTTAGTGACAACTTTATGAAAAAAAAAAAAAAAAAAAAAAAAAAGTGTCACTTTCCCGCAACTTGTGTCAAAATATAAAATATTCCATGGACTCAATATGCCTCTCAGCAAATAGCTTGGGGTGTCTACTTTCCAAAATGGGGTCATTTTGGGGGGTTTTGTGCCACCTGGGCATTCCATGGCCTCCGAAACTGTGATAGGCAGTGAAGAGTGAAAGCAAAAATTTACACCCTTAGAAATCCTGAAGGCGGTGATTGGTTTTCGGGGCCCCGTACGCGGCTAGGCTCCCAAAAAGTCCCACACATGTGGTATCCCCATACTCAGGAGAAGCAGCTAAATGTATTTTGGGGTGCAATTCCACATAGGCCCATGGCCTGTGTGAGCAATATATCATTTAGTGACGACTTTTTGTAAATATTTTTTTTTTTTTTTTTTTTTGTCATTTTTCAATCACTTGGGACAAAAAAAATAAATATTCAATGGGTTCAACATGCCTCTCAGCAATTTCCTTGGGGTGTCTACTTTCCAAAATGGGGTCATTTGGGGGGGTTTTGTACTGCCCTGCCATTTTAGCACCTCAAGAAATGACATAGGCAGTCATAAACTAAAAGCTGTGTAAATTCCAGAAAATGTACCCTAGTTTGTAGACGCTATAACTTTTGCGCAAACCAATAAATATACACTTATTGACATTTTTTTTACCAAAGACATGTGGCCGAATACATTTTGGCCTAAATGTATGACTAAAATTTAGTTTATTGGATTTTTTTTATAACAAAAAGTAGAAAATATCATTTTTTTAAAAAATTTTCGGTCTTTTTCCGTTTATAGCGCAAAAAATAAAAACTGCAGAGGTGATCAAATACCATCAAAAGAAAGCTCTATTTGTGGGAAGAAAAGGACGCAAATTTCGTTTGGGTACAGCATTGCATGACCGCGCAATTAGCAGTTAAAGCGACGCAGTGCCAAATTGGAAAAAGACCTCTGGTCCTTAGGCAGCATAATGGTCCGGGGCTCAAGTGGTTAATATCACTTTAAAAGCCCCTAGAGGTCTTCAGTTTAGCATTACCATGAATAATGATCCTATAATTATTAGAATAGATAATAGAAGTCTGGCATGCAGGTAGACACGTAACATGCATAGTGCAATCAAAGTTTTTGCGCAGAGGCCCCCTGACGTATGCATCAACTTTTGCACATTTTTAGGGGTGATTTTAAGTGCTTGGGTGCAATTTGAATTTTTTTACACTTTTTTTTGTTTTTAATTTTATTTTTACTAAACTTTTTTTTATCACATTAAGAAGGACAAAAAGTCCCCTATGTGATAATTTTTTGGTGACAGATTCTTTTTAATGAGATACCAGGTGTCTAAACCTGATGTCTCACCTAATCTCCAATGAATCTATGGCAGTGCAGATTACTCTGCATTAGGTGCTTCTCCAACTTGTATGGAAACCCAGAAGTGACATTTTACACCTCGCTTCTGAGTCAGTAAGAGAAAGGACAATACAGAGAACCGATGCTCGCTGGGCTGTATCCCCTCTACCCGGCTGCACCCACCATGCCAGTCCCGGGCCAGCGGAGCCCAGGAAGTATGGCGGGAGGGGGCTGTTTCCAATGATGTGTGGAAGCGATCATTGGTGAACGTTTATCCCCGTCTTGATAGGAGGTTCTTGCAAAACATGGCATAAGTCAGGGCAGGGTTGTAGAGACATGGCATATCACATAGGTATCTTTGTTCACCCTAAAGGTGCAAGACAGAAGGAAAGATTTTAAATGTTGCTGGCTTGGAACTCACAAAGCTTTACACATGGAAATGGGCTTTATTGGTGTATTGAGTCCACTTGTGATATTACATGACACTGGTGTGTTTCTGCAGGATTAAAGTAAACCCTAGGGCTACTTTCACACTCGGGCATGCGTCGGCGGTAAAGCATTTTGGCGGCGCTATTTGGCCGCTAGCGGGGCGCTTTTAACCCCCGCTAGCGGTAGAAAAAGAGTTAAAACCGCTGGCAAGAGCTTGGATTTTGAGTTTACCAAAAATGTAAATAATGCAGAATATACAGCCTCATGCTACATAACTAAGCTCCATTTAATGCTGAATAAACTAAATTATTAATGTATCTTAAATTGAAAACTATCTTTAGATTTTTACTCCAAAAGCATTTTATTAAAATAAAATTGATAAAAATAAAAAAAAATCGATTGAAATAAAAAAAATCCGATTAAAATAAAAAAAAAAAAAAAAATTTTTAAAGCAGAGTTCCACCCAAAAATGAAACTTCCGCTTTAAGGGAAGGTGACCCCCTGACATGCCAGTTTTGGCATGTAATTTTTTTGGGGGGGGGGGGGGGGGCAGAAACCCTCTTTTTTAGAGGGTTCCAGCTCCCACTTCCTCCTGGGGCACCATGGCGCCGGAAGGAAGATCACCTCTCCCCCCTCCCTCTCGGCAATCATCTGGGACATGTCACAGGTCCCAGATGATTGCCCGGCCAGTCACAGCGCAACTCGCGCATGCGCAGTGCGTGCCTGGCTGTGAAGCCACAGCCGGGCACCCACAGTTTCGATGCCAGTGCCACCAAGCGAAGGGGGAGACGAGTGGGGCTTCGTTCCCCCGCATCGCTGGACCCTGGGACAGGTAAGTGTCCTTTTTAATTTTATTTTTTAAGCGGAACTCCGTTTTAAATCATTGATTTATATCCACCCTGGTTTTAAAGGACATCAAGAAATCTCTCCACTAAACGTGGAGAGCTTTAGGATAGCTGGACAAGTTACCTGTAACAGTCATATTCCTTAATGCATTTTCTGATTGGTTCCTATGTGCTACTACTCTCTTTGTTATAAACCAGAGCTGGATAATGGCACATCTGCGGTGACTGTGCACACACACATGGCTTGCCCAACTGGCACTTTATCTTCCAACTCTTGACATTTTATTTAAAGTGGCTGTAAACCCTTACGTATACCTAGTGAAGTGACTGGCCTCAGGTGATACACAGAGATGAAACAAATTCTCCTACATAAGTTGTACCTATTTATCTGCATTGTTCTCTTCTCTACATCTGTTCAAAGTCCACAATGAATCAAGCTTGTCTGAGCTGTCAGAAAAAGGGGGACGGGCTGCTAAGGTTACACTCTGCAGAGCTAAGTGAGGAAAGCTCTGACAGCTGATTGGAGGGAAGGGACACACCCCCCTTCACACAGGAACAGAGCTGAGGCTGTTGGCTGGAGATCCCTCCCCCGTTACCTTGTCACAAGGGACTCATGCTGATAGCAGAGGAATGAAGCAGCAGGCAGTAGTGCATTTAGGCTCCATTTACACCTGGGCGTTCCAGAATCGAATGCGTTTCTGCCCACGGTTCCGGAATCGCAGCAAAGCGTGGAACGCGGTTGCAATGCCATTATTTCTAATGGCACAACAATTGCGGTGAAATTTTGCAGAGTGACTAATCGCGCTACAATCTTGGTAAAAAGGAACAGGATCTTCTTTTTGGTGACAGCATTGCGATCTATCACGGTAAATTCGTACCGCAATTGGGGTGTCAGAAGTAATGACATCGCAAATGCGTCACACTCGCAGTTCTGGAATGCCGAGATGTGAATGGAGCCTTAGTGCTACACACTATAAAGGGGTATGCTTCGTTTATATTCCATATCTGAGGTTTATAACCACTTTAACAGCTTGTCGACCGTATACAGTATATATATATATATGGCAGCAAGGTGGCTCTCCTTTGCAAAATCAGGTACATTTTGCACTTCCGGGTCTGGGGCATGCACGCGCACCGCCGGCGACCCACTGCTGACCGTTCCTGAGAGAGGCAGAACAGTGGTATGCCTATGTAAACAAGGCAGATCGCCGTTCTGTCATTAGGGAAGGTAGAGATCCTGTGTTTCTGCTAAGCAGGAACACTTATCTCTTCCTTCCCACAGTAACCAAGCACCCCCTAGGAACACATTTCACCCTTTGTTCTCCCCTGATGGTAACCCCTTCCCTGCTAGTGTCATTAGTACAGTGACCGTGCATATTTTTTAGCACTGATCACTGTAGCGTCACTGGTCCCCAAAAAGTGTCACTTAGTGTTTGATTTTTCTGCCGCAATGTTGCAGTCCCGCTATAAGTTGCTGATCGCCTTTTACTAAATTATTACTGATCACTAGTAAAAAAATAAAAATTCCATAAATCTACTCCATAGTTTGCAGACGCAATAACTTTTGCGCGAACCAATCAATATACGCTTATTGTGTTTTTGTTTACCAAAAATATGTAGAATAATACATTTTGGCCTAAATTGATGAAAAAATTTGATTTTTTTTTATTGGATGTGTTTTATAGCAGAAAGTAAAAAAAATGTTTTTCTTTCAAAATTGTTGGCCTTTTTTTGTTTATAGCGTAAACACTAAAAACCGCATAGGTGATCAAATACCCCCAAAAGAAAGCTCTATTTGTGGGAGAAAAAGGACATCAATTTTATTTGGGTACAGCATCGCATAATTGTCAGTCGCAATGCCATATCGCAAAAAATGGCCTGGTCATTAAGGGGGTAAACCTTCTGGAGCTGAAGTGGTTAACATGTACACTGAAAGCATTATCTCCTTCATACTAGAGACAACTGAACAATCCTTAGTTCAATGCAATCTATTTTATGATTGTCTTGATGATATTACTATACTAACCTTTCTGTTTTAGGTATACTTTAGGCTCTGATACTGTTGACGCTGTGTAGAAAATCAATTTGTAATTGAAAAAAACCTGTTCAATGTTTGATTATTTATTTTGCATATATATTCCTTATTTCAGAATGGCCACGTTTATGGATCTCAATATTATGAACTGCACAGATGTAAAGAAGCTACAAAGTATTATTGAGATGGCAGCACATCGTAAGTATCGCTGTTACACGTGTTTAAAGTGATATTAAAGGCAGATTAAAAAAATAGGTCATACTTACCTACTCTGGGCAGTGTTTATGCACAAAGCAGCCCTGATCCTCCTCTTCTCAGGTCCCCTGCCGGGACCCCTAGCCCCTCCTTCTTGTTGAGCGCCGCACCCGAACAGGCTTGCTCCCAAGCCACTGCTCTGTGTGTCCATTCAAACACTGTGCACAGCTCACCCTGTCCCTGCTCTCTCCTCATTGGCTCACAGTGGCTCCTGCTGCTGTCTCTGCCAATGAGGAGGAAAAGACCCGGGAGACCCGCTGCTCTTGTGCACATCGCTGGATCGAGATGGGGCTACAGTAAGTATTAGGTGGGGCTTGGGGGGGCTGCTGCACACAGAAGGTTTTTCTTACCTTCATGCATAGAATGCATGATAATAAAAAAACCTTGAGTCTTTACAACTACATTAATTCGGCCAGGCATTACAATCTTTGAAGATGACTGTACATGATACAATGTGCTTTAGATCTCCAGACAACTATGTAGAGGAAAGACCTGCCTGATTGAATACATATCGAATATATCACTTAGGTAGGCCTTCAAGTTTTGTAGTTTTTGGTAAAACTAAATGGGTTTGTAGAATAAAATAACATTTGTGGCAGCTTCAGACTGTAAACTTGCCCCGGTGTCGTTTTATTGTTGTAGGTTTTGCTTTGCAACTGTACAAACAGACCCTTCTGGAAATAAGTGCGGTCTCCAGTGATTTCCTTTTTTATGGCTCCACTTTCATATTTTGCATCATCTGCATGGATCTCTAAAATGACAGCAGGGCATATGGATAGTAAAAACAAAATGATGAAATAATTTTACAGAAAATTGCAGGTTAGATGGCACTGTGAAAAAGACATGCATAATGTTATGGATCGGTGAATTTATCTGCTCTAAAATTTCCAGTCAATTTAAGTTTTTTTTTTTTTTTTTTTTTTGCAACCTTTTTCCTTTTTAATTTCTTTACATTTTTTACAACTTTTTACATCTTCACATCTTTTTACTACTGTGTGCTTTCTACTGCTCACTGCTTTACTACTACTATGTGCTCTCCACTACCTGTTGTCTCAGCTATTTCTCGTGGCCATCTGATTCCTTTTATTTGCCCTCTTGCACCGCTGCTCTCCCTCCAGCCCCCTAGCTTTTCTGCTCACAATGAATAGGGACTTAAAACATGATCTCATGTTTGCTGTTCTTCTGTTTGTGAATAAACAAGTAAGAGCTCAGTACTGCATTCATTGCTCATTCCTGCGTTCATTGTTTTTTTCTGTGTTCATTGTTGAATGCTGGGGAGAAAGGAGATTGAGGACCCGGTGTCTCCAATCTTTTTTCTCTATCACAAAGTGGAAACTTTAGGGGTCTGTTTAGAGGCCTTGGTAATATACTGTCACCTGGGGGTTTGTCTTGTTTGGTGACAATACTTATGTTAAAAAAAAAAACATATGCACCATAATTCACTACACACATTGCAGTAATGCACCTTACATGTGTTAAAAAAATGGCTTGCTATGAGGTCACTCGCAGGGGGAGGAGCCAGGAGTGTCAGCAGGGGTCCCCAGAAGAGAAGAATCAGGTCTGCTCTGGGCAAAACCATTGCACAGAGCAGGTAAGTATCCCTTTTTTTATTTTTTTATTTCATTTTTTAAATACAATTCAAACCTTTAGAACCGCTTTAAAGGGGCATTATATTTGTTGATTAACTCTATACTTGTTCTAGTTCAATGACCCCTAAGGAAAGGTCAGCAGTAGTGGGCTCTGTCATTTTCCCTTGACAGTTGAACTGCACTAAAGTATAAACCAACCAATAAAAATTTATTTTATACTGTATTGAGCTTACTTCAGCAGAGTAAATACTAATTAGTTTTATGCTACTGCACATTGGAATAAAATCGCTTTACTGCTTAAGGATGATGCTTTTAATTCTTGAATCATTAAAACAGTTTTAAATAGTTCAAACATAGAAGAAATGAAATCAATGTGCAGCAGCCAGATAGTGTTTATTTTTTGTCACTTACATTTATGCGATTATTTGGGCCATTAGTGCCTGTGATTAATTAAATCTAGTCAACACTATGTTCCTAACATGTACAGAAGATGGGTAGTGGGAAAACCAATGGCATCTTCATCCCCAAATGTATACAAAACAAAACATAAGAAAAATTGACTTTTAAGGTGCCAACACATTAATCCAATGATTCTATAAAATCACATAGCTTTTATGAATGCAAAAATGGTTCACAAACATTTGTCAAAAAAGTACAGAGGTCAATCAGGACCGGTTACACCATATATTCCAATGGTCAATGCCATACAAAACTTTTATATAAAAAAAAGTCTCGTTTTTTTTATTTATTTATTTTTTGTACTGTTACTAACATTCATATTTTACAACCCCAATTTCATCTTTTTGGAATTGGGGTTGTATTTAGAGTAATGTTAGAAGCATTTTTTTCACGTGGTGATATATTGCATACAGAGAGGTAAATGCAATATATGGTAATAGTCTTTGTCCAATCTGATGTCCCTAGACTTTGTTTTGTGGTCTGTACCCACAGACTTCCTTGCTGACTTCTAAAACTATAGAAGTTGCTGCTTTGTGTTTGTTTAAATACCAGGAAGCAATTCAAGTAATTGCTTTCTAATTTAATGTTATTTACTGCATTTCCAAACAGAATAATGATTTATATTTCCCCTATGTAGTTGGCTACTCTGCTGTTGCTATCAATCATGTAGCTGCATTTGAAAAGAAGAAAACGGTAAGTTTTAGATCTGTATATTTCTCTATGCATATACTTAAGGCAAAACAACCTCCCCATCCTAAAGGTTAAATGCTTGTTAAGTCTAGAGCAGGGGTCTCAAACTGGTGGCCCTCCAGCTGTTGCAAAACTATAAGTACTATCATGCCTCTGCCTGTGGGAGTCATGCTTGTAACTGTCAGGCTTGCAATGCCTCATGGGATTTGTAGTTTCGCAACAGCTGGAGGGCCACCATTTTGAGACCCCCTGGTCTAGAGGATGAGGAATACGTTGTAATCACCTTGGTCCCTCTGCAGCCAGCGCTCTCTCCCTGTTATGGGTGGGCCCTCGCCTGCTCCGCGAACAGTGCAGGACTGCTGGTCTTGTATTTTGCGCAATGATGTCATAAAGCCTGTGACTTTTGGAGCAGCGAAGGAAAGCTGCTTCGGGGGACCAGGTACATGGCGTAGAAGCCTGCCAGAGTGAGAAATAAGGTAAGTAAAGTGCATGTAGCCAATGAAGTGCAGGGAATCCCTACTGCAAGAATAGGGCCTCCCTGCACTACAAAGCGGAGCTTTAAATTCTAAATAAGAGTGGCTGTTAACCACTTAAGCCCCGGACCATTTGGCTGGCCAAAGACCAGCGCACTTTTTGCAATTTGGCACTGCGTCGTTTTAACTGACAATTGTGCGGTCGTGCAACGTGGCTCCAAACAAAATTGACATCTTTTTTTTCCCACAAATAGAGCTTTCTTTTGGTGGTATTTGATCACCTCTGCGGTTTTTATTTTTTGCGCTATAAACAAAAAAAGCGACAATTTTGAAAAAAGAAGCAATATTTTGTACTTTTTGCTATAATAAATATCCCCAAAAAATATATAAAAAAAACTTTTTTTTCCTCAGTTTAAGCCGATATGTATTCTTCAACATATTTTTGGTAGAAAAAACAAAAAACGCATTAAGCGTCTATTGATTGGTTTGCGCAAAATTTATAGCATCTACAAAATAGGGGATAGTTTTATGGCATTTTTATTATTTTTTTTAATTTTTTTACTAGTAATGGCGATTAGCATTTTTTATCATGACTGCGACACTATGGCGGGCACATCGGACACTTTTGGCGCTATTTTGGGACCATTCACATTTATACAGCAATCAGTGTTTAAAAATGCACTAATTATTTTGTAAATGTGACTGGCAGGGAAGGGGTTAACCAGGAGGGGGCGCTGCAGGGGTTGTGTCCTACGGATGTGTTCTAACTGTGGGGGGGATGGGCTATGTGTGACACGACACTGATCACCTCTTCCGATTACAGGGAGCTGTGATCAGTGTCAGTGTCACTAGGCAGAACGGGGAAATGCTTGTTTACATCAGCATTTCCCCATTCTTCCTCTCTGTGAGACGATCGCAGGTATCTCCGCGGTCATCGAGTCCGCAGGACCCGCTATCACACTCGCAGAGCTCGCGGCAGGGTCGTGCGTGCCGGCAGCGCGCACGCGACCACACGGTGGCAAATTTAAAGGGACGTACCTGTACACCCATTTACCTGTCCATGCAATTCTACCGACGTATATGTACATGCGGCAGTCGCCAAGTGGTTAAAGTAGATGTAAAGCCAATCACCAACCCCTCATATAATCTTTAACATGCAATTCACAAGTACTTTTCAGTCCTTCTAACTCTACAGCTTTCTTTAAAATAATATCTGGTAATCCTGCCATTATAGTCCTTACTCTTGTTATGGTGTGACAAAGCCCTGTCTTAACTACTCTTTTGCGCTGTTACCCTGTCATATGCGCTTCTAGCAGAGACCGTATATAGTAGATGTCAGTGCTAGCATTCAATGCACATGCATGTTCTACTATTGTCAATATTGGAAGGCCCAACCTGAGCAAAATCATGCAGCAGCCACTGGAGTAAGTGCAAGTAGACAGAAAGTGGTTGGAGATGAGCAGCACTGAGATATAGAAAAGGGTGAAAAGAATAATATTTTCAAAAAGAAAAAATAAACATGGCAATTGTTTCTCGAACTACAGGGTGCATTTTTTTCATGGGCTGTGGTATGCGTAGCCCAGTGAAGTATAACAGAGAGTAGACGGTGATATCTACTCAACATTTTAAATTGGCAATCCAGTTAGAGTTTAGCCTTACTTTAAATATATTGTACACTTTCAAATGTTTGTAGGTATTAGTGTATTTTTATTTCCTGTGTTTTGTTTGCCTTACCTTGTAATGATGGACTCACATGTTGTTGCTGCAGTTTGTAGTGCCATGGCTGATTGATCCCCTATGTCCATGTATTCACCTAGCTTGTTCCTATTCACCAACAGGACAACACAATTTTTGGTTTCAGGTCACACGCGGTCCAATTCGTGTGTTGCCATTTACTCTGTGTCACATCACAAATTTGGGAATACTTCTGTATCAAACAAAACATCTTGCAGCTGCATCGATGAAGTTTCTGTGTCTTCGAATGCTCTGCCTGCTCGTGTTTGAGTCTGGTCTATTTACTGCAACAGGAACAGACAGAGACCCAGGAATTGTGGGATATATCGTTTATTCACAGGAAGTGTCCGTTATTAGACTACAGACAGTCCATGTATTAATCTGTGTAGTGCAATTTACTCTACTATCTTCTGTGCATAAAGGAAAGAAAATTACACTATGAAACTACATGATCCATGCACATCTTATGCTGGTGAAAAACGCAAGGTACAGGTAGGCAGGTTTACAATGCTTCTAACCACTTACGGACCACCCGCTGTCATTATACGTCAGCTAATCAAAAATAATAAACAAGCCTTGCGAGCCACATACGGGTTAATGCCTAATAAAATACTAGAATATAAGGTATATAAAATATAATATAAAACCAATCCTGAGTAGAAACCAGCTGCAAACACTTAATCACGTTCCATAATCGTGTAAGTGGCGTATAGAAAAAAATGTGTCTGCGCTAGATAAAAATTGACATTCCAATAATAACCATAAGTGCTAAGTGCAAAAATAAACAAATACATAAATAAAGGTGTTATAGCTGACCAATAATAAATCAGAAATAACCATTAGTGCATAAATCTCCGAAGTGCACAGTGCTATATCAAACACACAATGTAAGTGTTCAAAAAAATATAAATTTAAATAAAAATATAAAAAAATATAAAAAATATAAAAATATAAAAATCTTCCTGTGAATCTATTAAAGTCCAAAACCGTGTATATCCAAAGATATAAAGGTGCCCAAAATCAGTGTCCATAATCAGTGAAGCTCATACATCTTGTCCTTCCAAAAGTGCAACACCATAAAACGTGCTTTAGTGTCTTCCAGTGACCCCCACAAGCATATACGCTCACCTTCCTGCGTGTGACACAGTAATTAAACTCTGTCAAACACGCTTTGGAGACACTCCTGTGCTCTAATGGAATCAGCTGTGTAGACCTTCAATGCTCCCAGTCAAGATTATATATGCAAAAGAAAAGAAACTCCATAGCGCAACATTGTATGATATTATAAAGTGTTTTATTGAAAAAAACTATCTCCCCTTGCGGGGGTACTCACATGCTGCGGGTGCGTAAGTGCACCATCCTAAACAAGCTTGAACTAAAACAGGCCGATCTCGCGGTATGGCGTGCAGTGCGGTGTATGTCTCGAACTCTCCCTCTCTCTCTCTGCTGACAGCTCCGTCCAGGCCCCTCCCCTACGCGTGTTCGGCACCGGGATCACGTGCCTTCATCAGGGGGAATTTGATTGGACGGACGCTCTATGAATAATTTATAGCTACGGCGGCCATTTTGCCTAAGATCGCAGACGACATTAGTAATAGGCTACAGATGTGTCCATGGCGGCCATTTTCCCTTAGGCTGCAGACCAAGCTAAGAATAGGTCACATTCATCACGGCGGCCATTTTGCCTTAGACCACAGACATATTCAGTGTTAGGCTACAGACGTGACTATGGTGGCCATTTTCCCTTAGACTGCAGATCAGCTTAACAACAGGGTACATTCATTATTGGCTGCCAATCGGATCATACAATTGACAGTTAGATTAAACGTTGTCCAGGCATTAGAGAGCCTAAGTATACAATTAAAATCCACCAATTAGGTGTTTAACCTTCCCGAAAATAAACTTAATCCAGAACGGAGCAGTTAAGCACAGAGAGCACCGCCGCGCACCTCATACGCATAGATAGCCACAATCATCAAAACCATATTACAAATAGAGTATCCTGCCTAGTAAATTATATTCAGTACACAGATAATCATGGATAAAAAATAAAATAAAAAAGTATTAATAAAATATAAAATTAAAACACAAATATAAATCCCTATGATAGAATATTTAATAAAATATACAATAAAATTGCGTTTAAAAAATGTCTTAAAAGCGGTAATCACTAAAATCGTTGCGGGGGAGTAACCACAACAAAACCCAATAAAGCTAATTATTTAAATAAAACGAGAGGAATGTGCAGGTGTAAAAACAATGTCATATGGTTAATATATAATCCATGCCCACCTAAGCCCAAAATCAAACCATTAAATCACAATCATGAAGGGAATAAACACCGTAATAGAGTAAGTCGGCGGAACAAATAATATCAATAATTACTCAGAAAGCATCTTAGATCGAACTCTCTATTCAATCCCCCAGGAACCAAAGATCCAAGCTGGTATATCCACCAGGATTCCCTTTTACTTATCTCTCTGATGAAATTCGAGTACAGTGTACAGAAATTGGTCAGAAAACTCAATATTAAAAAGTATTATGCCCTTAACCCTGTTGAAAGGACCATTACCAACCATAGATTTACCAGCTTAAGAAACAACTCTGTGTTCAACCCCTATATATCTAACAACAAATATGTTGACTTATTCAAGAAATTGGTTACCACAGAACTGGAACAGTTACCGGTTAAGAAGGTGTATGAACATAAAGACTTAAAGAGAGGAATGGACTTATTGGGAAAAAGAAAGGACATAGTGGTTAGACCAGCGGACAAAGGGGGGGGGGGGTCGTTGTCCTCTCACTACAACAGTATAAGGATGAGATGGGAAGAATATTGAATGACACGGATACTTATCAGCCACTCAATGGTAACCCCTCCAAATCTTGTAAGAACACATTGGAATGCATTATCAAATATGGGATTGATGAAGGTTATTTGAACAAACATGAAGCCAAATATTTAGTTCCTGTGGTCAGTAGAATGCCTGTAATATACTACTTACCCAAGATCCACAAAGATAGCTTAAATCCACCCGGTAGACCGATAGTGAGTGGTATTGAATCTCTGACCTCTAGATTGGGAGAATACATAGACATCCATCTGCAGCCCTTAGTGAAGAAGACTAGGGCCCATCTCAAGGACACCAAGCACGCTTTACAGCTTCTGGGTGAGTGTACTGTACACGAGAATATGATTATGGCAACAGGCGATGTAGCCTCATTGTACACTAATATTAACCATGAGGGCGCCCTTAATGCTGTTAAATGGGCCTTGGATAGAGAAGATTCAGCTGATGAGGGTTTTACGATTTTGCCTTTTGAAATGTTTGGACTTTTGTTTACGGAATAATTTTTTTTGGTATGACAATAAAATATATCTACAGAAGAAAGGTGTCGCGATGGGCGCCAAATTCGCCCCTAGTGTGGCGAACCTATATATGGCTAAATGGGAGGAGGAGGAGAATTTAAGTGGTGATAATGGGAGCATTCTACTATACAGGAGATTTATTGATGATCTTTTAATTATTTGGAAAGGTGATATGGAAGGATTGATGGAGTTATTGGACTCCATGAATGTTAATGATCGCAATATTTCTCTCACTTGGAATGTTAGTAAAGAATGCATACACTTTCTGGATCTGGAAATTTTTAATACCAATGAGGGTATTATTACCAAATCCTTTTTTAAAACCACGGACCGCAATTCGTATATTCCGATTACAAGTTGTCATCACAAACCTTGGTTGAGTAATATCCCGAGAGGGCAATATACAAGGATGCGAAGGAATTGCACAAGGGCTGTGGATTATGATGCTCAATCAAATAGGTTGAGCACTATGTTCTTGGAGAAGGGGTACCAGAAAGAGTTTTTGGAGAAAGAAAAGAATGAAGTTGGACGTATGAGTAGGGAGGACCTATTAAGAGACGACACTAGGGTAACGGATAATGATAAACATGAGGGCATCAACGTTGTTCTTGATTATTCTGTACAAAGTCATGAAGTAAGGAGGATTATATGTAAATATTGGAGTGTGTTGAAGCAGGATATTCACCTTAAGGATGTGCTTCCTGATAAACCCAAGTTTGTTTTTAAGAGAGCTCCTAATTTGCGTGACAGGTTGGTACACAATGTAGTGGATCCACCCCCTCCAAAACCTAAGATGTTTTTGGATCTAGAAGGATTCTATAGCTGTGGCAGGTGCTACAGCTGTATTAGGATTCCGGATAATACTAGAAGGGTAAAAGAGTTTTCGAATCCTAGGAATGATTTATCTTATAAGATTAGGGATTTTATATCCTGCGATACAGTAGGGGTGGTCTATGCTTTGAAATGCCCATGCAATTTGGTTTACGTAGGGCGTACCACCAGGGCTCTGAAAGACCGTATAGAGGAACATGTGAGGCACATACGTAATGGGTCTGATAAGCACAATTTGTATGTGCACTTTAAGAGGATGCATAATCAAAGTACCACTGGTATGAAATTTTGGGGGATAGAAGCGCCTAAACGCCACTGGAGGGGCTCGAATTTCATCAGAGAGATAAGTAAAAGGGAATCCTGGTGGATATACCAGCTTGGATCTTTGGTTCCTGGGGGATTGAATAGAGAGTTCGATCTAAGATGCTTTCTGAGTAATTATTGATATTATTTGTTCAGCCGACTTACTCTATTACGGTGTTTATTCCCTTCATGATTGTGATTTAATGGTTTGATTTTGGGCTTAGGTGGGCATGGATTATATATTAACCATATGACATTGTTTTTACACCCGCACATTCCTCTCGTTTTATTTAAATAATTAGCTTTATTGGGTTTTGTTGTGGTTACTCCCCCGCAACGATTTTAGTGATTACCGCTTTTAAGACATTTTTTAAACGCAATTTTATTGTATATTTTATTAAATATTCTATCATAGGGATTTATATTTGTGTTTTAATTTTATATTTTATTAATACTTTTTTTATTTTATTTTTTATCCATGATTATCTGTGTACTGAATATAATTTACTAGGCAGGATACTCTATTTGTAATATGGTTGTGATGATTGTGGCTATCTATGCGTATGAGGTGCGCGGCGGTGCTCTCTGTGCTTAACTGCTCCGTTCTGGATTAAGTTTATTTTCGGGAAGGTTAAACACCTAATTGGTGGATTTTAAATGTATGCTTAGGCTCTCTAATGCCTGGACAACGTTTAATCTAACTGTCAATTGTATGATCCGATTGGCAGCCAATAATGAATGTACCCTGTTGTTAAGCTGATCTGCAGTCTAAGGGAAAATGGCCACCATAGTCACGTCTGTAGCCTAACACTGGTTATGTCTGTGATCTAAGGCAAAATGGCCGCCGTGATGAATGTGACCTATTCTTAGCTTGGTCTGCAGCCTAAGGGAAAATGGCCGCCATGGACACATCTGTAGCCTATTACTAATGTCGTCTGCGATCTTAGGCAAAATGGCCGCCGTAGCTATAAATTATTCATAGAGCGTCCGTCCAATCAAATTCCCCCTGATGAAGGCACGTGATCCCGGTGCCGAACACGCGTAGGGGAGGGGCCTGCACCCGCAGCATGTGAGTACCCCCGCAAGGGGAGATAGTTTTTTTTCAATAAAACACTTTATAATATCATACAATGTTGCGCTATGGAGTTTCTTTTCTTTTGCATATATAATCTTGACTGGGAGCATTGAAGGTCTACACAGCTGATTCCATTAGAGCACAGGAGTGTCTCCAAAGCGTGTTTGACAGAGTTTAATTACTGTGTCACACGCAGGAAGGTGAGCGTATATGCTTGTGGGGGTCACTGGAAGACACTAAAGCACGTTTTATGGTGTTGCACTTTTGGAAGGACAAGATGTATGAGCTTCACTGATTTTGGGCACCTTTATATCTTTGGATATACACTGTTTTGGACTTTAATAGATTCACAGGAAGATTTTTATATTTTTATTTAAATTTATATTTTTTTGAACACTTACATTGTGTGTTTGATATAGCACTGTGCACTTCGGAGATTTATGCACTAATGGTTATTTCTGATTTATTATTGGTCAGCTATAACACCTTTATTTATGTATTTGTTTATTTTTGCACTTAGCACTTATGGTTATTATTGGAATGTCAATTTTTATCTAGCGCAGACACATATTATACGTCAGCTGTTGGATGTTAAATAACGGGGTTATGGCAGCAGATAGCTGCCATAACCCTGGTATCTTTTTAAACAGCAGCCAGTCCTCTTTCAGATAAAAGTGGTCTCTGCGGCGGATTCGCCGCAAGATCACTTTTATCGGGGGCAGGAGAGGGAACTCCCGCTGCTCCCCGGTGGTGTCTGCCGCTTACCGGAGCCGTAGGTAGCGGCGGAGACGATCGGGTCCTTTCCTCTGAGAGACATAGTTGAGTGAGGGAAAGATGGCCCCCACTCAGCTCCATACCAGTGGATGAAGGAAGCATCAAACGTCATTTCCACCCAATGGTCTTAAAGGGGAAATTTTTTTTTTTCTTTTTTTTTTTTTTTATTGCTTTTAAGTGTAAATGTGAGATCTGACGTTTTTTTGAATGCCAGATCTCACATTAAAGGTCCTGTCTTGCTTTTTTTTTTTTTTTTTTATTACAAGGGATGTTTACATTCCTTGTAATAGGAATAAAAGTGATCCAAACATTTTTAAAAAAGACAGTGTGAAGCATGACATGTTGGGTATCAATTTACTCAGCGTAACATTATCTTTCACAATATAGAAAAAAAATTGGGCTAACTTTACTATTGTCTTATTTTTTAATTTACAAAAGTGTATTTAAAAAAAAAAAAAATTGCACTTGTAAGAATGCAGCGCAAATACAGTGTGACATAAAGTATTGCAACGACCGCCATTTTATTCTCTGGGGTGTCTGAGAAAATTACAAATAAAAAAAATATATATATATATATATATATATAGATATAGATAGATAGATAGTTTGGGGGTTCTAAGTAATTTTCTAGCAAAAAGAAAATGATTTTAACTTGTAAACAACAAGCTTGAAAAAAAGGCCTGGTCCTTAAGTGGTTAAATTACATTATGTGCATCGTGATAGTAGAGAATGGTGTGTCATTTTAACCACTTCAGCCCCGGAAGGATTTACCCCCTTCCTGACCAGAGCACTTTTTACAATTCGGCACTGCGTCGCTTTAACTGCTAATTGCGCGGTCATGCAATGCTCTACCCAAACGAAATTTGCGTCCTTTTCTTCCCACAAATAGAGCTTTCTTTTGATGATATTTGATCACCTCTGCCGTTTTTATTTTTTGCGCTATAAACGGAAAAAGACTGAAAATTTTGAAAAAAAATGATATTTTCTACTTTTTGTTATAAAAAAAATCCAATAAACTAAATTTTAGTCATACATTTAGGCCAAAATGTATTCGGCCACATGTCTTTGGTAAAAAAAATGTCAATAAGCGTATATTTATTGGTTTGCGCAAAAGTTATAGCGTCTACAAACTAGGGTACATTTTCTGGAATTTACACAGCTTTTAGTTTCTGACTGCCTATGTCATTTCTTGAGGTGCTAAAATGGCAGGGCAGTACAAAACCCCCCCAAATGACCCCATTTTGGAAAGTAGACACCCCAAGGAAATTGCTGAGAGGCATGTTGAGCCCATTGAATATTTATTTTTTTTGTCCCAAGTGATTGAATAATGACAAAAAAAAGAAAAAAAAAAAAAATTACAAAAATTTGTCACTAAATGATATATTGCTCACACAGGCCATGGGCATATGTGGAATTGCACCCCAAAATACATTCAGCTGCTTCTCCTGAGTATGGGGATACCACATGTGTGGCACTTTTTGGGAGCCTAGCAGCGTACGGGGCCCCGAAAACCCAGCACCACCTTCAGGATTTCTAAGGGCATACATTTTTGATTTTACTCCTCACTACCTATCACAGTTTTGAAGGCCATAAAATGCCAAGATGGCACAAAACCCCCCCAAATGACCCCATTTTGGAAAGTAGACACCCCAAGCTATTTGCTGAGAGGCATGGTGAGTATTTTGCAGCTGTCATTTGTTTTTTGAAAATGAAGAAAGACCAGAAAAAATTTTTTTTTTTTTTCTTTTTTCAATTTTCAAAACTTTGTGACAAAAAGTGAGGTCTGCAAAATACTCACTATACCTCTCAGCAAATAGCTTGGGGTGTCTACTTTCCAAAATGGGGTCATTTGGGGGGGGGTTTGTGCCACCTGGGCATTCCATGGCCTCCGAAACTGTGATAGGTAGTGAGGAGTGAAATCAAAAATTTACGGCCTTAGAAAGCCTGAAGGCGGTGCTTGGTTTTTGGGGTCCCGTGCGCGGCTAGGCTCCCAAAAAGTCCCACACATGTGGTATCCCCGTACTCAGGAGAAGCAACAGAATTTATTTTGGGGTGTAATTTCACATATTCCCATGGCATGTTTGAGCAATATAACATTTAGTGACAACTTTGTGCAAAAAAAAAAAAAAAAAAATTGTCTCTTTCCCGCAACTTGTGTCACAATATAAAATATTCCATGGACTCGACATGCCTCTCAGCAAATAGCTTGGGGTGTCTACTTTCCAAAATGGGGTCATTTGGGGGGGGTTTGAACTGTCCTGGCATTTTATGCACAACATTTAGAAGCTTATGTCACACATCACCCACTCTTCTAACCACTTGAAGACAAAGCCCTTTCTGACACTTTTTGATTACATGAAAAAATTATTTTTTTTTGCAAGAAAATTACTTTGAACCCCCAAACATTATATATTATTTTAAAGCAATTGCCCTACAGATTAAAATGGTGGGTGTTTCATTTTTTTTTTTCACACAGTATTTGCGCAGCGATTTTCAAACGCATTTTTTGGGGAAAAAACACACTTTTTTAAATTTTAATGCCCTAAAACACACTATATTGCCCAAATGTTTGATGAAATAAAAAAGATGATCTTAGGCAGTACATGGATACCAAACATGACATGCTTTAAAATTGCACACAAACGTGCAGTGGCAACAAAATTACTACATTTTTAAAAGCCTTTACAGGTTACCACTTTAGATTTACAGAGGAGGTCTACTGCTAAAATTACTGCCCTCGATCTGACCTTCGCGGTGATACCTCACATGCATGGTGCAAAATTGCTGTTTACGTTTGACGCCAGACCGCCGCTTGCGTTCGCCTTAGCGCGAGAGCAGGGGGCGACAGGGGTGCTTTTTTTTATTTATTTTTTTTTTTTTTTTTTTTTTTTGCTTTTTTATCTTATTTTTAAACTGTTCCTTTCATTTTTTTTTTTTTAAATCATTTTTATTGTTATCTCAGGGAATGTAAATATCCCCTATGATAGCAATAGGTAGTGACAGGTACTCTTTTTTTGAAAAAATTGGGGTCTATTAGACCCTAGATCTCTCCTCTGCCCTCAAAGCATCTGACCACACCAAGATCGGTGTGATAAAATGCTTCCCCAATTTCCCAATGGCGCTATTTACATCCGGCGAAATCTAAGTCATAAAATGCTCGTAGCTTCCGGTTTCTTAGGCCATAGAGATGTTTGGAGCCACTCTGGTCTCTGATCAGCTCTATGGTCAGCTGGCTGAATCACCGGCTGCATTCTCAGGTTCCCTGTTGAGACAGGAAAGCCAGAGAAAAACACGGAAGACGGTGGGGGGGCATTCCCTCCCACTGCTTGTAAAAGCAGTCTAGAGGCTAATTAGCCGCTAGGATTGCTTTTACATGAAAGCCGACCGCTGGCTAAAAAGAATGATACCAAGATGATACCTAAACCTGCAGGCATCATTCTGGTATAACCACTCAAAGTCGTGAATGGCGTACCTGAAGACAAAAAAATGGTTAACAATAAAGCACAGTAAACGGTAAAGTATAAATAATTACATACCTGAAAAACAAACATGATAAAACATAATAACAATAACAATAAAACATTGCAGAATAGAATACAGTAAAAAAGAGCAGAACAATAGAGAGAGAATAGAGAGAGAGAGAACAATAAAACGACAACTATTTTTTTAAATTTTTGTTTGTGTTTTTTTTTTTTTTTTACACTTTTTTTTTGTAACTGTAACTTTTATAACTGTAACCGGTTCCAGGTTCGAGTCTCTCAAAATGCGGTAGCATCTTGGGAGACCCTGTGAAAGTGTGCCTAGTCTGTGCAATGCTGTACGCTACGCTAATACTCAACTAGTGCATGGTAGCGTTCAAAACATTCACCAAGTGTTACTGCAGTGCTGGTTTGACTACGACCGGGGTGTACTACGCCGCTGGTGCTTGCCAGTTCACCAAAACGCTACAATGAAAAGTGTCAGTGATCGATCGATACTGCACTTGGGTGGGCTGGACTGGGCTGGGCCGGGCGGAGGGGCAAAACGCAGGTGCTAGCAGGTATCTGGGCTGATCCCGCTAACACTGCGTTTTTGGGAACCCTAAACTGCTGGGGACGCTAGTATAGATCTGATCGGATCAGATATTGATGCGTTCAGATACTATACCACTAAGGGAGGTGTACGGTGCGTGTACGGTGCGTGCGTGGGTGTTCGCGGTACTGGCGCTAATCTGACGCTGCCTAGGGCGACGCATATCACCGCCGGGCGATCAGGGGGCTAAACCTTTATTCGGTAATAAACGGCGGGTGCCCTGACACTATAAAAAATAAACGAACTAACCAGCGACACCCGTAACGGTTATACGGTGATCAGTGGTGAAAGGGTTAACTAGGGGGCCATCAAGGGGTTAAAACATTTATCAGATAGTATATGGGGGTCCCTGTCGCTATAAAACGCTGACGGCGAACCTAAATATTTACGTCCCTAACTAGCGTCACCAGCGACACTAATACAGCGATCAGAAAAATGATCGCTTAGCGACACTGGCGACAGGGGGTGATCAAGGGGTTAAAACTTTATTAGGGGGGTAAGGGGGGTACCCTAGACCTACAGGGGGCTAAACCTTTATTCGGTAATAAACGGCGGGTGCCCTGACACTATAAAAAATAAACAAACTAACCAGCGTCACCCGTAACGGTTATACGGTGATCAGTGGTGAAAGGGTTAACTAGGGGGCCATCAAGGGGTTAAAACATTTATTAGGTAGTATATGGGGGTCCCTGTCGCTATAAAACACTGACGGCGAACCTAAATATTTACATCCCTAACTACTGTCACCAGCGACACTAATACAGCGATCAGAAAAATGATCGCTTAGCGACACTGGTGAGGAGGGGTGATCAAGGGGTTAAAACTTTATTAGGGGGGGTAAGGGGGGTACCCTAGACCTACAGGGGGGTAATACTAACTGTCCCACCACTGCTAACTGTCACAAACTGACACTATGCAGTAATCAGGAAAAAAAAAAAAAAACCTGCTTGGTGTCAGTTTGTGACAGGGGGGGGGGGGTGATTGGGGGGGGATCGGGGGGGGGGATCGGGGGTGTAATGTATGCCTGGCATGTTCTACTGTGTTGTGTGTGTGTGTTGGTGCACTTACATGTCATCTCTCCTCGGCGCTGGAACGGAAACTGCCAGACCGAGGAGAGATGACATCACATCCTCTGCCTCTGTGTACTATACAGAGGCAGGGGATGTTTGTCATTGGCTGGGAGCGATCGCGAGGGGGGGGCCACGATCGGATGGCCTCCCCCTCGTCTGTCATCGCTCCCAACCAAATGCCGACCGCAGCTGGCACCGGGGGGGGAGTCCGATCGGACCCCCCACCCGCGGGAAGGCAATCACGTTTCAGGTACGTGATTTTGCCTGCCCGTGCCGCTCTGCTCACGTATATAGGCGTGAGGCGGTCGGCAAGTGGTTAATAGTGACATACTGCTCTGGCAGTTTTTGCTACCTTGAAGTTTCACCACTTTGTATATGTGGCAGAATCCATAAATAAAGAAAACATGTTAAAGGCTAAGTCCACCTTTGTTACACCCATATTTAGGGTGTACATGAAGCACGGTACCATTCACTATGCTAAACTTAAATGGAAGAGGCCTCTTGTGGTCATCATATGAGGGTGTCATCTTGCAACCTTCGCCTTTAATAGATACAGAGCACATGCTATACAGGCTTCTAGTAAAGTGTCACTCAGAACTCCTTGTATACAAAGCACATGCACTGTTCCCACTATAGATAGACTGAGCTAATTCTTCAGATCATTATGTGGAACTATAAAGCCACAATCTTCTTTTGCAAAGGCCAACCTATTTACCTCAGCTTTGCACCTTGCAATGATGATAATGTAATGTTAAAATGCCCTTTCTTGCATCACAGCATGTGTAGACAGCCCAGCTCCAGCCCAAAAATGTTAATACTACTACTGTCATTTGGGGAGATCTCCCTCTACTCCCTGTGTAAGTGATGAGTGTCAAAAAAATAAATTGGCAATGTGTGGCAAGTTTTTATTGGTCTGTGTCACCACTGAGGGGAAGATTACCCTTATAACCCGTCTAGGTGGTGTTTGTCAAACAAAGAAGCAAGTTAGTAAAAATAACTTCCCAAATAGATTTTAACACCCAACAGAGGTTCTAAACATTCACCTATTTATGATGGGGAAAAAGTAAGGGGTTTTTTACATCATAAAACTCTGTAAAAAAAAAAAAAAAATACAAATGCAGCAAGAGAAATATAACTACCTCTTCTGCTAACTTGGAGAAACAATTCCTCAACAACAACAGAGCATCATTCGGCAAAAGGTGTGGTGAGTATTTATGTTGTTCTTTTGTAGGTACATTTCTCTAGCCACATTAATTCCCACTGTAGGGTCACTTGAAAAGAATGTATCATGCAATAGTCTGGGGCAATATTTTTCCACAGTTTACTGCAAAAAACGATTACTTTGAAACCTGGTTTTTAAAGAGACTGTCACTCTTCGCTTTTTTCTCACTCTTCTCTTTTAAGAGCCCCCACCCCATCCACTAATCCAGTGTTTCTCATCTGGTATGCCTTGAGTATAACTCAGTATGCCCTTGATTAGCATCATGAGTTGCCATGATGTGAGTGGACTGGCCCCCAGCATTATAAGAAGCAAAGACGCTTTAGGGCCATGACGTACAGTGTCATAGATGCTATGGTGGTAATTTCATAAAGATGGTTGTGTACATTGTTCCAGGCTTACATTTTCTATTGATTAATTGATTGATTTTCATTTTTTACATTTTAGACTGGAGTGCTTTGAGATTTTGCATACTTTTGTAGGGTGCAGCAACTGAAAAACGGTTGAGAAACTGCCCCAATCCTACCTAATGTACCAAACTCAAAAACAAAAATGTTTATGTATATTGCACCTTACCTGTTCTTAATGTAGTGTCTGCATTTATGATTTTTTTTGTAAGCTTATTTCTTTTATTTTTATTAGATGAGCCTGCCAGTAACATACGTCCAAACTAATCTGACAAATCTCACTGTGCTGTGGAGAAGCGGCTTTAAAATTCTAATAACTTTTAAATAGTCCAGAGAGTGGCACTTAGTATATTGCCCTTTTTAAAAATAGCTGTATTTCACCAACCGATAGATCTTACTAATGTTTTCTGCTTTGAATGAAAAATTGTATTTTTTTCATAGGAAATTGGGAAACCCCTATGCCCTGCAGATTTATTTCCATCGCCCCCTACTGTGCAGGTAATGAAATGGTGGTTTAAAATAATGATTACTATAGAAGCTTAATAATGTGCATTTCTACAAAAGACATTTCAACTATAAAAAAGTATGCAGTATATATTAAAACAGAGCTCCAGCAAAGATACAAATGGAAATAAAATTGTCCTTTAAAAGAGAAAATAAAAAAGCATTTTTTGCTGCGGTAATCACCTTATTTCTGGTATTTTTTTTTTTTTTCCCCTCCACAAGATGTCCTCAGTCTTCCGAGTTGAATGACGGCCAATATCATTCAACCCACTTCCTTTAACCCCAGGCTGTTGTGCCCCTGCCTCAGCCTGTAGGTGGACATTGAAGCTAGAAGAAGTATGTTGATGATTTAATTTCTCTGTCACTCTAGTTTCTCTTCCTATCAGCATGCTTCTCGTCATCACATGAATTGCTTGGCTAGTTGAGCTGCTTCTTCCTTTCCCATGCAGCTCTGTTGCAGACACTGCAAGAGACTGATTCCAAGTCACATGCAGGTACTTAAGCCAGCCATACATGGATCGAAAATTGGCATTGTCCGAAGGGACCAGCCAAAGTTCGATTCATGTATGGGTACCCTGGATGTTCACGATCGATCAACTTGTGTACAACCAGCCTGTTATATAGCCAGCAGCGCTAATCATTGTGTTCTGTTGGCAGCGGAGGCTCCCCGCTGGCAGAACACAATAGTGCTGCGGGAGGAATTCTCCCATCAACACTGACTGTGTAAATGGGGGAATCAAGCAATTATGCAAAGAAAATTGCATAATCTATGGTCTGCCCTACACTGCTTACATTTAGACAATACATTTAAAAATGTAATCATGAATACAGATCTGCAGTAATGTGTGCCCTTTATATCTGACTGTAGTTCAGCAATAATCTTATTAAAGGTGAAACCATTCCAACTCATCTAATACAATTGATTTGTGAATTGACAGGCACTTCTTTTCTGGTCTCTACTGAACTGCATCACCTGAACATGAAATATAATGTCTGTTTGTTCTCCCATTGGAAGATTAATCAATTTAAAAAAACACTCCAGGTCTGAGATGACTTCAGGTGGAGATGACTTCACCCATGCTTGTACGATAGAGTGAGAACACTATGAAACACCCCATCTTCACAACTTCTTCACAACTTCCTTAAAGTGGAAGTCCACCCTAAAACTAAAATCCCTGCATCTATAGACACCCACGATCTAACACTAACCTATCTAGCCCTGTAAAGAAAAAAATCAGTATACATTTTTTTAAGCCGATCCGACCCGATCTCCAGCGCTGGAAGCTCTGCAGAGGACTCAACCGACAACGGCTTTGAAATGAATGGGGAGTGACATCACCCATAGTTACTATGGGGCTTACATTGTCCGATGTGTCCTCTGCACCCGTCTCCACAGCAAAGCCACGGCTGACAGCTCAGCATGGGATCGAGTCGGAGCGGCTTCAGAAAAGGTATCTATACTGATATTTTTCTTTACAGGGCTAGATAGGTTAGTGTGAGATCGTGGGTGTCTATAGATGCAGGGATTTTAGTTTTAGGGTGGACTTCTACTTTAAAAGGATGGAGGATGTCAATGCTGTTAAAGTGCTAGTTACCTGGCTATCTTTCTGACTCTTAGACCTCGTTTACACTGACATCACCATGTAAAGTGGAGGGGACGGTACTTACTGAGGGGGGGAATCTTCCTGAGCCAGGAAAGTGGGGGATCTCGGGGGATTTTTTTAAAATGAAAGTCTAAAATATAGAAAGCGCATACTGCCTGCTACTATTGAAACCCTTTACAAAGTCCGCATATTGTACACCTCACATGGCCAGCGGTGCAGATCAAAATATTAAGGCACCCTTCACACAATGCTCTTTCATCGCTCTGTGCTACTGCATTCACGTTAGCACATGTTGCTTTAAGGCAGCCATTTCACCGAGCATATTTTTTTTAAGCAAATGCAGTGCACCACAATTCAAGGTACGTATGTTTAGGTGCCATTCTAAATAAATAGTACTGCAGTACAGCGCACAGCGCTGATCCCATGCTGATCAGAAGGAAATTCGCCCCGTGTGAAAGAGGCCTTACTCCACTTGGACATAGTGATTTTTTTTTTTAAAGAGCTGCAACTCAGAAAGGACATCCTAGTAGTAAGTGTAATTACAAATGCTTCCTGATGTCTTTTACAGAGAGATTTCCTGGAGCTCATTTTAAAGGCGCTTGGCATGGCAGTTGTATTTAAATGTCAAGGCTAAAAACAAGAAGTAGTATTTTGTATATTAACATGGAAACATGTCTTGCTTCTCTAAACAAATATTTCCTCTAAAAGATAAGCAAACTGTCTTTGATTGAGGCTCTCTTGCAGTATTACAGTATTGCGGTATTGTATGGCCAGTAATTGAAAGTTCGCAAAATCAGTGTATTGCCTGTTTTTGTTGCCCTGTCTATGGCCAGTCTTGGACTATATACACCTCACATTGCATTTTATGCAGAGCTGGGAGACTTCTTTTATGTGAGCACCTCTCAACCAAACACGTTCCAGTATAATCATCTCTATAGTTTTTTTTTTTTTTAAGTTTGTGAATGATAATTCTGTAAATGCCTTGGTCTTCCTTCCAAATTTCACTTCTTGCAACTTTTGCTCATGTTTTACTGTTCTAAATGAGAGACTAGTGTTTCTTTAGAATTCTATTTTTTGGCCTCCTTTGCTTTACAGTATCCCAAAAATAATTTCTACCAACTCTTTTCTGCATCTGGAATTATTTGAGCAGGTCTATTCTATACCTTGTTGTTTTCTCTTTAAAAATGAGAGGTAATGTTGTCCATCACACTATTGGCCATCACTGGCTTTTTACTTATAATTACTGTACACTTGATGATGTTTCTTGTGGATATCACTTGGCAGGCTGTCTGCTGTAACCAGGTAGCTGAGAATTGTATAAGGCAGCAATTGTTGAGACAAACAGGTAGTGTTTGAGACTATTTTAGTTTGAGACTATTTGATGCAGTGCTTGTCCTGTGTAATTTGGCCCCCTGTAACACTTAAAAAAAACCTGGTTGATCCTGCCAGTTTCTCCCCACTTCTCTGTAAACTGTTCACGGTGTATCATGGCTGCTGAGACCAGACACCATAGTCAGTTTACTGGCCTCTGTCATCAGCAGCCTGCTATCTGCTCTTCTCTCTGCTCCTGTGTCCTCCCCCTCCCCTCTCTGTCTGTGTGTGAGCCGCCCCTCCCCCCTCCTACTGCTCTCATAACACTAACCATACACCATCAGCACTGCCGCTTATTGCAGTGTCCCCCTCTGTGAATGATTTATAAATATAAATGCTGTAAATACCTAATTTCAAGAGCCGAGATTGCGATCACATAACCGGCAAGCTCTCTCCTCTTCTCCTCCTCCCCTCCTCCAGACTGTCATCAGCAGGGGAATCTCAGCCCTGCCCACTGCATCTCTCAGAGGAGGAAAGAAGAAAGCTGGCCAGTCATGTGATCGCAATCTAGGCTGTGAAATGGAGTATTTGCAGCATTTATTTTTATAAATCGCACACAGAGGGGGATACTACAATAGGCAGTGTTGATGGTGAATACAGGTAAGAGTGGCTTAACAACCACTTTAACACCATCTGCCCTTTACGGTAGATCAGTGGTCTTGAAACTGTGACCCTTTATCTGGCAGATGATCAACTAAGCAAGCGTTGTTTATTGAATACCAGTGAAAAATTGAGCAATGTTAATTAAAATTTTTAATTTTAGTGCTTTGGCTTACAAACTAAAATAAGCTATAAGATATGATAAAGAACTGTAGCTATTAAACATATATTCTTTTTTTTACAGGGTAAATCAACACCAATCAAAATTTTAACTCGACTGACCATTATCGCATCTGACCCATCACATTACAATACTCTGGTATGTTGCTCTTTTGGTATCTGGAATTAAAATGAGATGTTTGGTTTATATAAAAACAAACATACATAATCACCCCCATTGTCCAGCATTGGTCTTATGATGCAGCTGCCCCCCACTGGCTCAAAGCCCGAGAATGGAGTGATCACATGACTGCAGATTGCTCAGCCTTCGGTCTTCTCAGAGTGGAAAGCCATGACCATCAATTGCCACTTTCAACTCTGCTCCACCACGTGCTGAGAGCCAGAGCCAGCTGTCAATCAGGCAGTTGGGTGTATCCTGACAATATAGTTGGGATCCTTCCAGAGTCTAAAGCAGCTCTGTAACACCAGCTAGCAGTGCACTTTAGACCACTGTTGCCTGATTCTAGGTCACAGAAAAGCAAAAGTACGTTCACTCCTGTGACCCACAGTTACAAGTATAGCTAAAAAAACCTTGGCCACAAATTATTTTTCTTTATCGTACATCATGGGACACAGAGCCTTAAGTAATTACTTAATGGGTTATAGTAATTACTTAATGGGTTCAGGTGTTGACACTGGTAAACCCAAGGAAGTTTACTCCCTATATAACCCCTCCTTCTTCCGGGAGCACACCAGTTTTTTTGCCAGTGTCTAAAGGTGTTGGTCACGAGTGAAGATGTGCTCTGAGGAGCTCCAGGAGGGATCCATGCTGGATTTAAATAGCCTCCATAGACCAGATCCATCCAAAGTGCCATTGAGGCCTAAAGGGATGGTACCTGGGGCCTCTTATCCGAAGCACGAGGTCTTGCCCGTAACGCCTCTTTGTAGGGCTGGACCCCAGGAACCCAGGGCTTAGGTCTTGCTACATTACCTAACCTTCCTGATGGGGTGCTTTACAGGTCCAGGGCAGTTGGAACCCTGTTTTAGGGACCCAGTCCCTGAAGGTTTGTTACACAGCCCGCCGTGATGGGTGATGGGTGAAGGTTGAATTGTTTGTTAATTCAGCAAATCCTGATAAAGTAAGGGAAGAAACTCTGGTATTAAAAACATCTATGTATTTTTTCCATTAGGGAAAAAATGTTGTCATGCCTTAAATCTCCACTAGAGGGAGTCTATGCACATACCTTACTCTGTTGTCTTCACTGTAAGCTCAGTCCGTGTCTGATTGCAGCAGCGTGTAGAGGGAGACTCTGCTACCGTTGGTAAGAGAAAGCTGCAAAAGTGTTTTCTCTGAGGGGGCGGGGCCTAAGCCCGATGCTTTGAACGTCCACGAGGACACACGACAGGCTAAAAACAAATACAACACATCTGTGACAGTCTCTCCTCTGCTGACGAGGAGAAAACAAGCAGCCTGCAACCCAAGGACACAAGAGCTGTGGGACATGTGAGGGTTGCAAACTGGCGTTCCTGATACAGGAACGACACCTTTTTTCCCAGCACCAGGCTGAATTTTATAGCGGCTTAAAATGTCATGACTATTTTCAGCGATTTTAAGTGCAATTTGTATAGTGCCTCTGTTTTTGTACTTGGGACTATGCCTACCAAAAAAGACACCACATAAAGGTTTCCCCCACAGGCGATGGGATCCCGAGTCGCATTTCCATGCTGTCATCCTCGCCTGAATTACCAGTTATGGCAAGCCAGGGTGAGACATTTGGAACAAATTGATGATGCAACTGCTGTTCACATCTCAGCCCCTGTATACGTGACTGAAGATGTCTTTTGCTCCTCTCTGCAGGGTCTGGAAGAAAGATTAGCGGCTTTAATCGCATCTTCCATTCAAATTTATAGGAAGCGTGCTAGATCCATGAGGCGTTACCCTCAATCGATCAGGAGGAAAAACAACCCAATGATGATTCCTCTGCAGAGGAAACAACGGTAGATGAGCCTTTTTCAGCCTCTCAAATCTGAGGAATCGCTGATACAGTCTCTTACGGAGATGGTTCTTTTACTTTCATGCTACCTCTAACTGAGTCTCCTGAAAGTTCGGTTTCTTCCTTGGGTTCCTTAAAACCCTCTCAAACTTTGCATGCGTTTCCTGCGCATGCATTACTAGAACAGCTTTTTTTTTTTTTTGCTGAATGGGATCTCCCTCCTAAGAAAATTGCAATTCTCTATCCCCTGGAGGAGAAATTCTCCAAAAGATGGAAAATACCAGCAGTTGACGCTGCGATTTCCAATGTGAAAGAAGGTCTAACTTGTCCAGTAGACAATGCACAGATGCTTAAAGGATCCAACAGATAAGGAGTTGGAATCCCTATTAAGATCTACTTTTTCCATGGCAGGTGCCATTACTCAGTCTGCAGTGGCTGCAATAAGCATCTGTCAATCCCTAAAAGACCAATTTAAACAGGCCCTTAGCGAGCTTTCTGCACAACAAGCTTGGGATTTGGCTGAACTACCAAAAGCATTATGCTTTGCCATAGATGCTATTAAAGATTTTATTCACCATGCGTCCTGCCTTACGCTTATTCTTGTGCATATGCATAGAATCCTGTGGTTAAAAAAATTGGTCAGCTGAAGCACCATGTAAAGATCTCCTAACTGGGCTCCCTTTTCATGGGGAGCGACTATTTGGAGAAAAATTGGACAAATATATACAAACAATTTCTAGTGGGAAAAGTACTCTTTTGCCAGTCAAAAGAAAGTATAAACGCCCTTCATTTAAATGGGCTCTTTCCCCTACGCCAGGGGCTTCCGCCTCTAGGCAGGGGTGACAGCTTCTGCCATCACACTCTAGAGGAAGATCTCAGAGTCAGACCCAGGCTCAAAAGAAGTCCTGGGGTCGGAAACCTGCAAGCCAGAATCCTAAAGCTTCATTATGGAGAGGCAACCCCGCTCACCAAGGTAGGGGGAAGACTTTTGCCATTTTCAGAAGTCTGAAAAGATCAGGACAGATGGGTCATCTCCTTGGTAACGCTGGTACCGTCTCGCTTCCTGAGGTCAAGCGTTCCCAAAGATCCAGAGAGAGGACAATCTCTGTTTCAAGCACTAGACCGATTAATATCTCAAAGAGTGATCAGACAGATCCAGATCCACAGTGGTAAAGAACCTTCTCCATCAATATCCTAGAGATTCGGGCAGTACGTCTGGCTCTAAAGACCTGGACTTTCAGGTTACGGGATTGTCCTGTCAGGATTCAATCCGACAATGCCACAGCTGTGGCCTATATCAATCACCAAGGGGACAACGAAGTTCTCTCAGCGCAGAGAGAGGTGAACCATATTCTAACTTGGACAAAAGGAATGTTCCGTGCCTATCGGCAGTCTTCATTTCGGGAGTAGACAATTGGCAGGCGGACTACTTGAGTCGCCAGCAGTTATTCCCAGAAGAATGGTCTCTTCACCCCGACATATTTCGGACTGTTTGCCAAAGATGAGGGACTCCGGATGTAGATCTTTTAGTGCCAGGTTCAACATGAAGTTAGTCAACTTTGTGGACAGAACAAGGGATCCATTCGCATGCAGAATGGATGCGTTGGTGACCCCATGGGATCAGTTCTCACTGATCTATGCTTTCCCCCCTATTCAGTTGCTGCTTTGATGTCTTTGCAGGATCAAGCTGGAAAGAAAGTCGGTAATTCTGGTGGCACCAGCATGGCCCAGATGGTCATGGTATGCAGAAATCGTAAAGATGGCAGTGGAGGGCCCATGGTCCCTCCCACTACGCCCAGATCTGCTCTCACAGAGACCGATATTCCATCCTACCTTACAGTCTCTAAATTTAACGGCTTGGCTATTAAAACCACATTCTGAAGAAACGTGGGCTTTCCGGGTCAGTTATCTCTACCCTGATTAGTGCAAGGAAGCCAGCTTCCAGAACTATAAAGCCAGCTTCCAGAACTATGGATTCCTGGTGTGAATCCAAGGGTTGGCACCCTCAGAGATCTATCATAGGCAGAATTCTTGCCTTTCTACATTTAGGGGTAGGAATTAAATTGGCCTTGAGTACTATTAAAGGCCAAGTCTCAGCTTTATCAGTCTTATTTCAAAAGACCACTTGCTACTCATTCTGTAGTCTGGGGTTTTATACAGGGGTGACATGGCTTATTACGCCCGTCAAACCTCCCTTGAACCCTTAAGACTTGAACTTAGTTTTGTCTGTGTTGCAAAAAACAGCCATTTTAACCAATACAACATATTCCCCTAGTCCTTCTGACAAGGAAGTTGGTATTTTTGGTTGCTATATCCTCAGCAAGGATGGTTTCGGGAATTGGCTCCTCTTTCTTGTAAAGGGCCATATTTGATTTGACATTGGGACAGAGTGGTGTTACGCCCTCGTCCAGACTTTTTTTTATCTAAGGTGGTTTCAGATTTCACCTGAACCAAGATATTGTCCTGCCATTGTTTTTACAAAACCATGTTCCAGGGAAGAAGAGTCACTACATTGTCTTAATGTGGTGAGAGCAGTGAAAATTTATTGCTCAGATTCATAAGACTAATGTCTTATTTATTCTGCCAGAGGGTCCTAAGAAAGGACAGACAGCATCAAAATCCACTGTCGCTAAGTGGATTCTACA
Source organism: Lithobates clamitans (assembly GCA_037952925.1). NCBI lineage: Eukaryota > Metazoa > Chordata > Amphibia > Anura > Ranidae > Lithobates > Lithobates clamitans. The sequence continues at coordinate 1,888,167 of JBBGZY010001199.1, forward strand.
AGTGATAATTCAAACTGATGATCCAAGAGATTCCCCCGTTTCAAGTTAAGGCGCACTCTACCAGGGCGCTTAATGCTTCTTGGGCAGTAGGTCACCACGCTTCCATGGCTCAGATCTGTAAGGTCGCAACTTGGTCTTCAGTGCATACATTCACAAGATTTTATCAGGTGGATGTAAGGAGGTATGAGGATATCGCCTTCGGCACAGTGTGCTACAGGCAGCAGTATAAATCCTCAAGTCTGTGGGTACCCTGCGGGTTGTTTCTCCCTCTCCTCAAGTAGCATTACTATGGGACATCCCATTAAGTAATTACTTAAGGCTCTGTGTCCCATGATGTACGATAAAGAAAATAGGATTTTTATTACAGCTTACCTGTAAAAACCCTCTGCGCCACAGGGTCCCCCCCCCCCCCCCACCACCACCACCACCACAAAAAAAAACCTGAGCCTGATCTCCGTCCAGCTACGTGCCCGGGAGCAGGGGCTCGCGCTCTCTCTCTCCTCACAGGGCAGATTGATAGCAGCATAGGCACTTGCTCCTGTTAATCAAATCCTGTACAGGCAGCATGGCTTGGATTTAAGCCCGCATGAGTGCTCCCATTGGAAGCGGACATAGGGGCACTCGCTGAAGAGTTGGAGCCAGGAACACTGGTGGAACATCCCAGAAAGAAGGATTACCCAAAAGGGGAATCTCTGCTTGTTTGCATACCCCCTCACCCAATGCCACATTTGGCACTTGGGGGGGGGGGGGAGCAGGTTCCTGGTTTTGACAGGTACCCACGTACCCCGTAGCAATCTGTGTGGAAGTTCAGCCCCCCCAGCCTTCTGGAACACATCACAGGTCCCAGAAGACTGCAGGACCATTCACAAAGTGCAGTGCGGCAGTAAACTGGCTGTGAATGTGTTCCCCATGACTAAGCTCCGAGAGGAGGAGTGGAACACGCTGGGGGTGTTTTCTGGTTGGAGTCCAGGCTGAGGTTGCCATTCATACATCTAGTTTAGGGACCGCATGGATGTGCCACTCCAGAGAGTCCTTTCTTTACTTCCTGTGAAGCCGGAAAGGCTTCACTGCCAGTTTCCCTTACCTATGATTCCAGCGCCTGCACCCGAAGCTGATTGGATGATCGGCTTGGGTGAGGGCATCGCTGGATCCCTGGACAGGTAAGTGTCCTTATATTAAATGTCTACTGCAATAGTAGTTTAGCTGCTGACTTTTAATATATTTGGGGGAGACTGGAGCTCCTCTTTAAGTATACCATGTTTATTATTAAAAAAAAAAAAAAAAAAAAAGGTTTAGTCACATTAAAAGCAGGTCTGTTTAAAAAATATAAAGCCAGTAGCATTAGTTTTAGAAAGCTGTAGCATTCGATTTTCAGTGTTTTTACAGTAGCGTTTTTTTAGGTTTTTTTTAAACAAATTTATACTCCCACAAAAGCCTATGGCTCAAAAACGCTGATAAATGCAGAATAGCCACGTTTTTCAGCCTTTTTTTGACGTTTTTAGGATTTTTTCAGAGTTAGAGCAAAAAAATAAAAAATAAATAAATAAAAAGCATCTGCAAGACACATATACACTCATGATAATTGGAATAACGATGGAAAGCAATGTGACAAATAAAATGTCACTAAATTTGGTAACGATAACGTTTCATTATATTCTGCAAACATGATGTGGCAATTAGTAAATTTAGTATATTGGAATTGCACTCAGTATACTGAAGAATGCAATATTAGGTAGGGAGTTTTGTCAATACAGTGTTGAAACTTCAAAGTATATCCCGCATTTTCTCATTATGTATTTTTCTCAGAGGTCAACTTCAACATTAACAAGACCTTATGATATTGTGGCTGTGTATCCCAAGACTGAGAAGTTATTTCATGTAAGTGATCCTGAAAATCTCCTTGTGTGTTTGTTTTTTTTTTTTGTTTTTTTTATGTTATGTTTTGGTTTGTTTTTTTGTGTGTTTTTGTTCAGATTTTCTTATTGGTTCTTTGTTGCACAACAGTGAGGGAGATAAAAAAAACTCCTCAATAAATTACAAATGGCCCAAAAAATTGTCAAACATTCTCACTCTTTACAATACACTACACAAAAGTTTGTGTTTTTTTTTTCTGCTTTCATTGGAAGGTGATTGTTCCTATTGGTTTTCTGCTTCCATTGGAAGGTTATTGTTCCCATTTGTTTGTTGTTCCCTTTGTAAGAGATTTGATATAGAGTCCTTGACCATAAGGTGCAAGAGCATTATATCCAAAACTTGAAAAAAATGGCTGTGGTTTCTCTATAAGTTCACAGGGGATGTTGCCGATTACAGGAGACCCAGAGGGGGGTTTAGAACATTTAGCTGCGGGGGTAAGCCCCATTGAAGCAATGGTAGGTTGAGAGCTCTTACAGCTACTCACAGGCACACAAATGTAATTGCTCATGGAGCGATTACCTGCGATAATTGGCCCTGGACACAGTCAGTCATGAGCGATTATATGCCAGTGGCCGCGATAGGTCCAACTATGTTCTGAGAGGCAGTGCAAGCATTCTGACGATGGTTTTCACAGCAACACAACCATGAAATTATTGTAAAAGAGTAAGTAAACTTTTGCTAGGGGTCAGGGTTATTGCCAATCTGTATTTTTATTTTACCAATCTTGGTTCTGAACCAAAAATAATTTTTCATAGTTTGTACATTTCCACTGATATCTGTGACTTTTGCATGCATAATAAACATTTAAAAATAAGTACAGTAGTATGTCAGTTATGAAAAGTATTCAGAAATCATTTTTCTTTGCAAAATTATTTAAATACCTTCATTTTCCTTCTAGGCTGCTTGTACAAGCATTGACGTGGATGTCATCTGCATCAATGTAACAGAAAAAGCTCCCTTCTTTTTCCGAAGACCACCTATAAGTGCTGTAAGTCCTTACAGGCAGAGCAAGTTGATTTTATAAAAATTATCATATGCATTTATAATTAGTGCTCATATCCCATTTTCAGACTTCATACTGTTTTCAGTAGCAGAAAACAGATTTGGCTGTATAGGTATTTTGGGTACTTGGAGCTTTCCAACTTTAGTTTGGACAGTGAGAATCTTTGTAGAGTGATGCTGAGCTCTAGTGTCCTCACTACCTCATTTCCTGCGAATCATCTGTTTAAACTCAGCACTGTGAGTGCAAAAGGAAATAATGTAAGTCGGGTTCATCAGCTGAAAAGACAGACGTCTGTCAGCTCCTTCCTCTTTGGTTTTTGGTTTTCTTTTCTTTTACTCGCCTTTATTTCTTCACGGAAGTTGAATTCACTTAGGTTGGTGACAACTATATCTGAAAAGAAAGGCAAGTATTGGTTATCGCATACATTCTGGGATGGGGTAAATCTATGCACTGGGGTCTTAGACAGCAGAGGATGCCTAATAAGGGTTGAATTCTGTCCCATCCCTTCCAAAATAGGGACATTTGTGTTGGTTGTCCATTGATTTTTAATAGCTTCCAGTTTCATTAGTATTCAATACAACAATTTTATTATCCTCCTCTTTCTAGGCAATTGAGCGTGGCATCTTTTTTGAACTAATTTACACTCCAGCCATCAAAGATTCTACATTAAGAAGATATACTATTTCAAATGCACTCAATTTAATGCAGACCTGCAAAGGAAAGGTCAGTATTTGTGCTGTGCAACAAGTTTAACCTTGTATTATTGTTTTTATATAATTTTAAGGGATTGAATACTAAGATGCACATTTTTATGTTACATTTTCCCACAATAAAGGTTGATTAATTCATATTTTTAACAATATTGGGATAGTTAAAGTGGTATTAAACCAAAAATGTAATATATTGCAGCTTGCCTATCCTTGTGGTGGCTGCATTTAGTTTTTTTCCCCTGATAACCAGGCCAGTACCACACCTCTTGTATTCGTGTGCCCCCACATGAATGAGTAACAGACACCTTTTGGACAGCAGCATTGTTAAAGTGGAGTTCCACCCAAAAGTGAAAGTTCCATTTTAAGGACTCCTCACCCCCTTACATGCCACATTTGGCATGACGTTTTTTTGGGGGGGGGGGGGGTCTTAGTTTTGACAGGTACCCAGCTCCTACTTCCGCTCAGGCCACCTAGGCGACTCGAGCAGAAGTTCTCCTCTCTCCCTTCCTCCCTGCAATCTTCTGGGACACATCACATTTGCTAGGAGATTGCCCGGCCACTGAGGAGGCGCAGCGCTCACTTGGCCGTGAGGCCGCAAGCTGTCACAGCCGGGTGTCCACACTTGTGATGCTGGCGTCTGGGAGAGGCGGGGGAGAGAACCGAGGGTTTGGGCGGTCGCATCACTGGATCGTAGGACAGGTGAGGGTTTGTTTATTAATATTCAGCAGCCGCACTTTTTGTAGCTACTGACTTTTAATAAACACAAAAATGACTGGAACTCCACTTTAATGTGGGGGAGGGGAGTGTTAGATGGACTAGAAGATTTTAATACACTAACAAATTAAAGCCAAACTCCAACTCACACTGCAGTTACAGCTGGGCATTGTAAACACCCCTGTTAGTGCTAAGTTCTTTGTCTCAGCAGAGTTAACTGATACACATGTAGGAGAGCTTAATTTTTTGAAAAACAGACTTACTGGCCAAATCACCTGATGAAAATAAAGGAAACAAAGCCTAAAAAGAAAAATAATGCAGCCATCACATCTAAGAATTGGTAAGATGTAATATAATACATGTTTGCTTTTTGATTTAAAGTGATTGTAAACAATCCATTCAGTTTAAAATAGAAATGAAAGGCAAACATTTTTTCTTTAGATATAAAAAAAATTATAAATACTCTTTTCTCCTTTTTTTCCTAAGTGATTACATTCCCTCTGTTCTCAGCTGCATAAGAGCTGGGGGGGGGGGGGGGGCAGCAGCACACTGAGCTTCCCAGTGAATGGCTGTTCAGCAGGGGTGTGTCACAAGTCTGATTATTGGAAGAAAGCACATGGAGTTCCCAGCATAGCTAAAGAACTAACCACGTTGTGCTCTCCTGCTTATTAGTGTGGTCCGTTTTTAATAGGAAGGCAGAGGGATTAGCAGGAACACCAGGGATTTCACATAAAGGCAGTAATACAAAGAGAACAGGATACTTTATCATACAAGTACATGGTACAGCAGGCACATATCAGGAATATGAAATGGGGTAACAAACGCTTTAATACCACTTTAGGAATACATCGCTGCACATGTTTCAGTTTTAATTGCGCTGTGCTGCCTTGTATAACCTTGCCACAGTTTTGGTTCTCAGTCTTACTGCGCCTGAAGTGTTGTAGCATAAACAATGTTGACCTAAAGAAAAATATTAAATCTGCTTAATTCTTGTATATAATTTGTGGGGGCTAAAATTATAAATGCATGATTGCATAACAGGTCTTTAAAATCACCAAAAAGCAAATGTATTTAGTTGAAACACATTAGTTAAGTTATGTTCTTGTAGTCATGCTGACACTGCCTGCTGCAGATGAACTTCACAGTATGCCAATGCTGGCGTAATATACCATTAATGGTACAACACAGCAGGGATACAGTGTAGGACTGCAGCCCACCTGTGGCCTGTTTTTAGATGTCATTGTCTACAATAAAAACGCTGACTGTTTTGTTGTCATTTTGTGGACTAAAAGTGTTTTGGGACACTTAAAGTGGAATTCCTGCCTAACACTAATGAGTTATGTTTTAATTAATTATGTGCATTCTCCTTATGAGTGGACGTCATATCCACCAGACACAGTCGATGACTGATCGGTGTACTGGCTCGCTGCCTGAACCATGTGACCGCTGTGACCAATCACAGCAGATCACATGACAGTTGTAAACAATGGATGGCTTCCTTTAATGCCATCCATTTTTGGTAATAAAAATTGCAATAAGTGTACATTGATTGGTTTGCGCAAAAGTTATAGCGTCTACAAAATAGGGGATAGATTTATAGCATTTTTATGATTTTTTTGGGACTGCGACATTATGGCGGACACATCTGACACTTGACACATTTTTGGGACCGTTGGCATTTATACAACGATCAGTGCTATAAAAATGCACTAATTACTGTATAAATGTCACTGGCAGGGATGAGGTTAACACTAGGGGCGAGCAAGGGGTTAACTGTGTTTCTAACTGTAGGGGGAGGGGACTGACCTAGAGGAAATGACAGATTGTGATTCCTAGCTATTAGAAACTCACGATCTGTCTGTCCTCACAGAACAGGGATTTGTGTTTTTACACGCACGTCCCTGTTCTGCCTCTCATGGCTGGCGGTAATCGCGACCGTCGGCCATGAGCATCGGCACCCCCGCAGTGCAGCGGGCGTGCGTGCCTGCTATCCCACTTAAATGAGCCAACGTATAGCTACGACGGCTCGAGGGATCGTGCCGACCTGCCGCAGTATAATGACGGCGGCTGGTCGGCAAACGGTAAATATTATCTATTTTGTTTCTAAATACTGTGCCCTGCTGTCTCTGTGTTTTTATTAAAAAAAAATCCTCCTTTGCTGTATCTCACGGGGACTCCCTTTGGTCACGTGAGCGGCCGTGTCTCCTCTCTCCTCCTCTCGTCCCCCTGACGTCAGCAGGCAAACTTTGGCCCTGCCCCCTGCTTCTGCAAGACGGGCAGAGAGAAGACCCAGCCGGTGACATGAGAGCCTGGAGCCGCCATGAAATACAAGAGAGACAGGAGGCACAGTATTAGGAAACAAAACGGATAGTATTAAAATGTGAAAGTGGGTTAACAACCACTTTAATGGGTTATTTAGGTAGGCTCTTGATTTTACATAGTTTTGTGGTAAATCTGAAGGAGATTGCAGTTAGATTGTACAGTCAGTTTGTATAGTGTATGGTTTGTTGAAGACAGTGGGTCACACATTAGCACCCCTACCCATTCTAAGGAAAACCATATACATGTTTGAATTGTGTTCAGTCATTCCAATGGATCCTCCATTTAATAATATATAATAATATATTTAGCTTTTCCATAAGACTCGCATAAGTTCCCAGATCCGTCTTTATCCTTAGTGGTAGATTTTATTTGATATAATCTGCTTTTTATTTTCTGCACATTGATCATTTTGTATTTTTTCATTTAGAACATTATTATTTCAAGTGGTGCAGAAAGGGTAAGTTGTTCCTCCTCTTTTTTTTTTTTTTTTTTTCAATTCCCAGCAATAGAAACATCTTAAGCAAAAGTAGACAAGGGTTGAAATTACATTTTATATTATTTAGCTGCTTTGTCCTTATTTTTCAGTTGTGGTTAATATATAAAACATAATCGAAGAGATAACCTAGTCATTGTGTGTGTGCATAAGTGTGCATGTAGATCTAGATATTGTCAAATTTAAATCGGAGCTCCACCCATATTTTGCCAAGTTTCTGAAGGCAAAATATGTATGCCTATGGTAATTCTGTAGCCTTAGCCATATAAACTTTTCCCAAAAAGTGAATGTTTGTTTTTTGTTTTTTTATCTCTTTCAAAAACTAGTTTTGAGTTTTTATTTGTTTTCCTTTTAACTTGCAGCCGCTTGAATTGAGAGGTCCATATGATGTTGCCACATTGTATCCTTTTAAGAGCTGTGAATCTAAATGGATTACATTATCAAGGGTTTTGTGCCCAGCAAATTCCATAAAACTAACGCAACGCAGTATTAACCACTTGAAGACCAGGCCTATTCTGACATTTGTTGCTTACAAGATAAAATCAGTATTTTTTGCTAGAAAATTACTTGGAACCCCCAAATATATATATATTTTCTTTATCATACATCACGGGACACAGTGCAACCATAATACTGACTATGTGGGTTATACGCCACCTATAGGTGAATGGACACTGGCAGACAGTCAGACAGAAAGTCCTCTCCTTTATAACCCCTCCTTCACAGGAAGTACCTCACTGATCACTGATGTGATACATGTGCTCTTGGAGCATACTTGGAGGTCTGGACAGTTCTATTTACAAACATAGACTTTATTCGGATCCATTTGAAAAAGCTGTCAACCGAAATGGATGGTACCCGAGCCTCATTGGAAGGAGAGAAGATTCCTTGAGGTTTGCCTGTAATACATCTTTACGGCGCTGGACCCTGCGTAATGAAACCATGTGCAGTGTTTGTTCTGACCAAGGTGCTTTCCTGCAGGGTGCTATACAGGTCCAGGGGAGTGGACCCCAGATTAAGGGGGACCCAGTCCCTGAAGGTCTTTTTATGACAAAGCCCGACATGATGGGTGAAGATTGGACTCCTGTTATGCTCAGAGTCCTGCAGCAGGAATGGTAAGTCTGCATTTTTTTGCAGTTTCTCTTTAAAAAAAAAAAAAAAGAGATCTGATTGTCTGGTCTTCTCTCAGTAGCCCCTAGGGGCAGTGTGCTGTTAAAAACATGCTCTGTGTACTTATTAGGAGTATGGGCTGGCGTTTCTCCTCCAGCCACTAGAGGGTGCATGGGCCTATTTCTATATAGGCAGGAAGTGGAGGGGCGGCCATGTTCGCCATGTGGATGGCAGGTTCAACAGGGACTCTTGAGATATAACAGCAGCCCATGGATACTAATTACGTGTGAGTACTTACTATAGGTGAACTGTGTGGCCAGACAATTCATGATTATATACTACATACTTACTGCTTAATCTGGGGGGCCTGTACAACTGTCCATACACCCCTGTATGGGTAGCAGTGCACTTTAAAGTGTTGTGTCTCCAGAATAATGTGCATTTAGTGCAAAACTAGTATGGGGCCTGGTTCAGTGGAACAGGTGCATACTTGCAAATTGGCTTAAGCTCATGCTTGCTAAAAGCGCTCATGCTTGCTAAAAGCACTCATATTTGCTGAAAGGCAGAGTTGCGTAAGGCACATGTTTGCATAGCCACTTCAGCCCCGGAAGATTTGGCTGCTCAATGACCAGGCCAATTTTTGCGATACGGCACTGCGTCGCTTAAACAATTGCGCGGTCGTGCAACGCTGTACTCAAAAAATTGACGTCCTTTTTTTTCCCCACAAATAGAGCTTTCTTTTGGTGGTATTTGATCACCTCTGCGGTTTTTATTTTTTGCAGTATAAACAAACGAGAACCGACAATTTTGAAAAAAACACAATATCCTTTACTTTTTGCTAGAATATCCCAATTTTTAAAAAACAAAAACAATTTTTTTCCTCAGTTTAGGCCAATATCTATTCTTAAAAAAAAAACACAATAAGCCTATATTGATTGGTTTGCACAAAAGTTATAGCATCTACAAAATAGGGGATAGATTTATGGCATTTTTATTTTTATTTATTTATTTTTTTTACTTGTAATGATGGCGATTAGCGACTTTTATCGGGATTGCGGTGGACACATCGGACACTTTTGACACATTTTTGGGATCAGTGACAATTTATACAGCGATCAGTGCTATAAAAACGCACTGATTACTGTATAAATGTCACTGGCAGGGAAGGGGTTAACACTAAGGGGCAATCAAGGGGTTTATTGTGTTCTCTAGTGTGTGTTCTAACTGGGGGGGGAGTGGGACTGACTAGGAGACAGAGATCGGTGTTCATACATAGTATGAACACACAATCTGTCTCCTCTCCCCTGAGAGAACTGGGATCTGTGTGTTTACACACACAGATCCCGATTCTCGTTCTGTCACGAGCGATCACGGGTGCCCGACGGTCATTGCGCCCACCGGGCACTCTCATCGGCGATGAGCGCGTGCCCCCCTAGTGGCCAAAAGAGGAAGCGATGATGTAAGGTAACATCGTTTTGCCCAGAAGACCCAACCCGCCGCAGGCTAGTCGGGAAGGGGAAAGACACATGTTGCATGTTTGCTTATATACATGATCACTTGATGCATAGACATATGATGCATAGGCACTTGATTGCTTACTTACATAAACACATGTTGAATACATGCTTACTAGCATAAAAATGCATATTTACATAAACTTGAACTGCATACATGTGCGTTTTTTTGCATTAAATTGCATAAATACCGTATTTTTTGCTCCATAAGACGCACTTGACCATAAGACGCACCTAGGATTTAAAGGAGGAAAACATGAAAAAAAATATTCTGAACCAAATGGTGTACTAAAATATTTTCCAGTACCCATGAAATGCAGCCTGACCGTTGCCATGGAAATCAGAGTGACCGTTGCCATAGAAATGCACAGTGATCATTGCCACAAACGCAGCCTTACATGATGTTATCCCTTCCACCTAACAGAAGACAGAGCAGCCCGAGCGGCCGAATGCTCTGTTTTCTGTCTCAGGAACCAGCCGGAAGATCGCCCGGCACCCATGGGGGGTTTGGAATTCTGTCCCCTGGTCTCCTGCCTCTCTTCCGGTGGTGGCGGCGGAAGGCGATGCGAGCACTGGCAGGGGAGCAGTGCCTGTAATATATTCACACCATAAGACGCAGGGACACTTTCCCCCATATTTCTGGGGGGAAAAAAAGTGTGTCTTATAGTCTAAAAAAAACAGTATGTGCTTATTACATTAAACTGTATAGATATGTATTTATTTGCATTATACTGCATACATAAATGCACGAACAGCAAGAATACATGTATACCTGCATGTATTCATACCTGGGTACCTGCATACTTGCATACCTATGGGGTTGTATAGCTGTAGACCAACGTTGTCTGGGCCTGCATCCTTGTGGAACTGCATATTAGTTTTTGTCTAATATAGTCACTTTATTATGTACCTGTTAGACTAGCTAAATGACTCCAGAAGGGTGAGGCGGGTACACCGCCCTCAGGTTCAGTGGTCTCGCAATGTTCACATCTCCTGTTGGACCAATGGCTTCAGGGTTATCTGAGCCACTGTGGCACCTGATCTCGGATCAAGCCTGGTTAGTACTTGGATGGGAGATTGCCCAGGTTTTTCTCCTAAGTGAGGGAGGCATCTGAGGTTGCTGTGTTTGAGAATATCTCAAACCATAAGATTTTAGAGCAGTCTCTGAGGTGGTTCGCTCCTTCTTTAGTCAGGTCATTGCCTTACGTTGGTTCTTGGAGCAGAAGTTATGGGCTCATTTTTGTAAAACAATTAAATGGTAGCGGTTTCAAAACTGAATAGGGACATGAGGTCTATCCTAAGCTCTCCATCCGCTGGGCATCTTTCTGTTTCAGATAGGCTTGGTCTGTTCAGTGATGACCTCTCTGCAAGAGGTAGATTGCGGCGCCCATAATCATCAGTAAACACACATCTTTATGTGCCAGGTTGTTTCCAGCCTCATCAAAGATTTCTGTAATTGCAGTGAAAAGTCATCCGTTTGCTTTTTTGTGACCATCCTTCAGGCTAGCCACAGCTTCTGAGGTTCACAAAGCTCCTAGCTCCGGTGCTGGGCTTGCTAAAGACACAGGGGGTGTCAATCTCAGTATACCTCAATAACCTTTTCTCGGGAAGCAGTTGGTCCAGATTTTCCTTCGATACATTTTGCAGGAGGAAGCTGTGTCTAGGTCAAAGCACGTTCCTTATGTATAGTCCTACTCCAGGTCTTGGTAGAAGATCTCTCTCTCTCTTATCCAGGCATTGGATTGCCAGAGGGCTCTGTTCCGGGGTTGTTGCACAGCTAAAGGAGGTTGATGGTTTGGAATCTAGAAAGGTTGAATTCTTCCTTTCAGGAATTAAAAGATCATAACAACTGATGCCAGTTTCTCCACTTGGTTTGAGGGTGGCTACAGTTCAGTGGACTTGGTTCCCACAGGAAAGAATACTGCCCATAAATATCTTGGAAATTTTGGCCAGTACGCCTTGCTCTGGATTATGAGAAAAACCATTTGTAGATTCAATTTGGAAATGCCTCTGCAGGGGCATATACAGTGGGGACGGAAAGTATTCAGAAATTTTTCACTCTTTGTTATATTGCAGCCATTTGCTAAAATCATTTAAGTTCATTTTTTTCCTCATTAATGTACACACAGCACCCCATATTGACAGAAAAACACAGAATTGTTGACATTTTTGCAGATTTATTAAAAAAGAAACTGAAATATCACATGGTCCTAAGTATTCAGACCCTTTGCTCAGTATTTACTAGAAGCACCCTTTTGATCTAATACAGCCATGAGTCTTTTTGGGAAAGATGCAACAAGTTTTTTCACACCTGCATTTGGGGATCCTCTGCCATTCCTCTTTGCAGATCCTCTCCAGTTCTGTCAGGTTGGATGGTAAACAGGTCTCTCCAGAGATGCTCAATTGGGTTTAAGTCAGGGCTCTGGCTGGGCCATTCAAGAACAGTTGAGTTGTTGTGAAGCCAATCCTTCCTTATTTTAGCTGTGTGCTTAGGGTCATTGTCTTGTTGGAAGGTAAACCTTCGGCCCAGTCTGAGGTCCTGAGCACTCTGGAGAAGGTTTTCGTCCAGGATATCCCTGTACTTGGCCGCAGTCATCTTTCCCAGTCGTCCTGTCCCTGCAGCTGAAAAACTCCCCCACAGCATGATGCTGCCACCACCATGCTTCACTGTTGGGACTGTATTGGACAGGTGATGAGCAGTGCCTGGTTTTCTCCACACATACCGCTTAGAATAAGGGCCAAAAAGTTCTATCCTGGTCCCATCAGACCAGAGAATCTTATTTCTCACCATCTTGGAGTCCTTCAGGTGTTTTTTAGCAAACTCCATTCGGGCTTTCATGTGTCTTGCACTGGGGAGAGGCTTCCGTCGGGCCACTTTGCCATAAAGCCTCGACTGGTGGAGGGCTGCAGTGATGGTTCACTTTCTACAACTTTCTTCCATATCCTGACTGCATCTCTGGAGCTCAGCCACAGTGTTCTTTGGGTTCTTCCTTACCTCTCTCACCAAGGCTCTTCTCCCCCGATAGCTCAGTTTTGGCGGACAGCCAGCACTGGTCGTCCCAAATGTCTTCCATTTAAGGATTATGGAGGCCACTGTTCTTTTAGGAACCATAAGTGCAGCAGAATTTTTTTGTAACCTTGGCCAGATCTGTGCCTTGCCACAATTGTCTCTGAGCTCTTCAGGCAGTTCCTTTTGACCTCATGATTCTCATTTGCTCTGACATGCACTGTGAGCTGTAAGGTCTTATATAGACAGGTGTGTGGCTTTCCTAATCAAGTCCAATCAGTACAATCAAACACAGATGGACTCAAATGAAGGTGTAGAACCATCTCAAGGATGATCAGAAGAAATGGACAGCACCTGAGTTAAATATATGAGTGTCACAGCAAAGGGTCAGAATACTTAGGACCGTTGGATATTTCAGTTTTTCTTTTTTAATAAATCTGCAAAAATGTCAACAATGATGTGTTTTTCTGTCAATATGGGGTGCTGTGTGTACATTAATGAGGAAAAAAATGAACTTTAAATGATTTTAGAAAATGGCTGCAATATAACACAGAGTGGAAAATTGAAGGGGGTCTGAATACTTTCCGTCCCCACTGTATATCAACCACCAGTGCGGCACCAGGAGTTATGGTCAGGGAGGTGAATCTCATTCTGTCTGGGACAGTACAAGTGCTGTCTCTATCAACAGTGCATATTCCAGGTATAGATTATTGGCAGGGGGAACTCTGTAGGTGGTTCTACTAGATCTACTAAATTCCAAGTTCTACAAGTTTGCACAGGTTGTATCCGGGATGAGCGTTCCACTGGCAATAGGGTTAGGTGCGCTGGTAACACCTTAGGTTCCACTTCTCCCATATTTGCCTCTTTCCCTCTGTTTCGACTTCTGCCACCTCTTTCGGGAGGTGATAACACTGATAATAGTGTTAGCCAAATTAGTCCGGGAGGGCTTGGTAGACTGATATAGCGGGTTTTACTTGGGTCGCTCCTTGCACACTCCTAGTCCAGTGGGAACTAATGGTCTTCAGTCCTGTATTTCCTCACTGTTGAGCCCCTGGAAGCCAGCTTTAGGGAACTTCAATTACAGGACTTGGAAATATTTTATGCCGGGGGGTGAAGCCAGGAAATGGCACCTGCAGATATGTTAGTGGGAGAGTTTTTTTCTTTCCCCAATCTGTAGGGGAGAGGAGATTGGCCTTAAGTACTGTTATGGGTCAAAGTTCGTCCCTATTCATTTTTTTTTCCAGAGGTTGTTGTTTCTTACTCCTGGATGCATACTTCATACAGCGTGTAACCTAGACAGTCCCAACTGTTAGGCCACTCTTATGTCCTTGGAACTTGAATTTGCTCTTGACTGTCCTTGCAGAGGCCACTTTTTGAACCAATTGGGAGACTGTTAGTCCTTTTAACTCGGAAGGTGGCTTCTTTGGTCGCTATCACTTCACTAAGTGGAGTGTCAGAGCTGGTGTCTCTTTCATGCAAAAAGCCGTTCTTGTTCTCACAGCATAAGGTGATGTTACGTCCTCATCCATCTTTATTACCTAAAGTGGTGTCTAGTTGAATAAAGACAATGTCTTGTATTCGTTTCTGATCCTCAGTTGGCAGGAGTAAGATTACTGCATACTCTGGAGGTAGTTCAGGCGGTCAGAATTACTTGAGTTGTCGGTACAGGTCAACAATCCTGGTTTGTGCTGCCAGTAGAGCCCAGGATGGACAGGAGGCATCCAAGTTAACTATTTTTATTTGATCCACCAGTTAATTATTCAAGCCTATGGCTTGAAAAGGCAAGGTCTCCCCCACCCCTTTTTTTGGTAAAAGCACTCGCTACCAGGTGTGTGGGGGCATCTTGGGCCATCTGTCATCAGGTGTCAGTGGCTCGGGATTTAAAGGCCACTACATGGTCTTTTGTTCATACATTCACAGAATTTTACCAGATGGATAACAAAACCACAGAGGATACTGCTTTGGCCACAGTATGTTTCAGGCGGCAGAAGAAGTCCTTCTCAGGTGGCAGTTTCTGTGATTGTTTCTCCCTCCCCTCAAGTGCATTGCTTTAGGACACCTCACATAGTTATTACTATGCCTGCTCTGTGTCCTGTCATGTATGATAAAGAAATTTGGATTTTTCCTACAGCTTACCTGTAAAATTATTTTCTTGGAGTACATCATGGGACAAAGAGTTCCCTCCCATCTTTTTTGAGGTATTTATTGCTTTGCTACAAAACTGATGTACTTCCTGTGTAGGAGAGGTTATATAGGGGTTGACTATCTGCCAGTGTCCATTCACCTAAAGGTGGCATATAACCCACATAGTCATCATTATGGCTGCTCTGTGTCCCGTGATGTACTCAAAGAAAAGGATTTTACAGGTAAGATGTAGAAAAAAAATCTATTTTTTTTGCTGAGACCCTAGAGAATAAAATGGAGGTTGTTGCAATATTTTATGTCACACTGTATTTGCGCAGCGCTTTCAAACTCAATTTTTTGGGAAAAAATACACTTAAAATGAATAAAAAAACCAACCATTTTTTTTATATAATGTGAAAGATGTTACGCCGAGCAAATCGATACCTAACATATCACGCTTTAAAATTGTGCACGTTCGTGGAATAGTGACAAACTACGGTACTTAAACATCTCCATAGGCGACGCTTTAAAAAAAATTTGACGGTTACATTTTTAAAGTTACAGAGGAGGTCTTGGCCTAGAATTATTGCTCTTATTGCTCTTGCTCTAACGATCATGGTGATACCTCAAGTGTGGTTTGAACACTGTTTTACATTTGCGGGCGCGACTTGCGTATGCATTTGCTTTGGCGCGCAAGCACGAAGGGATGGGGCGCTTTTAAAAAAAAAAAAAGTTTTTTAAATTATTATTTTATTTATTTTAATTTTTACAGTATCGCATTAAAAAAAGTTTCCTGATCACTTTTATTGCTGTCACAGGGAATGTAAACATCCCTTGTGACAGTAATCAGCAGTGACAGGTACTCTTTATGGCGGTTATCTGGAGTAAAAGACCCCAAGCTCCTCCTCTGGACTAAAAAGTATTTAAACGCCAAGATCTGCATTTTTGAGTACTATGGATTTTTTTAAACTGGCGCCGTTGACTGCCGCGTAAACTGGAAGTGGTGTTGTAACTGATTCTGGATTACTGCATCCTAGACCCAATGAAAAGCTGATTCTGGCTTTGTTCAGCTCACTGGTCAGCCAGCGGTTGCTATTACAAGAAAGCCAACCGTTGGCTCTAAAAAAAAAAAATGGTACAACCACTTAAAGTCAATGACGTACAGGTACGTGATTTTGCGGCAAGTGGTTAAATCCAAAACTGAATAATGTAATATATTGCAGATCACCAATCATTAGATGTGGTGGCTGCATTCATGTTTTTTTGGGGGGGGGGGGTTGGACTTTTTTTTCCCCTCTGTTTTTACTTGGTGATCTGGCCAGTAACACACCTCCTGTATTAGAGTGCCCCCACTCTGGATGGAGAGGCAACAGACACCTGTAAGTCTGGGGGGAGAGGAGTGTTGGATGTACTACCAGATTTAGATACTCTAACAAATTGAAGCTGAACTCCACTCAGCCCCGGTTCACACAGGGGCGGCACGACTTGCAGGTCGCCTCACCGAGGCGATCTGCATACGACTTTCACAGCGACTTGCAAAACGACTTCTGTATAGAAGTCTATGCAAGTCGCCCCCAAAGTAGTAAAGGAACCTTTTTCTAAGTCGGAGCGACTTGCGTCGCTCCTATTAGAACGGTTCCATTGTACAGAACGGGAGGCGACTTGTCAGGCGGCTAGGTCGCCTGACAAGTCGCCCCTGTGTGAACCGGCACTCATACTTTATAGGCAGTTACAGTAACAGTTTTTTCCCTTTCGGGATAAAGGTTTTACATAAATAACTGCAACTGATCATTGTAAGCACCCCCTATCAGTGTGAAAGTTTTGTATCTGCAATAGACTTGCTGGCAGGATCACCACATGAAAATATAAGAGCCTAAAAAGAACAAAACTAATGCAGACATCACAATTAAGAATTGGTGAGCTGCAATATGATTGTTTGCTTTTGGGTTTCATACTGTGTTAATCAATCTTGGAAGGTATACATCTGCTCTAGCCTGAGGTTAAACCACAAAGTTTTAATAAAGCCACCATGACTGTGTGGTCCTACACTAACTAGTGATTTTATCTGCATTATCAACTGCACCTAAATGAGGAGGGTGCAGATCTGCTGGGAATGAAGATGGCCAAAAAGTTAGAGGGGTTTTTAAACAAGGCGATGGGGGGGGGGGTCCAGAGACAGAGATAGCCAGCGCGGAAGATATTCCAGAGGGTAGTATTGGGGGCATTAGTGGTAGGGTAACCAAAGCACAAAAACACAAGGTGAGTATAGTAGCAAGTCCTAGTTGCAATCTCGAAACACCCAATACGAGGACAATATACGACCGGTCTAAACTATGTGGCATGTTCACCAATGCCAGGAGCATGGCGGACAAGATGGGTGAACTAGAGATACTGTTGTACAAGGAGGATTTGGATTTTGTGGGAATTTCAGAGACCTGGTTCAACAGCTCTCATGATTGGCTGGCACACATTCAAGGGTATACCCTATACCGCAAGGATAGGAAGGGGAAAAAAAGGGGGAGGGGTATGCCTATATATCAAGAATAATGTACAAGCGAATGTGAGAGATGACATCACTAAGGGAGCTAGAGAGGAGGTGGAATCCTTATGGGTAGAGCTCCAAAGGGATGAAGCTAAGGAGAAAATAATACTGGGAGTATGCTATAGGCCCCCTAACATGAGGGAGGAAGTGGAGACTGATCTCCTATCACAAATTGGATTAGCAGCAAGGATGGGAAGTGTTATCATAATGGGGGATTTTAATTATCCAGACATAGACTGGGCGGAGGGAACCGCGCATTCATTTAAGGCTCGCCAGTTCCTTAATGTCGTGCAGGACAATTTTATGGGTCAGATGGTAGACGCACCAACTAGAAATAATACATTACTGGATCTACTGATTACCAACAATACAGACCTGATAACGGATGTGGAAATACGTCAATTAGTTTCAGTATAAATCACACAAATAGGAAACATGAAGGGAACACAAAGACACTAAATTTCAAAAGAGCCAACTTCCCTAAACTACAAACCTTGCTAAAAGGCATAAATTGGGATAAAATATTCGGAACAAAGAATACGGAGGAGAGATGGGTTTGCTTTAAGAGCATATTAAATAAGGGCATTAGCCAATGTATCCCATTGGGTAATAAATTTAAAAGAGCGAACAATAATCCTGGATGGCTTAACTCCAATGTAAAAATGCATATAAAAGCCTTCAAAAAATACAAGGTTGAGGGATCATCCTCAGCATTCAAACTTTATAAAGAATGCAACAAGAAATGTAAGGGTGCAATTAGGACGGCTAAGATAGAACATGAAAGACACTTAGCGGAGGAAAGCAAAAAAAATCCCAAGAAATTCTTTAAGTATGTAAACAGTAAAAAAGGGAGGACAGACCATATTGGCCCCATAAAGAATGAGGAAGGACATCTGGTTACAAAGGATGGGGAGATGGCGAAGGTATTGAATTTATTCTTCTCAGTCTTCACAAGTGAATCGGGGGGCTTCAGTAACCAAAGCTGCAGTGTTTATCCTCATGACACAACACAGGAAGCACCTCCATGGTTAACAGAGGACAGAATTAAAATCAGACTTGAGAAACTTAACATTAATAAATCACCGGGACCAGATGGCTTGCATCCGAGTGTACTTAGGGAACTCAGTCAAGTGATTGCCAGACCGTTGTTCCTAATTTTTACAGACAGTTTATTGACTGGAATAGTACCAGCTGATTGGAGAAAAGCCAATGTAGCACCAATATTTAAAAAGGGCCCAAAATACATCCCTGGGAATTACAGGCCAGTTAGCCTAACATCAATAGTATGTAAACTCTTGGAGGGGATGATAAGGGACTATATACAAGATTTTAGTAATAAGAACGATATCATTAGCAGTAATCAGCATGGATTCATGAAGAATCGTTCTTGCCAAACCAATCTATTTACCTTCTATGAGGAGGTGAGTTGCCATCTAGATAAAGGAAGGCCCGTAGACGTGGTGTATCTGGATTTTGCAAAAGCATTCGACATAGTTCCCCATAAACGTTTACTGTACAAAATAAGGTCCGTTGGCATGGACCATAGGGTGAGTACATGGATTGAAAACTGGCTACAAGGGCGAGTTCAGAGGGTGGTGATAAATGGGGAGTACTCAGAATGGTCAGGGGTGGGTAGTGGGGTTCCCCAGGGTTCTGTGCTGGGACCAATCCTATTTAATTTGTTTATAAATGACCTGGAGGATGGGATAAACAGTTCAATCTCTGTATTTGCAGACAATACTAAGCTAAGCAGGGCAATAACTTCTCCGCAGGATGTGGAAACCTTGCAAAAAGACCTGAACAAATTAATGGGGTGGGCGACTACATGGCAAATGAGGTTCAATGTAGAAAAATGTAAAATAATGCATTTGGGTGGCAAAAATATGAATGCAATCTATACACTGGGGGGAGAACCTCTGCAGGAATCTAGGATGGAAAAGGACCTGGGGGTCCTAGTAGATGATAGGCTCAGCAATGGCATGCTATGCCAAGCTGCTGCTAATAAAGCAAACAGAATATTGGCATGCATTAAAAAGGGGATCAACTCCAGAGATAAAAAGATAATTCTCCCACTCTACAAGGCTCTGGTCCGGCCGCACCTGGAGTATGCTGTCCAGTTCTGGGCACCAGTCCTCAGGAAGGATGTACTGGAAATGGAGCGAGTACAAAGAAGGGCAACAAAGCTAATAAAGGGTCTGGAGGATCTTAGTTATGAGGAAAGGTTGCAAGCACTGAACTTATTCTCTCTGGAGAAGAGACACTTGAGAGGGGATATGATTTCAATTTACAAATACTGTACTGGTGACCCCACAATAGGGATAAAACTTTTTCGCAGAAGAGAGTTTAATAAGACTCGTGGCCACTCATTACAATTAGAAGAAAAGAGGTTTAACCTTAAACTACGAAGAGGGTTCTTTACTGTAAGAGCGGCAAGGATGTGGAATTCCCTTCCACAGGCGGTGGTCTCAGCGGGGAGCATTGATAGCTTCAAAAAACTATTAGATAATCACCTGAATGACCGCACCATACAGGGATATACAATGTAATACTGACACATAATCACACACATAGGTTGGACTTGATGGACTTGTGTCTTTTTTCAACCTCACCTACTATGTAACTATGTAACTATCAATGTTCCATAATGTAATGGTAAATGTTTTTGGAGATTTTGAATTATATTTGCTCATACATACCAGTGATTTTTATCAAATTCCATGAAAACATTTGGTACTAGTATGTTAGGTATATCCCATTCTGTGTTAGAAATACTAAACATAATATCAGAGGTTTACTGTTTGGATTATCTGAAGGAACCGCAAAGGCTGCTCTGTCTATCAATTGCCGATCTGCACTACTGCATGGCGGTAAGTCTCTATACTAAAGAGGACCTCTTTCATCACAGGTAAGGGCGTCCTTTTTTTTTTTTTTGTTTCACACAACCAAACTTATTAGCACATTGACTATGCAAAATGCTAACGAGTGTCAGTATTGAATTGTTGTGCATTAGAGCTGTAAAGCCTAATACAAAGAAAAGGGAGAAAAATAGAATAGTTTTTACAGAGAAGGTTTAACTTGAAATCTGCTTATTAAAGTTAAATATTCCCAAAAGTAACTTGATTTAGTCTTTCATGAATATTTGGCAAAGAGAGGTGCGTCGCTTCCAAACATCCTTAGCAGATTATATCACCATTAACCAGGTTTGAAAAGCCTTATCCTTCCTCTTCTTTGCATCATATAAAAGCATATAGCTATCATAACAAATCTCCTTTTTTAGGCATTTTTTTCTTTGTAACACCATCATTTTGGAAATTCAGATAGAATGACCTGAAGGTCTAGGATTTGGCAGTCTGACATGCAAATATTGAGCTTATCTAAAGAGATGGCTTGGAACGGGAACATTACTTAAATTTGAACGTAGGAGAGCCATTTTCAAATGGCTGTCCAAGTAACTATAGTCTCACATGATGGCCATATCCAGCTAAATTATTTGTTTTCATGAACATGTGTTTCAGATCAAACAGTTATTTTTAACTACATCACCAGACTCTTTCCTTTGCTAACACACTATAGGGCAAGGGTAGTGAATGAAAATTCAGTCCGGTCAGAAAATTTTTCTTCCAGCGGAGGTCCGAGTGTCATATCGGTGCCTAGACTTCACATGATATCCTCCACATCGCAGCCTCCCGTACACGTCCCAGACTGGCACCCCATCACAGACCCCCCATCACAGACTGCCCTTCCCCCCCCCCCATCACAGACTGCCCACCCCATCACAGACTGCCCCCCATCACTGACTCCCCCCCCCCCCATCAGACTGTCCCTCCAATCACAGATTGACCCCCCCCCCCTCGATAGACTCCTGTCCTGCTCAGCACTCCCCCTTCCCCACAGAGCCTTACCTATTCATACAAGACAGAAAGCACAGCCGCTCTGGACAATGGGCGGGACTTTTCACGTTAAAGGTGAGTGATTGATTGCCGGGACTGCCCCATTGCGTGACAACCAATCAACCAACTGCTTCTTAACTTAAAAAGTCCCACCTTTTCTCCAGAGCGCCCGCGCTTCACATCTTGTGTGAATAAGACAGGCAGAGTGTGGGGAGGGGCAGTGCAGCGATAATATGGAAGGGACAGACCCGTGCACGCCTGCCATGCTGTGAACATAGCAGTAGGCAGGCGAGCCACAGTGGGGAGAGGACACACCGACAACCATTTGGCAAGGCTGCGGTCCGGGTAGTATGTCTACTGGAACCAGACCGGGGTCCGCCATTTAGTGGTGCCTGCTATAAGGGATCTGTTTGACAAGTTTATTTTCTATTGGCTGCCAATAGCCTTCTTATGGGAGTGTTATGTTGTATGATCATTTCATGGTTTCCCCAGTTTATAGTCAAAATTGTTATGGGGCATACACACGGTCAGACTTTTCATCTACAAAAGTCCAACGGACGCCGACGGACTAAAGCTGGCTGGTAATCCGATCGTGTGTGTGCTTCCCCGGACTTTCAGCTGACTTTTTCAGCCTCAAATCCGACGGATTTTAGAATTGAAACATGCTTCAAATCTTTACGTCGTAACTACGACGGACCCTGAAATCCGCTCGTCTGTGTGCTAGTCCGACGGACAAAAACCCACGCTAGGGCAGCTATTGGCTACTGGCTATGTACTTCCTTATTTTAGTCTGGTGTACGTCATCACGTACGAATCCGTCGGACTTTTGTGTGGTCGTGTGTAGGCAAGTCCGTTCATTAGAAACTCTGCCACAAGTCCGCCGCAAGTCTGTCGGACAGGCTGTCGGACTTTTGTAGACAAAAAGTCCGACCGTGTGTATGCCCCATAAGGCTTTATTGTTAAAACTTATGAGAGCCCCAACAGATAAGTGTGGTATACTTCTCCTGGGGACATTTAGGGTTAATAGATTTGTTGGGGATAATGTTCTGTTTGCGAAAATGCCAGATTGGTCTTTGGCTATATTGCTGAGAGTTCATTTGGTTTCAGGTTAACCTTTTTATTTTATTCTTCTGTATGCAAGTAATAATGCACTAAGCAGCAAACATAGTAGTCCTATGCCCGGTACACACATTCAGTTTTTTTTCTTTTTTTTTTTTTCTTTCAACCCAGCGGGCTGAAGGGAAAAAAAAAACTGATAGATCACTGTACTAAGCAACGATGTTAGTGCAGCGATCTCTCCTGCTGTGTCTTTGTGCTCTGACAGGGGGACTCATGCGAGAAATTAGCTACTGAAAATGAAATACTTGGCAGGTAGACTGTGGCTTCTTAGGCAGTTTCTTACTTTCCTGGAATGTACCCTACTGCTTGATCATTCATGTAAAGATCAGACCACCTGTCCTGATTCTCTTTAACTTCAGGAAGGTAGATGTAGGGAGATTTAGACAAATATGTCTAATTTAAACATATAGTACTCACACGGACCTTTTAAATTAGGTCACAAATAGGAAAAGTGGTCATGTGATGACCCTGTGCTTACAAGTTTATGGTTACTGTGCAGTTGCACTGGCCAGGTAAAAGCTGATCTTTCTGTTAATGAGAGAGATATACAGTCAGGTCTGTAAATATTGGGACATCGACACAATTCTAATCTTTTTGGCTCTATACACCACCACAATGGATTTGAAATGAAACGAACAAGATGTGCTTTAACTGCAGTCTTTCCGCTTTAATTTGAGGGTATTTACATCCAAATCAGGTGAATGGTGTAGGAATTACAACAGTTTGTATATGTGCCTCACACTTTTTAAGGGACCAAAAGTAATGGGACAGATTAATAATCATCCATCAAACTTTCACTTTTTAATACTTGGTTGCAAATCCTTTGAAGTCAATTACAGCCTGAAGTCTTGAACGCATAGACATCACCAGACGCTGGGTTTCCTCCCTGGTGATGCTCTGCCAGGCCTCTACTGCAATTGTCTTCAGTTCCTGCTTGTTCTTGGTGCATTTTCCCTTCAGTTTTGTCTTCAGCAAGTGAAATGCATGCTCAATCAGATTCAGGTCAGGTGATTGACTTGGCCATTGCATAACATTCCACTTCTTTCCCTTAAAGTCTTTGGTTGCTTTTGCAGTATGCTCTGGGTCACTGTCCATCTGCACTGTGAAGCTCCGTCCAATGAGTTCTGAAGCATTTTGCTGAATATGAGCAGATAATATTGCCCGAAACACTTCAGAATTCATCCTGCTGCTTTTGTCAGCAGTCACATCATCAATAAATACAAGAGAACCAGTTCCATTGGCAGCCATACATGCCCATGCCACTACCACCACCATGCTTCACTGATGAGGTGGTATGCTTTGGATCATGAGCAGTTCATTTCCTTCTCCATACACTTCAATTCCCATCACTCTGGTACAAGTTGATCTTGGTCTCATCTGTCCATAGGATGTTGTTCCAGAACTGTGAAGGCTTTTTTAGATGTTGTTTGGCAAACTCTAATCTGGCCTTCCTGTTTTTAAAGCTTACCAATGGTTTACATCTTGTGGTGAACCCTCTGTATTCACTCTGGTGAAGTCTTCTCTTGATTGTTAACTTTGACACACATACACCTACCTCCTGGAGAGTGTTCTTGATCTGGCCAACTGTTGTGAAGGGTGTTTTCTTCACCAGGGAAAGAATTCTTCGGTCATCCATCACAGTTGTTTTCCGTGGTCTTCTTGGGTCTTTTGGTGTTGCTGAGCTCACCGGTGCGTTCTTTCTTTTTAAGGATGTTCCAAACGTTTTTGCTATCTCTCTGATGGGTTTGTTTTGTTTTTTCAGCCCAACGATGGCTTGCTTCACGGATAGTGACAGCTCTTTGGCTCTCATATTGAGAGTTGACAGCAACAGATTCCAAATGCAAATAGCACACTTGAAATTAACTCTGGACCTTTTATCTGCTCCTTGTAAATGGGATAATGAGGGAATAACACACCTGGCCATGGAATAGCTGAGCAGCCAATTGTCCCATTACTTTTGGTCCCTTAAAAGTGGGAGGCACATATACAAACTGTTGTAATTCCTGCACCGTTCACCTGATTTGGATGTAAATACCCTCAAAATAAAGCTGAAAGTCTGCAGTTAAAGCACATCTTGTTCGTTTCATTTCAAATCCATTGTGGTGGTGTATAGAGCCAAAAAGATTAGAATTGCGTCAATGTCCCAATATTTATGGACCTGACTGTAGATTTAACTATAGCCTGTAGGTACTATGTCACAAACAGATGAGGAGGAGGGATTGTATTCAGTTATGGGGATTTTTTCTTGATTTTCTAGTAATCTTCTGTGCTAAATACTTTTTCATAAAGATGTTTCAACCTAGTAGGCACAGTACACTGCTTATTTAATTATTTGTTTTTCTTAACTGCAGAGACCAGAAAGACTGCTTTTGGCATTGCATACACAGTGAAGAAACCTCAAGTTGTAGAAGATGAAGGATCAGCAGAAGAGCCAGTTTCCAAAAAAGCTAAAAAGGAATAACATTTGTGTGTGCCTGTGTGTAGTTTCCACTGTGTTAAAGGCCAAGTTCACCTCATTTTAAGATGTAACATTTAACATACTCCTAGTGACCCACCTCCTGCTGCCAGTGCTCCCCGCTTTGTGACTGTGAGCGGGGGATCCCCGCACCCCCGAACACACTGTCACAATTTAAAAACAGCACAGCCATGCAGGGCCCTGCCCAACTGGGCCGCTTCATTCATTCACAGTTTCCTGTGAATGAGTTAGACTAGTGTACCGTTGTGCTCTGCAGCCGATGGCTTGTAATTCTCAATGAACTGTGAGGGTGCTGGTGAGCATCTGCATAGTCATTTGATTCTTCCTTCCATTAAGTAACTACCTGCCTGTATCAGAGGTATGGCAGACAGCTTACGGAGGGTCTGCAAGATCCACACATTGCACCCATAATCTGCTGATAGTGGGTGCAATGCATTAAAGGTTGCAATGTAAAAAAATAATAAATGAATTTTTTTTTATTTTTACAAAGGGTGAAAGTAGACCTTTAAATTTTCAAAGTCTTCCTATTTGAATTTTTTTTTTTTTTGGAACATATATATATTCTGACAGATACGAAGTGTAATTGTTTAAAGAATGACAGCTGAGAAGTTCAGAACAGTTTAACAAGTTTATTGTTGAACATTTGTACAGAATAGATCTTTTTTTTTCTTCGGAAACCATAAAACAGCAATGGAATATTTGATATTTGTATTATTTCTGTTGTAATATCAATATGAAATCCTTTTTTAAAAATCCTGTTTGTCTCCTGGTGTATTTTCGTGGTTTCTCTCTTTCCAAAACTCAGAGTCAAGATACATTATTTAAGAGCTCTGGAAATAAGTTATAATGCAGATCTCAATTCTGTATAGTTCTTAGTGTCCTGTTAAAGTACACAGACCTCCTCAGTGAAATCATAGGTCCTCAATAAGCTGCTGGCCCATCTATGTTGGTTTGGCCTACTAAGGGCCAATGACCACTGGAGATATGTGACAAGTGAACTTGAAGCCACAGTGACACAAAATTTGTTTTTGCTTCCGTGTTTAGTAGGAATTCATCTTTTAAAATGCAGGAGAGCAGAATTTGTTGCAAGATAACTGCCACTAGGTGATGATCTAGCGCCACTGCTCATCCAGGAATTAAATCTTTCTCATGTTACATAACAGCTTATACATGTCTTCGCTTCATTAGCACATGATCTCCAGTCATGTAGACTCTCGTCTCAGACTCACAGCCTTGAACAGTGCAATGCAAACGGGACAGTGTGCCCACACATTATATCATTACATTGGGACTGTGATATGAGCAGAGTTAATTTGTGAGATACAGTCTACATCAAGAAGAATAAATATGCAATATTACAAAGGATGGTCAGTATTCGTACCCTTGTTTCATTCTATGTCATTATATTGGTACATTATATAAAGATATGCAGCATTGTTTTTTCTTCATAATATACCCAATACCAAATGTACAGAAAATACAATACAAATGTATAAAAGGAAAAAGAAGATATCCCCCGTGGGGTTTTAAAGCAGCAAAAAATTATGAGAATAGGTTGTTACTTGAAAAAGTTTTTTTATTAATGGAACGTAACCATAATGGTTAAAATAGGAGCTGTGCTACAGGAGATAACACAAATGAAGCTGGCACAAGTATTATACAATAATCAAGCGCTAAATAGGGTGATAATCCTGACGCGTTTCGACCCCGTTGGGTCATCTTCAGAGGATTGAGGCGCTGTGACAAAATTTGCATATTAGAGTTCATGGATATGACCATAAAAATATAATATAATATATATATGTTTAACAGTATAATTACCAATCACATTGTGTTTGAGCAGTTTCTCCTGAGCTTATGGTTCTCCGACGTCTCCCCCACCGGGTCCCGACAAGAGTCCCCGGCCGTCCACCACGTCAACAGGGGAAAAGGGGGGGTTTAATCGCCACAGACAACATCCAACAAATATTTAATTAAATAAATTACAGAGTTATCTCTCTTTTTTTCAAAAAATGACACATGATACATATATCTCTATCCGTGCTAAACCGAACGCACTGATGGTACAGTTGTCTGTTGTTTGATGCTTTGGCTGCAGGTCTCGCTCGCTTGCCCCCACACTCCTCCCCAGTTTTGGGAAATATCCACTTGGTGTGACTCCTTGTAAGACACGCATGGACGATTAAACCCCCCCTTTTCCCCTGTTGACGTGGTGGACGGCCGGGGACTCTTGTCGGGACCCGGTGGGGGAGACGTCGGAGAACCATAAGCTCAGGAGAAACTGCTCAAACACAATGTGATTGGTAATTATACTGTTAAACATATATATATTATATTATATTTTTATGGTCATATCCATGAACTCTAATATGCAAATTTTGTCACAGCGCCTCAATCCTCTGAAGATGACCCAACGGGGTCGAAACGCGTCAGGATTATCACCCTATTTAGCGCTTGATTATTGTATAATACTTGTGCCAGCTTCATTTGTGTTATCTCCTGTAGCACAGCTCCTATTTTAACCATTATGGTTACGTTCCATTAATAAAAAAACTTTTTCAAGTAACAACCTATTCTCATAATTTTTTGCTGCTTTAAAACCCCACGGGGGATATCTTCTTTTTCTTTTTGACATTAATCGGGGTGTGCAGCACTTTATATCTTCTCAGTATGTGTCTCTCCCCTTTTCACAAATGTATAAAAGAACAATCTATAGTACAACTTTCCCTTTTCTATTGCATTTCTGTCTTTTTCCATCTAGTGTCTCACCCATTCTCTCATCCTTCTCAGTCAAAGCTCAGAAACCTGAAGTCTCTGGAGGATCTTCAAAACCTCACATAATGGGAAGATCCTACATACAGGACATCTGGTCCAAGCAATCTTAATATTAAAGTAGCTTGCTGTCCATTCTACATCTGTGAACTAGAGCCACAGAGAATCCACAACCCCTGCTCTGTCACTTGTCAACATGCTAGTCCTCTTTTATTTCTTCAACTTTCATTTCTGAAATAAGAAAAGTAGGAAGAAAAGGCAAGATCAATCTGACAATGCAGCAAGCTTTTCTGGGGCGGAGGCTGCCAAGTTCTCCTGGGGTGCTTCTATCTTTCAGGAGACGCACTTTTTTTTTTTTTTTTTTCTAATGGTTTCCTAAATTTAGACAACATGTTCTAGCTCTAGGGAGATGTCAACCCTTATTGCAAGCTACTTGTAGGGGGGCTCTGAGCATGCTAATTATTTTGCTTTTTTCGGTTTAGTTCAGAGTTAACTTATTTGTGCAGTGCCATACCAAATTCAGTGAGGCATATTTATAAAAGAAAGATCAAAAGAAAAATAGAGCTATTGTTTGCAGTAGTGAAACTCCAAAGGCGGTATGACATTTTACGTTTTATCACCCTAAATATTAACTTGGAACCCATGTTTTATGCCATTCTATTAAAAATAAAATTTCACACCCTTTAAACACAGCAACCAGTAAAGAATCTGGTTGTTGCGGTTTTACCTACATTTCCTCTGGAAGTTATTCTATATATGATGCCCACTGCTTTAACAGACACACCTAGTTTTCAGACTGAAGCTCCAACCTAACCTAATAGGCAAGTTCAAGTCGAAACAAGGTGATGTTTCTGTTCTGGCACTGCAGCTAAAACCCCCATCCTTCCCTAACATCCTAGTTCTCTCCATTCTATAGTTTAGTTGCTTTGCTGGGTAAAGGGCCTTTTCCCACTATTTATCAATAAACGGGATAGCCCACACCACTGCTAAAGCCTGGTACATCCAAACATACAGCCAAGAGTCCTCTCTGGCTTTGTCCATTGTATTTCTTGTCGTGTTGGACACAACTGCTAATACACAGCGTGTGTTGCTTTTCTACTTACATTCAACAAGATTAAAATACAAATATTGGTGTCCTTGATATGACTTATCAACAGTAATAACATTGGGCAGTTTATCTGCCACATTTATTCAACATAAATATATCTTTCCTATGGAATTAATATAAAGCACAATGCCTATGCAGTAACAAACAATAAATAAATAAATACAATAAAAAAAATTCAAAGTGCAAGAAATGTTAAAAAAATCTGGAATAGTCCTATCAAAGCTTCCTGAAGCAAAAAGAAAAAAGTGCCATAGCTAATGGCTCTTCAAACCGTTTTTCTGTCAGAAATTTTGTATGTGAGAGCTCTTGTATGACTTTTCCTGAAGCCCACCGAATATCTCTTTGGCGCCGTTTTGCCATTGAAGGACAAGTTCCATTGGTGTCTTTCCCGCCTGTCAGGACAATTTAAAAAGGATTTAGTCAGACACAGATGTCTAAATTACTTGCAATATTTCCACTAGATGCTCTAGTGTTTAACCACTTAACCTCTGGAAGAATAACTCCCTTTCATGTCCAGGCCAATTTTTTGCAAAACAGCACTGCTTTACTTTAAAGGACAATTGCGTGGTAATGCGACGCTGTACCTAAACAAAATTTATGTTCTTTTTTCCCCACAAATAGAGCTTTCTTTTGGTGGTTTTTGATCACCACTGCGTTATTTTTTGCACTGGAAACAAAAAATAAAAAAAATTTTGAAAAAAAAACCCAAAACAATACTTTTTGCTTTCTGCTATAAACATATCGAATAAAATACGAATGTAAAAAATCTAATTTCTTGATAAATTTAGGTCAATATGTACTCTGCTACATGTTTTTCAGTAAAAAAAAAAATCTAATTAAAAGAGAACTATGGGAATTGTGGTTACTCAGATTCATACTTACCTAGGTGGATGCAGCATCGATCCGATGCTGCATCTGTCCCCCGGCGCCTCTACACTGAGAACCGAGGGATCGAACTTCGCAGATGACTCGGTTCTCACTTCTTCCCGCGTGGGGACCTGCTGCCTGTCAATCAGAAGCTCCCCTGCTATGCTCCTCCACGCTCACTGGAGTGCTGAGCTGTGGAGGGGCGGGGAGCGGCCGTCGCAGGGGCTCGCTGAGAGGCTCAGACGGCTATCAGTCAAGGCACCTGGCGGATCCAGAGTCGGGATGATGCAGTGCCTGGACTGATCTGTGTGACGGACTTCAGATCGCTCTCTGCTGAAAACAGGTCACAGGAGTACAAAATCATTTTTTTCCTTTATTTACTAGTAATGGCAGCGATCAGCAATTTATAGTGGGACTGTGATATTGCGGCGGACATTCTAGCACTGACACTTTTTGGGAACCAGTGACACTAATACAGTGATCAGTGCTAAAAAATATGCACTGTCACTGTACTAATGACACTGGCTGGGAAGGAGTTAAACCTCCAGGGCAATCAAAGGGTTAAATGTTTGCCAGTGTTTTGTTGTACTGTGTTCAGCTGCTTTTACTAGGGGAAGTATTGGATTTTATTCCCGGCTTTGCGGGGAAAGAAAATCTACTACTTTCCTACCTAAAGGACAGGGCTCTGCCTTGTCTACATAGGCCCAGGTCCTGTGTAAATTTATGACGATCGTCGGGTGCCGGCGGTAATTGATATCTGCTGTGTTTAATCAGTGTGGCCTCCACCGGCGGGCATGTCGCCTACTCAGAAATGTCCGATCACGTAATAGGTATGTCATCTGGTGCAGCCAAGCCACCTTGCCACCGTATATCTGTTACACGGTCGGCAAGCGTTTAAAAACCTCCATTAAGTACTATTTTAATTTGAAATGGCTACATCAAATTGTAATCTTAAAGCTGAGTTTCACCCAAAAGTGGAACTTCCATTTTGAGGACTCCTGACCCCCTCGCATGTCACATTTGGCATGTAATTTTGTTTTTGTGGGTGGGGCGGGGAAGATACCTAGTTTTGACAGGTTTCCACTCAGGCCGCCTAGGTGACTTGAGCGGAAGTTCTCCTCTCTCTCTCCCTCCCTACATTCTTCATGTCCCAGAAGATTGTCCAGCTATTCATGACGCACAGTGCGCACCCGGCTGTGCACCTGCAAGCTGTTACAGCCAAGTGCCCACACTACTGATGCTGGCGCCAAGGAGAGGGAGAGAACCGAGGCTTTGGGTGGCCGCATCGTTGAATCGTGGGACAGGTCAGTATGTGTTTATTAACCACTTGCCTACCGCCGCATGTACATATACGTCGACAGAATGGCACAGACAGGCAAATGGGCGTACAGGTAAGTCCCTTTAAATTTGCCGCTGTGTGGTCGCGTGCGCCGTGAATGGGACATAGAGTCCGCGGGGATACGCGTGATGTAAACAAGCATTTCCCCGTTCTGCCTAGTGACAGGACACTGATCACCGCTCCCTGTAATCAGGAGCGGTGATCAGTGTTGTGTCACACATTGCCTGTCCCCCCAACAGTTAGAACACATCCCAAGGACACACTTAACCCCTGCAGTCCCCATCCTGGTTAACCCCTTCACATCCAGTCACATTTACACAGTAATCAATGCATTTTTAATTGCACTGATCGCTGTATAAATGTGAATGGTCCCAAAATAGCGCCAAAAGTGTCGGATCTGTCCGCCATAATGTCGCAGTCACGATAAAAATCGCTGATCGCCGCCATTACTAGTAAAAAAAAAAAAAATTTTAATAACAATGTCATAAAACTATCCCCTATTTTTTAGACGCTATAACTTTTGTGCAAACCAATCAATAAACGCTTATTGTGATTTTTTTTTTACCAAAAATATGTAGAATACGTATCGGCCTAAACTGAGGGAAAAAAAAGTTCTTTTTATACATTTTTTGGGGATATTTATTATAGCAAAAAGTAAAAAATATTGCTTTTTTTTTCAAAATTGTCGCTCATTTTTTGTTTATGGCAAAAAAAAAAAAAAACCTCAGAGGCAATCAAATACCACCAAAAGAAAGCTCTATTTGTGGGGAAAAAAGAACGGCAATTTTGTTTGGGAGCCACGTTGCACGACCGCGCAATTGTCAGTTAAAGTGACGCAGTGCTGAATCGCAAAAAGTGCTCTGGTCTTTGGCCAGCCAAATGGACCGGAGCTTAAGTGGTTAAAAGTCAGCAGAAACACTTTTTGTAGCTGCTGACTTTTAATAAACGCAGAAACGTCTGGAACTCCGCTTTAGGAACACAACTCTATCTGTGAAAATAACCTTCATTCGTTTCTTTATTTTAGCTTCTGTATGTGGCCACAGTATTTTTCAGGAATTCGAAAAGTCCAGCTCCCTTGAGGCAGGAAATATGTTTCCTTTCTTTGTCTGCATAAGTTATGTTTCCAGTCAGTATGATTTAGTGGGTATAGACATTTTTGTAAAAGATGTAGGATGTAACCCATTCATAAAAGTTTGCTGCCTTTTTATTTTCCAAAAAATTGCAATTTCAAAAAACTCACCATGGCTCTTACTAAATACCTTGGACTGTCTACTTTCCAAAAAGGGGGAATTTGTACTGTCCTGGCATTTTAAGTGCCTCAAGAAATTAGATAGGGCTTCAATTTTCATATATTATATATATATACCAGTATGTGTATGTATATATGTGTATATATATATATATATATATATATATATATATATATATATATATATATATATATACACAGTTTGTAGACACTATAACATTCACACAAACCAATTATACATTTATTGGAATTTTTTATTTTTTTACCAAAGATTTGCAGAATACATTTTGGCCTAAATTTATAAAGAAATTTAATTTTATTGGATATGTTTTATAAGAAAGTAGAAAATATTTTCTTTCTCAAACGTTTAGTTTTTATAGCAAAGTATAAAAAAAACCCAGTGGTGATCAATAACCACCAAAAAAAATGTAAGATTTCTTTTTATGTTCTTCATAAAATTGGATGTTTTTACAGTCTTTTCTAAGCCCAAGTTCACACTAATGCAATGTGGAAAACGCAGAAAATCCTGTGCATTTCCTACACCGCATTGAAATCGGACGGTATTCATGCAAACTGCTGTGGGCGTCAAATGTTAAATTAATGACGCCCCTAAACCTCTTGCAAAGCACAGTACCAGAATCAGATTGCATGGGCGTGAACAATCCGATTCAGGTGCTGCAAAAAAAAGGGTCCTGCACCATTTTGGTGCGGATGTGGTGCGATTTAAGCCATACGAAATGAATGACTCAAATGTCACCGCACAGACATCGCATGTGATTTGCACAGGAATGTGATGTGAATCATGTGGTGTCCTGCACCGCACAAGACTAAAAGTACCGGCCTCAATCTCTTTTAAAAGTTTGTATTTAGCCTAACGTCAAATGTAATTGGTTGCAAAAAAGAATTCAGGAACTTACGCAGTTTTTGATGGAGAAATTGGCCCCATACATAATCAAGAGTCTCATCATTTTGTAACGATTTAGTCTGACTCCATCGTGCATTGGTGTATCCCCTTCCTGTGGAAAAAAATTATGTTCATATTTTTACAGAATTCAAATGCGTTGAACTGGCTTTCTGGCGTATTTAAAATGTTTGGCTTTTTTTTTTTAAAGACAGAATGAGTTACAAATTAGTTATTAATAAAAAAAAAATGGTATTTTATTTTTCATATTATTGGAATTATCGATTGCCAAATGATGTTGGAAATCAAGCTATCAGTGTAGAGAACATGGCTGTTCAGTGGGTATCTTTAGAGGTGTGTTCCCATGGGGCATTATCTGCATGGTGGTTTATTTTGCTCTCCTCTTCTTTTTTAAGTTTCCTATAACAATCCTTATACATACATTCACCTATCTGAATATTGGCCTTGAACTGTGAGAGTCTTTTTTAAAAGACGTGTTTTAGAGTATAAACTACTTTTGTAATAGGAACTTGTGCAATCAATTTATATATATTTCTCATCAATTTACAAACATGGTCATTCAGAAACATTCTAGTTATACTGCCGCCTACAGGTGGTTGGGTTACTGGCAAACAATTACTCCTCCTGTACCCAGAATGCCTCCATTTTTTTGTGCTCTAGGAGCTTGGATGCCTTTCCTTCAGATTTCGTAAAAAAGTCTATTTTTACACTAGACTTCCCTGTTTCCTGGAATTTTTCTTTTCAGTGATTTTAACTTTAAATATTGCTCACTACAATGATGCTTAAAGCTGTTGTAAACCGCAGTTGGTGAAAAAAAAAAAAAAACACCTGTAAGGCTATTGCATAATTATGGAATACTTCCCTTAGAACAAAGCTCTTCCATGGCACGCTGTCACCGCTGAGAGGGCTGGCATGTTCCCCCAGTTTTTCTTCCGAGTTCGCATGCTTCGGCTGTGTGATTGTCCGGAGCCACGATGACGCCACAATGACATCACTCCTGCGCATGCACGCAGGAGCCCTCAGTTCTGGCACTAAGCTCTGAAGTTCTGGCAAGGTATGCTGGACCTTCAGAGTGCAATCACCAGTGATGTCACTGGCTGCATGCAGGGTGAATATCTCCTAAATGGTTTAGGAGATATTCATGTTACCTTATTATAGACTTACCTGTAGGTAAAATAACATAGAAGGGTTTACTACCACTTTAAGCCAGTTTCACTATAGCCCCAGTCTGGATTGGCATTTCCTTGGCCTAACTTTGGAGGCTGTACCCAGGCCTGCCGACATGCATGGCTAGCCTGGAATGTGACCTTCAGGCACTGGGCTCTACATTGTGGTGCTTTCCAGACCGGAGTGTACTGTCTTAGCTGGAACCACGTTTTGGGTCCAGAAAGGTGGTGAAGTCCCAGTGTGTTGGTGGTCAGATATAAATTATAGGGCAAAGTTTCCCAAACCTGCCATCACATTCCATCAAGGGTATGTGTTTCAAAGGTAACCTTACTTGAAAGCTGGCATGTACTATCTGTAGCGTAATTTACTACTGTCTGTAACTTTCAAAGATAAGTTTTTGAAACCCTTTTTTAGGGTGTTTTGTACAACCTGAATTCCAAAAAAGTTGTGATACTTCCAAAAAAGTTGTGATACAGTGTGTTTCTCAAATCTCATAAACCCATATTTTACTCACAATGGAAAATAGAAAACATATCAAATGTTTAAAATGAGAAAATGTACCATTGTAAGAAAAAAATAAATGTAGTTTTGAAATTGGCTGGAACACTTCTCAGAAAAGTTGGGACAGGACCGTGTTTACCACAGTGTAGCATCCCCTCTTCTTTTAACAACACTCTGTAAAGGTCTTGGAACTTAGGAGACCAGTTGGAGTTTTGGGAGAGATATGTTTTCAATTTTTGCCTGATATAGGCTTCTAATTGCTTAACATCCAAGTCTGAGATTTTTTTTTAAGTATACAACAGTCATTCTTACCCGATCTTTGGCATTTAAATCAGCTTCACATGCAATGAGATGTTCTGCGCACTCATACTTTCCACATCTGACTGCTACGTGGAGAGGAGTACTGAACAGCTAGAGAAACGGAGATGGAGATCATTCAGTAAACTGTACATGGGTCTGTGCAGTTAGGTAAAAATAGCTGCTTGAGTATATCAGTAGCTCATGAGTTTGTGAATATATAAATAACTTCATATGTAAACCAATAAGCTTTCATTCTGAGGGATCTGCTATTTCAACTGTAACACTCTGTCAGAGAACATATTTCCTATTTATATTAGCATATCGTACAGGCCGTTATCTCTAAAATAAAACTTGCTTTCCGCAATAAGGCCTTGTCCACACTACTTGTTAACAGTCATCATATTAGATAAGACCTAAGGTAAGATAGAAGGTTTTTCAAAATAATTTGATGCACTGTAACCGACTAACAGCAAAAGTTTGTTCTTTTTCAGTTGGTTTGGTGCGTGTTTTTTTTTTTTTTTTTTTATGATTTGGATGAAGTGTTGAGTCTAAATTACTGTCAGGATTTTATCACTGTCTGTGTCCCCATGCAATTAACCGCTTAGCCTCTGGATTTAACCCCCTTCATGACCAGGCCATTTTTTTGATACAGCATTGAGTTTACTTTAACTGACAATTGCACAGTCGTGCGACTCTGTATCCAAATAAGACTTATGTCCTTTTTTCCCCACAAATAGAGCTTTCTTTTGGTGGTATTTAATCACCTCTGCGGTTTTTATTTTTTGTGCTATGAACAAAAAAGGACATTATTAGACCTGCTATAAAACATATCCAATAAAAAAACTGAAAAAAATCTAATTTCTTCATAAATGTAGGGCAATATGTATACTGCGACATATCTTTGGTAAAAAAAAATCCCAATCAGCGTATATTGATTGTTTTGCGCAAAAGTTATAGTATCTTCAAAGTATTAGATATATTTATTTATTTTTTTACTAGTAATGATGGCAATTAGCAACTTCCAGCGGGACAGCGATATTGCTGCAGACATTCTGACAATGACACTTTTTGGGGACCAGTGACACTAATACAGTGATCAGTGCTAAAAAATATACACTGTCACTATACTAATGACACTGGCTGGGAAGGGGTTAAACATCTAGGGTGATCAAAGGGTTAACTGTGTGTATTTTTGTGAACCGTGGGAGGTGACACAAACTCCACCCCTTCTCCCGTCAGAATGGTGACCTGCCCTGTTTACATAGGCCGATCGCAGTTCTGTCTCTTTGCCCGACTATCTTTGGGTGCCAGAGGACCCGGTTATGGGCTTCTGTTGTGTGTAATTACAGTGAAAGCGAGCCGTGCACGCCCCCTACCCAGAAGTGCGGGATCACGTGTGTATGTGTGTGTATATATATATATATATATATATATATATATATATATATATATACACATACATACAAGATCCAGGCCACAGGTGCCACCCTGTAGCAGTAAAACTGCTATAGGGTGGACGGCAAACAGTTAAAGTGCAACTAAAGACTCCTGTATGACAGTATAAACAAGTACCAAATCCAGTTGCTATGTCATGCACAAACTTTATTTTCCCTGAGTGAGCCAAACCATTCTCCCTGACACTGCAACTCACAATGTGGGGGTTTCAATAACAGAGGCAGTACTGTCATTTCAGAAAGAAGTGGTCTGGGCTAGGTGTGTCAGGTGCTAATTGACAAGCTTGTGAATCAGCGATGACCATGCTGATAGCCACATACCCTGAATCTTCTCATTCCACTGCAGAAACTGTCTGCGGGAGAGTGGCAACTCTGTTGTGAATTCAGGAGCAGTGCAGCATTGTTTCTGCAGCATTAGGTGGACGTCACTGACAGGCTCAACAAGTTTGTGTGGAACTTTACAGGGGGACTAAGAGAGAATGGAAAATGCAGAAGCGCCTATAATTGTTTTTTTTTTTTTTTGTGGGAAGCTATATTCCTACATAAAGCTGAACTCCAGTAATTCAGCCATTTTGATAAATGTGCAGCTATACTATGGGGCTTATTTACTACAGCTGGAGAGTGTAAAATCAGGCTCACTTCTGCAACAAAACTGCTTCCAGGTTTTATTGCCAAAGCTTAATTGAACAAGCTGAGGTTAGAAGCTGATTGGATACCATGCACAGCTGCACCAGATTCTGAGTACACATGCCTTAGTAAATCTATCCCTGTGAGTTAAGTCCAGCAAGGTGCATGCCACCACCTGGACTTATCTTTTAAGTTTACACCTGTGTAATCTTATTGTTCTTAGAGCCCTTGATGGGGTTCTAATGTGCCCCTGCATTTTTAAGGAGGAATGGGCTCCCTCCAGGCATGCCTGTCCTTAATTTATCCACTGTCTATATATGCGCCAACTTAAAGACTCTCAAGGTTTGGGTTACATACAGATTCAAACAAGGAAGTTGCAACTCCAGGTGATCAATCACTACAGTCCGGATGTGTTGGGTGCAAGCCACGCCTCGCCACCGATGATCAATAAGAAGAAAAGAAAAGAAGGGCTGTACACCACAGGAACGTTCCAACGATTTTATTCCAAAAACAGCAAATGACGGCCAACAAAGACAGAGTGTCTGAACCCAGGAGATGACACGTGCGTATCACACTGACCTCAGAGCTTCTTCAAACCTGGAATGTTCCTGTGGTGTGCAGCCGTTCTTTTCTTCCTTAGGTTACATACACACCGGTGCAAATAGTAGTGGTAGAAATCAGATTTCTGCTGTCGCTCTCAGCGGCTAGGTGCAGCCGTCTGCCCCATTCGCTATAATGACAGGTCACCGATGGCCACAGCTATTCGCGACTCTGCACATCCAGCAATTACCTGTGTTGATCTCTGCTGGTTGCACACAAAGTGATTCTAATACTAATACTTCTGATTCTAATACTTCATTTTGAGTTTGAGGTACATGTCAGCTATGGTGTTCAAGAAGTATAATCTACCTTGTCTCTTGCGTTGATGTTTGCTCCTTTGTTTAGTATATATTTCAGAACTTCAACACTTCCACCTCGGCAGGTCCAGTGAATTGCTGTGGATTCAAGCTGTGAACAGAACAAAAATATCCCTTTGACCAATTGGGTCCTGCTACTAAATTCAGACAGGTAAGGATACAGAATACATGGAAGATTTCAGAATGGTCAAGAATATTTGTGACTTTGGATGGTCACAGTTGACTACAGAGTAATTATTTATTCCAGGTACTTACATAGTGCCGTCAATTTACACAGCGCTTTATACATTAAACATTCACATCAGTCCCTGCCCTCAAGGAGGACAATCTAAGGTCCCTAACTCACATTCATACATATACTAGGGCCAATTTAGACAGGATCCAATTAACCTACCAGCATGTCTTTAGAGTGTGGGAGGAAACTGATGTACCTGAAGAAAACCCACACAGGCACAGGGAGAACATGCAAACTCCAGGCAGATAGTGTCGTGGTCGGGATTTAAATCAGTGACCCTTTTTGCTGCTAGGTGAAAGTGCTAATCACTACACCACTGTAAGTAATAAAAAATTATTGTATTTATTATAGTATCCTGTTTGTCAGGAGTTTCTTTACTTTCAGTACATGGAATTATATTTTGTTAGTGTGTCTTTGAAGGGAATTCTTCATCAAGCTTAATTTTTTTTTTTTTTTTATGATCAAGGCTTTTAATGATCATCATGATCATAATCATCACTCTTTCACAAACTGCATGCCTTTTTCTTGTAACAATAAAAGCCACGAGCAAAGAGTTATTTTACTCTATTTGTCCTAGTGTCCACTGTTACTAATACAGAGGGTGAGGGGAAATTCTGATTTTGAATTGACAAGAAAGGAGTTCACTTGCAAGATATTTTTTCTATCTTCCAGTGTTGTCATTGGGATAAAAAGTAAAGGGAAACTTCACCAATGGAATACAATTAATTGGCAGAGGTTGTAACCCTTCACTGCTCCACCCATATTTTTGGCGAAAAATTTGGGGAAAATGATGGCAAGAGCAGAGGTGGTCCCTATATTTCACCAGATAATTAACGAAAAAGCAGAGCAACAACTACTTTTATCGCATTATTTCTATAAATAGTCCCTTTATGTGGTGGTTTTAGTTCAAGGTACCATTCAAAATGATTTCTAGCCCCAGCCATGAGCTCTTGTAGCTGACTGTAAGTCCACATAGAAAGTAAAAACAGTGATCTCTATATACTTCATTCATACAGGATATCTAGGTATACTATGTATAGACTGCATTTTTATAAAAGAATTGTTAATTATTATTATTCAAAATTGAACGTAAATGGTTTTGGTTTAGTCAAGTTAAGGAAAATTAAATCCTACTTGGGGGATATTTTGCCTGATAAAATCAAATTAATCTGTGATTAGGGCCTTTCATTTTTTTTTTAGTCTCGTTATTTCCCACTATTTATATGAATAGCTTATTAACTACATGGAAGATTCTGACCAAGGGAAAAAGCTTTTATTGCACTTAGCAGGAGGGGGCAAAGGTAGATCGGCATGAGTCTATTATTTTCCCTTATGGCTTAAATGCCTTGCAAAATTTGGCAGCCATTTGTCAACAAAATTATAGTTTTGTAATTTAGTAATATTTTCCAGTGACCTCTCCAGCAACTGTGCTAGCTTCTCTGCTGCAGCTATTTTCATTTTTAATGACTGGTGTATTGGAAAAAATTCACATACCATGTCATGGAATTCTAGGTCTGCTCCAGCTTCAATTAACTTCTCAAGAATGGCAAGGTGTCCTTCCGAACATGCTCTGTGCAGGGCCGTGCGTCTGTACTGTTAGGAAAGACAGCCAGGTTTATAAAGCAAGTAGAGTAAACTATGCTTTTTAATGATGGACAGACAGTCTGCTAAGAACGATGTTTCAGGGTTTGATATAGAGCTCTATTTTCAGAAGATTAGTGCAATTTACAAAGTCTGGCACAAAATTGTAGGAAAAAATGCTCCTAAAACCACTTTTTATTTAAAAGAATTCACTGGTTCCTTTTAATTGATTGGTTTTTCTTTTGTCATCAGTGGTTGAGGGCCCAAGTACTCCTGTACCTTGCTCTTTTCACTTAGAAAGACATCTTTATCATTAGCATCACTTCTCCCTTGCAATTATTCTGGAACAGGGCTTCTGAGACGTATTTATGCAAATATGACATTTGATTTCTTATGTATTACCATCTTGTCTCCTTTTCATCATTTGCATATTTCCAATAAGAATATTAGTCATAATTGGAGGATGGCTGCTAGTATTTTACCTTGTTAATAAACACGCAACTACTCATTATTGTCTATTTACAGAATTATTCAGAACGTTTCCTTTTATCTGATGATCTCTCACTATGCTCTCCCACACCAAAGTTAATAGATTTGCTCCTGCCTGTCATAGTGTCTCGCTCCTCCTGCTGCAGTACAACTTTCAAGAAAGACCTACTTTCAGTGGTCATGGCAAGTTGCCAGGTCTGTGGAATCGGGTGCAGGGACTGCACTGCCAGATTCCCTGAAATATTAAGCAGGTTGGAGAGACTGAAGTTGACGCTGCTGTGCACCAACTCTTGAACATCTACAAATCTGTATTTTAAAAAGTGTAAAAGGGAACGGAACCATTACTTAGCGATATCTCTACTATATCATTTATTAAGCCACTTCTCCTCCCTGGGAGTTGCGTAATGAAAGCCATATTACAGTGACATTGGTAAGCAGCATATCTCTCAAAATACAGTATTAGCAGAATGCTCACTGACCATTGCCCAATGCTTCTAAGGAGAAACATTGCTTATGCTTTTAAAAAGGAAGATTTTATTGCTCATCGGACCATTTTCTGTTTACCAATTTGTGTCACGTTTAAATACTTAAAAAGCTGTAGCCTACATAAATCTTATACTTGAGCCCCTTGATAGTATGTCAGGATTAACCACAATGTGTAGTCATTTTTTTTTTTCTGTTATTCTTCAGAAAGATACAGAAATCCGGTCAGATCTTTCATATATGTTGGTGCTTTTCCCTTAACTTAGCATTATATCAGGTTGTACTGACAGAATTAGATCAGGGGCATGTGTACAAAGATAAATAAGGTCAGTGTTCAGTTAGTGGGATCATGTGCAGGCACCTCTGAGCTTGAATCTTCTTTGTTATAGATCACAGTTTAAATAAAATTTATACTGAAAGGAATTTGTATATTACTACTGGTGACCTTGCTCTACTGCAGGGGTCTCCAACTGGCGGCCCTCCAGCTGTTGCGCAACTACAAGTCCCAGGAGGCATTGTAAGGTTGACATTTACAAGCATGACTCCCACAGGCAGAGGCGTGATGGGACTTGTAGTTTTGCAACAGCTGGAGGGCCGCCAGCTTGAGACCCCTACTCTACTGGCTTGGAACAAGTATGGAGGAAATGAGGTATAAAATCCAGATCAACATTTTACTCCTGAGTCAGTGGCTCAGTGTTGACATCATGGGATAACCATGACAGCCAGACAGCTAGTATTTTCAGAAGAAGACACCATTGGCAACCTATATACTAATACAGAGTCGTTGCCTTCAAAGTGAAAGAACACCAGAGCATGCAGAAGTTCACAATAAAGGTAACCTGTTTTATCTAAGTTTGTCAATATCAGTATTAATTTAATTAATTAGCTGTAATCCCATATTATATTTGCCATGATCATGGCCATTCTGGAATATTATAGGGCTGTAGACATTCCTAAATTATGGAGCTTGTTTCTATTAGAACAATGATGATTTATTAAGGTAGATGAGCTTAAGAAATAAGTTTGTAGTGTGGGATGTTTACTATAATAATCTAGCTACCTCCTGTATTTAGAGCTGTTGCTGAACTGCAACATCCACCATGGATGCTCAGCTTATTGCTGCAATGCCAAGCATGATGGGCATTTTAGCTAAGTGCCAGATGAACTTCTCAGCTTTGCCAGCTCCTGCTTTAAATATTTTTTATTTTAGCATATGATATAGTTAA
Source organism: Lithobates clamitans (assembly GCA_037952925.1). Classification (NCBI taxonomy): domain Eukaryota; kingdom Metazoa; phylum Chordata; class Amphibia; order Anura; family Ranidae; genus Lithobates; species Lithobates clamitans. The sequence continues at coordinate 1,930,342 of JBBGZY010001199.1, forward strand.
CCTATAAAGATAAAAAAAAACATCCTACCTCATCACAGGCATTTGGATCTCCCCCATCTGCCAGGAATTTTTCAATGATGGGCATCTTGTTTTCTAGTGCAGCTTTTAAAAATGTTGCTTCGTCCACGTGTTCAATCTAAAAACCATATATTGTGAGTGTTACATTTTTCCCACATAATTCATTAATTTATCAGTTTATTTAAAACTTACCACTGGCTCTGGTTCTGGTTCCTTGACCACAGGTACTTTCACTTTTTTGCATCTTTTTTGTTTTCGTAGTTTTATTATAGTTTGCAGGTCTTCCAAGTTGTCTAGCTTTGGTCTTTCATCTATCTTCTTTTTGAGGAGCTAAATACAAAACAACAAGTTTTACATTATCATCAACTAGCCATTTATTGTAAAATGATTTTTCTACGCATAGCGGATGATGTCACAGCAATTAGTAGGATAAGAAGTATATCGACAGCCAATATGTTTTAACTTTTTGGGGGGGATAAAGTGGGTAAGAACTGTATATTGTTATCTCTATGTCATCACTGTGGATATTCTCTCTTTCTCATTCTTTGTCCCAGTGATCACTATTACCAGGGCTGGAAGTGAAGGAAAATCCAAGATTTGGAGTTTTAAACAGAAATGGAACTATTACGATTTTTTTTTTCAGTGACAGTCTAAGAGGGAGTATTTACCTGTCCTTGGGGAGAGTTCCTGTTGTGTCCACAGACCAGGTGACAAGAGATCTCTCAAATGGGATACAGATGGCAAAAAGAAAACCTGACCGGGATTTTAACCATTCTTTAGCCAAAATTAATAAACAAAATGTTTTGGATTTAGATATACTGTATTTTAACATCCAGCATATTTATTCAATAGGGCAAAGAGCAGTCTGCCACAACAACAAATGTGTTCATCAAATTGAGTTATTCTGTTTAAACTACTGATATTTGAAATTCTAAGTAGCTACATTATTATTACTATTATACAGGATTTATATAGCGCCCACAATTTGTGCAGCGCTTTACAACATTAGGGCAGACAGTAGTTACAATACAATAGCTCGTTAGAGCTTACAACATCTTTTGTTTTTTAAATTAATAGACCCCATCTGCTTGTTTGCTTTGCTTTTAAAATCTCTATCTTTGTTAACAGTAATCTGTAACCTATATATGTGGTAAGAAGTCTTTACATCTTCGGTCTTGTTTTTATTTCATGGAGAGATCGCTTATGTAGCTAAAGTTCATACACATTATGGTTTGATAAAATGTCAACAACTGCATCTTAAAGGATTAGTGGGGATATCCTCAGCTGATTCACCTATTAGTGTAGCATGTCCTGTCTTTTTTTTTTTGCTACAGGATGCAATATTTTGTTACTGTAGATATTCAAAGTGACATTGTAGCATGCAAACTCAACAAAAGACCTTTGCACTGGTGCCATTGGGGTTGTACATTTGCCAATTGTGACCGGAGCTTATATCCTAGTGTATTGTGATTTTTGTGTTGCAGGTCTCTCACTGTGGATTTACCTGTCAGTCAAGAGATTCCTTTATTATGCTTATGTAGGCATATGTACTGGGCTTGTTCTATGGTTTTTAGGGCTAAGCCCATAGGCCGCCTTTTATGAGTTCTTATTGCCAGACAGATTGGTTATGAATGCTTTTATCTAGACTGCTTGGTTAACAAATGACTATGACTAGACAAATTGGATATGAGTGTTTCTAAACAGATTGGTTAGGGGAGTGCGGTGCCATTGATCACATTTTAGCAATTAATCGTATTCATAAAGCTAGTATGGCTGGTAAAACTGTGCTTATTTAATCATATTGAACAAATGGCCAGTTACCACAACCTTTTGAAAAGTGAGTAGTCTATTCTTTACACACACAAATAAATGCAAAACTGTGACAATACATCCCTGCACTGTACAGATTACACACTATACAGGTAATATGATTATCAATACCTCAGCTTTGAGCTTTTTCTGCTCTGCTTGTTTCTCCTCCTCACGTTCAAGCAGTGATTTTGAAGTTGTCTTTAAATCGTCTTGTTTCTCTAGTGTTATGGCTGTTTCATATTCTCCATGCCTAAAATTTCCTGTTACAAAATCTCCAGTGTCTTTTTCTGTCCTCCTTCCAGTCACCTGTTGATTCATATGAATAAACATAAAAATCCTCACCCCATGTATATGGTAGTTTACCATTAAAAAAAAACAAAAAACCTTATATGTTGTTTGATTTGTTGGCCAACTGAAAACTCAATATACATTAAAGAACAGATGTAACATTTTCCCCAGATGACATACACAAATGATTATCTATTTACACCAAAATGATATTGGTCTTCTTTACAGTCACCTGTTGATTCATATGAATAAACATATAAAACCTTACCCCATGTATATGGTAGTTTACCATTAAAAAAATAAAAAGTTAAAAAGAAAAACTTTTTATGTTGATCGATCTGTTGGCCAACTGAAAAGTCAATATACATTAAAGAACAGATGTAAAACTTTTCCCAGATGACATATACAAATGATCCATTTACACCTAAATTAATTTGGGGAAGAAAGGTAAATTAACTACGTTCAGCCAGTTTCTCTAATCTTGGCTGTGATCAGTTAGATAAAATGTATTTCAAACTCTAAGCAAATTACGGAGAAATATAATCTAGTAAGGAAACCGCAATAATCTGTTTGGGTGAAGGACTGAGAAATAGCTCATGTCCGTTGAGAAAGGTTTTCCTCTTTTACTCATTTTTACATTTCATACAAATAGCTATTCCTCTTCTACATCAAGGATATTTGAAGATACCTTGTTGATTTGAGATACAATCCCTTTTACATTGTCATTCTAGTAGTAGAGCAGGAAAGTAATAAACATGTTCAGTACAGTTATTTAAAACAACTAACCTTCTTCAATGGGGAAAAGATATATAAAGCAGTAGAAACGTTGACCAATATCCAAGTAATAGTCATTGGCAATCATAGTTTTTTAGTAACTTAAGCAAAGGCTACTGTTTTTTATAGTGTAGATAATGTGTGAGTGGTAAATAGCAGCTCATAAATTCCATACAATATACAGAGATGGATTATGGGCTAAGGAACATCCTTGGTTTGGGTTTGCTTTCATGTTGAGATATTAGGTAGTATATTGTCACATCGTCACACTTCGAACACTAAATAACATGTATGTGTGTGTGTGTGTTTATATATATATATATATATATATATATAATGTGTATGTACTGTCCTCTTGATCTTCATTCTGAACTTACATGTATTTAAATACCTTTCTTGTTAAGAAGAAAACCTCAAAAAGTACATAAAAAGGTGTTAAGCTAGTATTAGCCTTAATTTTAAACAGGAAAAAAAATGTAAACCAGTGCAGTGAAATGTTTAGTTCACAGCATAATTACTCAGATGCAATGATTTTAAGTTTTAATAGAAAAAGAGAACAATAAACCTACCAGGTCTTCTACTTTCAGAAGCATTTTGCCTGTGGTCTCCTGCAATGTCCTTTCCCGATGTTAACCCTAATTATGACAAGTTAGTTCTACTCCAAGCCTTGCCCTGTTGTGCTTTATATACTGTGTCTCTGGCAAGGTTGAATGAGGTAATGTTCCAACCTGGGAACCAGCATCTATGGACCTAGCTCAGACACAGAGATAGGTGCTTTCTCATTCCAGACATGCTAACTAGCCAGATCTTGTGTCATGTGAGACTCTAGGAAGGGGGGGCAGGAGTAGCAATGGGCCTTATGATGAAAAAAAAAATCCCGTACACTAACCACATTGCATACCCCAGTCCATATGAAATGCGAGATGACCATTTCATTGGGAGTGACTAAAGAGCTCAGCAATGCAAGTCATTCTATCTGTACCAGTAATAACAGCTGTCTGTTGGTCTTGCACTAGTTTTGTCAACTGACAGCCTGATGACTAAAAGATGCTTGAAAGAGACTTGAATCAAAGTCCCCATGCAATAAATGAGCTGTCACTGCCGATTTGGGGCAGGGATTTCTGTTTCATTTCATGTCATGGTTGACACAAGGCTGTGGGGGAGATAGGTGGAATTCCAGTAGCATTCTATATTTGTTGTTCTGAATTTTCCTGAGAATGTAACAGTAAGCCCTGTGTCTCCTAAACTAAAAATGACAATGATGTCACTGCGACCGACCCATTTGTGTATAAATACAACAAAGATGCCGTTTTTTATTTAAAGGCTAGTAAACAAGTTGTGAATCTAATTATACACAGGCATTTATTAGTACAATATTAGAGAAGGGTCTTCTGTTGATAGAAAAAATTGCTACACGGAGGAATGGCCAAACTTATTTAAACATTTTTACTCTTGTATATATATGTTTGATAAAGGCATTGGTATGCCATAAACCAAAAGGAGTGTTTTTTTTAAGAACTGCAGAAAACAAAGGAAAAGTAAAGTATATGAAAACCAGGGGTCTCCAAACTTTCTAAACAAAGGGCCAATTTACCATCCTTCAGACCTTAAGGGGGCTGAACTGTGGCCAATGGAAATAGAAAATGCTCCGGCGTCAGTGGGAGTAAACAGTTCCAAGGATTTGTGTTCAGTGGGAGTAAAGAAATTACATAGCACCTGTGATCAGAAGGAGGAATTGTGTCCTATCATTGGTATTGGGAGCAATGGTGCCCCTTTGTTGGTGTCAGTAGAAGGAATAGTGCCCCATCGTTGGTATCAGTGAGAAGAATAGTGCCCCATTGTTGGTGTCAGTGTGCGGGATAGTACTTCTTCATTGGTATCAGTGGATAGAATAGTGCCCCATTGTTGGTGTCAGTGTGCGGGATAGTACTTCTTCATTGGTATCAGTGGATAGAATAGTGCCCCATTGTTGGTGTCACTGGGAAGAATAGTGCCCCATCATTGGTGTCAGTGGAAGGAATAGTACCCCATTATTGGTATAGGTGGAGGAATAGTGCCCCATTATTGGTGTCAGTGGAAGTAATAGTGCTCCATCATTGGTGTCAGTGGGAGGAATAGTGCTTTGTCAGCATCAGTGGAAGGAATTCTGCCCTGCTGTTGGTGCTAGTCAAAGGAATGGAGCCTTATCATTGGTGTCAGTTGGAGGAATAGTGACCCGCATTGTTTGAAGTAACAGTGCCCCAAGGGACTGATAGACAAGTAAAGGGCCACATCTGTCCCACAGGCCGCAGTTTTAGGGCCACTGGTCTAAACCCTAGCTGGATAGCATTTATCTCTGTAGAGTAGACTTCAAAAAAATGTTTGGGGGGTCACCGGGTAGAGGAAAAAAGTGAGAGGCAGCACTATAGTGTAGTATGTTGTCCTAAAATATTGTCGGATAAACAGGATATGTGTGTACTTATATCTGTAAAGTTGCTCAAAACCTATGATCGCTAACAACCAATATTAATGCACATAGATAATGTGTCTCCCCACGTAGACCTTTTGTAATGGATCACTTTCTAGGTCAGTGGTTCTCAACTCCTGTTCTCAGGACCCACTAACAGACCACATTTTAAGTATTACCTTGGGGAGATGCAGACTAGAATACTGCAATCACTGAGCAGCAAATGATATCACCTGTGATGTATTTCAGTTATCTTGCAAACCTGGCCTGTTAGTGGGTGCTGAGGACAGGAGTTGAGAACCACTGATCTAGGTATTTGGATGGGGACCTCATCAGTTGTCCGATTTCTGTCTTATTTGGCAAGCATTAAAAAAAACAGATTCAGGCTCTATGCACACTAGCGTTTTTTTAAGCTAAAAAAAGCTGGAAAAATCACTGGATGAAAACCGCAGGTAATAGCTTTTTGTAGTAGCATTTAAGAGCGTTTAGGCGCATTAGCATTTTATTGCCATTTTTGCAGTACAGTGGCACCTTGGTTAACGAGTAACACGGTTAACGAGCATTTTGAAAGACAAGCAACTTTTTTTTATGAATCCTGACTCGGTTTGCAAGTGTTGTCTGGCGAAACTAGCAGAATTCAAGCTAATGTGGTGTGCAGTACCGCATTTGACCAGAGGTGCGGGGGTGCCGGTGACACTCAGAACGATTCGGAGCTGTTCGGAAATACTCGGAAATCACTCGGAAATACTCAGTTCCCGAGTGTTTCCGAGCCTTTCCGAGGGTTGCCGAGCTGTCCCGGAGTATTTCCGAGGCTCTCCGGCGCCCCCCACCTCTGGCCACATGTGGTATTGCATGCAATAGAAGTCAATGCAGAACAAATTTTCTTTGTTTCCATTGACTTCTATGGGGAAAATCGCTTTGATATGCGAGTGCTTTGGATTACATGCATTCTCCTGAAACAGATTACAGATTATGCTCGTAATCCAAGGTTCCACTGTAAAAGGGAAAAAAAAGCTCAAACGCTATTAGTAGCATTTAGGAGCATTTAGCAGCGTTTCTGCTGCAGAAACGCTCCAGGAAACTCTACAAAAACAATTTTTTTTTTCTGCTCATAGACACTGAAGCTCAAAAAATGCTAATAGCCTAAATTAGTGTGCATGGACACATAGCATAACACCACAGTGAAACCTTGGATTACAAGCATAATCCATTCCAGGAGAATGCTTAACCAGGGCCCTATAACATTGGTGCAAATTGGAAAAGGACTCTTTACTTTGAGTGAAAGTAAAGAAGGACTATGTTCCATTGGGTAACAGTAGAAAAGCTCTCTCATCTTAAGATGACTATAAATGTCATTTAGTTGGTTGCAGGTTATATATGTTATTTGAATTTAAATCGCTTTACGTATTGTTGAGCAATTGTACTTGTTGCATGACTCAAACTGTAATGGAAATTGTTCCTTCCTTTACATCTCTCAATAAACACTGATTTTTTTTTTCCTATTTTTTGTGTTGCCACTGTACCCGGATGCCATTCTCACCTAGGTGAGGAAAAAATATTGCATGATATGTGACATCAGTATCATAGGAGAAATTACTATCCTCCATTCATAGAACAGTATGTAAACAGTCCCTGCACCAGATCATTGGGAAGCTAGCTGAATAATCGGGAAGAGACAGCTGGCGCCCATGACATAAACAAGAGATATGGAGGTGCAGGACAGGACCTGTGTGAGGACATCAGGGTGAGAGAGGAAGACAGCTCTGGATCCATTTGGCTTGTAAGTATCCGAAGAAATACTGCAGAATGATCACTAAGTGGGGTAAAAAAAAATATCACTTGGGAGGGTGAAGTTCCTCTTTAACCACTTCAATACAGGGCACTTACACACCTTCCTGCCCAGACCAATTTTCAGCTTTCAGCGTTCTCACATTTTGGATGACAATTACTCAGTCATGCAACACTGTACCCAAGCAAAATGTTTATATTTTTTTTCTCACAAATAGAGCTTTCTTTTGGTGGTATTTAATCACTAATGGGTTTTTTATTTTTTACAATATAAGCGAAAAAAGAGCAAACGTTTTGAAAAACAAACACTTTTATTTAGTTTCTATTGTAAAATTTTGCAAATAAGTAATTTTTCTTCATAAATTTTGGCCAAAGTTTATACTGCTACATATCTTTGATAAAAAAAAATTGCCAAAATTAGTGTATATTTTTTAGTTTGTGTGAAAGTTATAGAGTCTACAAGCAATCACTGAAAATTGATCACACCTGATCATACCTGATGTACTGATGACAGCCTATTTAATTTCTGGAGACACTAACAAGCCAGAAAAGTACAAATACCCACCCCCCCAATGACCCCTTTTTGGAAATTAGACAGTCCAGGGTATTTAGTAAGATGCATGGTGAGTTTTTTTAAGTTGTAATTTTTTCCCACGATTCTTGGAAAAATTAAGATTTTTTTTTTTTTACACAAACTTGTCATATTAACAAGGTATTTCTCACACACAGCATATGCATGCTTGCAACTACACCCCAAATATATTTTGCTACTCCTCCTGAGTATGGGGATACCAAATGGATGAGACTTTTACACAGCCTGGCCACATACAGAGGCACAACATCCAAGTAGCACCTTCAGGCATTCTAGGAGCATAAATTACTCATATAATTTTCTGAATACCGATCACATTTTTGAAGGCCCTTCATATTTCTAACACATAGCATGTACATATCAAATAACAAAAGATTACCTGTGGCTTTAGTAGTGCAGTGGTCCACTAAGGAGAGCATCCGTCCAGGCAGCTGGCAGGGATGTGGTCAGCGACAGCAAAAGCAACCGTCCAGGCAGCAGGCAGGAATACTGTCCATAGTTGGTACAGGCAGAGATACTGTCAACACAGCCAAAGCATTGGTCCAGGTAGCAGGCAGAGATGTGGTCAGCAGCAGTAAAAGGAATCATCCAGGCAGAAATACTGTCCATAGTCAGTAGAGGCAGCAGGCAGAGATATGGTCAACACAGCCAAAGTATTGGTCCAGGCAGCAGGAAGAAACATGATCCATAAAGTCCTGGGTCATTACAGGCAGCGATATGGTCAGCACACCCAAAGTATTGGTCCAGGCAGCAGGAAGGACCATCAAGCTTAGGGACAGGGGTAGAGACTTCTCCCACCCAAATCTCTTTGAAGCCTCCGGACACCAGAAAAACAGCTTTTCTCTACTGAGAACGCTATTCTGAAGCCCCTCACATATGTGAGACCCCTGTGTACTAAAGTAGAAGGGCAAAAGATCAGTCCAAGTTGCAGGCAAAAAACAAGGTCGATTAACAGGCCAAGGTCAGTGCACGGGGAAGTCAAACAAACATGTTTTAAAACGGCAGGCAAAAGGCATCGTCGTTAAACAGGCTGAGGTTGGTGCACGTGAAAGTCAAAAACGTAGTTTAAAAAGGCAGGCAAAGACATCGTCTGTAAACAGGCCAGGGTTCGTTAATGTGGAAGGTAGAAACATGGTAGCAGGCAAATGATCCGCACAGGTATTTGAAACGGGGAAATGGCAGTCTGTTAAAAATAAGGGGACCTCTTCTAACTCCTCTGCTGCACACAACATTTCTTTTGGCGTCTTTTTCCTGATTCTGTGGGGTGAATATTATAAGGAAAATGTTGCTCATGAAGTAGACTCACACTATCAGAGCGAATGCTTCCTGGGGCGGGTCCTTGCTGGTAAATCAGGGCAGTGACAATGTCTTCAATATATTTGATGTAGGTGATGGGTTGGTTTTCGGTTGATTTTTGGTAGCAGACATATGAATTAAACATGGCCATATGAAAAAGATGAAATGCAACTTTTCTATACCAGTAACGGGACTTTTGGGTTGACAAATATGGTTGTAGCATCTGGTCATTTACATCCACCCCACCATGAACAGATTATAGTCGTGAACACATTCAGGCTTTACAACGGGGCCACATCTTCTCTGAATCTCCACCAAGGTGTCATTGTGGATGGTAGAGAGGATGTGAACATCTTTCTTGTCCCTCCACTTCATGGCCAACACTTCCTCATTTCTCATAAAATGCAGATTCCCCGTTTTGTACCTTTTTTGTTAATACATTTTGTGGGAAGCCCTTCCTGTTTTTTTTTTGTTTTGTTTTTTTGAAGGTACCGCAGGCCAGGGTTTTTTTTACGGTACAGGTGACGAAAAAGGGGCAAGCTGGTATAATAATTGTCCACATATAAATTATATCCTTTTTTGAACAGGGGGTATGCCAGCTCCCAGACAATTTTCCCACTGGTTCCAATATATGTGGGGAACCCAGGGAGCTGGAGCTGACAGTCTTTGCCTTCATAAATGAGGAAGGTGTACACGTATCCAGTGGCTCTATCACAAAGTTTGTTTCGTTTTAACCCATACCTGGCTCTCTTACTGGGAATATACTGTTTGAAGTGCAACCGGCCAGTAAAGTGGATAAGGGATTTGTCCACACAAATATTTTGGTCTGGGACAAACACTTCAGCAAATCACTGAGAAAAATAATTTATTAAGGGGCGTATTTTGGCGTACTGTGAGTTATCATTAAAATGTAGGAAACGCATAATCGTGTCATAGCGTGTCCTGGACGTGACAGCAGAATATACCGGCATGGGGTTGATGGACCAGTAAGCATGCAGTTCGTTCTTCTTTGTAAGCCCCATATTTAATGTAAGGCCCTAAAACAATTTGAACTCGTCTAGTGTGAGTAGTTGCCAATGGAACATATGGGCGTAGGATGAATTGGAGTTGGAGGCAATAAATTGCTCTGCATAGAGATTTGTTTGGTCCACCATATACTGCAGCAAATCTTCAGGGAAAAACAAATAAAAATAATCTAATTGGGAAAAATTTGTAGTGTTGGGCTGCACACCTGGCTATTCGGTGAAAGGTGGAATTATACTGGACCCTGAGCTGGCAGGAAACAATAAGGGGTTTGCCAGGGCATCGGGAAGGTAGGACTGGGCCCGAATTTTTTGGGTTGGGTGTGTAATTCCATTACTTGTATTGGGATCCTCTTCCTGGGGTCTGGCACTGCTAGTGGTACGCAGGTCTTCTGATCTCGGTGCTGATCTCCGTCCTGATCTCCTTATTCTTTTAGAAAGGATGGTTTCCTTCGCTGACTCCGATCCACTACCCTCTACTGGCTCGTATTACAAACCAGAATCGGATGATGGGAGCTCCCCGCTGCTCTCATCATCCGACATGGTAAGCATGGTATATGCCTCCTCAGCTGTGAAAACTCTTTGGCGGGCCTGTGTGATGGTATTGCTGGTGGTACTGACAGGTCACTGATGGCGGGCCTGTGTGACGGTACTGATGGCGGGCCTGTGTGGCGGTACTGATGGCGGTACCGATAGCAGTACTGGTGGCGGGCTTTTGTGACGGATCCAGATGGAATTTTATTGGATGTTTACCTGGATCGTGGATGGGCTATGTCTGAGGGACACGTGCCAAAAGTGCTGCTGCTGACAAAAGTGACCGGCTGTGATTGGACGCAGCCAATCACGTGATGAACAGCCAATTTAATTAGCTGTTTACTGTGATGGGGGGTGGGCTATGTCCGAGGGACACACGCAACCACTTCCCAGCCATCCAGCCATCATTTTTCTATATGGCGGGCGGGAATTGGTTAAGTAGACTCCAATGAAAAAAGGGCATCCAAGAGGCACTGGAACTTTGATATGAGTTTAAACAAGGTAGTGAGAGGGTAAAAAACAAAAGTGTACTGGCCCAGGTTAGGCTGCTCACAACAGGCAAGGCTCACCTACTGGGGGTACTCCAGCAGGTTACCAGGAAAAGACGTGGATATATGAGCGCTTTATAAAAAGATATGAGTTCAAATTTGTTTAGTGATGAGGTTTTAAAAGACATCCAACATATTTCGGGGTCAAAAAAGGTCCCCTTTCATCAGGGCTTCAGTTAAAATGAGAACCGTGAGTGGACTGAAAGTAATGCTTTCCATTTTGAATCTGTGCAGGAAAGTTGATTCCTGACCAGCAATGTCTGCATCAGCAGTCAAAATAAGAAGCTTCTTATTTTGACTGCTGATGCAGACACTGCTGGCCAGGAATCCTAATCCAGCATCACAATACTGTGATGTATATAGTAGTCCCAACGTTGACTGTTAATTACTTGGGCATCTCATAAGTTCCCATTCCCCATCCAAGTTTATTCTCCCTCAATAAAACACTAAAACAAGTGTAAGGACTGCTTTCATATCTCTGAATTAGTGAAATGTGTTTGCCTGGCTGGGGCAGGGTGACAGACAAACCACAACACTCAGCAGCTCCTACGGGGGTACCGCTACAAACATTTCACCAATAAATGAATTTGGACTCCTATCTTTTGGTATGGTGCTCCTTCCATATATGCATATTCCTCTTTAAGTCAACCTTTTCCTTTATTTTCACCAAACCTACAACTGCTTCAGCTAGGGAAATTCTTGTATGGGAACTGCTATTTCTGTATTGTTTTTTTTTAAGTGGCTTGTTCCAAGGCTCTATTAGCTCATCGGTGTGTAAGTGACCAAGAACTGATAGAAACCATGAAAGTCAGTTGCTGACAAATTACAAGAAATTTAAAAAAGGCATAAGATCAGATGTAAACACTATTAGGCTTAATGTACACGGGATGTTTTTACAACCTCTCCTGAACTATTTAACTTGGCAGATAGTAACCCAAGTCTAGAACGTCCATTTTGCCGCGTTTACATGCTGCGTTTAGCAGCGTTTGAAAATTTTTTTTTCCCTGTAAACAAAACGCGGCTAAACGCGAGTTACCGCATTTAGAAGAGTTTAGCGCTTGAAATGCCTCTAAACTCAGCGTCTGAACTCATTTTTTTGCTTTACAAAAAAGGCCTCTAAACTCAACTGCCTAAAAACGACATTAAAGGAACCTGTGTACATGTACTGATAAGATAACATTGGATGAGTTCAGGGGCAGCTGAAAAAAGCAGCCAACTGCCTCAGAACGTCCGTTTACCAGCAGCAGTGTACATGAGGCCTTAGCTTCAATGTTCATTGGATGCACAACAGATATCCATAATAGCTATGTATACAATGATGCCACAGTGCTGAAAAATAACTGAAGCAATGCAGAGAAATAGTTTTTAAATCCATAATATTTTCATATTTGGTGAAGTTATATAGTACTAAGAGGGCTGAACACTGAAAATATATTTTCAACGTGATCATGGAAACCACAAGCCAACAGCCGCAAGGGCTGTCTGTACTTGTAGTTTTCATATTCACAGAACACTGTGAATGAATGACACAGCCGGGTGGGCAGAGCCCCACACAGCCATTTTTTAAAAAATTGTGACAGTGAGTGGGGGGGAGAAGATTCCCCGCTCACTGTCAAGATGGGGGATCGAAGAGGTGTGGGGGCTGGTGCATCTGTATATGCACCTAAATATGGGTGTAACATGTGACAAAAGGTGGACTTATCCTTTAAGGTGGTCCAAGGCCTCTGCTGCAGCTCTAAAAATGTTAGTGATGAGTGGGTTACTACTGAGCCAGAGACCTCCAACCTTAAACAGGCCATACATGATACATTTTGGTCTTACAATCTTAATTTTTCCTATGAATAAATTGGCAAATAACTTTCTTGACTTGAGACTATTCCCATTTAGTCACTTTGCTTTGATCTCAGGCTAGGGCCACACACAGGGGATTTTTAATCTCGGACTGAAAAAAAATCTCTTTCGCAAATCGCTCTTGTAGGCAAGAGATTGTTGGCTGATTGTTGAATTCATTTTGTAAGATTTGCATATGGGGTATTCATTGAGTTGAAAAAAAAAATAAACCACTCAGAATTTCCTAAATTTTTTCAATTGTTGAGCGAGTAATCTCCTAGGTGGCACTCAATCTCTAAAATAATTTCTGCCACATACCTTAATTGCAGCATTGTGGGAAATTGATCATTTTATCACACTTCTGAAAATCTCCTGTGTCGCATCTCACATTAAGCCTTGGTTCACACTGACTGCAGGAATGAAATCGTGCGAGTTCAGCTGAACTCACACGATTTCATTCCCGCATGTCAGTCCTGATTTTGGTGTCGATTTCAGAGACATCTGTGCAGGTTTCTGCACAGATGTCAATGGAAATCGCACACCGAAATCGCCAAAAGTAGTACAGAAACTACTTTTGGAAATCGGTGCGGCGTCGTACCAATTAGGACGGTGCCATTGTTGCCGATATGGCATGTAATTTGACATCTGTTTGCTTGTAATTAGTATGTGTGTATAAAAGGTCAATGAGTTTCTGGACTCCTGACAGAACTTTGCATCTTTCATCCAGTGCTGCACTGACATTTCTGGATTCTGAGTCATGGGGAAAGCAAAATAATTGTCAAAGGATTTGCAGGAAAAGGCAGTTGAACTGTATAAAACAGGAAAGGGATATAAAAAGATATCCGAGGAATTGAGAATGCCAATCAGCAGTGTTCAAACTCAAGAAGTGGAAAATGACAACGCAGAGGTGATTATGATCATTGGATCATTCGAGTTTGCTTCCAAGCACTTTCCTATGGCCTCAGACCCATCTGGTAAGGCAAGTGTGGCAATCCTCATCAAACGATCCTGCCCGATCCAGGTTCTTTCATCCTAACAAGACCCCCATGGTTGGTTCATACTCCTAAATTGTAGTCACCTGAACACCAATTTTTACTTTGGCTAACATATATGCTCCAAATGTAGGACAAATCAGTTTCCTTACAACTGTTTTTGAGAAGTTTCACTCCTTTTCTCAGCCTTTCATGATTTTGTGAGGCGACTTCAATGTATGCATATCCCCGACCAAGGATAGGTGAGCCTTATTCCAAGACACCCCACGGATGGCTACTCAGAAGCTATCTGCTTCTTTTCGTAAATTAACTAGATCACATAACCTTTTTGACACCTGGAGGGTAAGACATCCCACCCAGAAGAGTTATACGTTTTACCCCCCCCCCCCCCATAAGCTATATTATAGATTAGATCATTTTTTCATTACGGCCCCTCTTCTCCCTTATGTAGTCTCCTCTGAGATAAGTCCCATCACTTGGTTGGACCATGCTCCCATTGAACTCGACATTGTTTTGACGGCTCCAAACCCCAAGAAATGCCACTGGCATCTTAACGATTCCCTGATCAAAAATTCGGTATCCCACTCGCAACAGAAATTGACTGAATTTTTTCAGTTAAATGATGGGTCAGTTGCGGAAATTTCCACCTTTTTTCAGAGGTGAGATTCTGCCAAATTAAAAATTTACCTTGTTGCTCAATTGCAGACTGCAGAGATGCAGTTACTTGAATCCCCCACGGTGGAAAGATTGAGAGCTGTTACCTCAATCCGGAATCATATTAAATCATCTGATATGAATAGAATTTCTAAATCTATTTTGTGAGCCAGGCAAAAATTTTACGATTTTGCAAATAAGCCACATAGGTATACTAGTCAATAGGCTAAAACCACGTCCCTTCCTGTCCATACCTGACCACTTGATGCAGTTAAATGGTACCCCTACATATTGAGATATGTCTAAGGTATTTGGTGACTTCTATAAACAGCTATATAATTGCTTAAGCTCTGACTTGACTTCCCAATTCTCATAGTCGAAGTTTGATGATTTCATGTCCTCCCTAACATTACCCAAACTGTCCACTGAACAAGTCTCTACACTTAACGCCCCAATCACCACGGAGGAGATAGCAGAGGTGATCAAAAATTTGCCGGCTCACAAATCTCCAGGCCTGCATGGTCTCCCTTACATTTATTACAAAACCTTCTCCCCGACTCTAACATCCTATTTACAGTCCCTATATTACTCTCTCCTTAAGGGTTCTATCCCACTCACAATTTTTACATGCACATATAACAGTCATCCCTAAACTGGGTAAAGATCCCGCACTGCCAGACAACTACCGCCCCGTTGCTTTATTAAATTCGGACTATAAGATCTTTACTAAAATATTAGCCAATAGACTCTCACCCCTACTGACAACTTTGATCCATAAAGACCAAGTGGGGTTTGTCCCAACAAGACATGCAGGGGACAACACGAGAAGATCCATAGACCTGATAGACTTATTGACTAAAACTAAACAACCCGCTATTGTTTTAAGCTTAGATGCACAAAAAGCTGTCGACCGTTTAAGCTGGCTATTTATGTTCGCGGCCCTACAAGCCCTGTATTCTCACCCCACCTCTTAGGTTCAGATGTCCTCCTATATGTCGCAGCGGTTCACCCTTAGTATGGCACCAGACAGGGGTGTCCTTTGTCACCCCTGTTGTTTATATTGAGTCTCAAACCTCTTGCATTGGCCATTAGATCTCACCCCGATATCCGGGGGGTCCCGCTGCGACAACAGGACTATAAACTGTCACTTTTTGCTGACGACATCTTACTGACTCTCACCCACCCCGACATCTCTTTGCCTTTCTTACACGACACTTTATCCACCTTTGGCTCTCTGTCAGGTTTTAAAATTAACCAGTCCAAAACGGAAGCCCTACCTATCAACATCACCCCAGACTTGCTCAGCTCCTTACAAGGCAGTTTTAAATATCGATGGTGCTCGTCTACGCTAAAATACCTAGGCATCCATCTAACCGCCTCGTATTCTTCTCTTTATCAAGCCAATTTTCCACTTATGTTTGCAGAAATAACCAGACTCCTGACCCTCTGGTCCTCTCTCCCTATCTCTCTCCTTGGCAGAATCAACGTTCTCAAAATGTCAATTCTACCCAAATTACTCTACTTATTTGAAACATTGCCAATCCCGATGCCAACGTCGCAACTGAAGAGCCTCCAGAGAAAATCCCTTAATTTCCTATAGAATAAAGCCTCCCATAGGATTGCTCATTCAGTAGTATTTGCTCTTAGAACTAAAGGTAGTCTGGCTAAGTCTTATAAGTATTATAGTACTATTATGCATCTCACCTCGGTACTGACTGAATTTCTAGGAAAGCTCCAAATAGATGGGCTGAAATCGAAATAGGGATCACTGTCCCAGTACATCCTTGCTATATGTTATGGCCTTCCTCAACTAACTTTAGGCCCAAATTGAGATCCCTTTGTCTAGCCCTGATGCTTTTCACCCTATCTATTTGGAGGAAATGTGCAGACCAGTTTTCTCTCTCCTCCCCTTGCTCTCCATTCCTGAATGTACTTTTGGAATGTCCTACTTGTCCTACTTGCGAACACTCCCATAGACTCAAGCGAGGATTTTTCAGTTGCGACATCTGGTAGACCCGGTTACACGTAAACTCCTGTCCTTCCCAGATTTACAAGCAATACATGAACTCCCTGCATCCTTGTTGTTCTCATACATACAATTTAAACATTTTTTCCTCACTAACTCGCCCTCACTATCTCTGGAGAAGCCCACAGATTTTGGGATTTTATGTGCCAATGGCCCTTATGAACCCAAATTGATCTAATCCATATATAAAATTTTACATGAGACTCCCCTTCTAACGGATTCCACACATAATTACATGAAAAATGGTCCCAAATTTTGCACCGGCCAATATAATTATTAGATTGGGGAAAAATTTGGGAATCATCATCAAAAATCTCACGATGTGTAGCACAGAAGGAAACAGCCATTAGGATACTATTTTTTTGGTATAGAACCCCTGACTTACTACATGCCCATAACCCCACTATTTCTAATCTATGCTGGAGGTGTGGTAAGTCTGTGGGCTCTCATTTTCATATCTTTTGGGAGTGCCCTGTCATTAGCCCTTATTGGACTGAGATTCAGAATCTTTTACAAAAATTATTTTCTAAACCCATTCAATTGAATCCTATACACTTCCTCTTAGGCCTTCCTATCTCGGGTGTCTCTAAAGCATTACAGAAACTTGGGTCCTTTATACTTTTGGCAGCGAAAAGAACCATTCCTAGGCATTAGCTCTCTACCTCCCCTCCCACCTTCCACCACTTTCTTTCTATTGTAGCCGATATTCATAGGATGGAACATCTGAGTGCAAAGATCGATGGTAACTTACACTTATTTGGATCTATAAAGGAGATATGGAAAGCCTGGGATGATTCAGTATACCCTCTTGAATCCGATAACCATGCAACCTTATTAGCCCCCCAGTAACCTCATCTGAATATCCTTTATCTTTATGTTCTAATTTAACACATAGTTTTCTAAATTAAGTTTGATTTATGATACGGTATGGAAATTTTGCTCAGCTGATCAAATGATGGAAGTCGCTTTTACTTACCCATATCTGTATCTTTGTTAAGCTCTATTGGTTTGTTTATATATTGTTCTGTATTGTTCTGTAATTTCAGAAGTTGAAATGTCTTACCTTTTGAATCACATGATGCAATGTCTTATAATTGCTATAAATAAACAATAAAAAAAAAGTGGAAAATGAGGGGTTCCGTTGAAACCAAACCACGGTCAGGTAGATCAACTAAAATTTAAGCCACAACTGCCAGGGAAATTTTTCGGGATGCAAAGAAAAACCCACAAATAACTTCAGGTGAAATACAGGACTCTCTGGAAACATGTGGTGTGGCTGTTTCAAGAGGCACTTGAGGAAAGATGGGCTGCATGGTCGAGTCACCAGAAGAAAGCCATTACTACGCAAATGCCACAAAGTATCCCGCTTACAATACGCCAAACAGCACAGAGACAAGCCTCAAACCCTTTGGCACAAAGTCATTTGGAGTGATGAGACCAAAATTGAGCTTTTTGGCCACAACCATAAACTCTACGTTTGGAGAGGAGTCAACAAGGCCTATGTTGAAAGGTTCAGAGGTGGATCACTAATGTTTTGGGGATGTGTGAGCTACAAAGGCACAGGAAATTTGGTCAAAATTGTTGGCAAAATGAATGCCGTATGTTATCAAAAAATACCGGAGGAACATTTGCATTCATCAGTCAGGAAGCTGCGCATGGGATGTACTTGGACATTCCAACATGACAATGATCCAAAACACAAGACCAAGTCGACCTGTCATTAGCTACAGCAGAATAAATTGAAGGTTCTGGAGTGGCCATCTCAGTCTCCTGACCTCAGTATCATTGAGCCACTCTGGGTACATCTCAAATGTGAAGTTCATGCAAGACAGCCCAAGAATTTACAGGAACTAAGGCTTTTTGCCAAGAGGAATGGGCAGCTTTACCATCTGAGAAGATAAAGAGCCTCCTCCACAAATACTACCAAAGACCTCAAGCTGTTATTGATTTTAAAGGGGGCAATGCATGGTATTAAGAACTGGGGTATGTAAACGTTTGATCAGGGTCATTTGGGTAGTTTATGTTGCCATTAGCCCGGGTTCACAAATGTGCGTTATGAATTGAAGCTCCGGTTTCACTGCAAAGATAAAAATCAGTTGTTCAGAGGTTCCTCTGCATTTTAGCTGCAGATCAGTGAGCAGGGAGAGGAGGGAGAAGGGGGAGGTGTAGTGAGGAGAAGGAGAGAATTTGTGTTTAGAATGGAATGCATCTGCGAATCAGATGCGTTCCCATAGAAGATAATGGGCTTGTAATTCGCACCGCAATGCCCAGAAAACGCACACGTTTTTTGTGCAAAGCGCAGTGCGAATGCAACGCACATATGTGAACCAGATGCATTCAAATGAATGTATTTTAAAATGTCCTGCAAATTGGATGCTGTGTAAGCCGCATCTAATTTGCATAGGTGTGAACGGAGGCTAAAGAGTAAACACAGTTGATTGATAATAAATGGCTTCAGCCAAACACTAACCATGAGTGAAAGAAAAGTTTTTGTGTTATCATTCATATTCTCTGAAAAATGGCCAAGAAATCATAAATTCTGCCAGGGTATGTAAACTTATGAGCACAATTGTGTGTGTGTGTATATATATATATATATATATATATATATATATATATATATATACAGTATTCATGTGACATATAAACCTTGTTTTCAGTTGCTTTGACAAATTTAAAACGTTACAACAACAAGAAGGGACAAAATAGCATGTGTCTGTAAAAACGTAACATTTTTAAATAATGAAATGCTATTGTCCCAGGGCCTAAAATATCCTTGGACAAAGATGCATTTGTTTTGGCACTGCTGGTCATAATTGCCTTGTTGCATCATATCTGGGCTATTCATTAGCTATTTAGAGCCCAGTAGGTCACTAGTGTGAGTAATGATTTTTACTGACATGTCCTACCTGCTGAAATGCTGTACATATATAGAGAAGACATGAAATATTTCTTACTACAGGTGTAATCTTTAAACTTTGTTCTAGAGTTACATAGTTTAACATGCTCTACATACTATATGGCTACAGTTTCTGGTCTTGGGACTGTTCCAATGTTGGAAGCAGCAGGGGCTGTTCACTGGAGAGATGGCAGGAATGTAAAGGAACACCTACTGTAACATCACATGTTGCATGTCCTATGCCCAGTAAATGACGCACACTTTTACTAATTCATGAGTAATGACTGCTCAAAGCACCTTGGTATATGGTAACAGGATGAGCTAATGTACCCTTTCCAAAAAAGAATAAGCTAGCATCGTCTGAGGTATAGTTAGTGGGACAAATGTACTGCTATGCAGCGGTTTGTGAGTAACCTTTGTGGGTCTCACTGTATACTATACTATACTATACTATACTATACTATACTATACTATACTATACTATACTATGTACGGTGGCCTATGGCAACCTAGTCTTGCATGACCAATAACCCTGCTGCTCTTTGTGGTTTATGAAGTAACCCTTGTCAGTTATCTCTGTATATGCTGTTTGCACAGCAGCCTGTAGTGACTTGGCTACGCATGGCCATTACCCTACTGCTTTGTAGGAGCCTGTGAGTATCTCATGTTCATATAGTTATTTTATGTATATCATTTGTACAGTAGTGAGTGAGTCACTAAAGGTCATTAACTCCTGCTGCTCTGAAATACCCTATGAGTGACTCTGGTGGTTCCATCCCACTGGTATACTGTCCTCACAGTGCCCATGGTGAAGTCGTCACAGGTGATCTTTAATTCCACCTGCCTCATGGATGATCCATCAGTAGCTCTTGCTGGCAACGTCTCTCATGCACACTGCTTGTGGCCCATGGTGACCTAGTCACAACGGCTCTTGACCCTCTTGTTTTGGATTGTCAGTGAGTGTATCATGCGGGTACAGTTTCACCTACATACTGTTTTGCATGACCACCCAGGGTGCCTCAGCCACAAATGGCCTTTCCCTCCTCCCGGTCAGTAGTTGGTCCATAAACTACCCTTGCAGATTATGTCTGCCTTTCTTACTTTTTTGTGTAATGGCCTAAGGTGGTGTGTCTGTAACCCTTGCTGATACTATGTAACTTGCATAATGTTTGTATGCTGGCCTACGATGAACCGTGCCAGGCCATTTACCTTCTGTTCTGCCATGGGTCCTTGAGTCATCTTTTTGTTGCCAACTCGCTGATGGGCTGTTGTAGTACAGTCTGTGGTGCCGTGGTCATGGGCAGTCTTTGTACGAAGGGCCTCGGTCATCTATCCCTCAGCTGGACACCACCTTGTTGGTGTGGTCTAATAAATATATATATATATATATACACACATACACACACACATCTTGGCCATTTTTCAGAGAATATGAATGATAATGGTTACTGTTTGGCTGAAGCCATCTATTATGAATCAACTTTACTCTTTTTAAATCATAATGGCAACAGAAACTACCCAAATGACCCTGATCAAAAGTTTAAATACCCCAGTTCTTAATACCATGTATTGCCCCTTTTAAGCTTGAAGTCTTTGGTGGTATTTGTGGATGAGGCTCTTTATCTTTTCAGATGGTAAAGCTGCTCATTCCTCTAGACAAAAACCCTCCAGTTCCTGTAAATTCTTGGGCTGTCTTGCATGAACTGCACGTTTGCGATCTCCCCAGAGTGACTCAGTGATACTGAGGTCAGGAGACTGAGATGGCCACTCCAGAACCTTCACTTTATTCTGCTGGAGCCAATGACAGGTCGACTTGGCCTTGTGTTTTGGATCATTGTCATGTTGGAATGTCCAAATACGTCCCATGCACAGCTTCCTGGCTGATGAATACAAATGTTCCTCCAGTATTTTTTTGATGACATACTGCATTCATCTTGCCAACAATTTTGACCAAATTTCCTGTGCCTTTGTAGCTCACACATCAGCGATCCACCTCCATGTTTCACAGTAGGAATGGTGTACCTTTCATCATAGGCCTTGTTGACTCCTCTCCAAGAGTAGCGTTTATGGTTGTGGCAAAAAAAGCTAAATTTTGGTCTCATCACTCCAAATGACTTTGTGCCAGAAGGTTTGAGGCTTGTCTCTGTGCTGTTTGGCGTATTATAAGCTGGATACTTTGTGGCATTTGCATAGTAATGGCTTTCGTTTGGCGACTCCACCATGCAGCCCATCTTTCTTCAAGTGCCTCCTTATTGTGCATCTTGAAAAAGCCACACCACATGTTTTCAGAGAGTCCTTCATTTCACCTGAAGTTATTTGTGTTTTTTTCTTTGCATCCCAAACAATTTTCCTGGCAGTTGTGGCTGAAATTTTAGTTGGTCTACCTGACTGTGGTTTGGTTTCAACAGAACCCCTCATTTTACACTTGATTAGAGTTTGAACACTGCTGATTGGCATTCTCAATTCCTTGGATATCCTATTATATCCCTTTCCTGTTTTATACAGTTCAACTACTTTTTCCCGCAGATCCTTTGACAATTCTTTTGCTGTCCCCGTGACTCAGAATCCAGAAATGTCAGTGCAGCACTGGATGAAAGATGCAAGCGTCTGTCAGGAGTCCAGAAACTCATTGACCTTTTATACACACACACACACACTAATTACAAGCAAACAGATCACAGGTGAGGATAGTTACCTTTAATAGCCATTCAAACCCCTTTGTGTCAACTTACGTGCATGTTATCAGGCCACTTGTGATCAGGGTCATTTGGGTAGTTTCTGTTGCCATTATGATTTAAAAAGAGTAAACACAGTTGATTGATAATAAATGGTTTCAGCCAAACACTAACCATGAGTGAAAGAAAAGTTTTTGTGTTATCATTCACATTCTCTGAAAAATGGCCAAGAAATCATAAAACCTGCCAGGGTATGTAAACTTATGAGCACAATTGTGTGTGTATATGTATGTATATATATATATATATATATATATATATATGTGTGTGTGTATATATATGTATATGTACTGTTGGCTATCTCTGTGCAACAGCTTGCCTTGTTGGCAACCTTTGTGTGAATTGCGATCAGTCTGAATCATCCTCTACTCCTACAGCTTCTGTTTAGCTGAAGTCAAGGTGAAGTTGTACAGTATCTCTTCGGATGAGTTGGTACTTGAGGTTTTGTCTATAGGCATACCATAGTTATTGCATTAGCTGTTCTAGGCTAACCTGAGTCCTGGGAAGGCCTCCCCTCACTACTAACCCCAGCACTTTCAGACATGCTAGGTCAATCAATTTGACTCCATATGGGGAACTTTATAGCCTCTGTAAAACTTGTGGAATGCCTACTGAATGTCCCCATTTTTTCCAGCACTTCTACGTTTCTTGCATTGTTTTGCTGGAGGTTCTCACCCCTTTGATAAGTGTTGCCCTTTCTTGGGCCTGTCCACTGCACCTTGGGTTTTCCAAGGTGCTTGCTCCTGTTCATGCTCTGTTTTGACAGTGGGATATTGGACGACCTTCTTCTGAAGGCATGGTTGATTCAGGCTTGGTCAGCCAATATCCACCGGATTGCGCAGACCCTGCTGAGATCCATGCAGACCCTAAATCTGACACTTTACAAACGATCTCCGAAAAGTGAGCATTTCCATGTTTTAGCTGCTTATACACAAATTAGATTAAAATTATTATTTTATTATTAGTCCAGATCAAATTAACTTACATAGCACACCATACATTTAAAATCAATTCAAACAAATCTTTCCTGCCTTCATGCCCTTATGACTCAGATATAACTTTGTACTTAATTGTGCAAGACCTATCCAGTCCCCCAATGTGACAAGACATACAGTATATGTATACAGTATGATCCAGATATTTCACAGGGGTACACAATTGCAACCATACTAACAATGATACCATGTAAGAAACCAGGTGCACTATAGTGTAGTAATGCATTCCAAGTTAACTTATCCATTTTAAAGTTGAATGTCTCTTTGGTATAGCAATTACCACCCATATTGGAGCTCCAATAACTAGTCCTGGCTTGAATTGGAATTACTGTCCCCTTACACAGGCGGTAGTCAATTTTCTCTTTAGTTCATCGTTGGACACAGTGCTCCGTTAATAGTGACTATAGGGTTATATCGCCCTCTCTCGCAGGGTCGCATACGACCAGGCTCTGGTCCGAGTCGCAGCGTCCCCCTGGCTAACAGCTCCCCACTTCGGTGGCAAGGGGTTCTGTCTAGAGCGACACTCACATCTATTGTCAGGGCTGGGCTCAGCCCTTCCTTCTCAAAGCTGGCCTCTCAGCTATCGGCTAATTGTCAGCTCCTATCTCTCCACAGTGACTCACCTGTTGATGATATCCTGCTTGCCAGTCCTGCCTACTTAAGACGTCCGGTCCTGATGATCTCTACCTACACCTTGGTCACGTCTCGAGAGACGCTCTCCTGTGTTCCTGTTAAAGACTTGCTTGGCTGACATTCCTTCTGGCTCCAGATCCTGCTTGCTGTTCTACTACGCTCATCTCCGGCTCCCTGACATTTTGGCTTGTCTGACTATCCGTTCTGGTTCCTAAACTCTGGCTATGTTTTGACTACGTTTGCTTTGTTTACATTTTTTTATTATTATTAAACAGTGTGTGATTTAACTGTACTTCTGTCTCAGTCTGATTCATGCTTTCTGACATCTATGGAGTGGTAAGTACAGTCCCCCTCTCCTCCTTTGTGTGGGGTGGGGTGGACGCAGGTACCTTCCAGGGGTGCGCGGACCTGCCTGTAGGTTCTTGTCCCATCCTAGATTCCTCAGTTAAGCTGGGGTCTCCCCCCTTTTTATTCATCCACTCTCTGTGGATGTTCCCTGGGGGGCTCGTGTGGGGTGCAGTACCTTTGGGGGACTGTTGGGTAGTGTAGTCAAAGTGCAGAGGGTGCAGGGCTGTCCCCTGCTGTCGGCTTCCATTTGTTTTTTCGCTAGGGAGCCTTGGGGGCGCATGGCGGCCATTTTGTTGTAGCTTTTGTCTCTGGCAATAGGGGAGGCCATTTTCCTTTGGTTTGGTCTCGGTGGCCATGTTTTTGTAGTCTGTGACATCACGGCGCCCATTTTGCGTTGGTCTGGCATGACGCTGCAGGCAGGCAGAGCTGCGCGACGGTGCCTGGGCTTCTCCCTCTCCTTTTCCTCTTCCTCCTCTCCTTTTCCTCTTCCTCTTCTCCCGCATATAGTGGACTGTAAGGGCACACATGGCGAGCTGACGCATACAGCGCTCCTCTGGCTTGGTAGTGGTGAGTCCTTGGGAGTCCCTCTCTCTGCTGGCGAGGGTCTATTTTCCTGAGTGTGGTGGGTCCATAGCGATGCCCAAATTTTTTTTGTTGCTGCAGGGTCTCTCTTATCCTTATGGAGTCTCAGGATCACATCTCCCCCATTGACCCCCTCATGTAGGCATCAGGTCCCTTGGAACCCCAGCTTCCCATTAATGCGATGACGGCAGTCCTACAGTTCTTGGTATCCCGGGTGGAGGTGGCGTGTGGGTAAAGGCCTAGCAGGAAGCGCCCTCTGCCTTCTCCTGCTCAGTCTGTCTCATCTGATTCTGAATCTGGTGCCGCCGTAGGCGAGGGACTTGATACCACATTGCCTGATCCATCCAAAAGTGGGGATGAATGAATGAATGAATGATTTGTAAAGCGCTGCAAATGCGAACTGAATCGCCTCAAGGTGCTAAATGCGTTTTGTGTTGAACAGCTTCTTAGAAGAGGAAGGTTTTGAGTTTTTTCCTGAAGGCCAGATGGTTTTCTTCCATGCGGATGTGAGTCGGAAGAGTATTCCATAGCCGAGGTCCCTGGACTGCGAATCTGCGTTCTCCCCTTGCTTTGTAGCGGTATTTGGGAACGAGGAGGAGGTTTTGTTTGGATGATCGCAGATTGCGATTGGGTGCGTAGTGTTTTATTTTCTCTCTGAGGTATTGAGGGGCGTTACCTTGTATGCATTTGTGGGTGAGGCAGAGGGTCTTGAATGAGATCCAATTCTTTACCGTTAGCCAATGTAGGCTCCTCAGGGATGGGGAGATGGACTCCCAGGGTTTTTTTCCTGTTAGCAGTCTTGCCGCCGCGTTTTGAATGGCCTGTAGGCGCCACGTCGCAGCAATGAATGAGAAAACGCTGCTGGATGCACTTGTTACTGCAGTGCGTGAGACTTTAAAATTGGAGCATGTGGCTAATCTGGCCACGGACGTGGCTGTCCCTTTTGGTACACACAAGACGACTCGTACAGCTAAGGTGTTTCCTTATCTTCCCTATTTTGACAAATTTGTCTCTAATGAGTGGGGGGCAAACAAACCAACCTTTTGTGGTCCCCAAATGTTTTGCAGTACTTTACCCTTTTGAGTAATCGCTTAAAAAATGGACCCTCCTGTTTCCAGGTTGAATAAAGCAACCATGATCCCAGTAGAGGATTCCCCGTCCTTTAAAGACCCGGCCGATAGGAAAGCAGAGTCTGTGGCACGCAGAATATTTACTATGGCAGGTTCGGCATTGCGACCGGTCCTGGCCTCGGCCCTGGTGTCTCAGACCCTAACTGAATGGGCCAAGCTTTTGTGCCAGGGTTTGGGGAATGAGCAGGTTCCCTCTACTTACAGTGATCTGGCACACCAGTTTGTCCAGGGGCTGCAGTTTAGTTGTGATGCAGCTTTGGATGCGGCTCCCTTTCTGTCCAAGCTCTCTATGTCAGCGGTAGTGATTAGGCGCCTACTGTGGCTTAAGAATTGGTCTGCAGACCAAGCCTCCAAGAAATCTCTCATCGATCTGCCCTTTCAAGGTGATCGCCCCAAGGCTATTCTGGATGACATCATTAAGGGTCTCACGGCCCTTTCCTGCCACAGTCTAGGAAAGGGAAGGAGCCTCGTTGCAAACGTGGGCCCTCCTTATCAGCCCATAAAAAATTATTTTGTGCTTTCGGGACTGCAGATAAGGGAAATAGATCTTTCAAGTCTTCCCCGGGATGTTCCAAGCAACCTTGGTCTGGTAAGCCTAGAGCTGGCTTCTCCGGTCCTGCAGACAATACCCCTTCAGCGTGAAGGTCTGCCCTCACCCATAACTGGGGTCGGGGGACTTCTTAGCTGGTTTCCGGCTTTGTGGACCTCTTTCATGTGCATCAAGGGGATCCTTTTGGGGGTACCAAGGAACGGGGGCAGGTTTGGTCCGTTTCAAGGTTTTTAAGCCTTGAGTCTCCTTGTGCGAATATAATTCCTGCAAAGGTTCAGGTGATGAACAAACTACCCAAAGTCCCCCCTATCCCTGTCCAGGAAATTGAATCACCTAGGTCTGACTCTGGATTTAATGTTGACCAGGGTGGTCCTTCTTATGGTCAGACTTTGGGAACCACAGGCTGTGATTCGCCGGCTGCTGTCACGCAGACAGTCTTCTCTCCCAACTTGCATACAGGTTCTGGGCCTGGTGGTGTCCACCTTTTAAGGTAGTTCCATTTGCACAGGCCAGTACGCGGCTCTTTCAGCAGGTTCGGTTCAACAGGAAGATACCGAGGTTCGTGGCGAGGTCACGGGTTCCTCTGGTGGACACCGCATTCGTCCTACTATTATTATTATTATACAGTTTACGCAACGCTTTACAATGTAGAGGGGGACAGCACAATTACAGTACAGTTCAATACAGAAAGGACAGGAGGGCCCTGCTCGTAGAGCTTACATTCTACAGGGAGGGGTGGTGGTACAAAAGGTAATAGGTAAAAGGTAATTCCGTCCTAGTGCCACCGTGAGGCCAATACCATCCTCTTCTCATGCTGCTTCTGCGGTTATTACGAAGGATCGAGGGCGAAGGTTTTCTGGTGGCCATAAACGTCCCTCGGGGGGCTACCTCCTAGAGAGGACCAGCTGTCCCAAGGACTGAACCTCCATCCTGCTTTACAGTCGCTGGTTTTGATGGCTTGCCTGTTGAAAGACAGGTATTGAGGGATAGAGGTTTGTCTGGTTCAGTGATCCCTACTATGTTGAAGGCAAGCAACTCGACTTCTAGCAAGATATACCATCGTACGTGGAAAGCGTACATTTCTTGGTGTGAGTCAATTGGCGCTCATCCTCTCTCCTTTTCTGTGGCTTGGATCTTGGCATACTTTCAATGGGGCATTGAGCAGAAGGTACCATCAAGGGCCAGGTGTCTGCCTTAGCAATCTTGTTTCAGCGACCCCTAGCCACACACTATTTAGTTCGTACCTTCATTCAGGGAATTTGACATGTGGCTCCGCCTGTGCGCTCTCTTTTGCCGCTGTGGGATTTAAGCTTAGTCCTCTCAGTTCCCCAGAAACCTCCATTTGAGAATGTTCGGTGAGATTCCCTTGCCTACGTTGTCCCAGAAGGTGGCATTCTTGGTGGCTATTACATCGGCCCATAGGGTGTTGGAGTTGGCGGCATTATCCTGTCGTACTACCTATTTGGTGGTCCACAGAAATAAGGTGGTTCTTCATCCCTGTCCATCGTTTCTACCTAAAGTTGTCTCAGACTTCTTTTTGAACGAGGACATTGTGTTGCCTTCCTTATGTCCCAAGCCGGCTCATCCCAAGGAATTTGCTTTGCATGCCTTGGATGTGGTTCCAGCAATTCGGTTGTATCTGGCAACCACGGAGTCCTTTTCGGAGGTCAGACTCGCTTTTTGTGGTTACACAAGGACCACGAAATGGGCTGGCCGCTTCTTTGGCTACCATCTCTAGATGGATCAGACAGATGGTGACTCAGGCCTATTCTAATTAAGGTCAGGTTTCTGCTTTCCCTTTCGCGGCACATTCTACTGGGGCGATTAGTACTTCTTGAGCCTTCCGTCATCAAGTGTCAATATCTCAGGTTTGCAAGGCGGCCACTTGGTTGTCAGTGCATACTTTCACTAAATTCTACAAAGTAGATATTTTGGCATCTGCGGATGCTTCTTTTGGCTTCAAGGTTTTGCAGGCTGCTGTTTAAAAGGGACTGTTTCCTCTTGAGGGGTGTTTTTCTTAAAACTTTTATGTCAGATGGGGCTCGTGTGTCCTCTTTGAGCTCCTGTGACCTAGTTGGAGCACTTGTGTTTAGCCTTGGGTCATTCTCCCCACCCCTCATTTTCCTTTGGCATTTTTTTCGGACGTCCCTATAGTCAAGATTATTGGAGCGCTGTGTCAGTCGATGAACTAAAGAGAAAATAGGATTTTTGTACTCCCCATAAAATCCATTTCTCTGAGTTCATCGACAGACACAGCACCCACCCCTCTATGGAGTTTTGATACTTCTAATACTGCTTGCTACTAAACTGAATGCCTATAGCAGGGAGGGGGTTATATACCAGCTGAGGATGGCCCATGGGCGTAGCCAAGTTTTTGTTTTTTGTTCTGCCTAGTCCTACTACTGCAGAGGACGATATAACCCTATAGTCAAGATTAATGGAGTGCTGTGTCCGTTGATGAACTCAGAGAAATGGATTTTACGGTGAGTGTCCCAAACTGTAAAAACATAACCAACACTCTGTATTGATATGTGCTGTGATATGGGCAATGCACACTTTTGTCTAAATAACGGGAGCTTTCACCTCCAAGGTAGAATAATATCAGAGGTAGAGTATAGAGGTATACATTTCCAATCTATAGGCCAGACTTTCTGCTTATCTTAATGCCTTCCATATCCAGTTACTTCCTGTTTAATGTCACATATCCCAGAACTTCTCAGGAGGGAAGGAGGGGTTTACTGAGCTAAGCACACCCTCCTGCTGTATGCCTGAGCTAAGGGCAGATGGATTCCAGGAAGTAAATGGTACATGAATCATCTGCCCTTACTCAAAATGGCTGCAGTCAGAAATGCTAGGGGCTGTTTGTCAAAGTAATTTCTCAGCAAAATAAAACATGGAGACATGGATGGATGGGTGCAGGGCCGTCTTTAATATTGATTGGACACTAGGCAAACATTTTCTTGCACTTCCAATGCAATTATGCTGTCACATTACACAGGTTCTCCTCCCCCATACTACCCCATCATTACACAGGACCCCCTCCCTCATACTACCCCCATCATTACACAGGACCCCCTTCCCCATAGTACCCATCATTACACAGGACCCCTTCCCCATACTACCCCCATTATTACACAGGACCCCCTCTTCTTCCTCCTCAGACCCCTGGATCCCCCCTTCCTCCATGGTCTCACCTTAAGAGTGTCCTCGTCAAACCCTCTGGCACAGAAGTTCTTCAGTGGGCCTATGGTCTGCAGCTTATTGGACATGGTGAGGGAGAGGGGTTGGTGTGACTGTGCCCGGGACTGACTGGTGCTCTCCCAGGACAAGGTTTACCTTACCAAGCTGGCCAATCACCGCACAGGCTGCAGACATAATACCAAACTATTCACCACCAACATTCAATAGACATGTGCACTGCTGAAAAATTTGTTCATTTTCGTTTCATTCGGTTTTCTTTTTGTTTTGTTTTTTCGTTTTTCAGGTCATTCGTTAGGATCGCAATTCGTAAATTTGAAAAAATGTGTAAATTCGAAAAAATTTGCATATTCGAAAAAATTTGTATATTCCAAAAAAATTGTATATTTGCAAACATCGGAAATTCTAAAAAATTCTAAAAAGATCAGAAATTCGGAAAAAAACAGAAATTCAGAAAAAATCGGAAATTCTAAAAAGAATCGGAAATTCAAAAATTCGAAAGAATTCGGAAATTTAAAAAAAACGGAAATTCGAAAGATAATCAGAAATTTTTAAAAAATCTGGTAATTCGAAAAAAATCAGAAATTCGAAAACCCGGAAATTCGAAAATCATATATAATAACTAACTAATAATAACTTAACTATTATTAACTATTAAAGGGTAAGTTCACAGAAAACTCTGTAAGGTGAACTTACTCAGGTCCCCCTCCTCGCCCCCCCCCGGGCCCGCTGACCTGACCGCCGCAATCTCCGGTTCTGAGTCCCAGTATATCCGCGCCAGCTGTCCGGGGCTTAGAAATCCCCTGAGCTGAATGTCCAAAACGTCCAATCAGCAGCCGCATAGCCCGTCCTGTCAGCTATGGAGAAGACGCATGGCTGCAGAGAGGATTTCTAAGCCCCGGACTCCTGATCCGGATATACCGCATCAGAACCACCGGAGATTGTGGCCATCCAGGTCAGCGGGACCGGGGGGGGGGGGATGAGAGGGCGGACCTGTGTAAGTTCACCTCACAGAGTTTTCTGTAAAGGTGAACTTACACTTTAAATTATAGGTATTGTTATCTCCTTTCAAATTTGGTTGTTAGTGAACGTAGTCTATCACATAAAAGTGTATCTGAAGTTACGAATTATACGAAATAACGAATGTCGCATCTAAACGAATGGAACGGAACAAATTAATAATAATAAAACGTTTTTATTATTATTTTTGTAATATATTATTAATTGGTTACGTTCCATTTGTTTAGATGCGGCATTCGTTATTTTGGATAATTTGTAACTTCGGATAAATGCGTATTCGTTACGTTCACTAACAGCCAAATTTGAAAGGAAATTCCAGTACCTATAATTTAATAGCTAGTAATAGTTAAGTTGTTATTAGTTATTTATTATTTCAGATTTTTCGAATTTTCGAGGTTTTGAATTTTCAATTTTTTTCGAATTCCCGAATTTACAATTTTTTTTTCGAATTTACAATTTTTTTCGAATTCCCGAAATTACAATTTTTTTGCATTTCCGAATTTTTTCAAATTTACATTTTTTTTCGAATGTACGATTTTTTCGAATTTACGTTTTTTTTCAAATTTCCATATTTACGTTTTTTTTCGAATTTACGAGTTTTTTTTTTTCAAATTCCCGAATATACAAATTTTTTAGAATTTCCGAATTTTTTCAAATTTACAAATTTTCGATATATTCGAATTTACGAATATTTGGAACAATTCGTCAAACGGGTTTTCGTTATTTCGGACATTTACGAATTAACTAATTTGTCGTAATTCGTTAAAAAACTAATTCGGAGCTAAACGAATTGCACATGTCTAACATTCAACTCCACCCTCATCTCCTGAGTGATTGCCAAATCAACTTATCCACTATTTGCAGGCAGCACAGGCTCAAGGGGCAGCTCAGCTGTTTGAGCCCCACAACAATGACTGGGCCCAGGGCAGCTGCCCCTTTTGCCCCATGTTAAAGACGGCCCTGGCTGGGTGAGTTTGCTTTGAATAACAAAAATGAATTAAATAGGGTTTTTGGTTTGTGGTGCTCAGATACAGTGTAGTTCCGCTTTAAAGTGGAGTTCCACCCACTTTTACAACTCTTCAGCATCCCTCACTAAACTGTGCACTGTAAACGAATTGGATATTTTTAAATTTTTTTTCTCAGCACCTACTGTATACCTGCTGTATTTATTTTTCACTTCCTCCTCCCTGGCCGTGGCCCATCGCATCATTTCCTGTTTGCAATGCCTTCTGGGAAGGGGTGGCAACTGCCTCTGACACTGCCGTTGCTATGGAAACTTGACCTGAAACCTATTACACTGCTTGTGCTGCACTGAGCATGTGCGAGATCTGCAAGGATGAGATGCAGGAAGAAATACAGTCTGGCTTCAGATGTCCACACTTAAGATGGCCATGGCCTGCTGTAAGTTTATAAAATAACAAACTACTGCTATAAACTAACAAAACAGACCTTAGTTTACAGACTAACTTTACTAGAATATATTAAGCTTGTGTATTATGGGGGTATTTTTATTTAAAAAGTATCATTTCGGCCGGAACACCACTTTAAGGTGCCTACTAAAAAGAGTATAAAAGAAGTCTTTCAGATCATCAATTTAACTCTCCTACAGTTCAAAGAGCAGGAATATCAGATCATATCCAAGGGACCAACTGCCTGTCCTGAGACCAATAATAAGTATAATCTACCATCGGGAGGGATGATCTTGGACTGGAAGGATTTATTTAAAAGAGAATACAGAGCCTTGAGGGATCCAAATGAGGAGGGGAACTTGTCAGAGGAGAATGAGTATATATAGATTTTGGAACAAAGATGGCAAAAGAAACCAAATAAGTTCAAAGGAAGTCAACCATGCTCCCATCCTCCCCTCCCAAAATCCTGCCATTTGCAAGTTTGCTAGGAAAGTCTGTACTGGAATTTTTTGGTAAATACAAGATAACTTGGCAAGTCAACAGAGACAAGCAATTACAAATTTAAACCATAGGTGGGACAGTTCTAAAACTGTTGGACAAGGGAGAAAATGTGGTAATAATGTCCACAGAGCAGTATTGGTGATGGTCACCAGAATTTTATCCAGTGGTGCCTGGTACAAGATAATTCCTGAAACCTCTATTATTCAGTACCGTGAACACCTAATTCTTCAGCATATTTTTAGACACATCTGTGTTTATGTTCATGTGCATTTAGGCTTAAGATTAAGTAAGTAGAGCATGTAACTAATGTCATACTGTTTTGGTTTTCTGTAGTAAATTTTTCCTCACCTTTTGTCTCTGTGATAGTGGTCAGAGGACAAATAGAGCCGTGAATTTACCCAGCTGGGACACTGACAGCAATATCAGTGAAAACAAACAAAAAATTGCTTTTTTATACACTTTAACTGCATGGACAGATTCTACACATGGTCTACACTTTGTTACCAAGTCAGCTATACTCACAATTATTCTTTATCCCATCAGCTTTGGCAAATGTTCATTAGCACAGATGTCATTGTCAGCATCTGCACCAAGTCTAGACTCCGGGAGAACACGTGGATAGCATCTGTATTGTCTTTTACATTACAGTGCCTTAAAAAAGTATTCACACCCCGTGAAGTTCTCCACACTTTGTCATGTTATAACCAAAAACTTAAATGTATTTTATTGGGATTTTATGTGATAGACCAACACAAAGTGCCACATAATTGTGAAGTGGAAGGAAAATTATAAATTCAAATTTTTTTACAAATAAATATCTAAAAAGCGTGGTGTGCATTTGTATTTGCCCTCTTTACTCTGATTCCCCTAACTAAAATCTAGTGGAACCAATTGCCTTCAGAAGTCACCTAATTAGTAAATATAATCCACCTGTGTGTAATTTTTTTCTCAGTATATACAGCTGTTCTGTGAAGCCCTCAGAGGTTTTTTTTCGAGAACCTTAGTGAACAAACAGCATCATGAAGGCCAAGGAACACACCGGACAGGTCAGAGATAAAGCAGGGTTAGGTTTTAAAAAAATATCCCAAGCTTTGAACATCTCACGGAGCACTGTACAATCCATTATCCTAAAATGGAAAGAGTATGGCAAAACTGCAAACCTACAAGACATGGCCCTCCAACTAAACTGATAGGCAAGGAGAGCGTTAATCAGAGAAGCAGCCAAGAGGCCCATGGTAACTCTGGATGAGCTGCAGAGATCCACAGCTCAGGTGGGAGAATCTGTCCACAGGACAACTATTAGTAGTGCACTCCACAAATCTGGCCTTTATGGAAGAGTGGCAAGAAGAAAGCCATTGTTAAAAGAAAGCCATAAGAAATCCTGTTTGCAGTTTGCGAGAAGCCATGTGGGGGACACAGCAAACATGTGGAAGAAGATGCTCTGGTCAGATGATACCAAAATTGAACTTTTTGGCTTTAAAAAAAATGCTATGTGTGGTGGAAAATTAACTCTGCACATCACCCTGAACACATCATCCCCACTGTGAAACATGGTGGTGGCAGCATCATGTTGTGGGGATGCTTTTCTTCAGCGGGGACAGGGAAGCTGGTCAGTTGATGGGAA
This sequence comes from Lithobates clamitans, assembly GCA_037952925.1. Classification (NCBI taxonomy): domain Eukaryota; kingdom Metazoa; phylum Chordata; class Amphibia; order Anura; family Ranidae; genus Lithobates; species Lithobates clamitans. Next base: position 1,964,586 of record JBBGZY010001199.1, read on the forward strand.
GATGGATAGAGCCAAATACAGCGCAATCTTAGTATAAAACCTGTAATGCCCCGTACACACAGTCGGATTTTCCGACGGAAAATATGTGATAGGACCTTGTTGTCGGAAATTCCGAACGTGTGTAGGCTCCATCACACATTTTCCATCGGAATTTCCGACACACAAAGTTTGAGAGCTTGCTATAAAATTTTCCAACAACAAAATTCGTTGTCGGAAATTCTGATCGTGTGTACACAAATCCGACGCACAAAGTGCCACGCATGCTCAGAATAAATTAAGAGACAAAAGCTATTGGCTATCGCCCCGTTTATAGTCCCGACGTACGTGTTTTACGTCACCGCGTTCAGAATGATCAGATTTTCCGATAACTTTGTGTGACCGTGTGTATGCAAGACAAGTTTGAGCCAACATCCGTCGGAAAAATTCCATGGATTTTGTTGTTGGAATGTCCGATCAATGTCCGATCGTGTGTACGGGGCATTAGAGTCTGCAAAAGACTTGAGACTGGGGCGGATGTTCACCTTCCAGCAGGACAAAAACCCTAAACATACAGCCAGAGCTACAATGGAATGGTTTAAATCAAAACATATTCATGTGTTAGAATGGTCCAGTCAAAGTCCAGACCTAAATCCAATTGAGAATCTGTGACACGACTTTAAAATTGCTGTTCACAGACACTCTCCATACAATCTGACAGAGCTATTTTGAAAAGAAGAATGAGCAAAATTTCACTCTCTAGATGTGCAAAGCTGGTAGAGACATCCCCAAAAAGACTTGCAGCTGAAATTGCAGTGAAAGGTGGTTCTACAAAGTATTGACTCAGGGGGGCTGAATACAAATGCACGCCACACTTTTCACATATTTATTTGTAAATAAAATTGAAAAACATTTATCATTTTCCTTCCACTTCACAATTATGTTCAACTTTGTGTTGGTTTATCACATAAAATCCCAATAAAATACATTTACATTTTTGGTTGTAACATCACAAAATGTGGAAAATTTCAAGGAGTATGAATAATTTTTTCAAGGCACAAACTATGTTTTAGTGGTAGTCTATATTAATTCACATTGTTTTGGTCATTTTATTTAGTTGTGTTTGTTCTGAACTGTAATCTCAGGAACAGCTTAACATACACAGTATAATGTAGGATACGTATATGACCATTCTTACAATATTTAAGCATTGATATATTACAGTTTTTCTACATTAGAACAGTATTCCAATGCTGCGTTAAATTTATATTATCAAGATACATCCAAACGCTGGTTGTTACTCTAGATGACATTGAACATGGAATAGTAAGAGACATAGATATTATAGCTCCTTAATTGTAATGCCATACTTGGTAAATGCAGTACCCCGTAATAGATTCACTTAAATTAATAATCCTATAGAAGTGTGGAAAATGGTAATTCTACCAATTCAGTGGAGGTCACGAGCCCAATACAACTGCCACAGTTCATAAAATCCTACAGCCCAGCAAGCTAATAATGTAACTCTAGCTGTTAGGAACAATGTAATAGATCTCCCTCATTCCTCCAGAAAGAATCCGGCTTATGGCCAGACAACATGATTAATAACTACTGGATGTGATCTCAGACATTCAGGGACAACTTGGAAGCTGCAAGATATATATCTGAGATGACCGTGATCATTAGATAACAGATGAGCAGAAGGCAAGCCCAGGTCAGATAAGTCCCTAAGGCCCATTTGTGTATGTTTCTGGGGCAAAAAAAATTCAGCAAACATCCATTATGGGGAAGACCCTAACTTTGGTTCTAAGCTAAAATGATAATATTCCTGAGATTTTAAGGTAATGTTGCTTTTAATTTTAAATATTGTCATTCAGGACATCTAAGTAACATCACCGTTTATATATTTAATTGCAGAGGTTTAAACCAAAGGACCTTTCGCTCTTGTGTGCAAGCTAAAACAAATGGAGATTATTATTTTTTTTAAAGCAATACAGTTGATACCAGTCTTATCTTGATAAAATTAGCTTTATTATAATGAAATTATTAGTATAATGAAAATATATAAAAACTTAAATATGTAGCAATATTTCATAATTAACAGTGTCTCAAAAGTTCCAGAAACAGGTAATATTTTTATAAAATGACAACCACGAAGAGCCCTGTTTCCAAATTTTTTTTAGATACAGTATATTGTACATTTATTCCAGTCACCCTCAAGGAACTTACAATCTAAGGTCCCTAACTCACATTCATACATACACATACTAGGGCTAATTTTGACAGGATCCATTTAACCTACCAGCATGTCTTTGGAGTGTGGGAGGAAACCCACGCAGGCACAGGGAGAACATGCACACTCCATGCAGGTAGTGCCATGGTTGGAATTTGAACTGACAACCTTAGTGCTGCCAAGCGGAAGTGCTAACTACCGAGCCACTGTGTGTTCACTTCAATCAACCAAAAATCCTGTTTTTTTTTTTTTCTTCTGTTTCTTGCAGATAATTGGATATTTAATGTGGGTGCAGGTTTGCCTTATTTACCACCATTCACTTCACAAAGTGAACATTAACTTGAGGAAACATTTTTTATTCCTTTAGTATATCAACATCATTGTGTGTCATAATATTGGAAAGGGACCATTCAAGTTGCTAATTTGTAGTCCTGTGAGCCTCCAGGTAATTGACCAAATCTGGTCTCCAAAATAGTATATCTTTGCAAATGATCAGCTTCTAATGTTACGCATGTCTCATAACCATGCAAAATAGTTAAACCAAATTGTACACATGCTGCGCTTATCAAAATAAAAATGAAAGACATTTCTACTAAAATATTAATAAAGTATTATTGTGAAATGCATGGATGCAACACTAAATCGCATGGATGTTTGTTTTGAATTATCTATTAATGTTTGAAAATTGCACAAGCTTTGTGGAATATTTGCAATACACAGGGTTATTGGAGCACTTTTACCTATTTATTCATCCATTGAAGTTTATTGCACATTAATGTATAGTATTAATAGATTTTGTATATTTTGTATGTTAAGCACAATAATACTTTATTAATATTTTAGTACAAATTTCTTACATTTTTATTTTGATAAGCGCAGCGTGTGTACTATTTGGTTTGACCATTCAGGTTACAGAGTGATTTGTATTTTATATTGTCTTTATATGCAGAGCGGAGTCACAATAGTATACTGAAATATAGACAATCATTTTCTTTCTCTAGATTCCTTTGCATGATGTACAGGACCTGAGCAATTGTATATAATGAAGCTGATGTCCAGAGCTGCTGTTAGAAATCACAGGTCCCCTAATAGCCCCCCCCCCCCCCCCACCCGAAAATATCAAATTCAATAAAATGCCACAGACGTGATGCTATGCTTCACAGCCATGGCAGAAACAATACCCCCACTGAACAAGACCGAAAGATGAAAAAAATAATTGCTCTGTGGTGCTCTTAAGAGAGCAAAGCACGTTTAAAATTAATCCTTAATTTGTCTTCAAGTTGTAATTTTTTGTACTTTTTTTTAGAATGTGTTTTTTTGTTTTTTTGACTGCCCCTTGGTGAAATATCAGGGTTCTCAACAGATCCCTGATGTCTCACTTTAAGACTCGGTTCACACAGGGGCAACTTGTCAGGCGACCTAGTCGCCTGACAAGTCGCCTCCCGTTCTGTACAATGGAACCGTTCTCGCTCCGACTTAGAAAAAGGTTCCTGTACTACTTTGGGGGCGACTTGGGGCGACTTGTGTAGACTTCTATACAGAAGTCGTTTTGCAAGTCGCCGTGGCAGTCGTGTGCAGGTCGCCTCGGTGAGGCGACCTGCAAGTCGTGCCGCCCCTATGTGAACCGAGTCTAAGACAGAGAACTGAACTGAGGACAGAGATTCATCAGTCCCTTTCTCTGCAGCCTCAGCTGCACTGGACAGTAAATGGATGGGAAGCACTCTGAGGCTTCATTCACAAACAGTCCAGAGGTGAATGGACACAGAAGTGATCAGTACCAAATGCTCACTGTGTTCATTCAGGAAAGGGAGGGGCTGATAAATATATGATATATATCATATCCCACTCTCCATCCTGACCCCCCCCCCCCCAGGCGCCTGCAGCAGCTGCCAGCGGAAAAGCAGAGGAGGGAAACCGGAAGCGTTTCAGGGAAGGGGATACACATGGGGCCCCGGACAGCAGGGGGGGGGCAGATACCAATCCCTCTGCAGCGAAGCAGGAGGGAGAAGTGAGAGGAGAATCCGGCAACACTGCAAGGGGAGGCACAGAAGTTTGCAATAAGGCAGTACAGCTGGCCCTTCTTCTTGGCAGGTGTGTACTGACTCCTATTTAATATGAGTTTGAATGTGATTGCTTAATTCTGAACACAGCTACATCCCCAGTTTTAAGAGGGTGTGCACACTTATGCAACCACATTATTTTAGTATTTTTAATTTTTTAAATACATTTTTAATATTTCAGTTTGTTTTTTAATTGGATTGTACAGTTTATAGGTCACATTAAAGGTGGAAAAAGTTCTGAAATGATTTATCTTTGTCTCATTTTTTTATATCACAGAAACCTGACATTTTAACGGGGGTGTGTAGACTATCCGATCCTCATATTAATTAGTGGTCCCAGATTAATAACTACTTGTCAGGAATCATAAATCAGACGGAGACAGAAAATGCAGAAAAATCACAGCTTTAATAACATGGTAAAAATGGTACAAAAAGTAAACATAGTCAAAACATAGTTGGGGTTCAGTAGTCAAAGCAGGTAGTCAGAACAAGCCAGTAAATCGGGAAGCCAGAGATTAGCATAGTCAGAGGCAGCAGACAGGATCAGGGACATTAGCCAGGCAAGTCTTCAACAGGAACACAGCAGAGAGTCTCCAGGTATGTTTAACCAAGGCGAAGGCACAGAAGGAATGAACCAGGCAGTCTAAATAGCAAAAAGGGGCTGGCTGTAGGCTGGACTGACGAGCAGGAAATGATCAACAGGTAAGCCACTGTGGAAAGATAATTGCTGGCAATTAACTGACAGCTGAGCAACCTGAGTACTGAGAAGAGAGGGCTGAGAGCCCATCCCTGACAGTACCCCCTCCTCAACGACCCCTCCCCCTCGGAGGACCATCAGGTTTCAGAGGAAAATGTCTATGGAAACCATGGAGGAGCATGTATGTCCGAGGATAAGACCCGAGAGCATTCTCCTGGACCGTACCCTTTCCAATGAACCAGGTACAGTATACTCCCACAGAACCTACGGGAGTCAATGATCGATTGTATCTCATACTCTTCATGGTTCTCCACTTGAACCAGGCGAGGACATGGTATTGAGGCGGTGAAGCGGTTGCACACCACACCAAACACATGTTTTAATAAGGAGACATGTAATGCATTAGAAATATGCATGTTAGAAGGAAGGTCTAATGCGTAAGCCACTGGGTTGATCCTACGGAGAATACGGAAAGGCCCAATAAACCATGGTGCCAGTTTCAGTGAGGGAACACAGAGTCAGAGGTTTACGAGATGACAGCCAGACCCTCCCCCAACCTGGTGAGAAGGCGCGGTCAGCATGAAGTCTGTACCTATCACTGGCACGTCGCAAGGACTCTTGGACCTGAACCCAAGTGGAACGGAGATGCTCCTCTAACGCAGGAATTCTTTGAGGAACAAATGAGTCAGGCAACATGGATGGTTGGAAACCATAATTCGCCATAAACTGAGACAATCGGAAAGTGGTATTGACGGGACTATTGTGCGCAAACTCTGCCCAAGGTAAGAGGTCTGAGAATGGAAGGCTGAGAGCCCAGCCCTGACACTACTGCACTAGGGAACAGACAGAAAAGATACACTCAGCACCTTTCTAAATAACTTAGCATAGGAGGATACCCAAAAGCCAGTATATGCGAGTAAGGAGGAACTGTGACAGTCTGGAGGATTTTAACACTCAATCAGACATTCTCACAATGAGGTTCAGGAAAAAGGGATATAATCTCAAGGAATTGGAATGCTGTAAAAACAAAGTATCAGTTATGGATAGAGATTCACTTCTGACTAATTCTAAACCAAGAAAACATGAGGGTGAATTAGCCTTCATCACAGGTTTTCACAGACAGTATAAAGAGGTTGAAAATATTTTTAAAAAACATTGGCCAATCCTCCTTAGGGATAAAGATCTTGGGCCCCTCCTCCCAACAAAACCAAAATTCATATAAAGGATGGCTCTGGGTTTTAGAAACAAGATAGCACCTAATATCCCAGACCCTCCCAAAAAAAAAACTGGGACTTTTTTTGGATAGAGAAGGGTTATTACTGTACGAGGTGCAAAGCTTGCAAAACTACTAAAAGGAAAGGTAAAAAGAAAGATAGGTTTCATTCTGTAGTAAATCAACAAGAAGAAAAGTAAGTCATTGATTACCTGTGATTCAGAGTACATGACATACGTGTTGGACTGCCCCTGTCCTAAACAATACGTGGGCAGAACTACACATAAACTCCATACTAAGATCAACGAGCACATTACAAATATTGTCAAAGGATTCATTAAACATAGCGTATCAAAACATTTTAGAATATTTCACAATAGGGACCCAAGGTTGTTAACCTTTTATGGAATAGATAAGATATCTAAACACTGGAGAGGTACGCATCTCAAACAAGCGGTCTCCAAGAATGAAACTCAGTGGTTATACCAGCTTGGTACTATGCAACCGGCTGGTATGAACATTGAATTGAAATTAAATTGTTTTTTGACTAATGAGTAAAAACACCTTTTCATTTTTTTCTGGTCATGGAAATATGTCCATTAATTACCAGCCTTAAAATTCTCAGTGTCCCTTTAAATTACCCCCTTTCTTCTGTGGGGTGTATTAGATGTTTTTTAACCTCATATTATATATTAATATTTTTATGAATTTTTAATGAAAAAATTGTATTAATATTGTGTCTGCTGTTGTTTGCCCTGGGTACTAGCAGTTTGTAGCGATATATTATAGATTGTTAGTTCCGAAAGTATATTTACTATGAAATAAAATTTGTGTGTCTGCTAGAATTATAAACTTGAGATTGGTGTGGGGGATTCACTTGCCACTGTAATTGGCGAGTAAAGCATACTGGATCATAAACAAATGGAGAGCTGATTAATTACACTGCGATGGTGGAGGGCGGGGATAACAAGCCCACCAATCGCAGCCACTTCCTAGCCATATAGAGCGAGCATGCTCAGTGACTGGTACACTTCCTGATGACGTATTAATTACGAAACATACGTCGAGGCGCTTCCAGTCATGTCACTTCCGGATCCCAGCTTCCGGTTTCTCCATACCCACGAATGGAACGCACACCAGTATAGGACATGAGACCAGCGGCTCCCTCATACCCTGTTTCCCCGAAAATAAGACCTAGCGTGATTGTCGGTGATGGCTGCAATATAAGCCCTACCCCCCCAAATAAGCCCTAGTTAAAGTCCTTGTAGGTCTTATTTTCAGAGTAGGGCTTATTTTCGGGGAAGCAGGGTAGGGCTTATTTGGGGGGTAGGGCTTATATTGCAGCCATCACAGACAATCACGCTAGGTCTTATTTTCGGGGAAACAGGGTATTAGTTTTGCAGGTGATTACTAGTGCCAGGTTGGGCACCCACGAATGTAAGCAGACATCCTATATGTTTTATGAAGTTTTAAGATAAAATGCAGTATTGCGCTATGTAGTTGTCCTTTGTCTTTTCCATATGGGCACATTGGTGGAGAGGAGGCTTTGTCATTGAAGATCCATTTTGGTAAACTAGGGTATCCAATCCCAGGATTTCCCAAAAGCGCATTAGACCTTTTTTTGATTAAAGAGGTCACAACCATCTGGTGAGCAGTTCTCAATTCTGAGAACTTTGGGTGGCCCCTAAAGATATACAGTGAAGGAATTCCCCTTTGTGTATTTTTGGCTTTGGTCCATCAATCAAGATGCAGCGTTGAATATTATGGACGTTGTATAAATTCAATATATTGTTTCCAATTAACTTTTTGTTTGCTGGGTGCAAAGCCCTTCCATGTGCACCTTGCTGTAAAATCTGGTTAGAAATTGGGGCAGTGTCCATTTTCTATAGCTTTCAGGAGCTCAAGAGTCCTGGTCTGATTACTTCCCATATATAGGGCTGTCCCTGAGGCCGTACACCTGTTCAGTCTAGTGGAACTAAGAGTTTGTTAACCCTATAACCCCTCTCCACACCCCCCCCCCCCCCCATCTGGTAGTGCAGTGATTTCTAGTTGGGTACCCTGGCTTCTATGATGTAATGTGGAAAACCAGAAGAGTGTGCAGCCACTTCAGGCAGTCATACTCAGCAAGTGTTTATTGAGGAACATATGACATTGGCTGCAAATGCAGGGGGCTGTCAATGAATATTTGTGCAAGTATAGAACGTGTATGATGTTGTTCCCATTCAAACTGGGGACCAGAATGGTGAGCCACAACCAAATGGGGATAATCAACACAAATCCCTCTGGGGTTCTTGCTGGAACACATACTGCATTCTGGAATAGACCAATCACTGGAAGCAAAGCAGCAAGAGGAAGAGGATGATTTATTGGTGCCTCAGGGTCCGTGGGATCCTTTCACAACTGCCTTCAGTCTTGTGAAGTAGGAATTGGCAGAGGAGGAGAGTTGGGGTCAGGAGGAAGGCAAGGTGCAGGCCTCAGGGGTAGGTACAGTTCAATTTAAACAACATAAGACTATTTAAACAACATGAGAAACTGATTATAAAACAACTTAACTGGAAATGGGACATTTTGTCCCTAGAATCATACATTGACAAGGGTATAATCTCCCGTGGACTGCATGAAAAGGTAGTCCCTGCCGAACATTTATAGAATGCTAGGTTCCTTAATATCTGGAAACAGGAGTGCATCAACCATGGCCTTGCAGTAATGAAACTGATTGTGGAGGAGGAAAAACTACAACTGCAGTGTCTCACAAAAGTTTTTTTTTAAATATTTTATTATATCTTTTCATGTGACAACACTGAAGAAATTACACTTTGCTACAATGTAAAGTAGTGAGTGTACAGCTTGTATAAGAGTGTATATTTGCTGTCCCCTCAAAATAACTCAACACACAGCCATTAATGTCTAAACCACTGGCAACAAAAATGAGTACACCCCTAAGTGAAAATGTCCAAATAGGGCCCAAAGTGTCAATATTTTGTATGGCCACCATTATTTTCCAGCACTGCCTTAACTCTCTTGGACATGGAGTTCACGAGAGCTTCACAGGTTATTACTGGAGTCCTCTTCCACTCCTCCATGATGACATCACGGAGCTGGTGGATGTTAGAGACCTTGCGCTCCCCCACCTTCCATTTGAGGATGTCCCACAGATGCTCAATAGGGTTTAGGTCTGGAGACAGGCTTGGCCAGTCCATCACCTTTACCCTCAGCTTCTTTAGCAAGGCAGTGGTTATCTTGGAGATGTGTTTGGGGTCATTATCATGTTGGAATACTGCCCTGCGGCCCACTCTCAGAAGGGAGGGGATCATGCTCTGCTTCAATACGTCACAGTACATGGCATGCTTGGCTGTAGGCAAGACATACTTGTCTTTGTACTCGTCACCTGGTTGCCACCACACACGCTTGACACCATAGTTACATAGTTACATAGTTAGTCAGGTTGAAAAAAGTCCATCCAATCCAACCATAAAAAAATAAATAAATAAATAAAAAATATCGTACAATCCAATATACCCAATTCTATACCCACAGTTGATCCAGAGGAAGGAAAAAAACCCAGCAGAGCATGCTCCAATTTGCTACAGCAGGGGAAAAAATTCATTCCTGATCCCAAGAGGCAATCAGATTTTCCCTGGATCAACTTTACCTATAAATGTTAGTACCCAGTTATATTATGTAAATTTAGGAAAGTATCCAGGCCTTTCTTAAAGCAATCTACTGAGCTGCCCAGAACTACCTCTGGCGGGAGTCTATTCCACATTTTCACAGCTCTCACTGAGAAGAAACCTTTCCGTATTTGGAGATGAAATCTCTTTTCCTCTAGACGTAAAGAGTGCCCTCTGTGTTGACACCATCTGAACCAAATAAGTTTATCTTGGTCTCATCAGACCACAGGACATAGTTCCAGTAATCCATGTCCTTAGTCTGCTTGTCTTCAGCAAACTGTTTGCGGGCTTTCTTGTGCATCATCTTTAGAAGAGGCTTCCTTCTGGGATGACAGCCATGCGGACCAAATTGATGCAGTGTGCAGTGTAAGGTCTAAGCAGTGACAGACTGACCCCCCAGCCCTTCAACCTTTGCAGCAATGCTGGCAGCACTAATACATGTATTTCCCAAAGACAACCTCTGGATATGACGCTGAGCACGTGCACTCAACTTCTTTGGTCGACCATGGCTAGGCTTGTTCTGAGTGGAACCTGTCCTGTTAAACCGCTCTATGGTCTTGGCCATCGTGCTGCAGCTCAGTTTCAGGGGCTTGGCAATCTTCTTATAGCCTAGGCCCTAGGCTATCTTTATGTAGAGCAACAGTTCTTTTTTTCAGATTCTCAGAGAGTTCTTTGCCATGAGGTGCCATGTTGAACTTCCAGTGACCAGTATGAGAATTTAGAGCAATAACACCAAATTTAGCACATCCGCTCCCCATTCACTCCTGAGAACTTGTAACACTAACGAGTTCCATGACACGGGGAGGGAAAATGGCTAATTAGGCCCAATTTGGACATTTTCACTTAGGGGTGTACTTACTTTTGTTGCCAGTGGTTTAGACATGAATGGCTGTGTGTTGAGTTATTTTGAGGCGACAGCAAATTTACACTGTTATACAAGCTGTACACTCCTTTACATTGTAGCAATGTGTCATTTCTTCAGTGTTGCCACATGAAAAGATATGATAAAATATTTACAAAAATGTGAGGGGTGTTCTCACTTTTGTGAGATACTGTAACTGAACTACAAACTCATATCGAGGAAAGTTCGAAACAGCTTGAACCTTTCACCAATAAATCATAATTTGACAAACACAATGAGTTGCTGAAAAAAGAGGTTCAAGAGAGAGAGTCCAAAGAAACCTGAGGCTCATTAAGCAATCAAAATTCTAGAGGGACCTTGACGATTGAGCGAAAGGAGAAATATTCGACTTATTCAACCAAAGAGGAAGGAGTAAGTCAAGGAGGGGAAGACCCAGGCCATGATCATCATCCGCGGGGGCTTTCCCTCTTTGGGCAGTGAGGAAGACAACAAACGATCGGTTGGATTTTTAGAGGAGGAGCAGTCGCCACCAGTGGGGGCAGCCCCACGCAAAGGTATCCTAAAACCCACAGGAAAAGACAACACGGGGGAAAAGGAAGAGAAAAAGAACCCAAGGGGGAGACAACCAGGCCTTCAACACGAAATCAGCAGAGAAAATAAATATGGAATCAATGAACATGGATGGAGAGGTTATCTTAGAAGCTCAAACTGGGCAAAACACAAGTTATAATACCATCATCAACCTCTCTGATTTTGAGCTACATGAAAGACATATCAGACTGCTGAGACGGGGACTGTCCTTCTCCCCCACAAACTCAATGAGTGAGTTTGAGGTGTATAAAGATGTAAGCTTGTTCCTAAGAAAAGTATATTTTATGCCGTGTACACACGGTCGGACTTTCTGTCCTACTTGGTCCGGCACACTTTTTGCCGGACTTTGTCCGCCAGGTGTGCCGGACTTTAAAACGGGCGGACTTGCCCACACACGACCGGACTATTGCGGCGGGCTAAGTCCGCCCGTCTTTCCGACGGACTTTCGCCGGAGTTACGGCGGACTTTCAGAATGAACGGACTTGCCCACACACGGACAAGTCCATTCATTTTGAACGTGACTCAGGTGCGACGGGACTAGAAAAGGATGTCAATCTTGCCGCTTTTATCGGCGAGATTGACACCTTGCGAGCCCCGTCACGGGGCATACCAGGCCCTTAGGTCTGGTATGGATTATAAGGGGAACCCCCTACGCCGAAAAAACGGCGTGGGGTCCCCCCTAAAATCCATACCAGACCCCGATCCGAGCACGCAGCCTGGCCGGTCAGGAAAGGGGGTGGGAACGAGCGAGCGCCCCCCCTCCTGAACCGTACTAGGCCGCATGCCCTCAACATGGGGGGTGGGTGCTTTGGGGGAGGGGGCGCCCTGCGGGGCCCCCCCACCCCAAAGCACCTTGTCCCCATGTTGATGAGGACAAGGGCCTCTTCCCGACAACCCTGGCCGTTGGTTGTTGGGGTCTGCGGGCGGGGGGCTCATCGGAATCCGGGAGCCCCCTATAAGAGGGCCCCCAGATCCCGGCCCCCCACCCTATGTGAATGAGTATGGGGTACATGGTACCCCTACCCATTCACCCAGGGAAAAAGTGTAAATAATAAAACACTACACAGGTTTTTAAAATATTTTATTAAACAGCTCCGGGGGGGGAGATCTTCCTCCGGCTTCGGGGGTCTTCTTCCGGCTTCGGGGGTCCCTCCGGTTCATCTTCTCCCGGCGTCCGGTTGGTTCTTCTCCGCTCTCTTCTCCCTCGGTGTTCCAGTTCTTCGGCCGGCTCCTCCACTGTCTTCAGGTAGCTCTCTTGCCAGCGGAGGTCCGGACTTCTCTGAACTCTAAAACCAGCATGACCTTGTTCTCTATCTCCACACACAGAACACTAAGCTATTGGGGCGAGATAGATTTATACCTATACCTATATACATGTCTGAGTTGTATCTCCTCACCACCTACTCTATACCTAACTCATATCAACCAAAATTTGTGCATTAAACATACTGAACAATTTAATGTATATGTGTGCATATTGTATGCTGTATAGATGCAGATGGTCACAAGATAGTACCAGACTTTTACCCGTGATATTACGGGACATTTGTATACCCCTAAATGTACTTTTTGCACTTGTACCTTTTTAGCTTATGCATATGCAGCAACCTCTGATCCAGATAACGAGGCTACCACACTGACCTGAGGCTCCCATTGAGGCTACCACACTGACCTGAGACTCTGACCGAGGCTACCACACTGGTCCAAGGCTCCCATTTGTTCGTCTTTTAACTCTGGGAAACAATGTTGCCAAAAAGACGATCCTACACATAGAGGAGAGCGCGGGCTGAGTGTACCCAGAACCGTGAGTTATCACCAGTGGGGAATAGCGCCACTTACTTGTTACACAGATGTGATTTAATGGTTACAAACACTGCCAGTGTGAACTCAATCAGAACAGTGTCCCCTCATTAACGTCACTGCATGAGTTTAGTCTCAATCCACCAGGATTTGCATGTTTCAATGGATGTTTAGCCTCAATCCACCAGGATTTGCATGTGTCTACATGCACAAATATAGACTGCCATAAGCCAGACCTATAAACTGTCACCTACACCGCACAGGACTGCCAATACCTACAGCGGTGACTTGCATTATTGGTTTATAGCCGTTGGATCTGGTTCATCTTAGCTGCTACCCACACTTTCAATGGGTATTTCAATTATAGCCGACAATTGCAGGAACATCAGTGTATGCTATGACTTACACTTCCCTGCCCAGCTAATCCAGTCCATTTGGGGAATTAAGGAGCCCAGTTGTCCACTGTGGGTTGTACGACCGTGTAAGGGCTGACACCACGGCAGTTACCTGGGACTCCTTCAGACCCCACACATCCTGCTGGATGTGGCTGTACACCCGGGCATATCTTTTTTGTATGACAACGTTGTCGACTTTTAATTATTGTCTATTGCCTATTAACTATGATTACAATTTGTCTATTTTTCTTTATACTGATCAATAAAGTTTTTTGTAGGAGAAACCGCTGGCTGCTCTATTCCCTCTTCACACCTTTTGAACTACTTTTAGGTCCTTCCTATTTTTTCCCTTGTTGCTATATTGATTTGTTCATGTGAAGTAGGGAGGTGCCCCACCTCTCATTCTAGGTGAGTTGGTACTCCTCATCACTTGCTATAGTGCTAAACCCTACCAGTGTTATCCAGATACTCTGCTTTTATTTCAATTACACAGTTCACACCTCCCAAGCGATAAAAAAGAATTGCACTTACCGTTATGCTGTAAAACACAGGCTCGTAAAAACAAAGGCCGGCCGGCTTCAATATGCTGCCTGTTGCTTCCGGGATCAGCGTGGTAGTGTGTGGTGACGTCAGCACGCCGCTCCTCCCAAGGGATCTGCCACGCTGATCCCGGAAGCGACGGGCACCATATTGAAGCCGGCCGGCCTTTGTTTTTACGAGCCTGTGTTTTACAGCATAACTGTAAGTGCAATTCTTTTTTATCTTAATAAATTGTGTGAAACATATCACGCTATGGAAGCCTTTTTTGTCTATCCATTTATGGGGGATGAGTGCCCAACCACTGCTTAGAAGACCTATGTGGAGAAACGTATTGGGATCTGTCCTTACCAAGACCCGAGGCTGGGGTAGATAGCCACACGCCTATATGATCTCCGTAACAAGAGATCAAAGGAGCTGGTAAGGGGCAGCATTTATATTGGTGGAGGAACCCTTCTGTCACCACGATTTTCTGGGTGTTATAGTCGCATTATTCACATCGCATGGATGCTTGTCTCACCCATCTCTGAAGGAGTGTTCTGCCAGTGAACTTTTCCCTTTCCCTTCATACTTTTGGAATGGACTCAATTCACTCATTATTCCATGTTATATTTATTTTGTTTGATGTGGTTTAAATAAGTTTTCTCACTACTTCTCACTACATTACGGGTGCATAACCCTCACATTGAGAGGTGATTTAATTGTTTTATCCTCATTCATTATACTAGTTTTCAGCGCAGTTTAGCAAAATGGCTTAAACTCTTATATCATTGTGTCTTAATTTTTGTACCACTTCAATAAATGTTTGATTGATTGATTAATTAAACCTCAAGTGTATTGCTCTTCAGTAATCCCCATCTTTTTCTTGGTCCCCCCTCTGTTGGGGACACCTAATCTTTTGCAGTTTCTTTAGGGGCTGAAGAACATCCACAAATTCATAGGTACATAATTTATACACATAACAATCAAGCCTCTCTTTTCTAGAAATTTTTATGCTAAGGATAATAGGCAAGCAGCCTTGCGCAATTATTAGAAAATGGACCTGAAGAGAGCTGGGACCACAGTCTCAAAGAAAACCATTAGTTACACACTTACACCGTCATGGATTAAAATCCTGCAGCTCACGCAAGGTCCCCCTGCCCAGGCCCGTCGGAAGTTTGCCAATGACCATCTGGATGATCCAGAGGAGGAATGGGAGAAGGTCATTGTAACGAGCCCCCCTTTCTCGCTTGGTTCCACTCTCCCGACACTCCTCTTCTGCTATAGAATCAGATTGCAGATCGCAACATCTGATTGTTCGGTCATCCAATGCTCCGGGATTAGAACTACAGCTATGTGCAACAATACAGCTGTAACCTAATTAACCTAATTAACATGAACTAATTAACTAATCCCTTTAGACAGCCTAGATGACTCAGACATGACCTTTAGGCCAGAATGGCCATCTTGTAGCTCAGAAAATCCAATCAACATTATCACAATAGCAGAGTTAATTAAACACAAACAACAATGGGGATCTAATGATTCTTAGATCCCATACTAGAGACTTATTTACAATACACATTTTAGCAGACAACAGACAGGTAGCTGGAATTGATGACATTAGCATTTAACAGTAGGAGTCCCAACGGTATGAATCAGTCACTATTCCAATATGGCAAATCCAGGGTCCCCAGAGTCTGTGTGTCCTGGGGGACCAGGACCCGAATCCACAATAATACCGCCTCAAGGGTCCCCAGGCATACAGCTCACAAAGAGCACCGTTCCCCCAAATGCCAGGGCCCACGATCGATCGGCAAGAGGCTAGCATACAGTCCCCTCCAAAAGTCTCTCTCCCGGCTAGGTCTGTCACATTTCTCCCCTTTCGGCAGGAGACTAACACAGGAGGAGACCCCAGACGGGTTGACTCCGAAGTTAGTCAGTAGTTCCAGTCCTCTAATGCCTGTACCCACACAGTACCCCAAACAAATTGTTCCAAACAAAGCATTACTCACCCAGCCAACCTCTGCCTCTCTCAGAGAACATATCTGCCGCTGGGGAGAGGCCTGGAGTGGCCCTTCTCCCTGGAGTCCTTTCTGCCACTGGAGAGAAGACAGGGTGTCTGGGCTCACTCCGTCATGCTGTTGGGGATCTGGGCCGACTGCCCAGCATCCCTGGGGTATACAGGTGGAGACTGAGGTCCCATCCACCTTCACAGGAAATCCATCCTCTGTTAGTTGAGGGCAGAGTCCAGCAGTACTCGGCCCGGTTGCCAGCCCTTCTGCTAAAAAACCCCACACCACCTGCTCCGGCTAACTGTTGGGGAGGGAGGACGAACACCTCCTCTCCCTTCTCCCCCTGTATCCTGATCTGCTGCTGGGAAGTGACCACCTCCTTCTCACCCTGAGCCTCCGGAACCGCCGCAGGTGTAGGGCAGAGATCTTGGACCCTCTGTCCGGTTGCCAGCGCTTCAGCTGGGGAAGTTCCCTGTAACTTCACAGATACTTCTGTTGGTGCTAGGCAGAGCACAGTGAAGTTTGGCCCTAATAACAGCTCTTCTTCTGCTGGAGGTTCACCAGGTTGTTCTTCCTCAGCAGAAAAGTCTATCAAATCCCCTGTCTCTGCAACTGGTGTCTGGGGATAAAGGTTCACCATCTCCTGTCCCTGGAACCCAGAAGATGCTATCAGTGCTGGGCAGAGGTTAGCAGAGCTCTGCCCCGTTGTCAGCACTTCAGCTTTGGGGATAGCGATCTCCAGATTTTCCACTGCCAATTCTCTGGCATTCTGCTGGACAGGCACATTCCTCCATCCAAGATCATCCAATGCAGAAACAGGTTCATCAAGGTCAGTCAGCACTTGCTGCATCCACCATAAGACCTCCGCCTCCATAGCTGCGGGGGCAGGTTGGCAAAGCACACCATTACTCTGCCACATTGTCAAATCTTCAGCCAGGATTTTAGAGTTGTCAGCTGGTATTTCCTGATAGTCCCAGGCAAAGGGAGCACCACCCTGCTGAGCAGAGTCTAACAGCTGTTTGAAGGCGATCTCCAGCTCCCATTCCTGAACGGCCAGAAACTCCAAATCTTCCTGTGCCCAGTGCACTTCTGAGACATTCAGTCTTCGCTCTCTGTGCTCCATTATTTCCTCCAAACGCCACTCCCGAACACTCTCAAAGTCAGGGTCCCTGGACATCCTCCAGTATAACAATCCCAGGCCATCGTAGTCAAAGCCTTCCGTGGGGCTGTCATCCACTGTCCACGGGCACACTTGGGCTACATACCACTGGAGGGCTCTGTAGCTCTCGTCCAACCGCATTTCTGCCCGGATCAGCCTGTTTAACTCGGCTGTCCACTCCTGGTTCGGCTGTTCCCCCAAAAACAGCATTCGCACTTCATACTGCGAGCAGTACCTCACATGGATGGAGGATAGAACTTTTCCCTGGTGTCGCTGCTCACGGGCTAGCGCTTCCTTCCAGAGTTCACAGCGGATAGAATCAAACCATCCTAGCAGGACCTGCTCTGATAATGGTCCTCTGTGCTGTATCTGCATCACTTGCAACCTCCTTCTGAATTCCTCATCCATGGTGGCTGGTATCTCTCCTCTCCTCTCCTCTCCTGCTATCTGGACCTTGGATCCAGGTGATGGTTTGGATGTGTTCACGGCAAGGAAGCACGATCTCACCATTCCCTCCACGGCTCTCAAGTAAGTCTTTCAGCGTGGCTCTCCTGCAGGCTGGTTTGGAGTGTCCCAGTAACTGGAGAACAAATCCCACGGCTGCCAACCAATGTAATGAGCCCCTTTCTCACTCGGTTCCACTCTCCCGACACTCCTCTGCTGCTATAGAATCAGATTGCAGATCGCAACATCTGATTGTTCGATCATCCAATGCTCCGGGATTAGAACATTAACATGAGCTAATTAACGAATCCCTTTAGACAGCCTAAATGACTCAGACATGACCTTTAGGCCAGAATGGCCATCTTGTAGCTCAGAAAATCCAATCAACATTATCACAATAGCAGAGTTAATTAAACACAAACAACAATGGGGATCTAATGACTCTTAGACCTCATACTAGAGCAGGGGTCTCAAACTGGCGGCCCTCCAGCTGTTGAGAAACTACAAGTCCCATCATGCCTCTGCCTGTGGGAGTCATGCTTGTAACTGTCAGCCTTGCAATGCCTCATGGGACTTGTAGTTTCGCAACAGCTGGAGGGCCATCAGTTTGAGACCCCAGTACTAGAGACTTATTTACAATACACATTTTAGCAGACAACAGACAGGTAGCTGGAATTGATGACATTAGTATTTAACAGTAGGAGTCCCAACGGTATGAATCAGTCACTATTCCAATATGGTAAATCCAGGGTCCCCAAAATCTGTGTGTCCTGGGGGACCAGGACCTGAATCCACAGTAATACCGCCTCAAGGGTCCCCAGGCATACAGCTCACAAAGAGCACCGTTCCCCCAAATGCCAGGGCCCACGATCGATCGGCAAGAGGCTAGCATACAGTCCCCTCCAAAAGTCTCTCTCTCGGCTAGGTCTGTCACAGTCATGTGGTCTGATGAGACAAAAATAGAGCTTTTTGGTCTAAACTCCACTCGCCATGTTTGGAGGAAGAAGAAGAATGAGTACAACCCCAAGAACACCATCCCAACTGTGAAGCATGGAGGTGGAAACATCATTCTTTGGGGCTGCTTTTCTGCAAACGGGACAGGATGACTGCACCGTATTGAGGGGAGGATGGATGGGAGGGAGCTGAAAGTCCGTATTGCCCAGCGACAGCAATGAAACCTGAAGGATTTGGAGAAGGTCCATATGGAGGAGTGGGCCAAAATCCCTGCTGCAGTGTGTGCAAATCTGGTCAAGAACTACAGGAAATTTTTGATCTCTGTAATTGCAAACAAAGGTTTCTGTACCAAATATTAAGTTCTGCTTTTCTGATGTATCAAATATTTATGTCATGCAATAAAATGCAAATTAATTACTTAAAAATCATACAATGTGATTTTCTGTATTATTGTTTTTTATTTAGTCTCTCACAGTTGAAGAGTACCTATGATAAAAATTACAGACCTCTACATGCTTTGTAAGTAGGAAAACCTGCAAAATCGGCAGTGTATCAAATACTTGTTCTCCCCACTGTAAATACAAAACTATTATTATACTTTACAACATTACCATATCCTGCTGGTCTGCGCCAACTACATCTGTTCTCTGAAGTCTCCTGCTGCGTATAAAGCCGGAAGTCCTCATGCAGGCGATACATTAGGGATGTAATACAGCCCTGATATCCCAATAAAGAGTATCTGTAACCTGCTCAGTGCTATCACATTCAGAGCTTGTTAGGTACATTTTTAAAGCAATAAAGGTAAATATTAAATAAAATGTAAATAAAAGAGATATATTAAAATGATTAAAAATACAAAATAAATTAAAAATAACCCAATCAACCTGCAAACACCCACAAGTGCAAATGTATCAGGCAAAAACATGTATGCAAACACATTATATATCGCCACAGACGTTGAAGTGAAAGCTATAATTCTAGTTTTACTCTAAACTGAACTGTAAATGCATTTAAAGTACCACCTATTGATAATTTGGGGTATGACAATTTTTTGCAGGTGCATGCAGTTTTGAGGCTTGAA
The DNA here is from genome assembly GCA_037952925.1 of Lithobates clamitans. Taxonomy (NCBI): domain Eukaryota; kingdom Metazoa; phylum Chordata; class Amphibia; order Anura; family Ranidae; genus Lithobates; species Lithobates clamitans. Next base: position 1,984,253 of record JBBGZY010001199.1, read on the forward strand.
ATATTTGGTGTATATAGTATTTACTTCATATTTTATTCTGTATGAAAAATGGGGATTTAATTGTGTTTGTGTACAATAAAATTAATGTTGGTGTTTTTTTCCTCTAAATGTAGATTTGATAAACAGTTGAGTAAATATAATGCAACATAACACATTTTCCTACCATCTACTTATTCTTAAAAGCCTCTGTTATCAGAAAATAAACAGTATAATCTTCTGGTGTTTTAAGTAATTTTATAGCCAAAACTGTAGGTTTTATGTTGTGTGTGTGTGTAAAAAATTTGCATTCCCAAGCTATGCACTGGGTGCATTACTTATTCCCAACCTCTATTCTTTGCTCCTGTCCCCTGTGCTCTTTGCATTACTGACGGCTGATCTTAGTACCTCTGTGTGTTACTTACTCGTGACGCCTGCACTCTGTGCACTATTTACTCCTGGCCCTTCAACTCTATGCACTACTTACTCCTGACTTCTGCACTGCTGACATCTGCTTTCTGTGCGTTACATGCTCTTGACCTCTGCAATATGTGTGTCATGCATTTGTGACCTCTTGACTCTGTGTGTTACACACCCTTGACCCTTGTACTCTGTATGTTACACACTTATGACCACACTACTGACCCTGCACTCCATGCATTACAAATTCCTGTCCCCTGCACTCTGTACGTTGCACTCCCCTGACCTGTGTGCAGTACACTATGCAATCTTAAGCCATACCAGAGTAGGCTCAGGTTTTATTTAACCATAACCCTTTAAGCCACTCCCACTATTACCACAGTTTGGCCACACCTACAATTTACTGTGGCTTGCTGTGGGTTGCATTGTTTTCCTGCTCATGGTGGGGATACAAATGGGTGTGTGGATTTCTGGGTGTGGTAAAAAAAAAAGTGGGCATGGTCAGTAGGATGTCCCAGGATTTCATTTTAAAAATCTGGTAACATTAACAAAAAGTGTCTGTCTGTGGTGTTACTGGAATGTGTGTTACTTTTTATGTTAAATATATACATCTAAATGTAGATATTATGGGTTGCAAAACTGCATGCGGTGTGTCATTTCCAAAATGTTACATACAAGATTGTTGAAATACTATCTGTGTAGTATATACAATATTCCTTTACGTTGTCAGTGAAAAATATACACTTTATTTTGTTTTTTTGTCTGTAAAAGCTGTATGAGGTTTATGAGGCTTCCCAGATTTTTTTTTTTTTTTTACAATTACTTATTATTATTACTATTATGTAGTGTTTACCATATTCCTTCCATTATAATCAGAAAAATAAACTTTAATTTGTTCTTTGATTTACAAAGCTAAATAGGGATGTAGTTTAGCCAACGGCATATTACTTCTGGGATGGAACCATCCAGCACCCAACTTGGGTGCTTCCGTCAAGATATAGCTTCCCCCAGTCTGGACCCAGCAACCGGGTATTGTAACTGAGAGGACCCAAGACTATACGACACTAGCTCAGATGCAAACTGGAACTCACTTTATTGAAAACTCACACAGAATTTATATAGCACAAAATTTCAGGTAGTGCCTGATCACATTGCCCTAACAATACAAACCGTAAACAGGAATATAATTAACATAGCTAGGGACCATCAACATACACATAATGCTAATCCACATCTAGCAACTAATAGGTGACATTGATCTAATTAACAACTAGCCACCCAGACAGTTCAGCACCTACAACCCTGAATGCAAAGTACATTACACATTATTACAAGCATAAACACATAACATTCCACACTGGTTCCACAACAAGATAAAGTGGCCACAATATTAATCACATCTCCAAGAGATGATCAGACAGACAGAAACAATAGGTAACTCAATTAACAATGTGAAGGCACACCTAGGAGGCACACAATGGAAAGAAAGACACTTAACACCTTAATAAACAGACTATAGCAGGAGGTCCCAGTATCAGGTTACCTTGAGCTGATCATATTAACATGTGCTTTGAGTCTCATAGTCTAAAGCAGTCATTGCTGGTTTGGGCATAGAAGTCCCAAATATGTATCTGGGTCCACCAGTTCCCAGAGTCCCTGTGTTTTGGGGAGACATTGACTAAAATCTGAAGCAAGACCACTTCAAGGGTTCCCCAGGCACACACCTCCCAAAGGGTAGTGTTCCCTTAAAACCAAGGCCCATTGTCAGTAGGCAAGAGGTCACAATGCAGTCCCCTCCAAAAGCCCCTGTCCTAGTTGGGTCATTCACATTTTTCTATTTTAACTAGTTTGCCTCTTTGGATAGAACTACAACAACCAGCATCATGATGGCAAGTAGGAGGAGATTGAGAAACATCTGGTCCTTGATCACTTCAAAAAGTGTGAATTAGAAGCACTCAGCTCTGAGCACTTCCAATTCTTAGCTGTCAAGTAGACCTCCCCTTGACTAAAGCAATGTGATTCCAAAGAGCAAAGGATATTAAACTCATTGAGAATCTCACCATCACCAGCTCACTTAGATAAACATCACAATAATGTGATAGCTTTATTAGACAGAGTTACAAACACGGCAGAATACAGAGGCTTTTTTCAACAAACAATAGGGTATTTGGTGATTAGGAAACATATTCTGATATGTTGACCCTCAATGGTCCTTTGGTCCTTATTTCTTTCTCTTTCTCTCTTGCCTCCCATTGTTTCTTATGTTCATTACTCCACTCTTTCCTTTGTGTCACATCCTTCCCTATAACCCATTAACCTTTCCACCTGCTCCTCCTAGCAGGGCTCACATTGTGTCCCGACTTCCTATAGGTAACCCTCACATAATGTATTGCTTTGATAAAGAATGTATTAAAAAAGGGCCTGATTTGCTCTCTTTTCATAGTATCATAATGGGTAATATTGAATAAAGACAATAGTCCATCCAGTTCAACCTGTGACGGTGCACGTGTGTTAGTGTCTATATTTCCCCTATCCCTGTATGTCGTGTTCCTTAAGACATCTAATGCCGTGTACATATGGGCGGACTTTTCGACTGAACTCGTCCGCCTGAACGAATCCGTCAGACAATCTGAACGTGTGTGGGCTTCATCGGACTTCCAACGGACCTTTTCGGTCGAAAATCAGAAGGACTTTAGATTTGAAACAGGTTTCAAATCTTTCCGACGGATTCGAGTCCAGTCGAAAAATCTGTTCATCTGTATGCTAGTCCGACGGATGAAAACTGACACTAGAGCAGCTATTGGCTACTGGCTATCAACTTCCTTATTTTAGTCTGGTCGTACGTCATCACGTACGAATCCGTTGGACTTTGGTGTGATCGTGTGTAGGCAAGTCCGTTCGTTCGAAAGTCTGTCGAAAGTCCGTTAAAAGTCCATCGAAAGTCCTTCAGAAAGACCCTCGAACCTTTGATGATGAAAAGTCCACCCGTGTGTACACGGCATTAGAGTCTCCTAAAATGATCAATACTCCCAGCAGTCACCACCAATTGTGTAAAAGAGTTCAACATCCCTATTGCCCTGACAGTGAAAAACCCCCTTCGCAGTTTAAGGTTAAATCGCTTCTCTTCCAATGTGTGGCCCCGTATTGTCTTACACTCTTTGTGACTGAATAGTTTTTTCCAATGCTGGGATCGCCATGGAGGTGTTTGTAAATCACTATCATGTCCCCTCTCAAGCGTCTTTTCTCCAGCGAGAATACATTTAGTGTTTGTAGTCTTTCCTCATAATCAAGGTCCTCCAGTCCCCTTTTTAGTCTTGTTGCCCTTCTTTTGACTCTCTCCAGTTCTAGCACATCCCTTCTGAGGACCAGTGACCAGAACTGGACAGAATACTCCAGATGTGGTCTAACCAATGTTTTATAAAGTTGTAGGATTATTGTTTTATCTCTGGAGTTTATCCCTTTTTTATGCATGCTAATATTCTGCCTGCTTTGGTAGCTGCAGCATGACATTGCATGCTATTGCTCAGTCTGTCATCTACCAGGACCCCCAGATCTTTCTCCATCCATGATTCCCCCATCGGTTCTCCCCCAAGTGAGTAGTCTGCATTTATGTTCTTTGCCCCTATGTGCATTACTTTACATTTCTCCACATTAAACCTCATTTGGCATGTAGTTGCCCACTCCATTATTTTGTTCAGGTCTTTCTGTAGTAGGGCTGCGCATCTTCACTGGCCTCACGATTCGATTCGATTACGATTATCAAGTCAACGATTCGATTCGATTCCGCGATGCATCACGATGCATCACGATTACAGCGCAAGTCCGCAAGTTCTCATGGTTTTCATAAAAAAAAATTCAAGTAGTCAGGAGGACTCCATTTTTTTTATTCTATCTGTTCTTAAGAAAAAAAGAGACAGCAGAGGAGCTCCAGGCTCTCTTCCACAATACTAAAGGAGATGGTCAGAGCCTGCGGACATGCTACAGGAGATGATCAGAGACTGCAGACATGCTACAGGAGATGATCAGAGACTGCAGACATGCTACAGGAGATGATCAGAGACTGCAGACATGCTACAGGAGATGGTCAGAGACTACAGACATGCTACAGGAGATGGTCAGAGACTGCGGACATGCTACAGGAGATGGTCAGAGACTGCAGACATGCTACAGGAGATGGTCAGAGACTGCGGACATGCTACAGGAGATGGTCAGAGACTGCGGACATGCTACAGGAGATGGTCAGAGACAGCGGACATGCTACAGGAGATGGTCAGAGACTGCGGACATGCTACAGGAGATGGTCAGAGACTGCAGACATGCTACAGGAGATGGTCAGAGACTGCGGACATACTACAGGAGATGGTCAGAGACTGCGGACAAGCTACAGGAGATGGTCAGAGACTGCGGACATGCTACAGGAGATAGTCAGAGACTGCAGACATGCTACAGGAGATAGTCAGAGACTGCAGACATGCTACAGGAGATGGTCAGAGACAGCGGACATGCTACAGGAGATGGTCAGAGACTGCGGACATGCTACAGGAGATGGTCAGAGACTGCAGACATGCTACAGGAGATGGTCAGAGACTGCGGGCATGATACAGGAGATGGTCAGAGACTGCGGACAAGCTACAGGAGATGGTCAGAGACTGCGGACATGCTACAGGAGATGGTCAGAGACTGCGGACATGCTACAGGAGATGATCAGAGACTGCAGACATGCTACAGGAGATGGTCAGAGACTGCAGACATGCTACAGGAGATAGTCAGAGACTGCGGACATGCTACAGGAGATAGTCAGAGACTGCAGACATGCTACAGGAGATGGTCAGAGACAGCGGACATGCTACAGGAGATAGTCAGAGACTGCGGACATGCTACAGGAGATGGTCAGAGACTGCGGACATGCTACAGGAGATGGTCAGAGACTGCGGACATACTACAGGAGATGGTCAGAGACTGCGGACAAGCTACAGGAGATGGTCAGAGACTGCGGACATGCTACAGGAGATGGTCAGAGACTGCGGACATGCTACAGGAGATAGTCAGAAACTGCAGACATGCTACAGGAGATAGTCAGAGACTGCAGACATGCTACAGGAGATGGTCAGAGACTGCGGACATGGCACAGGAGATGGGCACAGACTGCGGCGGACATGCCACAGGAGATGGGCACAGACTGCGGCGGACATGGCACAGGAGATGGGCACAGACTGCGGCGGACATGGCACAGGAGATGGGCACAGACTGCGGCGGACATGGCACAGGAGATGGGCACAGACTGCGGCGGACATGGCACAGGAGATGGGCACAGACTGCGGCGGACATGGCACAGGAGATGGGCACAGACTGCGGCGGACATGGCACAGGAGATGGGCACAGATTACGGCGGACATGGCACAGGAGATGGGCACAGACTGCGGACAATAATGCAGAGTTGTGGTGTGATGAAGGCACATAGAAGACAATTTATGATATGGACTTGTGTCACAGCGCCCTCCCCCTCCCCCCCTCCCCCTCTGTACTCACATGCTGCTCTGCCGGTGGCAGCCAGTAATGAGCAGGGCGATCTGCCTGCTCACCATCTCCCCCCGATCTCCATTTGTGCGGCCGGTGTTCCGCCGGTTGTCACATCTGAGGTGAGCAGTGAATTCTCCCGGGAGAGCGCTCCGTGCGTAAAGCTGTTATTAGTGTGTATATTGCGGTCATGTAACACTCGGCCGCGCCTCCCTCCTCTCACGTCTCTCCTGATGTCAGCCCCGCCCGCCTCTCTTCTGACCTGATAGCTCCAGTCAGTGGGCAGAGCTGACATCAGGAGAGACTGAGAGGAGGGAGGCGCGGCCGAGTGTCACATGAGCGGAATATACACACTAATAACAGCTTTACGCACGGAGCGCTCTCCCGGGAGGGGGCGGGGCCAGAAATCGATTATTCGGGTCGCATGCATCGATGCCGCATAGGGGACACCCGAATCGCGATGCATTGATGCTGCGATTAATTTCAGCAGCCCTATTCTGTAGTATTTCTATATCCTGATGTGAAGTTTTTGTCCTGCTTATTTTTGTGTCGTCCGCAAAAACTGAGATTGAGCTATTTATCCCGTTCTCTATATCATTTATGAATAAATTGAATAGAATTGGTCCCAAGACAGAACCCTGGGGCACCCCACTTACTACTCCAGACCAGTCTGAGTACACGTTATTTATCACTACCCTTTGGACATGCCCCTGTAACCAGTTTTTAACCCAAGAACAAACCTTATGGTCCACGCCTATGGACCTCAGCTTGTTGATTAAGCACTTATGGGTACTGTATCGAATGCCTTTGCAAAATCCAGGTACACTAAATCGACGGTATCTTTATTGTCATATCACCCGCATGTATGACTCCCGTTTACTGTTTTGCAATCCATCTATAAAAAATCTCAGTCATTGTGGACTGTCCTTTGTATATGGTCCTATGTTTCGGTACAGTTTAGCAGACATGCCTTTTTTCCCGACTTAATGACTCTTAAAAACATTCTCAACAGCATTGCTAAACCAATAAGTATTTTATTTATCTGCACCTGTGGATTCTGTCTGGTGATTCAGGACCTGCAATTCTACATGGCTTTCGCTTGTCAGAACAGAATGTAGTTTTCTCAGTGAGAGGTCTGAGCCAGGACTACAGCCAGACATACTCCAAATGTTTACTGACAGCATTTTACAACTCTCTGGATAGACATTGTGGAGATCCAATTTTGGGAAGGATTAACCTGTTATCTGTCAACAGCAGCAGAAAAATGCAAGATAGTACAGATGTTAATGAATATATTATTAAAAACAATAGATGATGATGGATACACAAGTAGAGTACATGACATGTAAAAAAAAACAAAAAAAAAACATTTTGTCATTTGTAAATTTTATTGCAAAACTAGAAATTGCCTGGCTTGACAGACTGAGGTTAGGCAAATAATTTAAAGATGAGCTTTAAATAACTACACACAGTTATACCACATATAAATGAGAGCTTTTATAAATTTAAGGACTGAATTACAAATCCTTCAATGGGTAATGTTGAAGGATTTGTAATTCAGTCCTTATATTTATTCAGCCCTGCCATACAGTACAGTCAGATCACTGTTTACATATACATATATAGTGGTTGTTTTACCTGCCAAATTGGATTTATGGCCATTCAGTCCTGATATTTACAAAGCACAGCCAGCCTGGATGTCCAGATTCGTTTGTGCCTGGGTCCTGCCAAATAGGCTAAAATTGACTTTATCACATTTCTACATAAACTTAGATTTTCTAGATGCTGATTTGAAACACAATATATCACCTAAATCAGTGGTCTCCAAACTTTTTAAACAAAGGGACCAGTCTCTGTCTTTAGGGGAGCCTGATAATGGTCAGTGGGAATAGAAAATGTCTCAGCATCAATGGAAGTAAAAGCAGTGGCGGCTGGTGCTCAAAATCTTATTTTTTTTGGGGGGGGGGGGGCAAACAAACTGAGGTCTGTACACCTGCTGGCTGCTGTGCGCATTATGAGGGTTTCCCACTGTCCCTGTGCTGAGTTCCCGGGTCTGTATACCTGCTGTGCCCATTATGAGGCGTTCCCACCATCCCTGTGCTGTGTTTCCATGTCTGTACACCTGCTGTGCCCATTATGAGGAGTTCCCACTGTTCCTGTGCTGAGTTCCCAGGTCTGTACACCTGTTGTTCCCATTATGAGGGGTTCCCACCATTCCTGTGCTGAGTTCCCAGGTCTGTACACCTGCTGTGCCATTATGAGGGGTTCCCACCATCCCTGTGCTGAGATCCCGGGTCTGTACACCTGCTGAGTCCATTATGAGGGGTTCCCACCCTCCCTGTGCTGAGTTCCCGGGTCTGTACACCCATTGTGCGCATTATGAGGGGTTCCCACCATCCCTGTGCTGAGTTACTGGCTGGCTTTTATACTGGCAATAGACTTCAGAGGGCAAGTGTACAGAGTACATTATGTAGGTTCAATCTGATCACCACATTTTTTTCTGGGGGGGTGGCAAACAAACTCAGGTCTGTACGCCTGCTTGCTGCTGTGCGCATTATGAGGGGTTCCCAAACTTTTTAAACAAAGGGACTAGTCTCTGTCTTTAGGGGAGCCTGATAATGGTCTGTGGGAATAGAAAATGTCTCAGCATCAATGGAAGTAAAAGCAGTGGCGGCTGGTGCTCAAAATCTTTTTTTTTTTTGGGGGGGCAAACAAACTGAGGTCTGTACACCTGCTGGCTGCTGTGCGCATTATGAGGGGTTCTCACTGTCCCTGTGCTGAGTTCCTGGGTCTGTATACCTGCTGTGCCCATTATGAGGAGTTCCCACCATCCCTGTGCTGAGTTTCCATGTCTGTACACCTGTTTTGCCCATTATGAGGGGTTCCCACCATTCCTGTGCTGAGTTCATAGGTCTGTACACCTGCTGTGCCATTATGAGGGGTTCCCACCATCCCTGTGCTGAGATCCCGGGTCTGTACACCTCCTGAGTCCATTATGAGGGGTTCCTACCCTCCCTGTGTTGAGTTCCCTGTACACCTATTGTGCACATTATGAGGGGTTCCCACCCCCTGTGAGTTACTGGCTGGCTTTTATACTGGCAATAGACTTCAGAGGACAAGTGTACAGAGTACATTATGTAGGTTCAATCTGATCACCACATTTTTCCAGCTGTTCTGGATGCATGTTTATTCAATAGTGCCATGTGAAAAACACAAGCAGAAATGTTCAGTTTATCTTAGAGAAACAATAGCTATCAGTTGTTATTTTTGGGTATTTGCCTTTAGATTGCACACTTGGAAATCAGTATAGATTAGGGATCTCCAAACTATGGCCTGAGAACCACATCTGACCCATTACAAGATTTTACCCGGTCTGCAGCAACTCTGATATGATGGGGGCTTCTGACATAAAGGGGGGAGGGGTGGTTTTTGGATGTGATGAGGGGGCTTCTAATGTGAAAGGGGGATCCTGATGTGATAGGGGTGCCTGGTGTGAAAGGAGGGACTCTTATGTCATGGGTGGCTTCTGATTTGAAAGGAAGACCTGATGGGTAAAGGGGCTCTAATATGAAAGGGGTTTTCTGGTGTGAAAAGAGGGTTTCTTATGTCATGGGGGGACTCTGGTTTGAAAGGGAGACCTAATGGGAAAGGGGGCTCTGATGTGATGCAGGGATGTGAAAGGGGATGTGACGTGGAAGGCTTGTGTTTTGAAACAGAGATTTGATGTGAAAGGGGATGGAACGGGGGTGGTCTCTGGCGTGATAGGGGAGCTTCTGGTGTGAAAGAGGTATTCTGATGGAAGGGGCTTTTGATGTAAAAGGGCAAACTTCAGATGCGAAAGGCTGGACTGATTTTTTCATCCCACAAATTTATATATGATGCACAGAGCTCTATGTATAATGTAGAGCCTGGTATATAATGTACAGAGCCCTGTGTATAATGTAGAGCCTGGTATAGGATGTACAGAGCCCTGTGTATAATGTAGAGCCTGTTATATGATGTACAGAGCCCTGTGTATAATGTAGAGCCTGGTATATGATGTACAGAGCCCTGTGTATAATGTAGAGCCTGGTATATGATGTACAGAGCCCTGTGTATAATGTAGAGCCTGGTATATTATGTACAGAGCCCTGTGTATAATGTAAAGCCTGGTATATGATGTAAAGAGCCCTGTGTATAATGTAGAGCCTGGTATATGATGTACAGAGCCCTATGTATAATGTAGAGCCTGGTATATGATGTATAGAGCCATGTGTATATGTAGAGCCTGGTATATGATGTATAGAGCCATGTGTATATGTAGAGCCTGGTATATGAATTACAGAGCCCTGTGTATTACACCATAGAAATCACACATGTGCGGTTATTGGGTATTCATATGATTGATTGCTCTCGCTCTGCAGCCACTGCTAGAGATACTGTATTTAGTATTTTACATTTTTTAGAACCCGGTAAACCTGGTAAAGTAAACCCTTTATAAATATAAATAATAAAATACATTTTTTTCTCTCTTTCTCTTTTGTCTAACTGAGACAGAACCTACCAATTCTGTAAAAAGGCACCGCTCGGGACGTGCATTCTATCCACGGAGCCGCTGCGTCACTTCTGGTTTCTCACTGGCACAGAGAAATCAGAAGGGACACCGCAGCTCTAAGGGAAAGCATGACATCTGGAGTCAAGATGCATAATGGGACTTGTAGTTTTGCAACAGCTGGACGTCCGCTAATTGCTTATCCCTGTATTAAAGTGAACATTTGTACAATAAACTCTCATCAGTACATTAGATGACTTAACAAATGTCGTTTAAAAAAAGGTTCCCTTTTGGGGTGAATGGACCTTCCTTAACCTAAACCACATTCAAAAAAATGTTTCCATCCGTCTCCTTAAAATTTTCTAATCACTTTGATTGCAAACAAATACCAGTTTGACCTCACTAACGATTGGAAAATTGACTGGTTCTTAAAACTAAATTTTCTGAAACAAAATTCAGCTAGTGTATGTTAGTAATGGCTAGTTTAAGGAGTGGAGGAACTATGTAGCACTGCTAAGCAGCAAGCAAAGGATACAGAGAGAATACGAAAATATGGCTACTCCCAAGTACTTACTATATACAAATTACAAAAAAAAATGATGCAATCCTTTTAAAGTGGCTATTAAGTCAAAAGTTTATTTTACCTTTATGCATTCTTTGCATTAAGATAAAAAAACCTTCCACTAGTTGCTCCTTCCCCCACCCCTCCCTAAACACTTAACTGAGTCCTCTCTCGACTCAACACTCCCCCCTCTTCCTGCTCTTTCCAGGTGCACTGCCAATGGCTCCCGCTGCTGTCAGTCAAATGCTGTTCAGGAGGGAGCAGGGGCGTGGCCGCGCCACACTGTATGTCTATGGATACACACAGCCTAGCTCAGAAGTGTGCCCACACGTGTTCCCCTTAAAGCACATGTCTTGCTAGGGGGGCACTCACATAAGAGGAGGAGTAGAGAGAGTGATGGCAGGGGACTCCAGTAGAGAAGGTAAGGGTCCTCTCTGTGCAATACCAATGCCCAGAGCAGGTAAGCATATTCTCTTTTTTTTACTTTAACAAAACTTTACAACGACTTTAAAGATCTAGAAAGCCACTGGGGAGGCTCTTTGCGTTTTAAGTAAATTTCAGGCCTAAAAAATTGACATTTTAGGTCTGAAGATTACTTAAAACCCAAAAACACTATAAAGTTTCTGGCACATAAACCCTGGAGAATAAAAATGCTGTTTTGTGCGCTGATACTAGCACAATGGTTCACAAAACAGACTCCTGTATATTACCCATTTTTTAGTTAAAATATAAAAAATTATGTTATGCTGAGTAAATAGATACCAACAGGGGCGGACTGACCATTCGGTCACTCGGTCGCCGACCGAGGGCCCGGCGTCAGGAGGGGCCCCATGAGCGGCTCAGTCAGCAGCGGAAAAAAGCCGCCCGCCGCACCGCACGAAAACCCCGTCCTCCCGGATTATTTCCGCTCCCAGCACCGCGGCCAGCCCCCTGCCGAGCAGACCTCGGCTTAGGCTGAGAGAGGCTCTGTCAGCAGGGAGGGGCGGGGCAGGGAGCTCCACTGACGCTCTGACCCTGCCCCGCCCCTCCTCATGTAGTCTGAGTCTGTTCCTAAATAGAGCGTCTCTCTTGCACTTCTGAGAGCTCCGCTCTGGACCACAAAGATCACCGCCCCTACCGACGGAAGCCCCGCCCCCTACCGACGGAAGCCCCGCCCCTACCGGCGAAAGCTCCGCCCCCTACCGACGAAAGCTCCGCCCCTGGACCTCTGAGGGCGGGAGGTGAGCCCGACTGGTCAGGTAGGTCCTTCTGCCTACATTATATACACGGCCTGTAGAGCCCTTTTTTCCCTAAACCATCCCTGGAAATGTTGTTTACCCCCCTGTATAGCTGTGCATTGCTGAAAGTTTAAATTTTAAAACTGGCTACCTGGTCATCTCCTGTAGTCGCATCCCCAGTCTCTGGTTATCTCCTGTAGTCGCATTCGCAGTCTGGTCATTTCCCGTAGTCGCATTCGCAGTCTCTGGTTATCTCCTGTAGTCGCATTCGCAGTCTCTGGTCATTTCCTGTAGTCGCATTCGCAGTCTGGTCATTTCCTGTAGTCGCATTCGCAGTCTGGTCATTTCCTGTAGTCGCATTTGCAGTCTGGTCATTTCCTGTAGTCGCATTCGCAGTCTGGTCATTTCCTGTAGTCGCATTTGCAGTCTGGTCATTTCCTGTAGTCGCATTCGCAGTCTGGTCATTTCCCGTAGTCGCATTCGCAGTCTGGTCATTTCCCGTAGTCGCATTCGCAGTCTCTGGTTATCTCCTGTAGTCGCATTCGCAGTCTGGTCATTTCCTGTAGTCGCATTCACAGTCTGGTCATTTCCTGTAGTCGCATTTGCAGTCTGGTCATTTCCTGTAGTCGCATTCGCAGTCTGGTTATTTCCTGTAGTCGCATCCCCAGCCTCTGGTTATTTCCTGTAGTCGCATTCGCAGTCTGGTCATTTCCCGTAGTCGCATTCGCAGTCTCTGGTTATCTCCTGTAGTCGCATTCACAGTCTGGTCATTTCCCGTAGTCGCATTCGCAGTCTCTGGTTATCTCCTGTAGTCGCATTCGCAGTCTGGTCATTTCCTGTAGTCGCATCCCCAGTCTGGTCATTTCCTGCAGTCGCATCCCCAGTCTCTGGTTATTTCCTGTAGTCGCATTCGCAGTCTGGTCATTTCCTGTAGTCGCATTCGCAGTCTGGTCATTTCCTGTAGTCGCATTTGCAGTCTCTGGTTATCTCTTGTAGTCACATTCGCAGTCTCTGGTTATCTCCTGTAGTCGCATCCCCAGTCTCTGGTTATTTCCTGTAGTCGCATTCGCAGTCTGATTATTTCCTGTAGTCGCATTCGCAGTCTCTGGTTATCTCCTGTAGTCGCATCCCCAGTCTCTGGTTATTTCCTGTAGTCGCATTCGCAGTCTTGTTATTTCCTGTAGTCGCATTCGCAGTCTCTGGTTATTTCCTGTAGTCGCATCCCCAGTCTCTGGTCATCTCCTGTAGTCCCATTTGCAGTCTCTGGTCATCTCCTGTTGTCGCATCCCCAGTCTCTGGTTATTTCCTGTAGTCGCATTCGCAGTCTGGTTATCCCCTGTAGTCGCATCCCCAGTCTCTGGTCATCTCCTGTAGTCGCATTTGCAGTCTCTGGTTATTTCCTGTAGTCGCATTTGCAGTCTCTGGTTATCTCCTGTAGTCGCATCCCCAGTCTCTGGTTATTTCCTTTAGTCACATTCGCAGTCTGGTTATTTCCTGTAGTCGCATTCGCAGTCTCTGGTTATCTCCTGTAGTCGCATCCCCAGTCTCTGGTTATTTCCTGTAGTCGCATTCGCAGTCTGGTTATTTCCTGTAGTCGCATTTGCAGTCTCTGGTTATTTCCTGTAGTCGCATCCCCAGTCTCTGGTCATCTCCTGCAGTCGCATTCGCAGTCTCTGGTTATCTCCTGTAGTCGCATTCGCAGTCTCTGGTTATCTCCTGTAGTCGCATCCCCAGTCTCTGGTTATTTCCTGTAGTCGCATTCGCAGTCTGGTTATTTCCTGTAGTCGCATTCGCAGTCTCTGGTTATCTCCTGTAGTCGCATCCCCAGTCTCTGGTTATTTCCTGTAGTTGCATTCGCAGTCTGGTTATTTCCTGTAGTCGCATTCGCAGTCTCTGTTTATTTCCTGTAGTCGCATCCCCAGTCTCTGGTCATCTCCTGTAGTCACATTCACAGTCTCTGATTATCTCCTGTAGTCGCATTCGCAGTCTCTGGTTATCTCCTGTAGTTCCATTCGCAGTCTGGTTATTTCCTGTAGTCGCATTCGCAGTCTCTGGTTATCTCCTGTAGTCGCATCCCCAGTCTCTGGTTATTTCCTGTAGTCACATTCGCAGTCTGATTATTTCCTGTAGTCACATTCGCAGTCTGATTATTTCCTGTAGTCGCATTCGCAGTCTCTGGTTGTCTCCTGTAGTCGCATCCTCAGTCTCTGGTTATTTCCTGTAGTCGCATTCGCAGTCTTTGGTCATCTCCTGTAGTTGCATCCGTAGTGTCTGGTTATCTCCTGTAGTCATTTATGATATCTATGGCTATGAATATTTCTTGAATCCATATTGAGCACTATATTTGATTGGCTGTTTGCTTCTGCTTAGGCCTGGCAAACATGCACAATCGCACATGATGATGACTTCATCATCATGTGCGTGATTGTGATTGTGCGTGTGTGCCAAGCAGAAGCAGCCAATCAAATATAGTGCTCAATATGGATTAAATAAATAGTGGTGGTCAGTGGTGTAATGTTCCTTACATTGGTGATCAGTGGGAAGAATGTTCCTTACATTGGTGATCAGTGAGCAGAATGTTCCTTACATTGGTGATTAGTGGGAAGAATGTTCCTTACATTGGTGATCAGTGGGAAGAATGTTCCTTACATTGGTGATCAGTGGGAAGAATGTCCCTTACATTGGTGATCAGTGGGAAGAATGTTCCTTACATTGGTGATCAGTGGGAAGAATGTCCCTTACATTGGTGATCAGTGAGAAGAATGTTCCTTACATTGGTGATCAGTGAGAAGAATGTTCCTTACATTGGTGATCAGTGGGAAGAATGTTCCTTACATTGGTGATCAGTGGGAAGAATGTTCCTTACATTGGTGATCAGTGAGAAGAATGTCCCTTACATTGGTGATCAGTGAGAAGAATGTTCCTTACATTGGTGGTCAGTGAGAAGAATGTTCCTTACATTGGTGATCAGTGAGAAGAATGTTCCTTACATTGGTGATCAGTGAGCAGAATGTTCCTTACATTGGTGATTAGTGGGAAGAATGTTTCTTACATTGGTGATCAGTGGGAAGAATGTTCCTTACATTGGTGATCAGTGAGAAGAATGTTCCTTACATTGGTGATCAGTGAGAAGAATGTTCCTTACATTGGTGATCAGTGAGAAGAATGTCCCTTACATTGGTGATCAGTGGGAAGAATGTTCCTTACATTGGTGATCAGTGAGAAGAATGTTCCTTACATTGGTGATCAGTGGAAAGAATGTTCCTTACATTGGTGATCAGTGGGAAGAATGCTCCTTACATTGGTGATCAGTGAGAAAAATGTTCCTTACATTGGTGATCAGTGGAAAGAATGTTCCTTACATTGGTGATCAGTGAGAAGAATGTTCCTTACATTGGTGATTAGTGGGAAGAATGTTCCTTACATTGGTGATCAGTGGGAAGAATGTCCCTTACATTGGTGGTCAGTGGGAAGAATGCTCCTTACATTGGTGGTCAGTGAGAAGAATGTTCCTTACATTGGTGATCAGTGAGAAGAATGTTCCTTACATTGGTGATCAGTGGGAAGAATGTTCCTTACATTGGTGATCAGTGGGAAGAATGTTCCTTACATTGGTGATCAGTGAGAAGAATGTTCCTTACATTGGTGATTAGTGGGAAGAATGTTCCTTACATTGGTGATCAGTGAGAAGAATGTTCCTTACATTGGTGATCAGTGAGAAGAATGTTCCTTACATTGGTGATCAGTGGGAAGAATGTTCCTTACATTGGTGATCAGTGAGAAGAATGTTCCTTACATTGGTGATTAGTGGGAAGAATGTTCCTTACATTGGTGATCAGTGGGAAGAATGTTCCTTACATTGGTGATTAGTGGGAAGAATGTTCCTTACATTGGTGATCAGTGGGAAGAATGTTCCTTACATTGGTGATCAGTGAGAAGAATGCTCCTTACATTGGTGATCAGTGGGAAGAATGTTCCTTACATTGGTGGTCAGTGGGAAGAATGCTCCTTACATTGGTGGTCAGTGAGAAGAATGTTCCTTACATTGGTGATCAGTGGTAAGAATGTTCCTTACATTGGTGGTCAGTGAGAAGAATGTTCCTTACATTGGTGATCAGTTAAAATTATATAAAGTTAAGAAAAATAATTTTAAAAAAAATGTAAAGCACCCCCATGATCCCCGCACATGCTCTATATGAAAAGCTTTATGTAGGATGAGCACATGTATGTAAACATGTGTCTATAGACGCAAATGCTGGACACGGGAGCCCACCTGCAAGGTAACCCCCCCTCCCCCGGGAGAGCGCTTCTCCTAGGGAGTTATCTGATGTGGGGAGGAGCCGCGAGAGCCACCCCAAGATGTTCGAGGTTCGGGGCCACTCTGTGCGAAACGAGCTGCACAGTGAAGGTAAGTATGATATGTTTGTTATTTTTAAAAAAAAAAAAAACGAGCCTTTACAATCACTTTAATTTTAGAAAGGTACCGTTGTTGCACTTTCTTTAATGTAATTCTGTGACGAACGCATGTAGTGTGGGCAGTGCAAAATGTAGGTGGGGATTTGTGTGGGTGTGGCTTGAGTGTGGGTGGGAACACATGAGCGGGGACAGGGGGCCCCAGGATCTCCTATTGCCCGGGGGCCCCATGAGTTGTCAGTCCGCCCCTGGATACCAAACATGTCAGACCTTATAATTGTGCGTGCTGTGAAACAGCCATAACCACTTCAATACCAGGCACTTTCACCCCCTTCTTGCCCAGGCCAATTTTCAGCTTTCAGTGTTGTCACACTCTAAATGCCAATTACTCAAGCAACACTGTAACCAAAATGTTATCATTTTTTTCACACAAATAGAACTTTCTTTTGCCGGTATTTAATCACCTCTGGGTTTTTTACTTTTTGCTATATAAATGAAAAAAAGATAAAAAATTTTGAAAAAAATATGTTTTTCTTCATTTACGGTTATGAAGTTTTGCAAATAAATAATCATTCTTCATAATTTTAGACCAATATTTAATTTGCTACATTTCTTTGGTAAAATACTCCAAATCAGTGTATATTATTTAGTCTGCAGGAAAGTTATAGAGTCTACAAACTATGATATACACAGTATATCTGAAAATGATCAATCCTGATGTACTGACATCCCAGGAAATGCCAGGACAGTACCACTACTCCCCAAATTACCCCTTTTTGAAAAAGTAGACATACCAAGGGATATAGTAAGAGGCATGGTGAATATTTTGAAGCTGCAATTTTTTCCCACAATTCTTCAAAACATGAAAAACAAAATTGTAATTTGAACAATTTATTTCTCACACATGGCATAGACATACTTGCAATTACACCCCAAAACACATTCTGCTACACCTCCCAAGTAAGGGGGTATCAAATGTGTGATATTTTCACTGGCCACATAGAGAGACCCAAAATCCAAGAAGCACTTTTGAGATTTCAAGGAGCATAAATTTTGCATAAATTACACATTTCATTTCGTACACTAATTTCCTGACTACCTACCACACTTTTGGAGGCCTTAGAGCATCAAGACAATGGAAACACCCACAGAATGACCACATTTTGAAAAGCAAACACCCCACTGTATTTTTTGAGACACAATGAGTCTTTTGAATATGTCATTTTTTTTTGCAGCAAGGATTTGGGAAATGTGGAAATGTTTTTTTTTTCTATCTACACAAAGTTGTCAATTTATAAGCTATTTCCAACACATGGCATGGAAATACTAAGAAATACACCCTAAAATACATTCTGCTATGCCTCATTTGTATGGCAATACCACATGTGTGAGACTTTTTCACAGCCTAGCCACATAGAGAGGCCCAATATCCAAGGAGTACCTTTATGTGTTATAGTGGCATAAATTACACATCTACACTATGACTACCTATCGCATTTTTGGAGACCCTGGAGCACCCAGACAGTGGAGACACTAACAAAATGACCACATTTTGTAAAGCAAAACACCCCAACGTACTTTCTATGAGGCATAATGTTTTTTGTCACAAGCTTTTGGGAAATGTGGACATTTTTTACACAAACTTGTCAATTGCTAAGATATTTCTAACACACAGCACAGGCATACTTAGAATTAAACCTCAGAAAACATTCTGCTACTCTTCCGAAGTATGGCGATACCACATGTGGTATCAGCCCTAAATCTCTGCGAGGACATGACACCCCACTACTAGTACCTGGCCTGGGACATTGTGACAAATGTTGATGGTCCACTGGGGACATCAACAAATGTTGACGGCCCACTAGGAACACCAACAGATGGTCCACTGGGACACTGACTGATGTTGATTTTGCAATGGAAACTATTACAGATGTTGATGGGACACTGTGACAGATGTTTTTTTGCACTGGTACATTGCGACAGATGTTGATGTGGCACTGGTACACTGTGAGATGTTTTTGGGTACCGGTCCACTGTAACAGATGTTGATGGGACACTGGTATACTGGAAGACTTTTTTGTGCACACTGTGTACACTGTGACAGATGTTGATGGTCCATTGAGGACACTGACAGATGTTGATGGTGCAATGGGACACTGACAGATGTTGATGTGCACTGGTACACTGTGACTGATGTTGATGGGACAGTGGTACACTGTGACAGAAGTTTTTGTACACTGTGACTGATGTTGATGGGGCAGTGGTACACTGTGACAGATGTTTTTGTACACTGTGACAGATGTTGATGGGACACTGGTACACTGACAGATCTTTTTGGGCACTGGTACACTGTGACAGATGATGATGATGGGGCACTGGTACCCTGACAGATGTTGATGTTGCAATGGAAAACTATTGCAGGTGTTGAACTGGGAAACTATTGCAGATGTTGATGTGCACAGGTACACTGACAGATGTTGATGGGATACTGGTACAGATGTTGATGTACACATGGACACTGTGAAAGATGGTGCTTGGTGCACTGTTTACAGATGACTGCACTGTGTGAGATCTGTGTGTAGCTGCACGTAGCCATAGCCCAGTTGGGAAGCGGATAAACTACTTACCTAAAATTGTCCATAGGCTATTATTTAAAAGCCTTTATTGGTATTCAATTTAGAGTTAACTATGAATGATGGCCATTATTGCTCTCATTTTGGTGTGTGCAGCAATACCTAATATGTGTGGTGTAATCATTGTTTTCATACATCGCAGGTTTATGTACATGTAAACTGCAAGTGGGTGTTTTTTTTAACTTAAAGCTTTAGTAAAGTTTTTTCTTTTTTTAAACAACAAACAAGTTATACTTACGTGCTCTGTGCAATGGTCTTGCACAGAACGGCCCTGAAACTCCTCTTCTGGGGTCCCTTGCCTGACTCTGGGCTCTTATGCTTCTCTGTCTGAAACCATAGTAAGCTGCTTCCTGTGGGGGTGCATGTGTGGGCTCGTTTCCAAGCTGGGCTGTGTGTGTGTGTCTGAATTACAAAATTTGGCTCGGCCGTACCCTCTTCTCCCATTATTTGATTGACAGTAGCAGGAGCCAATAGCTCCTGCTGCTGCCTCCATGTCCAGTGAAAAGTGGGAGAGAGCAGTGGTGCTGCTCTAAGGCACAGTGTTAGATCAAGTTTGAGCTCAGGTAAGCATTTAGAGGGGCTGGGGAGCTGAACCTAATACGTTTTTTACCTTAATGCATCCTTTAGAACCATGTTAATGTTATTACTTATAACGGGGTTTGTTACTGCATAAGTGGAAGTAACTAGGCTTCTTAACAGCCACCTAAATCACTTCCATTAGAAAGCCAAGAACCTGCTGGACAAATGTAAAGGAACTGTAGCAGCTGGTGACCTAAGCCTTTTGCTGTGGGCAGTAATGGGTTAAATCCAACCCTCTTATACCCACCTTCACAGTGCTCCTGGACTCCCTCATCCATGGCTTGCATGGAAAAATACCTGAAGTCAGAGATTAAAGGGGGAGGTGGTGTAACCCACTCCATCATGTGGCAGTGCTTGCATGCAGCAATTGACCACTAGGCCCGAGTACTGCATCCCAGGGGAGGTCAAATGGTACCCCTTGCACAGAAGCATTGTGTATTTTGCATTGATAAAATAGAAGAAGGAATTGTCAAGGACAGATTTATACTTTTTGCTGGGCCCAACACACTAAATCCTAGTACACCTGGGCCGAATGTCATCCGGCATCATGAAATTGAAAATGGCTAACATGCGGCCTGTGTGTATGGCAGCCGGTCTGACAGAAGCCGACAGTTCAGCAGGCTTCTGTTGAAGGCTGGTGAACAAAAAAGGTCTGCTGACCTAGTCCCGATCAGCGCTCTCAGCCAGTGATGGGGGGGGGGGAGTTTTGGCGGGGGGGGCGTCCCCATATCAGAACACAATAGCTCAGCAGGGGAGATCGCTGTACTAACGTCAGAAATCTGTCCAGATGGACAACATATATACCATAATGATACAGGCAGAAACACAGACACACAATCAGTATTTTACTGACAAAACCAGAACCATGTTCATAGAGCCACAATCAGATTTGTAGCAACTGGTAATAGATTGCAATATATTTATCATTTTTTACTATGGCACATTATGGTATCCAAGTAACTGCCACAGTCAAAATAAAGACAGCCTTTTGCTAAAATCCAAGCTGATATATACATGGTGCTGGTAAAGCAGTGAATGAATAGTTACCTTGCTGCTGCTCACACTGCTCAACACTGACCTGATGTAGTGAAATTTCTCAGAAACAAACACTTCCTACGCTGTTGCATGCAGCTTTATGCATTGACATACTTCCTTAGAGCCAGTCCGTCCAGACAGTAAGGCCACCTGCTAACTTGGCACCATCCACAGGCAGCTTAAAGCAGAACTTACCTAAAAAGGGAAGTTCTGCTTTATGTCCTCCTCCCCTCCCCCTCCTCTTCCTCTTTTGGAGTTTTTTTTTTCTTGGGAAAGGGTACCCACTCCCACTAAATTTGTCATGGCGATCCCAGTGGAAGTTCATGCCACTTCCCCCCGCAACTTCCTGGGACACTTCAGGCTGCAGGTCTATTTACAAAGTGCAGCGCATGTGCACTGGGGAGGCGGCTGTGATGCCACAAGGAGTCACAGCCGGCTTCCCACAGTAAACATTCCAGCGCCAGGGACCCGAAGAATCAGCCCGACTGAGAACTGTGCTGGATCCCCGGACATGTAAGTGGCCTTTTTTATTAGTCAGCAGCTACAGAATTTTTAGCTGCTGACTTTACAAAAAAAATTTCACACTGAAGAACCTCTTTAACTCTTTGATAAGGCACAGAAGTTAAAGTGTTTGTTTCCCTAAGAAAAAAATAAAAATGGATCCTGTTCCCTTAAAGCATGTTATACAGCGTAATGCTTGTGCTGTGTAATTCAGCCCCCTGTAAAACCTAAAATACCTGTCTGATCCTGTCTGGTTCTGTCCTCCCCCCTGTAAACTGATCACGGTTTATCATGGCCCTGAAACCGTGGTCAGTTTACATGCCTCCGTCACCGGCAGCTCTCCTTGCTCCCTCTCTCCCTACCTGTCAGCTGTGTCATGGCTGATCGCTTCCCTCCCGCTGCAAAAATGATTGTTTTCTTGCTATAATCCCCAGTGATATATTACATTATGTGCCCCAGTGCATGTTATTTATCAAAAATATGCCACTTCATAGCTAATTTCAGAGCGCAGCTCCACGCTCACGCGACCATCTGCAGCTCTCTCCCCGGCTGACATCAGCTGGGTATTCTCAGCCCCACCCACTGAGCTTTCAGATCAGGCAAGACAGTGGCGGGCAGTCACGTGAGCACCGAGGAGTGCTCTGAATTTGAGTATGAAGCTGCATTCTTTTTTATAAATACCATGCACTGGGGCAATTACTGTAATATAACACAGGGGATTTTAGTAAAAAGAGAAGTGGCTTTACAACCACTTTAAATCCAGTGCAATTTAACTTCAGATAATTAGCAATACAGTGTTATACCTAATCACATAAGTAAATCAGTTCCAGTGACACGAACCTGCCATCAGATGTCCGCATAACCAAGCTAACCTGGTATAGATTAGTACAACACAGAAAAATACATATAAGTGAGAGAGAACAAACGTTCATGCACAGAAGCAAAAGCACTTATAAGGGTACCTCTGCCTCTGGCACAGGAGGTCATCAGATCACAAGATTTCTGGCAGGTGTTTTTTATTTCACTTATTAAACAGATATTACAACATGATTTTAATGGCATATTTAATAGACCAAAAGAGAACAAATATGTAAATTTCACTGTTAGGCATTACATATCCTTTAAATAAGCCTTTACATGATTTTCCTCCTTTTGCTTTGGTGTGCTGCTAAATCTAAATGATTTCCCTAGCAGCAGCTTTCACACCCACTCACTAAGCTCTACATGGAGAGTAAAGAAATCACAAGAAAACAATGTAACACTTTCACAGATATCCATATCAGGACAAGTTAGAGAGGCGGTCAGCGCCCAAACTGCAAAATCTGCTCAGCAGCTGCAAGAAATATTTACACTTGACATAATAAGATGCCCAGAAGCTGCTTCTAATTCTTCTCTGTGTCAGCTGTAGGACACTTCCATGCTTGGAGGCGCTCTACCATCAACGTTGTAAATCCAAACAACATAAACCCAAATACTACGATCTTTAAAGCTGATTTCTGTATTCTCTAGATACTTTACTTTGTGATTTTACTCTCACTTTAGCCAACATCTGTCTTCCTGCGTGTGGGATTAACAGGGTTAAAACAGGTGGTGAGGAGATGATATAATGCCTCCCAGCTGCTGGTCAAATGCCCTCTAAAAAGGCTTAATGTACATGATGGAGTTGGCTGCTTTTTTCAACTGCCCCTGAACGCATCCAATGTTATCTTATGTGTACATGTATACAGGTTCATTTAATGTCGTTTTTAGGCAGTTGTGTTTGTAGGCTTTTTTTTAAGGCAAAAAAAATGAGTTCAGATGCAGAAGTTCCCTACGTTTCAGACACTAACTCGCGTATGTGAGTTTATTGATTGATGGAATGTTAAAAATAAGAAGAAATGTACTAATCAAATAGTTATTGTTGAAATCAGCACCAGGAAGTATAGGACATATCACAATACACACACACACACACACACACACACACACACACTATGCTAGGTGAAAAGAGTCCCAGGAAATGGCTGTTTTACTTTAGGTCAGTGGTTGCCAAACTGTGGGCCAGATGTGGCCCTCTGCTTGCCTTTATCCAGCCCTTTAGGCACTATTTTTTCAACTGATACAAGGCACTATTCCTCCTAATAACGTCAACAGTGGGGCATAATTCCTTTCACTGACACCAATGATGAGGCATTATTCCCCCCACTGGTACCAATGATGGGGCATTATTCCTGCCACTAATACCAATGATGGGGCATTATTCATCCTACTGACACCAATCATAGGTCACCATTACTTCCACTGACACCAAGGATGGGGCAATATTCCCCCCAACTAAAAACAATGATGGAGTACAATTTCTCCCATTGACACCAATGATGGGGCACTAGTCCTTTCACTGATACCAATGATGTGGCACTATTCCTTACACTGACACCAATTATGGAGCAATATTTCTTACCACTGACACCAATGATGGGTCACTGATCCTCCCACTAATTGCAACGATGAAGGACTCTTCTTAATGACCACAGGCACTATTTAATTTTTATTTACTCTCACAGACCAGGAAGCCTGAGCCATGTTTACTCAGTGGCGGCCCGTCCATAGGTGGCGCACGGGTGCCGTCCCCCCAAAGCTAGTCCCAAAAAAAAGACCCTTTAAAAAAAACAAAAAAAAGGTACTTTAAGTGCACTGTGTTCGGGCGCCGGACACAGTGCACTATGGGAAGCGTGACGTCTATGCAATCACGTGATTGCATGTGAGACACTTCAGTTGCCTGGTTCTGTCCTGCATTGTGACGCAGTGCAATGCGCCTGAACACTCCCATCTTTGTGTCATTCTTGTTGTTTTCCTGTTTTTGATTGGCACCACCGTAGGACACAGCTCATCACCTGTTCAATACAGTCCCAACAGTGAAGCATGGTGGTGGCAGCATCATTCTGTGAGGGTGTTTTTCAGCTGCAGGGAC
Source organism: Lithobates clamitans (assembly GCA_037952925.1). NCBI lineage: Eukaryota > Metazoa > Chordata > Amphibia > Anura > Ranidae > Lithobates > Lithobates clamitans. The sequence goes on from JBBGZY010001199.1 coordinate 2,008,587, forward strand.
AGGACGACTGGTTGCAATCAAGGGAACCCAATTGAGCATCATCTTAAACCCAATTGAGCATCTCTGGAGAGACCTAAAAATGGCTGTCCATCAACGTTTACCATCCAACCTGACAGAACTGGAGAGGATCTGCAAGGAGGAATGGCAGAGGATCCCCAAATCCAGGTGTGAAAAACTTGTTGCATCTTTCCCAAAAAGACTCATGGCTGTATTAGATCAAAAGGGTGCTTCTACTAAATACTGAGCAAAGGATCTGAATACTTAGGAGCATGTGATATTTCAGTTTTTCTTTTTTAATAAATCTGCAAAAATGTCAACAATTCTGTGTTTTTCTGTCAATATGGGGTGCTGTGTGTACATTAACCACTTGCTTACAGGGCACTTAAACCCCCCTCCTGTCCAGACCAATTTTCAGCTTTTAGCGCTGTCGCACTTTGAATGACAATTGCGCAGTCATACAACACTGTACTCAAGTGACATTTTTATCATTTTTCCCCCACAAATAGAGCTTTTTTTTTGTGGTATTTTATCACCTCTGCGGTTTTTATTTATTTTTTTTAAAAATTGAAAAATACCAAATTTAAAAAAAAAAATGTTATATATTTTTTTATATTTTGTTATAAAATTTTGCAAACAGGTAATTTATCTCCTTCATTGATGTACGCTGATGAGGCGGCACTTATGGGCACCGATAGGTGGCAGGGATGGGCACTGATGGGTGGCAGTGATGGGCACTGATGGGTGGCAATAATGGGCACATATTGCTTACACTGATGGCAGCACTGCTAGGTAGCACTGATTGGCACCACTGGTGGGCATTGATAGGTGGCACTTGTGGGCATTCATAGGTGGCACTTGTGGGCATTCATAGGTGGCACTGCTGGGCACTGGCAGATGGAAACGACAGATGGCACTGGCAGGCTCAGATGAGGCATATGTGCCTCATTCCTCTTCGGGACCGATGTCCCTTTAACATAAGCCAGTGATCGGCTTTTTTTCTCCTCACGCTGGAAAAAGAAACTGATTACCGAGCTTTTGTTTACATAATGTGATCAGCTGTCATTGGCTGACAGCTGATCACATGGTAAGGGGCCGGGATTGGCCCCTTACTCGGATCTGAGATCATCTGAGTCTCCGTGACTCGGTGATCACAGCGCGCGCACCGCGCGCCCTGCAGGGTGCGTGCGGTGCTTGTGCACAGGGGAGGACGTCCCATGATGGCCTCCCGGAAATTGAGGTCCACGCTGTGGCCGTCATTCGGCTATGGTCTGGACCTCAAGTGGTTAATGAGGAGAAAAAATGTATTTAAATGATTTTCTTCAAATGGCTGCAATATAACAAAGAGTGAGAAATTTAAGGGGGTCTGAATACTTTCCGTCCCCACTATATATATATATTTGTTTATTTATTTATTTTTTGTGGATACAGCATTTTTTTTTTATTATTTCACGTTTCTTTTTCTGGGTAAATATATATTTTAAAGGGAACCTTGACTGTTAACTTGATTTAAAGCAATTAAAGTATAAATAAAGGCAAAACTTTCTGGATAGAGTGGAGAGGGATTAGAACACCTCTCAGGTTTTTATTACTTTTTATTACTGTCTGTGCCCCCTTCAGGGAAATTCACCCTCCCTATGTGTCCTGTTTACTGGGACTGAAACAAATAAAATTTGGGTTGTCATCAAAACAGGAATAGGAGCTTGTCCTCATTTCTACTCTATATGTATTGTGTTCTTTTTTTATCCTTGAAAATATTTTTGCTGCAATTGTCCAATGTACATACATGTATATGTTAAAGCTACCTTATATTATGTTATAGATGTGTTTCTCCTGAAGAAGCGGTGCCAACCGCGAAACCGGTGGAGATTAAAGCTTTACATACATCCCCTGCTTAACAATCTACGGGATCCACTTGCTGTAGTCAGTGTGGTATATCCCTTTTGTTTTTATGATTGTATGTAGATACTTTGTCTGTAATTGTGTATTTTCTACTATTAAAATTGGAATTTATATAAGTTTTAATTGGTTCTTATGTCTATAACTGTACATTTTTACTTAGTACCGTAATAGTCCCCTTTTTCCTTCTTTTGGGGGGCATAGACGGGAAGAGACAGTAGCAGAAACTGCCATCACGTCTCCACCCCCTGATTTCCCTTTGAGAACAGGAATAGAGGAGGGATTTTCTCTCACTTCCTGTTTTCACTATGGGACAGGAAATAAAGGAAAATCTCTCCAACAGGACACGGATGATGAAAAAAGTAATCTGACAGTGGCTATAACCCTTTCTTACTCTAGCCAAAATTAAGGGGAAAAATTGCTTTAGTTCTATTTAAGGACTGCTTATATTGTTCAGCTATTAGACTTGTGCACAACGGGAAATTGTGTTTAGTTTCGGTTCGGTTTGCATTCGTAAAACACATAATTTTGTTCTGCTATATTCGTTATGTTACGTTAATTAGTTTTCGGATAATTCGTTATTATTCGTAGACTGTCGATATTCGTTATACTGAATCTCAAATCATGTCGAATTCATTTGTTATATCCCCTACAATTTCTTTTATATTAGTTGAAATTCGATATTTATGTACAGTCAGGTCCATAAATATTGGGACATCAACACAATTCTAATCTTTTTGGCTCTATACACCACCACAATGGATTTGAAATGAAACGAACAAGATGTGCTTTAACTGCAGAGTTTCAGCTTTAATTTGAGGGTATTTATATCCAAATCAGGTGAACGGTGTAGGAATTAAAACAGTTTGTATATGTGCCTCCCACTTTTTAGGGGACCAAAAGTAATGGGACAATTGGCTGCTCAGCTGTTCCATGGCCAGGTGTGTGATATTTCCTTATTATCCCATTTACAAGGAGCAAATAAAAGGTCCAGAGTTCATTTCAAGTGTGCTGTTTGCATTTGGAATCTGTTGCTGTCAACTCTCAATATGAGTTCCAAAGAGCTGTCACTATCAGTGAAGCAAGCCATCATTAGGCTGAAAAAACAAAACAAACCCATCAGAGAGATAGCAAAAACATTAGGTGTGGCCAAATCAACTGTTTGGAACATCTTTAAAAAGAAAGAACGCACCAGTGAGCTCAGCAACACCAAAAGACCCGGAAGACCACGGAAAACAACTGTGGTGGATGACCAAAGAATTCTTTCCCTGGTGAAGAGAATACCCTTCACAACAGTTGGCCAGATCAAGAACACTCTCCAGGAGGTAGGTGTATGTGTGTCAAAGTCCACAATCAAGAGAAGACTTCACCAGAGTGAATACAGAGGGTTCACCACAAGATGTAAACCATTGGTGAGCCTCAAAAACAGGAAGGCCAGATTAGAGTTTGCCAAACAACATCTAAAAAAGCCTTCACAGTTCTGGAACAACATCCTATGGACAAACAACTTGTACCAGAGTGATGGGAAGAGAAGAGTATGAAGAAGGAAAGGAACTGCTCATGATCCAAAGCATACCACCTCATCAGTGAAGCATGGTGGTGGTAGTGTCATGACTTGGGCATGTATGGCTGCCAATGGAACTGGTTCTCTTGTATTTATTGATGATGTGACTGCTGACAAAAGCAGCAGGATGAATTCTGAAGTGTTTCCGGCAATATCATCTGCTCATATTCAGCAAAATGCTTCAGAACTCATTGGATGGCGCTTCACAGTGCAGATGGACAATGACCCGAAGCATACTGCGAAAGCAACCAAAGAGTTTTCTAAGGGAAAGAAGTGGAATGTTATGCAATGGCCAAGTCAATCACCTGACCTGAATCCGATTGAGCATGCATTTCACTTGACCAAACTGAAGGGAAAATTCCCCAAGAACAAGCAGGAACTGAAGACAGTTGCAGTAGAGACCTGGCAGAGCATCACCAGGGATGAAACCCAGCGTCTGGTGATGTCTATGCGTTCCAGACTTCAGACTGTAATTGACTGCAAAGGATTTGCAACCAAGTATTAAAAAGTGAAGGTTTGATGGATGATTGTTAATCTGTCCCATTACTTTTGGTCCCTTAAAAAGTGGGAGGCACATATACAAACTGTTGTAATTCCTACACTGTTCACCTGATTTGGATGTAAATACCCTCAAATTAACGCTGAAAGTCTGCAGTTAAAGCACATCTTGTTCGTTTTACTTTAAATCCATTGTGGTGGTGTATAGAGCCAAAAAGATTAGAATTGTGTCGATGTCCCAATATTTATGGACCTGACTGTATGTATATATATATTCATGTTAATGATTCGTAGTTTGGAAAGTCGTTTGTTTATTGAATCTATCAACACACACAATGATAATATCTCTTCTCCTCTGCTCAAATACAATACAACACCCTTCTCACTTAGTTCTCAGCAATGCACTTTGCCAGTAATCCAACCTCCAGCACAAAATGAATCAGCTGATTGGACTGTAAGATTTACCTTGAGTTGACCTTTTGTTACATTAGATCTTTAACGAATCACCGAATCATGTCAAATTAATTCGTTACATCCGCTATAATTTCTTTCGTATTAGTTGAAATTTTTTTTTTTTTTTTATTCGGACATTCGGATGCATCCGAATGTCCTAAAGATGCAAAATTCGACCGAATTTCGATTCGTTATGAAACAATTGGAAACATGTCTAGCAGTTATAGCACTGCACAGTTAAGCTAGTTAAATGCTTGAAATATTACTATTTGTATTATTGTGGAATACTACATCTATTAAGGTTGTGGTGAGGAGGTAAGAAGGGAAATTAACCAAAAAGCCCACCTCTGAAGTACTGTGAGATACAGTCTTTCCTTCTTATGACAGAAGGTATGTACAGATCCTCATTTTCAGCACAAGTCCCAAAAACAAGGAGCTCAGTGTGGTTATGGGAAGTAAGTAGAGAGAGTTATGTACATTTTTGTCCATTAAATCGCATCTCCTTCTTCACATCACTCCCGCCCCCCTGTCCCCCCATTACACCACAGTCTCCTTCTCATAACAGTCCCATCCCTATTACATCACAGTCATCCATGCATATCACAGCACCCCCCATAATATAGTTCCCCCCACCTTTCATCACAGTCACCCCTTCACATCACCCCCCCCCCCCAGTTACACCACAGACTTCTTCACATAACAACCCCATCCCTATTACACTATTACATCACAGTCATCCATGCATATCACAGCACCCCCCATAATATAGTCCCCCCCCCACCTTACATCACAGTCACCCCTTTACATCTCACATGCCCCTAGTTATACCACCTCATCACCCCCCCCCCGTAACACCACCATCTCCTTCACATAACAGCTCCATCCCCCTTACATCACAGTCCTATATGCATATCACAGCACCCCCCATAATATAGTCCCCCACCCACCGTACATCAGTCACCCCTTCACATCACCCCCCCCCCGTAACACCACCATCTCCTTCACGTAACAGCCCCATCCCCCTTAGATCACAGTCCTCTCTGCATATCACAGCACCCCCATAATATAGTCCCCCAACACCTTACATCACATTCTCCTCCAACCTTACATCACAGTCAGTCCCCTCTTCCTTCACAGCAGGGCAGAGGGTGGGAGGGTGAGGCAGGTCTGAGCTAGCAGGTGACTGATTGCTTGGACCGCTCCGTGTCCTAGCAACAAATCACCTGCATGTTAACTTTTAAAGTCCCACCCTCCGTTTAGATCTGCCACACCTTCTGTCCTATGCTGTAAGGATGACAGCAGCAGCAGCAGGTGAGAGGGCACCCACGTTGGAGCAGTAGAGGACTGGATAGGTCTATCATTTGGTTGAGGTCTGGACTGTGGTTTGCCATTTACTGATGCCTGGTGAAAAACTTGTGATTCCAAGAGAACAGTAGAGCCATTAAAGCGTTTGTTACCCCAATACATTATATTCCTAATATGTGCTTGCTGTACCATCTACTTGTATGAGAAAGTATCCTGTTATCTTTGTATTGCTTCCTTTATTCAAAATCCCTGGTGTTCCTGCCAGTTCCTCTGCTTTGCTATTAAAAACTGATCACATTAAGCAGGAGAGCACAACGTGGTCAGTTCTCTAGCTATGCTGAAAACTCCAATGATCAGACTTGTCCTGACACGCCCACCCCCCTGCACAGCCATTCATTGGGAAGCTTAGTGTGCTGCTGCTTTTCCTCCCCCAGCTCTTATGCAGCTGAGAACAGAGGGAATGTGATCACTTATTAAAAAAAATCCTTTTTATAAAAGAAGGTATGTACACATCTTTAATTCCAGTACAAAACCCAATAATAATTTAAGTATCTGCTTATGGTAAAGTGGGCTTAAGAGGATGTTGCAGTCAGTGGCAGAACTACCAGGCAAAAACAGAACATTCCATAGCTCAACTCACCGACCAGTCTGCTGATCAACCAGATTAACCTGTCCAACAGTCTGTGTTAAAAACAGAGGTTTAGTTAGCACGCATTTGCAAACGCATGCGTAAGCTGCAAGGCCTCTTCACGGCACCCTGTGTATGCTTGCAGTCCTAAACGCTACTGCACCTGCGACCTGGCCCTGGCATTCCGCCTGTCAGGTTCCACACTTACCAGACAGGTGAGTCCACGTGGGCAGAGGGTAGGCTCCCTTACGTGTCCGATTCGGGGCCCCTGGTAGAGCAGACAGGAGGCCCGCGAGTGCGGAGTGGTATGAGAGCCTGAGGTAAAGTCCTGGAGCACAGTGGTCTGGCAAGCAACCGGTAGAGCTTGAGACTTGGTGGAGCAGATGCTGAGCAGGAGTTAGTCAGACTTGGTCATACACAGGCAGAGGTCGGCAACGGGCTGGCAGCAACGGTACAAGGGAGCAGGCAGAAGCGAGGTCAGACAAGCCGGGGTCGGGAACAGGCAGCAATCAAGGGAGGTCCAAAGGTAGCCGGGTCACAACAGGTAAACACTACGGAGGCACAGGAACACGGGATGATCACGGGACAAGACACGGAGCTGTTTGATCAGGCAGCACTGGGTCAGTGCAGAGGCAGGATTCAAATAGGCTGATTGGCGCCAAAACGCCGCGCACGTGCGTGCGCCGATTCGCCAAGGCGCGCCGCGCACCCGCCCCCGGAACCAGCACGCACGCCCACACCACCAGACATGTCAAAGGCAGCGCCCACAGGCGGACGCACGCTAACGCGGACGCGCGCTAGCGCGAACGCGCGTACGCACAAACGCCCGGACGCCACCCCGCACGCCACGGCCGGTGAGCCCAGGCACGCCGGTGCCCACAGGGACACGCGCCCCAGCACGCACAGGGACACGAACGCCAACGCGCCCCGGCGCGCACCGGCGCCCAACCAGGTAACCTCTCTGACAGTGCCCCCTCCTCAAGGGCAGACTCCGGATGCCCAGCTGGGCCATCTTCGAGGCATGAGAGGTTTTGAAGGACTGCAGGAGTTCTCTGGCGTGTAAATTGCTTTCCGGCTCCCACAAATTATCTTCGGGTCCATAGCCTTTCCATTTTACCAGATATTGCACCTGATTGTGCCTTCTTCTACAATCTAGAATTGCTTCCACTTCGAACTCCTCTTCGCCATTCACCACAATAGGTTTGGGTGGACCAATGTTGCGACCAGAAAAGAAGTTAGGAGTGACTGGCTTCAGGAGAGACACGTGGAACACTGGATGTATCCTCAGAGAATTAGGAAGGTCAAGTTCGTAGGCCACGTTGTTGATCTTCCTTTTGATCCGGAAGGGACCCAGGTATTTGGGGCCCAGTTTCTTGGATGGGCAGGCCAACTTGAGATTAGCGGTAGACAGCCAGACAGAATTGCCAGGTTCAAGAACAAGTTCCCCCCGTCTCTTCCTATCAAAGATTTTCTTATAATCTTCCTGAGCCTTGGTCATGGTCTCCTGCAGCAATTTATTGTTGTTAGAGAAAAAGTCCAAAGTTTGGGATACTGCAGGAACAGGGCATTCGGGGACTGATCCGGGCAAGAAGGATGGATGGAAACCGTAGTTGGCAAAAAACGGAGACTGGTTCGTAGCTGAATGTAGGGAGTTATTGTAGGAGAACTCCGCGATGGGAAGCAGGGAGGCCCAATCGTCCTGGGAAAAGGCAGAAAAACAGCGGATGTATTGCTCCAAAGTCTGGTTCGTCCTCTCGGTTTGCCCATTTGACTGAGGGTGGTAAGCCGAAGAGAATGACAGCTCGATCTCGAGCGCGCCACAAAGGGCCTTCCAGAATCTGGAGGTGAACTGAACGCCCCTGTCCGAGACTATGTTGGTCGGGACTCCATGCAGCCTGACGATCTCCTTTATGAAGATGGAAGCGGTCTCCATGGCTGAAGGGGTGCCCTTCATGGGGAGGAAGTGGGCCATTTTAGACAGCCTGTCAACCACAACAAAAATGGACGAAAAACCTTCTGATGGTGGAAGCTCAACAATGAAGTCCATTGATATCATGGTCCATGGCCTCTCTGGGACTGGCAATGGTCTCAACAGGCCCCATGCTCTTGTCCGGCTAGTCTTGTTTCTGGCACACGTGTTACAGGACTCCACATAGTCCTTGCAATCCTTAGTAAGACACGGCCACCAAAAGGTGCGTTGGACGAGGTCGGTTGTTTTTCGAGTGCCGAAGTGGCCAGCCAGTTTATGATCATGACATAAACTTAACACCTGTACCTTTAACTCCTCAGGGACCACAATCTTATTCTTGAACCAGAACAGTCCATCCTTGGTACAAGACTCGGCAGGTGGAGACATTCCCATGGAGGCGCGTCTGATTCGGGAAATTAGATCCTCCTGAAGGATTAGGAAATTTCCAGAGGGAAGGATAGTATCTGGGGACACGGTTCTTTCGGAATCGAGGAACATCCAGGAGAGAGCATCAGGTTTAACATTCTTGGATCCGGGCCTGAACGTAATGTGGAAAATAAATCTGGAAAAAAAAAGTGCCCATCTGGCCTGCCGGGGTCTCAATCTTTTGGCTGTCCTTAGATATTCCAAGTTCTTATGATCTGTGTAGATCAATATGGGGTGTGCTGCGCCTTCCAGAAGGTAACGCCATTCCTCCAGAGCCGCTTTAATGGCCAAAAGCTCCCGATCACCCACGTCGTAGTTTTTCTCGGAGAGAGAAAGTTTGCGTGAGAAGAATCCCACAGGGTACAGCAGTGATTTGGCACCCTGTCTCTGTGAAAGCACAGCTCCGACTGCAACCTCAGACGCATCCACCTCCAGGACGAAGGGCAAGGCAGGGTTGGGATGCTTAAGGATAGTGGCTGAGGTGAATAGCGCCTTGAGTTTTTCAAAGGCCTTTTGTGCCTCAGGTGTCCAGCGGAATCGGCATCCTTGTTTAGTAAGCTCTGTGATGGGAGTTATGATTGCAGAAAATCCTTTAATAAATTTCCTATAGAAATTGGCGAAGCCAATAAAGCGTTGTACTCCTTTTTTGTCGGTCGGTGCAGGCCAATCCAGAATAGCGGATACTTTCTGTGGATCCATTTTGATGCCATCGGGGGAAATAATCAGGCCCAGGAACTGGATAGATTGGAGCTCGAATTCACACTTCTCAAGCTTGGCGTACAGTCCATGCTGTCTGAGCCGGGAAAGTACATTTCGTACATGCTTACGGTGTTCCATCAGGGAGGCCGAGAAAACCAAGATATCGTCCAGGTAGACGATGACATAAAGATCCAATAGGTCGTGAAAGACATCGTTGATGAAATGCTGGAATGTCGCCGGTGCATTGCACAGACCAAAAGGCATGACGAGGTACTCGTAATGTCCGAATCGAGTACGAAAGGCCGTCTTCCACTCGTCTCCTTCTCTTATGCGGATCAAATTATAGGCTCCACGGAGGTCAAGCTTGGTAAAAACGGTAGCCGATCCCAGTCTCTGGAATAGTTCAGGAACCAAGGGTAGCGGGTATCTGTTTTTAATGGTAATTTTATTGAGCTCCCGATAGTCAATGCAAGGACGTAAGGAGTGATCCTTCTTTTCCACGAAGAAGATACCTGCCCCAGCTGGAGACGTGGAAGGACGGATGAACCCTTTCTTCAGGTTCTCGTCTATATAAGTCTTCAGGGTGCCCAACTCCTGCTCAGTTAGAAGGAAGATCCTCCCAAAGGGGACTTCGGTACCTGGTAAGAGTTCTATTGGGCAATCATAGGGCCTATGAACTGGAAGGGTTTCTGCTCCTTTTTTACTGAACACGTCCAGGAAATCCCGGTAGGGTTCGGGAAGATCTTGGCAGGGCTTAGCTTCAGAGTCTATGCGCAGGCATTGGGAGGAAGTTAATGGGGTCCCCCGTAAGCAATGTTGTCTGCAATATTCCGAGGAAAACTGAATCTTGCCTGTAGACCAGTTGATACTGGGATTGTGGGCCTGTAGCCAAGGTATTCCTAGGATGACTGGGAAGAGAGGCGAGGAAATGACATCTAGGCGTAAAAGTTCCTGATGTTCCGGGCCAATGGTGGCCAACAGAGGAACCGTTTCTTGGGTGACGGGTCCGGAGCGGAGGGTGGAGCCATCCGCTAAGAAAACTGCCAGTCCTTGAGCTTTAGTCTGAGTGGGGATATGATGGGTTTCGACAAAGGTCCGGTCAATGAAACCACTACAAGCTCCAGAGTCAATGATGACCGGTACTGGGATGCTCCTTCCAGGTAACTGCAATACAATGGAGAAAGTTAAATGGTTACCGGCACTAGGTAGGACAGGTGCACACAGAGAAGAAGATGGCAGACACTTACGTCTCTTGTTTGGGCATACTCTTGCAAAGTGACCAGACTCCCCACAGTACAGGCACAGATTGAGTGTGCGCCTGCGTGTCTTCTCCTCAGAAGTCAGAGAGGGACGGAGCAGTCCCAACTGCATGGGCTCCGGGGCCTCCGGGCCCGGGGTAGAAGAGACCAGCGGAGCTTGGTTTGGGGCACAAGGAGCCCTAGGCAGCATCCAGGTAAGGCGTGGGTGACTAACAGACCTCTCAGAGCGTCTCTCCCTGAGGCGACGGTCGATCTGGATGGACAGATTAATTAACTCTTCCAGTGTCTGCGGTATCCCCACTCGTGCCAGTTCGTCTTTTAGCGGATCTGACAACCCCAGCCGGTATTGGTGACGCAAGGCTGCGTCGTTCCAGTCCGTATCCGAGCTCCAACGCCTAAACTCCACAGCGTAATCTTCAGCAGCTCTGCGACCTTGTTGAAGGGCATGTAAAGCGGCTTCTGCCGTGGTTGTTAGCTGGGGGTCCTCATACAGCTGAGACATAGCTAGGAAGAAGGCATCTAGGGAATCAAGAGATTGGGCGGTGGGCCCAGGTTTGAGGCTCTCAGATCAAAAGGGATATGACGAACCCCACTTTAGTAGCTTCCAGGGAGAATGTTCGAGGCTGCAAAGCGAAGTAGAGCTCGCATGCGTTGCGAAACGCTCGGAACTTACTGCGTGCTTCGGAGAATTTTTCGGGTGTAGGCACCCTGGGCTCTGGTGGTAGCATTACTACAGAAGGTGCTGAGGCAGGGTTGGCGGAGACTGCCCCTGGTGGAGAAGCTGAAAGGGCCTGGACCTGTCCTTCCAATCTGGTATAGCCTTCCTGTAGGCTTTTAACGGCTTGAGTAAGGCCCGCTAGGTGCCTACACAGTTCATCCATGGGGGAGGCCCCCTGCCCGGACTCAGTCATGGCTGCCTGATACTGTCAGGTTCCACACTTACCAGACAGGTGAGTCCACGTGGGCAGAGGGTAGGCTCCCTTACGTGTCCGATTCGGGGCCCCTGGTAGAGCAGACAGGAGGCCCGCGAGTGCGGAGTGGTATGAGAGCCTGAGGTAAAGTCCTGGAGCACAGTGGTCTGGCAAGCAACCGGTAGAGCTTGAGACTTGGTGGAGCAGATGCTGAGCAGGAGTTAGTCAGACTTGGTCATACACAGGCAGAGGTCGGCAACGGGCTGGCAGCAACGGTACAAGGGAGCAGGCAGAAGCGAGGTCAGACAAGCCGGGGTCGGGAACAGGCAGCAATCAAGGGAGGTCCAAAGGTAGCCGGGTCACAACAGGTAAACACTACGGAGGCACAGGAACACGGGATGATCACGGGACAAGACACGGAGCTGTTTGATCAGGCAGCACTGGGTCAGTGCAGAGGCAGGATTCAAATAGGCTGATTGGCGCCAAAACGCCGCGCACGTGCGCGCGCCGATTCGCCAAGGCGCGCCGCGCACCCGCGCGCGCCCGAGCGCACCCCCGGAACCAGCACGCACGCCCACACCACCAGACATGTCAAAGGCAGCGCCCACAGGCGGACGCGCGCTAACGCGGACGCGCGCTAGCGCGAACGCGCGTACGCACAAACGCCCGGACGCCACCCCGCACGCCACGGCCGGTGAGCCCAGGCACGCCGGTGCCCACAGGGACACGCGCCCCAGCACGCACAGGGACACGAACGCCAACGCGCCCCGGCGCGCACCGGCGCCCAACCAGGTAACCTCTCTGACACCGCCACTGTCAGGGAGCCCCAGTGGGGTTGCCAATCGCAGGTGTCTGAGCTGAGAGCGTACCTCTCATACAGCTCACAGCCGTCATTGACAGTTCTCCCTTTCGTCTGTCTCCACGGGATGAGAGAGGAGACAGCCAATCTGCTCCATCTCCCCCCCCTCCTGTGTGTGCTCTGCAGGAAGTCAAGTGAAATGCCAATGAGCTCACACCTTCCTCAGATCACATACAGGGGGGGGGGGGGCAGGGTTGGAGACGGAGCAGATCGGCTATCTTCTCTCTTATCGCATTGGAGAGAGAGAGGGAGAACTGTCAATGACGGCTGTTAGCTATATGAGAGAGACACACTCTCCGTTCAGAGACCTGCTGGGGAGGCTGGCGGCATTGATCGATGAGCACTGATAGGAGGCTCTAATGAGCACTAATAGGTGGGATTGATAAACACTGATAGGCGGCATGGGCACTGATAGGCAGCATTGATGGGCACTGATAGGCAGCATGGATGGGCACTGATAGGCAGCATGAATGGGCACTGATAGGTAGGATTGATGGGCGGCATTGATGGGCACTGATAGGTGGCATTGTTAGGCAATAATAGGCGACATTGGTGGGCACTGATCGACGCATGGATGGGCATTGAGAGGTGGCATGGATGGGTACTGATAGGTGGCATTGAAGGGCACTGATAGGCAGCATTGATGGGCACTGATAGGTGGCATTGAGAGACAGAATGGATGTGCACTGATAGGCGGATTTAATGGGCACTAATAGGTGGCACTAAAATGCAGGACTAATAGCGGCATTGATGAGCACTGATAGGTGGCACTGATGGACGCTCATAGGTGGTATTTATGGGCACTGATAGGTGCTATTAATGAGCACTAATAGGTGGCACTGATGGGCACTGATAGGCGGCATTGATGAGCACTGATAGGTGGCACTGATGGATGCTGATCGGCGGCCTTGATGAACACTGATAGGTGGAATTAATGGGCACTGATAGGCGGCACTGATAGAAGGGCACTGATAGGCAGAATTGATGGGTACTGATAGGTGGAAATATTAATGGGCAGTGATAGGTGACACTGAAATGCAGTACTGATAGGCTGCATTGATGAGCACTGATAGGTAGCACTTATGGACGCTGATAGGAGGCATTGATGAGCACTGATAGGTGGCACTGATAAGCACAATTGATGGGCACTGATAGGCGGAATTAATGGGCACCGATAGGTGGCACTGAAATGCAGTACTGATAGGCAACATTGATGAGCACTGACAGGCTGCACTGATGATCAGTGTAAACAATTTACTAACATTCTAACATTCTTGCCGGTTAACAGCTCTCCTTTCCTCACACAGACACAGTGTGGGAGGAAAGGGCTGCTGATAACCAGTCTGTTTACATGTGATCAGCTGATCACATAGTAAAGGGCCGCTGTGATTGCGCTGGATGCACATCCAAGGGGGCATGCGGGAAGCAGGGTTCTGGGAGGATGTCCATGGACGCCCTCCCAAAATTAGAAGCCCGGGGCTCAGATGGAAGGGTGGGTCAGGGGGCCTCATCACCCCTCTGAATTTCTTGCACCGGGGCCCTGAAGGTTCTAATTACGCCTCTGGTAGCAGTTAAATATTGGCACCACCCTACTGACTATCTGTATGACCATTCTACTTAAGAAAACTGAGAGAGACAAGGAGACAAGAACTTTGGCAAGGAGATCCTGCAAATGTCCTCAGGGGACATTAAAAATAAGCAGTGGGTGACTTGGTCCACTAGTCTCCATGTATAACTGAAAAATGACATTCATGTGGACTGTACCTTTATAGTATAAATCATCTTAAAACTCACATTTCAGCTTAAACTGGTTATTGGTGGACTGAATGACCTGCTGTCTTGTATGCTAGACCCCAAGGGCAACATTTACCCACAGTAAGTTTACTCTATGGAAAATCAACCGGAGGAGTGTGACACCATAATTTGTAATGGAAATTGGTCAGAACTGGAATTCTGGTGAAGAGATTTCATAAATGAAGACATAAGATACAAACATGTAAGTTACTTTCCGGGATCCACAAAGAATTTATAGGCACTATTCTCTTCTGCAGCCCTAGTGTTCAGCCAATAATGGGTATGCAAGTATCCAGCCTTTTCCCGTGTGCAGACCTCTAAAGAATCACTTTAAATCACAGCTGGATGCAACCATGTCATCTTAAAATATACTGTGGAAAAAATTATACTGGCCCACAATATGAAGTGGTTGCATGCAGCTGTAAATTAAAGTCATTCTTTTGCAGATCATATACTTCGATTAAACTAACATGGAATCATTTATTGTAGCTTTCTGCATGTATTTGTCAGTGTTAATAACAGAGAATTCATGATATATTCTAAAATAAAATATATTCGAAATGTCTAATAATTCAAGCATATTGTCATTTTCATCATTTTGCATAAATTTTTTATACTCTGGACCTGTGTGCACTAAAAGCATCTATATATCCTGCTTTTGGTCACGGGCGGCTGTTCTTTATCATAAATATTTCACAAAACCTTGTTGATTTATCAAATCTGGAACTGTCCTTCCCAAGTCTTGCCAGTTCCCTAAAGTGCTGTATTTTTCTGCACCGTTTACAGTGGTTTGAAGTGAAATGATCTTCTCCTTCTTAGGCCACCTAGAAGTCAAAAGATACACTTCATCATCTGGTATTAGTTTTCAGTTCCTGAACCTCCTTTCGAAAAAAAGAAAAAAATCCTTTTGAGCTTTAATTCTCATTCCAGACAACATTTCCGAGGGCCTCACGTTTAAATCTGTCTCTTTTGCAGTAAAGTTTTTTTGTGACTTCAGACAAATAACTCAGAAAACATTCTAGTCCAAACTAAGTGTCAAATTTCCTGGTGCTCTGGCATGAACTGTACTAGGGCATGTTTGTCTAGGAGTCATTATACAGCAGAAGACACTCATTTTTAGAAGATGAAGTCATAATATACTCTAAAAAAATCGCTGCACACAGTTGTGCGTGTGCTTTTTTTTTTTCATTGGATTAGTCTATGCAAGTAGCAAAAGGTTTTTGTTTTACTAGACTATAAGGATAACTTAACCTTTGAGATAAAATAATAAATGCACATATTTTTGCAGGTTAAAAAGAATGTGCATTTATTATTTTTTTACACTGCAACCTCTAAAGAATTTCATTTGCGATCAGCAGATCACGGGTGCAATGCCAGGATCCTGCAGACTCTCAGTCAGCTGTCTTCCCATTCCTCCTGTACGAGCAGACAGTTACTGAACTGCAGGAAGAATGAATGAACTACTAGAGTGCTCACCAGCGCCCCCACGGTTCATTAGGAAATACAAGCTGTCTGCTCCTGGGGCTGACAGTACCACATGAGCCCCGCACAGCTGCATTGTTTTTAAATTGTGACAGTGGGTGCAGGGAGAAGATCCCCCGTCCACTGTCACAGAGTGGCGGGGGGTGGGGGGGTGTATAGGCGCATATTACATGTCACATCCTAAATATGGGTGTAACATGTAACATGCTCTTAAAGGTGAACTTAGCCTTTAAGGCCTTTGAACCCTTTTATTGCAGAAATCAAGCTGAAGAATTAACATGTATTGCCAAAGCTATTTTTTATTTCATTTTGTATAAAGTAGGAAAGGGTTTGTTTAACCCATTTGATTCAGAGCCATTTTTCACACGTGTAAAAAAACATTTTAAGCATGATGATTACCTTAGGACCGGTTCACACTGCTGCAAATTCTATTCCGAATTTGAGCCGTTGCGATCGGTCAAATTCGCAATAATTTTAATAACATCGTTTTCCATGAGTGCCGTTCACATCAATGCGTTGCAAATCTAAGCTCCCTCCCCCCCCTTTCCCCTGTCCTCCCCCTCCCCTCCCCCCTTTTCCCCCCCTCCCCCCCTTCTCCCTTCCCTCCCCCCCCCCCTTCTCCCTTCCCTCCCCCCCCCTCATCTCCTTGGCTCTTGGTCTTATCCTCTCTATACCACCACTGAAGGTTCTTTGTAATTTTACGGTAATGGCACACCCCCTTAGGATCTCATTGGTACCGAGATGCTTACAGTATGGTTAATCATACTCTTATCCATTAGAGGCTGTCTGTCATCCCCTGTGTCCGCCGCGGGGGGACTTTTATTGGGTCCTGCATACTTACGGAAACCGTCTGACTGGGTGAGCTTGTCCTTATCTTTACTCCACTTGTATGATGTTTTTGATTTTGTTGTAAACAGTGTTGCTGCAATGATTTTATGTATTTGCTTATATATGCTAAAACTATGTTACATCATGTTCTAGATATGCTTCTCCTGAGGAAGCGGTGTTTAACCGCGAAACCGGTCGAGATTTAAAGCTCTACATACACTTTTCATCCAAATCTTGCGGAATCCACCTGTTTTGATTGTGTGGTATTTCCCTTTTATGATGATATATAGTGATGTTGTCTATAACTGCAATTGTAATTGTAACTGTAATTTTATTTTGTTGTTTTGATTAAAATTTATATTTTATAAGGTTTTTAACTCATCCTTATACCTACTACGATACACCAACATTTGAGTACCGGAATAGTCCCACTTTTTTCTAATTTTGGGGGGGGGGGTCAAGACAAGAGTCGTTAGTAGCAGCAACTGCGACTGCGCCTTCACCCTCTCACTTTCTTCAACTATGACTTTTGGGATGATGGTACTTTTATTCACTATTAACTATATTATAACTTAGGCCGCAATATTTTTTCTTTTTTTATGTAAAATATACAGTATCTCACAAAAGTGAGTAAACCCCTCACATTTTTGTAAATATTTTTTTATCTTTTCATGTGACAACACTAAAGAAATGACACTTTGCTACAATGTAAAGTAGTGAGTGTACAGCTTGTATAACGGTGTAAATTTGCTGTCCCCTCAAAATAAATCAACATGTCTAAACCACTGGCAACAAAAGTGAGTACACCCCTAAGTGAAAATGTCCAAATTGGGCCCAATTGGACATTTTCCCTCCCCGGTGTCATGTGATTCGTTAGTGTTACAAGGTCTCAGGTGTGAATGGGGCGCAGTTGTGTTAACCACTTCAGGCCCGGACCATTTGGCTGGCCAAAGACCAGAGCACTTTTTGCAATTTGGCACTGCGTCGTTTTAACTGACAATTACGCAGCCGTGCGATGTGGCTCCCAAACAAAATTGACGTCCTTTTTTCCCCACAAATAGAGCTTTCTTTTGGTGGTATTTGATCACCTCTGCATTTTTTATTTTTTGCGCTATGAACAAAAAAAGAGCGACAATTTTGAAAAAAACGCAATATTTATTACTTTTTGCTATAATAAATATCCCCAAAAAATATATAAAAAATTTTTTTTTTCCCTCAGTTTAGGCCGATACGTATTCTTCTACATATTTTTGTTAAAAAAAAATTGCAATAAGCGTTTATTGATTGGTTTGCGCAAAAGTTATAGCGTCCACAAAATAGGGGATAGTTTTATGGCATTTTTATTAATATTTTTTTTTTACTAGTAATGGCGGCGATCAGCGATTTTTATCATGACTGCAACATTATGGCGGACAGATCGGACACTTTTGGCGCTATTTTGGGACCATTCACATTTATACAGCAATCAGTGCGATTAAAAATGCATTGATTATTGTGTAAATGTGACTGGTAGTGAAGGGGTTAACCAGGAGGGGGTGCTGAAGGGGTTAAGTGTGTCCTAGGGATGTGGTCTTAGTGTAGGAGGGATGGTCTACATGTGTCACGTCACTGATCACCGCTCCTGCTCCCGATCACAGGGAGCTGTGATCAGTGTCCTGTCACTAGGAAGAATGGGGAAATGCTTGTTTACATCAGTATTTCCCCGTTCTTCCTCTCTGTGAGCTCACCCACAATGCCGCGTCCTAAAGGACAGTGTACAGGTACATTAATATGCCTGTACATGCCATTCTGCCGACGTATATCGGCGTGAGCCAGTCGGCAAGTGGTTAAATTTGGTGTTATCACTTTCACTCTCTCATACTGGTCACTGAAAGTTCAACATGGCACCTCATGGCAAAGAACTCTCAGGGGATCTGAAAAAAAAGAATTGTTGCTCCACATAAAGATGGCCTAGGCTATAAGAAGATTGCCAAGACCCTGAAACTGAGCTGCAGTATGGTGGCCAAGACCATACATCTGTTTAACAGGACAGGTTGCACTCAGAACAGACCTCACCATGATTGAACAAAGAAGTGGAGTGCACATGCTCAGCATCATATCCAGAGGTTTTCTTTGGGAAATAGACTTAAAAGTGCTGCCAGCATTGCTGCAGAGGTTGAAGGGGTGGGGGGTCAGCCTTTCAGTGCTCAGACCATACGCCAGACACTGCATCAAATTAGTCTGCATGGCTGTTGTCCCAGAAGGAAGCCTCTTCTAAAGATGATGCACAAGAAAGCCCGCAAACAGTTTGCTGAAGACAAGCCGACTAAGGACATGGATTACTGGAACCATGTCCTGTGGTCTGATGAGACCAAGATAAACTTATTTGGTTCAGATGGTGTCAAGTGTGTGTGGCGGAACCAGGTGAGAAATACAAAGATAAGTGTGTCTTGCCTACAGTCAAGCATGGTGGTGGGAGTGTCATGGTCTAGGGCTGCATGAGTGCTGCCAGCACTGGGGAGCTACAGTTCATTGAGGGAACCATGAATGCCAACATGTACTGTGACATACTGAAGCAGAGCATGATCCCCTCCCTTCTGAGACTGGGCCGCAAGGCAGTATTTGAAAATGATAACGACCCCAAACACACCTCCAAGATGACTACTGCCTTGCTAAAAAAGCTGAGGGTAAAGGTGGTGGATTGGCCAAGCATGTCTCCAGACCTAAACCCTATTAAGCATCTGTGAGGCATCCTCAAACAGAAGTTCAGGGATTAAAGTCTTTACCAAGTAACTATAAACCTGTTAATTTAACTTCTGTAGTCGGGAAGATACTGGAGAGTTTAATAAAAGACCACATAGATGAGTTCTTGCTGGAAAAAGATATTTTAAGCAACAGACAGCATGGATTCATAAAAGACAGAAGTTGTCAAGCAAACCTGATTTCTTTTTATGAGGAGATAAGTCAAACCTTGGATAGAGGGTTGGGTGTGGACGTGATATACCTGGATTTTGCAAAAGCGTTTGACACAGTTCCCCACACACGGCTCATGTTTACAGGCTTGGAAATATCAATTTGTAAATGGATAGAAAACTGGCTAAAAGACAGAATTTAGAGAGTAGTGGTTAATGATTCTTACTCTGAATGGTCTAAAGTTATCAGTGGTGTACCCTAAGGTTCGGTGCTGACACCCTTACTTTTTAATATCTTTATACAGTAAATGATATAGGGTCTGGGATTATAAGTAACATTTCTGTCTTTGCAGATGACACCAAGTTATGCAGTGGAATAACATCCTTACTGGATGTCTCCAATTTACAAGCCAACCTCAATGCGCTAATTGGGCGACTAAGTGGCAAATGAGGTTTATTTGTGGATAAATGTAAAGTTATGCACTTGGGGGCTAAGAATATGCATGCATCATACATACTAGGGGGAGTAAAACTGGGGGAATCAATGGTGGAGAAGGATCTGGGGGTTTTGGTAGATCATAAGCTTAATAATAGCATGCAATGCCAAGCTGCGGTTTCCAAAGTGAGCAAAGTCCTTTCTTGTATTAAGAGAGGTACGGACTCCAGAGAGAGAGAGAGGCATGGTGGAGCTCAGCTATGAGGAAAGATTAGAGAAACTGAATATATTCCCTCTAGAGAAGAGGAGATTAAGGGGGGGGAGGATATGATCAACATGTACAAATACATATATGGTCCATATAGTGAACTTGGTGTTGAATTATTTACTTTAAGGTCATCACAGAGGACAAGGGGGCACTCTTTAAGTCTAGCGGAAAAAAAGATTTCATCTCTAAACACGGAAAGGTTTTTTCACAGTAAGAGCTGTGAAAATGTGGAATAGACTCCCTCCAGAGGTGGTTCTGGCAAGCTCAGTATATTGCTTTAAGAAAGGCCTGGATTCTTTCCTAAATGTACATAATATAACTGGGTACTAACATTTATAGGTAAAGTTGATCCATGGAAAATCCGATTGCCTCTGGGAGGGTCGAAAAGGAATTTTTTCCCCTGCTGTAGCAAATTGCTGGGGTTTTTCGCCTTCCTCTGGATCAACTGTGGGTTAAGGATTGTGTATATGGGATTGTATTTTTTTTATTTATTTTAAACTAGATGTGCTTGTTTCTTTTTTCAACCTGACTATGGACTATGGAAGGTGGAGGAGTGTAAGGCCTCTAACATCCACCAGCTCTATGATGTCGTCATGGAGGAGTGGAAGAGGACTCCAGTGGCAACCTGTGAAGCTCTGGTGAACTCCATGCCCAAGAGGGTTAAGGCAGTGCTGGAAAATAATGGTGGCCACACAAAATATTGACACTTTGGGCCCAATTTGGACATTTTCATTTAGGGGAGTACTCACTTTTGAGGGGACAGCAAATTTACACTGTTATACAAGCTGTACACTCACTACCACTCTACTACATTGTAGGAAAGTGTCATTTCTTCAGTGTTGTGACATAAAAAGATATAATAAAATATTTACAAAAATGTAAGGGGTGTACTCATTTTTGTGAGATACAGTATACACTTTAATGTAGATTTGTGAGCTAAATAGCAGCATGTGGTGTGTCATTTTCAAAACGCAGCCTACTCAAAGTGTTAACATACTGTCTATGTGCCACTTGCTGAAGATGTGGTCCTGCGGTGGGTACTTACCTACATATCTGATGGGAGTGTAGAGGGATTCGGCCCTTCTGGTTACAAGTGTTCGTATATAATAAAATCTCTTGGTCCCTTCTCCGGAGATATCACTCCTTTCTATGCTTTTGAGTTCAGTCGCTTCTCAGAAAAGAAGTTTGCTACACTATTTCCTTTTCGGCAGCATGGCAACTCATTCCTTTATTTTGTAAGACGGATGTTACCCCTTCTTTATCCTTGTGGGTTTCTACGGTGAATGATATCATGCGTATGGAAGAAATCCTAGCATTAGATAATGATACCCTTGAGAAATATAAAGTGCTGTGGTACATTTGGCTTAATTTTTCTACCTCAGATAACCTAAGGCCCCTTTCACACTTATACGACTTGTCCCATGATTTTGTACTGCAAAATCATATGACAAGTCATTCTCCATGATTTTCAATGACTACCATTCATATTGCCGACTTCAAAGTAGTCCCTGCACTACTTTGGTCCAACTTCCATGCGAGTTGATGTCCATAGACCTCAATGTTAAACCTTCAAGTAGCATGCAAATCTGAATAATATAGACACGATTTCAGTACAGCTTTGTAAGCACAAGCTGAGAATGGTTAATGCCAAAGTTGTGGCAAAGTCGTACAAAGTAGTATTGCTCCCAAATCGCGGCAAAATCGCGCGTAAAATCGCGGCTGCAAAATTGCGGTAAAATTGCGTGACTTTGAAGTCGCACAAGTGTGAAAGGGGCCTTAAGGAGATGCTTCCACCCAACTGTGGTTATGCAACAGCTCCAACTTTGTCTTCTAATAGGTTGGTGAAGAGTTCTCCTTTGACTCCTTAGGACCCCTGTGGTCGCAGACTCAAGTGTTCTCATTTGGGAGCTTGTCTCCCTATTATTCTTTTTAATATTATTTTCGTTTTTTCTTTCTTTTCAGTTCTGGTATTTCGCTCAAGATCATGTCCTTCTTTTTTCCTTTTTTCTCCTCTCTTCTTCCTTCTTTCCATTTCGCTCTTCCTGGGTCATTTCTCTCCCTTTCTTTCTTTCCTTAGCCCCATATAACTTTTTGCCCACCTCAATTATTATTCTATGTTATTAAGCCGTGACCGAATCCTTATAGACTCTACCTGGTTAATCGTTGGTCTGGTCTGTAATTTGCTTATTGTAATTGCATGTTATGTCTTCAGATTATTACAGTGGCTTTATTTTCATATTTGTTTGGATATTGAAATCAATAAAGATATATTTGTCTCAAATACTGCTTATGGAGTCTATGCAATATTTAATCCTTTTCTGTGAACTATATACACTTTTTTATCCTGATTTTTTAATGAAAAGCCGCTAGCTTTGCATCATCTTGAAAATGTGGCCAGCTCCAAGTGTTTAAAACAGTAAATTAGTATTTTTTTGTGTGTGTGTGTGGTGGGGGAGGGGGGGGGGGGGGGGGTACAGCGCCAGGCACATTAGTTACTTGTAATGGTGTATGGTGTATATCCTATGTTCTGCAGATGGCTGCTTCATGTTAAAATCCTCCCTTGGATGTGGTCACAGTACTGCAAGTAAGCTTATATTGGATTGTCAAAAATAGCTTTTGTTTGTATCTACCTGAACAATATGGGAGAAGTTAAAGATCACCTGGCACAGTGTTGCCTCCTCACACCTGATTTGATCCTCTAATTGCCCTACTATCGTGCCACAATCGCAACATATCACCTTCTCACCACCTGTCAAACACATTCACTTTCGGCAGCGGTATAGTTAGGGCTCGTTCACATGTAAAGTTGGGGATGGTAAAACCTGCCCCCAATCCCTACCCCCTTTAGCTGCTGAGGCCGCAGCCAAAGGTGTAAACATGCAGCAGCAGGAATTAAACATCCTGTTGCTTTTGGTGGGTGCTTCTGCTTACAATCACGACCTATTCAAACAAATGGGGCCATTCTGCAAACGCCCCACAACAGCATGCTTCTGTGGGGTCCAAGGGGTTAAAGCAGGTGGTGAGAAAGCAACACAACACTGCCTGCTTTAACCCCTTGTTTGCTGTACTGCACAAGGCTGAAGGGCACTTGCAGAGTGGCCTCATTCACTTGAATGGGTCATGCTTAGTAGGTGCTACACCCACCAACCATGAAAGGGCTCATAACTTCTGCTGCAGCTGCGACATGTATACACCCATGGCCACCGCAGCTAAAGAGGGTGCAGTTGGGCGGGGGTGATAAAAACACGTCTTAACTATTGGGTTTTATGACCCCCCCAAACTGCAAATGTAAATGAACCCTTACTGTTCTGAGCCCCCTATAAGGCTTTTTTCACACTGATGTGCTGCAGTTTACCTGCACCGCGGGTGCAGCACAGTGCATCTGCAACTTTCTTGGGCTAGGTGGGCTTTGCCATAGATTTCTATTATATCCTGCAGTTGTGGTGCACTTTCTGAAAGGGCACTAAAACTCCTGCATATTAAGAAAGTGTACCAAGGGGGGGGCGTGACCAAGATGGCGGTGGTGCAGGACGCTTAGTTGAGGAGCTGTGCATACATCGGGGGGGGGGTTTTATCCTCAAATTGGAAAAATTCTGTGAGCCACAATGATCTTATGCCTTGCTTGTGCTACCTCCAGCTGCATGCGCTAATCACGCTTCATATAACGTGCATAGGATAAATTTACAAGTTATGCGCTGCGCTTGGGTGACCCCAAAAACAAAATTGATAATAACCAATTTTGTGCTTACTAGTGCGATAATATTACAAATAATATGAATGTAGAATAAATAAACAAGGTGTGAAAAAACAAGTGATGGTTACACCATAAATTAGTGCTTATTAGTGCTTTTTACACCATACATAGTGTCTTAATCAACATAAAAAGTGTGCTTAGTGCTCAATACACAGTAACCTAATTTTCTTAAAGGAAAAGAAAAAAAAAAAAGTTCTCTATGGCACAATGTCCAGCAGTGATAATAAAACAATGTGTGCAGGTGGTGTTCAGCTGTGACAACAATCCAACATCATGCCGAAGATATCCTGAGTGCTGCAAAACATGCTCCTGTGCTCCTTCGTGACCCCCTTAAGCTAATGTGCTCACCTCAGAGCGTGTGACTCAGCTTCTACCCTGAGTCCAAAATTGCTTGGAGCCACCCCTGGGCTCAGTCTCAGTGTCTGCTCCACTCCTCAGGGGCATATCCCCCTGATGATGACACGTGATCCCTGTGTCGAAGACGCGTAGGGGAGGGGC
This sequence comes from Lithobates clamitans, assembly GCA_037952925.1. Classification (NCBI taxonomy): domain Eukaryota; kingdom Metazoa; phylum Chordata; class Amphibia; order Anura; family Ranidae; genus Lithobates; species Lithobates clamitans. The sequence continues at coordinate 2,033,005 of JBBGZY010001199.1, forward strand.
CAGGACGGAGAGACTGACACAGACTTTACACCAGCGCTGTCTCAGCACAGCATACCGCACCAAACTTCCACTGATTTTGCATAGAAAGCCGTTATAGTATGGTGCACTGACGCACCAGTGCCATGTGAGTACCCCGGTGTGGGGAGCGTTTTCTTTTAATAAAAGCATTTTGACTATATTACACTATATAGTTTCCTTTTCATTCTATGTATGGAGCCACATTGTTTCCAGCTGGAGGAGTGGAGCAGACACTGAGACTGAGCCCAGGGGTGGCTCCAAGCAATTTTGGACTCAGGGTAGAAGCTGAGTCACACGCTCTGAGGTGAGCACATTAGCTTAAGGGGGTCACGAAGGAGCACAGGAGCATGTTTTGCAGCACTCAGGATATCTTCGGCATGATGTTGGATTGTTGTCACAGCTGAACACCACCTGCACACATTGTTTTATTATCACTGCTGGACATTGTGCCATAGAGAACTTTTTTTTTTTTTTTCCTTTAAGAAAATTAGGTTACTGTGTATTGAGCACTAAGCACACTTCTTATGTTGATTAAGACACTATGTATGGTGTAAAAAGCACTAATTTATGGTGTAACAAGCACTTGTTTTTTCACACCTTGTTTATTTATTCTACATTCATATTATTTGTAATATTATCGCACTAGTAAGCACAAAATTGGTTATTATCAATTCTGTTTTTGGGGTCACCCAAGCGCAGGGGATTTTATCCTGTTTCCACAATCTGAGACTGCCTAAGACCACTGCTAAAAATCCCCCAGATCATCCCCGACAGGGAAAGAGACAGACCCGGAACAAACCTAAGGCACAGAAGCAAGGGAACGCTCCCAAATATACCAAGTCTCCAGGAGGAGCGGTGGCACACGTGGTTACCAAGAACTGCATGGCATCCCAGACGGAGGCCTCAGATCCTGCGCTCTTAGAGCAGAGTAACTTTAATGCCCTCATGCGGGCGATTACCGGCTGCCAATCCTCACTGTCGGATCTCACAACCAAGATTGACACGGTCCAGCTGGAGGTCGGCCAGATTCGGCAGGATTTTGACAAGATTCGACAGAGGGTGGCGGAGATGGAGCGCCGCATTGGTGATACGGAGGACACAATCAGCGATCACACAGCCTCCCTGCACACACTCCAGGTGAGGGTGAGATCCATCGAATCTAGAGCTGAGGACGTGGAAAACCGAAATCGGCGGAACAATCTGCAGATTGTAGGCCTCCCTGAAGAATCAGAGGGACCTGACCCGGCTGAGTACATGGAGCGGCTGCTCCGTATAATTTTTTCCCAGGCGGCCTTCTCGTCCTTCTTCGCGGTGGAGCGGGTGCACAGGATCCACCAAAGCGCAGACTACCAGGCTCCCCACCACGCACTTTTTTATTTAGGCTGCTAAACTTCCGTGACCGGGACCTAATTCTAAGAGAGGCCAGGAAGATGCAGGAGATCTGCCATGAGTCCGCGCGTCTGATGTTCTTCCCGGACTTCTCGGTCAACACGCAAAAGCTCCGGAGATCATTTGATGAGGTGAAACAGGCTTTGAGAGCCAAGGCCATCAAATATAGTATGTTATTCCCAGCGCGCCTTCGGGTGCAGGATGGTGAGTCCACGCGGTTCTTCATCTCGCCAGCTGAGGCCTCTCAATGGCTGAATACCTTGCCGCCTCGCTGATCCAGGGACCTCCTACACATGCAGATGACCGTTAAACAGGCTTTGTGAGTATTAGCTTGTTCCCTTTTTACCACTTACCCTGATTGCTACCATCTCTATGCGAACATTACTATCCCCCTGCACAATTTCAGGTAAAAGCACAATCTATCCCTGCTTAAAGCACACAGCTGTAACCAAGGCCTGCAGCTGGCACACATGGAGTTAACTTCGCACCCCTGTTTCCATCATCCCCCTTTTTAGAGGAACAGGAGTTATCCCCTTCAGAGTTCACTTTCAGCTGGAGAACTATATATGACTTGGTTCCCAACGGGTGATTGACTGTTAGCTGTTAAACCTGCTGATTGCAGATTTCTATATGATCCCCCATGAATTTTGGTCATTACATATCACAAAGCTCTCACACTGGAAATTTGTGCCCTAGACAATATTCAGGAGTCCATTTACTGTCTCCCAACTGGTAGAGGCATCTCCTCCAGACATGGTGTATCTGCACACCCCTTTGTTCGGCCCTGCCCCTATTTGGTTCTCTTCCTCTTTATTTTAACTCCTTTTACAGTTATAAATGGGTGGCTGCTTTCTGTTCATGGCCCCAGATAGTCATTGACTATGGTCTGGTTCGGAACATTAGCATACCCTGGTTTGGGTGGGTGTGCGCGGTGGGGGGAGGGGGGTGTTGGAACAGGTTGATATTGTTCTTAGTTTAAAAGAAGGAATGTATTCGAGGTGTTTGTATTACCCAAAAATATGCTTGTGTTCTCTCTGTATGCTATAATGAGGGGATGCGGGGAGGAGTGGTGACAACTGCTTCCCGGGATCCGGTTGTTTTGCTGACCCGGCTGTTTCTACAGTGCCATATTATTTCTATCTTCACATATGGCTCCCTTAACAATTATATTGTGGAACGTCCGGGGCCTAAACTCCCAGATAAAACATTCCCTGGTATTTAACTTTCTGAAATCCCATCGTCCTGACATACATTTTTCAGGAAACCCACCTGACGGATAGTAGAGTCCTTGGGCTTAAAAAACCCTGGGTGGGGCACTACTATCATGCTACATATTCCTCATACGCCAGAGGCGTGAGCGTGCTTATTCACAAATCCCTGTCTTTCACTTTAATTGATTTACATCTGGATTCCGGGGGAAGATTTGTCGTATTACATGCTGTTATTGCAAATGTACCTATATAACCCCCCGCCGGCATCTTTGACACTTCTGAATAAGATTATCCAGTATTTTGCTAATATGTCGGTAGATAATGTGGTGCTGGCAGGGGATTTTAACATGCCTCCCTGCCCTGCATTGGACAGGTTAACGCCAGGGGGGGCCGTGGACTCCCCGCTGTCTCGCTGGGCATCCACCTTCGGCCTCACTGATGTTTGGCACTGGAAGAATCCCCTCCAGAGAAGATATACCTGTCAGTCTGCCACTTATGTGGCCATGTCCAGAATAGATCTAGTCTATGTCAGTGGCTCAGTCTTCCCAAAGGTTCAAGAAATATCTATCTTACCAAGGGGAATATCTGATCACACCCCTGTCCTGCTACATTTGAATGTTTGCCAGGCCCCCCACCTACTGTCTGTGGCACTTATCCCGCTTCTGGATTTCTGACGAAAGAGTAGCCCCTGATGCTGAGGCGGATATCTCCACCTACTGGAATTCTAATCCCCCTGCAACCACCTTCTAGCTGGGATGCATTTAAAACCCATGCAAGAAGTTATTATCAGCAGAAGATAGGGCAGGTTAGACGACAAACTGGACGGGACTTGACCATGGCAGAACAGAGGGTTGCCACACTTGAACAAACTTATGTGAATACCAGAGATGAGGTGACGCGTGGAGACCTACAGTGTGCTTTACGTGAAGTGATGTTAATGAGGACTACGTCAGCTAAAAAACTGCTACTCCACCAGTCGCAAAGGGTCTTCGAACAGGGTGAGCGGACTGGCCGTCTCCTAGCGTGGCTGTCCAGAGAACGATCAGTCATGTCAGTAATTGCCAACATTAAAAATTCTAATGGACAGCTGGTCTCTGACCCTGAAGGCATTAATACTTGCTTTGCCTCTTTCTACAGGGACCTCTATTCCTCCAGGGCTGGATACTCCACAGCTGAACTCCAGGCTTTTCTGGAGGGAATTCAGCTTCTAACCCTGACGGAAGAGACCCGCCGGAGCCTGGACGCCCTGCTTACCCTTATAGAACTACAGCAGGCTATTGGCTCCATGCAGGCAGGGCACATGTACACGCTGGCCTGTAGGTTGTTGGAGGTGTTGTTTGCCTCATTTGAGACCTCTTCTCTCCCCCCCCCCCTCGATGCTGGCGGCAGTTATAGTGGTAATACACAAACCTGGCAAGAGCCCTGAGCTATGCTCCTCATACAGGCCCATCTCACTGCTCAATGTAGACGCTAAGATCCTTGCGAAGGTACTGGCTAATCGCCTCGGTAAAGTTATCCTATCTTTGGTCCACAGGGATCAGACTGGGTTCATGCCAGGAAAGGGTACTGATATCAACCTGAGAAGACTCTATACTGTGATTGCAGGGATCTCGACCGAGGGGGGCACAGAGGTGGTTGCCTCGCTGGACACAGAAAAGGCCTTTGACTCGGTGGAGTGGGAATACCTGTGGCTTGTCTTTCAAATGTGTGGTTTTGGGCCCAAATACATCGCCTGGCTGAGGATGCTATATTCGGCCCCCTCGGCCAGAGTCTGGACAAATGGTATACTTTCACCCTCCTTCCCACTCCACCGAGGAACCAGGCAGGGCTGCCCTCCCTCCCTGATTTTTTTTGCATTGGCAATTGAGCCACTGGCAGAGCTCCTAAAGACCGCTGGGGAAGTCCAAGGCATCTCTTTTCCCCCTCTGGTCAAGAAAGTATCTCTATATGCAGACGATATGCTGCTATATTTGAAGGATACCCACCACTCTCTCCAAGCAGCTTTAGCTATCATTGACAGATTTGGATACTTCTCCTGGGATAAGGGTGAACTGGGACAAATTGCTCTTGTTCCCATTATCGGCGGGAAATCAATTAATAGACCCACAAACTCCCTTGCAACAAATATTCCGGTTCAAGTATCTGGGTATTTATATTCAGAGAGACCCAAAGAAATACCTGGACGACCATCTATATCCTGTCCTCCAGCAGCTTACTCATAATTGCGGGGTATGGAAGAATCTTCCACTTACTCTGGTTGGAAGAGTTAATCTTATTAAAATTACTTTTCTCCCCAAATTTCTCTATGTGTTCCGACACGCTCTGGTCCCTGTACCTGCAGCCTTCTTCACTAAACTTGATCGAATAATTTCCTCATTTATCTGGGCAGGCTCCGTCCCTCGGGTGGCAAAAACAAAGTTGCAATTGTCCCTTACTGAGGGTGGGTTGTCCCTCCCAAACTTCAAGAAGTATTACTGGGCTGCACAACTGGTCACAGTAAGATGGTGGTTTACTCAAGATATTTCAAACCCGGCAGTAAACTTGGAGGCGGCCATCTTGGGGTCCTATTCTGAGCTCAGCAATCTTGTACACCGCGGACCTAGGTATAGCCCTCAGGTGACTACTTGTATGAAAACAACATTGCTGGCCTGGAAACAGGTTACCAACTATCTTGCTGAGGCGGGTACCATCTCTCCTCACACTCCGCTCTGGGGAACCCCTCTCTGCCGCATCTTCAATCTATACCGGACCCTCAAGTCTGGGCTAGATTCCAGATAACCACACTAAAACACGTCATGGCCGGGGGACGGATCCTCTCCCTAGCGGAACTCAAGCGGCAATTTCATCTACCGCCGTGGATGTATTTCAGGTATATGCAGCTTAAGCATGCCATAAAAGCCCAGTTTCCTGCTGGGGCTGTTTTTGCTATGCATTCGGTCGAGTCCCTCCTAACCATAGCTGAGATTGACCGCACATTATCCTCCTTATACTTGAGACTCACCTGCAGAGATGCTTTGAATACAGCTAAGCTCTTTGAGATTTGGCAAAAAGATATACCTGCTCTGACGGAGGAGGACTGGGCCGAGGGCTTACAGCAATGCATTACACTTATGATATCGGCCAGGGATCGCTTTGTCTAGCTAAAATTTTTGCACAGAGTGTATTACACTCCCTCCAAACTATCTAGAATTTATCCAGGGGTGGCGGATACCTGCCCCAAATGCAGACAGTTGGTGGGTACTTTTATTCACATGGTGTGGGAATGTCCTCTCATTCGGGCGTTCTGGCAGGCGGTGGTTGTTGATATGAATAGGGTTGCAGGTCTTTCGTTGGACAATGATCCCATGATACTTTTACTGGGCATTACTTGAACACTACCAAACACACTGGACTATTTGTTTTCTATGCGGCCTATCATGCTAGGAAAACAATACTGTCTAAATGGAAGCTCCCAGAGCCCCCTCAGCTTCCGTCATGGAGGGCACTTATAAATGCGGTTCTGCCCTTATATAAACTTACTTATATGTGACGTAATTGCCCCCAAGAATTTGAAAAAATGTGGGCACCCTGGGTGCAGGCTAGACATATTATGGTCTAGATGGATATGGCAGGACTGAACAGTGTCAAAGACTGGGTGATAATTAGAAAAGAATCACATGAATAGCAGCCGACTGCGGCGTGTTTATCCCCCTTGGGCTGCAAACTGGGAAAACTGCTTTTTGGGACTTCTCTTTTCTTTTCTCTCTCCTCCCCCCCTCCTCCTACCTCTTCTTGCATCCTCTCTCCCCTCCCTCCCTCTTTTCCCCCCTCTTTCCTTCTTCCTCATGCCTTCTCCCCCCCTCCCCCTCCCCCTTGTCTTTACCTGTTTACATGACATACTTGTGGTGTACAGCTTATATAGGTACTGCTATATCTCTAGTTACAATGCGGATGCCACTGCTGATCATAGTAGGAGGTTGAGATGCTGATGCTTGTGGTAAACATGATATAAGAGGTGAATTGTTAACTAATGTGGATTGCCCTAAAGAGGCATAATTGTTTCTATTAACTCTGTTAAGAGGATACATGTTGTTATGTTAACAAACTGCTCTCATGTATAATGTATTACAACTTCAATAAACATTCCTTCTGTTAAAAAAAAAATAAAGTGTACCAAATACGTAGGATATTATATAAGTCTATGGCTAAGCACAGCGAACCCGCAGAAAAGCAGCAGGTACATTGCACCAGTGGTTTGGGCAAACTGCAGCACATCAGTGTGAAAGCAGCCCTATACTATTATGCCCAGTGTATTGCTTCACACTGACCTGGAGATCTCCTTTTTCCTGTTGCTGGCACCACTCTGGAGACCGCTAGCCAGGATATGAGATGGAGTGCAGTTGGTATCACTCCCCATAGGACAGGAGCCAGCACTACAGAGGAGGCATCAGCTTATGCGGCTCTTGCTCCCTACTACAGCTCCAACCTTAGAAGTAGTCCCTACATTGCACTCTGATGCTCTAGGATGGTGGGTCAGCAAACCCATACTGCAATCTACCAGTCACTTGTCCGCGATCTACCAGTAGATAAATACAATAACTACTACTATCAACTACAGGTTGCTGACCCCCACTTTAGGGAGACTTTCCTTCTCCTTCTGTTCGGTCATTAATTGTCAAATAGGAAGTGAAATCCCCCTTTTAAACTTAAAATGTAAAGAACTGGTCCTTGTTTGCATCTATATGGTTATTTTAGATTACATTGTAGACATAGACTGTAGGCTTCTTTAGATAAAGAGACTGGTGCAAATGAAATGTGGTAGCTGTAGGAGCAATGTTGTTGTAAATATACATATATTGATTATGAAGTCACTAAATATAACTCAACCAACATTTTACCTATTGTCCTTGGAACAGGAGAGCAGTCCAGGACTTGACATCCTAGAACTGTGTTTCTCAACCTTTTTCAGTCAAGGCACCCTTTAAAATTATGCACTAAACTAATCCAACAGCTTCCACGCACTTAGGACACCCAATGTTACAGGTGACGTTATTTTTTCAAAAGCAATATACCTTTGCACACTGGTGCTGACTAGTATTCCACCCTTTCTCTTCTTCCTCATGCAGCTAATGTGACCTCAGTGCTGGCAGAGAGGAGCAAACAAGGACATCCTCAGGCGCCCAACATCCTCCTTATCAACCTATAACATCATTGGTTAGTTGGATGCCAGCAGCTGGCCCGCACAGTGTTCAAGGTTGTAGTGCTACACAACAAAAACCTTGTGGCTTTGTGTGACATAAAAACAGAGGTTTGATCCACCCGCTGGTTTGTTGAAAATTTTTGGGCAATTTTTAGGTATGTTGCCAAGGCACCTCTGAAGAACCCAGATGGCACCCTGGCTGAAAAAGACTAACCTAGAACATTGCATGTTTGTATCCATCATTTAAAAAGGAGAGGTGGGGACCAGCCCAATAATCATGTAAAATAAGTGTACAGCTACCCTGAATAAGTGTTAAAGTGGAACGGGCAGGAACACCAGGGATATCACATAGGATGGAAGCAATATAAAGAGAAACTGATACTTCTTTTTATACAAGTACATGGTACAACAGGCACATATCAAGAATAGCAAAGTCTGGAGTAACATATTCTTTAAAGTTCCATAACCTGCGTGTTCGCCTTGTAAACTGAGCTCAAAATGTGCAGCTCAGTATACTGAATTCAGCAATGCTGAGATGAAGGAACTCCTGCACATGTGCAAGAATAATGCCATCTCAGCAGGGCTAATAAAAATGGCAGAAGATTGGTACCTGGAAATCGATGCAGCCGAAGATAACAGCGGCCGGCAGTGAGCTTCAGGAAACCGTAGCACTGGATAGGAGGTAAGTAGTATTCGACTTTAAACTACATGCTACTCTGCATAGGATCTCTATTTATTTTATTATTCTTTTTTATTTTAGATACTTTATGTGTTTGTTTTATTTGGTGTATTCTGTTTACATAAGGATTATGATAAAAAGAAAGGACTGCCCGGTAGCTACTTTTAAATAAACGTCTATGAACCATACTTTAGATGTTGCATTTCTCTGGACACCGGGTGCTCCTTTGTTTTTATCCAAGTATAGTCCAAGTCTGGGAATGTTTGACCATTCTTCCAGAAGCGCATTTGTGAGGTCAGGCACTGATTTTGGACGAGAAGGTCTGGCTCCCAGTCTCCGCTATAATTCATCCCAAAGGTGTTCTATCGGGTTGAGGTCAGGACTCTGTGCAGGCTACTCAAGTTCCTCCACCCCAAACTTATTCATCCATGTCTTTATGGGCCTTGCTTTGTGCACTGGTTCAAATCATTTGGTGGAGTTGGGCTTGGCCCCTTAGTTTCAGTGAAGGGAACTCTTAAGGCGTCAGTTTACCAAGACATTTTGTACAATTTCATGCTCCCAACTTTGTGGGAACAGATTGGAGATGGCCCCTTCCTGTTCCTACATGACTGCGCACAAGTGCACAAAGCAAGGTCTATAAAGACATGGATTTGCGAGTTTGGGGTGGAGGAACTTGACTGGCCTGACCTCGATCCGATAGAACACCTTTGGGATGAATTAAAGTGGAGATTGCGAGTCAGGCCTTCCTGTCCACATCAGTGCCTGACCTCACAAATGTGCTTCTGGAAGAATGCTCAAACATTCCTATAGACACACTCCTAAACTTTGTGGACAGCCTTCCCAGAGGAGTTGAAGCTTATATAGCTGCAAAGGGTGGACCAACTCAATATTGAACCCTACGGACTAAAGCCCTGTACACACGATACGAAAATCAGAAGTAAAATTTTGTCCAACGAACGATCTGCCGATTTTCGGATCGTTAGTATGGTGCTTTCAACAGCCGATTCCGATTTTTCGTACGACAAAAGCTGGATGTGCAGACTATAAAATTTTAATTGTATGTGAACAAAATGTCCAATTTTTGTATAATTAGTACGGATTTCGTCCGAAAAAAATCGTAAGAGCAAGACTACGCATGCTCAGAAATTAAAGAATACATACAAAACAATTCAACACATGACATCACTTCCAAAGTTGAATTCTGTTGTACGAGAATTTTCATATGGTGAGTAACCTCTTTACTTTCGACATGAGACTAGCATGTAACAAAAACGGAGGAACGGTCTGAAAATCTGATCGTGTGTACAAGGCTTTAGACTGGGATGCCATTAAAGTTCATGTACATGTAAAAGAAGGTGTTCCAATACTTTTTGCAATATAGTGTATATCGTTGTGATTTTACACTGACCAGATTGGGGAATACAGACTCTGAATGCTGGAAAGTATGTTTTAGATCAGTGGTCTCCAAACTGCAGCCCAGGGGGCCAGATGTGGCCCTTTGCATGCCTTTATGCAGCCTTTGGGGCACGATTCCTCCCACTGACACCAACGATGAGGCATTATTTCTCCCACTGACACCAGTGATGGGGTACTATTCCTCTCACTGACACAAATGATGGAGTACTATTCCTCCCACTATCTCCAATGATGGGGCACTATTCCTCTCACTGATACTAATGATGGGGCACTATTTCTCTCACTGACACCAATGATGGGGCACTATTCCTCCCACTGACACCAATGAGGGGGCACGATTCTTCACACTGACACCACCGATGGGGCATGATTTCTCTCACTAATACTGATGGGGCATGATTTCTTTCACTGACACCAACGATGGGGCAGGATTCCTCTCACTGACACCAACGATGGGGCACAATTCCTCACGCCAATGTCCAGCCCCCTTAAAGTCTGAAGGACAATAAACTGTCCCTATATTTGGAAAGTTTGGAGACTCCTGTTTTAGATCCTACCAGGCTGGAGCAGCATGGCTTTTTTTTAGAGTATACAAACCTTTAGAATTTTTTTCAAATGTTTCCACCTAAGAGGTTTTCATTTACTTGCTTGTTTTTCTGAGGTTTTCATGCTTTGATTTATTTTGTTGGGAATCTTGTGGTTGTACCATTGATACTGACTGACAGAACAGCTTACAGAGGGGAAACCAGAAGAAGCTGCCATAAATCAGAGTAGAGCTTTTCCATTCATGATTAAAGATGTCCATGGATATTGGTGGACAAGAAGATGTTCAGGTATGATCTTGCCATTGTCAGTCAATATTATCACATGGTACAACACTTTGCTCAGCAAAATCATTGAGCTTATTTCCATGTCAAAACAGCTTACAGAGAGTAAAATAGAAGATGCTCCCACTGAATCATAGAGTAGAGCTTTTTTCTTTATGTTTCCAGTTGTCCATAGACCACAGAGGACAGGTTGTGCAGGATGTGTGGATATGGTCTGACCGTTGGTCATTGACCATCATCACACTGTGCTCACATATCCTGAACAATTAGATATGCAGGTATGATCTGGACTTTATCAATCACCATCATCATAAGTTGCTTTTACATAAACCTCAACACTTGGCTTGGCAAAGCAATTGTGTTTTATCCTACAGATGTGAGAGCAGGAGGATGTCTCAGAGGGATGATACCAGCACCACATTTCATAAGTGGGTATGATAACAGCAGGAACATGTTTTCTATCTTACTGAATTGATATTCCCCCTGAGACTAGTTTAACCACGGAGAATAGACTGTTGCTTGATCTGACCAAAAAATAACAAGTGTGAACAAGGAGAGAAATTGGAACCACGGAATATGGGACGTCATGGGCACCATATTAACAAGCAAACATGTATAAAGATAAATATAGTCATTTATTAGAAAATCATTAAAACCATATTAAAACATCAAAAGTAATAACCCAAACTACTGTGTGATTATTTCCTCCACCTAGGCCTAGGTAGCGAGCCATCAAAGTATTCACATTAGAAAATGTACAGCATGATAAACAAAGTCACCAGAAGCTGATAGTAAACAAAGGGCTGTGGCTATAGAGGGATGCAAAGGCTCACGCTAGAACGGAGCTGTGCTCAACATGTTTCGCGTTTACGAATAACGCTTCTTCAGGACCATGAGGGGTTGTTTACAGTTTTAAACCCTGTTCAGGAATAAACACAGACAGAGTTTAACATCAGTTTTACAGATATGCTAACATACTATATACAAAATGAGTAGTTCTAGATACTTACAAACAAATTGTGCGGATCATGGAGAGCGAGGAGCAGAGCCGGTGGCAGGTATGGCCCCCCATCTATAGGCAGATATGGGGATACACCTAGGTGGATAGCATATAAAGTAGTATATTATTTACACCTATATAGACTCAAATATGGCTTAGTGTATGTACAGTATGGACGGAAAGTATTCAGACCCCCTTACATTTTTCACTCTTTGTAATATCGCAGCAATTTGCTAAAATCATTTAGGTTCCTTTTTTTTCCTCATTAATGTACACA